>CAWUFW010002144.1:327500-1527500 GCA_963921515.1 Calotriton arnoldi | reverse complement strand
TGAACTCTGCGAATTATGCCGATTTGTATTGTTACCAACATTGGGGTAATCATTTTCTCCATAAGCCAAGTGCCCTGCGTAGTTCTGTTAACTACACCCAATGGGAACATTGTCCAAACCCCTTGCCAGGTAGCTCGCAAACTCTTCGAAATAAGTTTACCTATTTTACTGATTTTAATCGGTCAAACCCTGCATCCTATTATTTTAGACTTAATACCACATCAACTCAGAAAATTATGTTAACACACACCAAATTGCTTTATTCGGGTTCCTTTTAAGTGCCCTAGCTGTGGGTGGTTATGAGTACTGGGAGGATACAGTAGATTTGAAATCTATTTGGGGCTCCAAGCCATGGCAGGTACAAGGAACCGAGGCATTGCACCGTGCTTGCCTTATCCCTAACCAAATTATGTTCCTAAATGATTCTATTTATCAGACTACGTGTTGGGGCTTAGCTACCACTAAACAATTAAACACGCCCTCAATTCCATCCCTGTCGAGTTTTCCCAATGATAGCTCACGTCTTAACCTGTCCCTGGCGACCCTTCAGGCTCTGTTACAGAATAATTTGTTTAATGTTTCCGAAATCGATCTGTCACCCTGGTTGGTATGGCCTATATCATCTAATGCATGTCAAATGCGTTTTCACGACTCAGGTACTAGCTACACACAGGATAGGCCTGATCCGAGATTTACTGCTTCCCGTACTGTCACTACTTATTCTGTTGGTAGATTATGCAAACAATGGCTGCAACATTCGTCCCTCCTTTCAGGCAATATTGATCTGTCCGACTTTGTTTTGGGACCTCGTGGTCCCCGACCTAAGAGATTCATTTATGAAACGTATAATGAACTCTGGAAGCTGTCACAAATTGAAGCTGCTTCCCGTCTTCGGGAAATAGATCAAGCAAATTTGGAAAAGGTGCTTGCTGTTGTTGACAATAGTATTAATACCCTGTCTTCTCGCATTTACACTTTAGAGAATATTGTGTCCTCTGTTGTTGATATTGTACAAGATGATGTTTCTGTGTTATATCATGGTCAGAATCAATTGCGCTCAGTTATGCAGTTTGCATGGACTTTACAAACGCTCAAGTTAGGTAAAGTTCCTTGGCATTTTTTGAACACCTCTGCCTTGTTTCTACCTTTTAATTTAACTGACAAACAGCAATTCATGTCCATGAAAGATGCAACTTACACTTTATTACATATCGAAAAGATGGATCCTTTGTCGTTCTCTGTTGCAGAACTCGATTCTGCTGTGTGGCTAGTTCATGGGGTTATCGCTTTACCTTTTTCCTTGTTTGAATTTGACTCGTGCATGAAACATTATCCTGTGGGCCGTTACCAGCCCTTGGGCAGTGCTTTCCTGCATGAACTCTGGTCCTTGCCTTTCATGTATAAATGCCTTCGGGACGGCAAGGAAGTTTTTCTCACGGGGAGTCCTGCGACTCGACTATGGGTCATTCGCTTATTTGTAAACACATTAAATTGCATGGCTCATGTAGCGTTTCCGCTCCTAATCTTGCTTGTGTGCTGAAAGGTATTCCTGCTCCTGTTATTTCTCCTACTTTCACTCTCCTTTCCAATGGTAGTTATTTACTTTTAAATAACGAAAACTGTTGTGGCCTGCAGGCTGGCATTCCTTACATTGTAACAGTTTCGCACAGGGTTGTCTGCTGCAAAAATGTGCTTTTTCCTCCCCTCATGGCAAGGTTGATATCTCTATTTGGCCTTCCATCCCTACCATGGAGGCAGATTTCAATAGACTGAGCAGAATAAAGGCACTATTATTGAACGAGGAAGTTATGCTCACGTCCGCCCGGGAGACATTCATTCTCCAGGTGGCGAGTACCCACAGTGAAATACAGGCCCTTTTGAACACTAATCTCCCCAACATTTTGGGGAGTTAATTCATCGTATTTTTAACGCATCTAACACAGAGGGTCTGGTACACTTTTTAAAGTCGTGGGGTCTGGTTTAGTGTCCTCCTTCCAAACTATTTTTGGTGTCATCCCGGCGTTCATTCATTCTATTTTCTCTAGCGTCTTTGGCGGTTTCCCGTTGATCATCGCTTTGGCGGCTGGTGTCCTGCTATTGATTTGTTTTCTGCGTAATGGCTGCTCCCCGATGGGACCTGCTCGATCCAGAACGCCTCCAGCTGCTCCGTGAGCGCCTTTTGGCTGGTTTTGGTGTCTTGCCATTGGCGACACTGAGTGTGTCATATACTCTTTCTTTTCGCTTTGCGTATTTCACTTGCGTGCAACCTGTAATGACTTGTATCCGCTGTCCTTTCACCTGGACTTTGGATTATTGCCTCTCCAATTCGTCATTGTCTGTTCCGGATTTTGTTCAGTTAATGGGTCCCTTAGAGGCCCATGAGCAGGACTGTTCCGTTGCCGGCTGTATGGCGCGTGCGGCTGCACTGGGGATTTTGGCGCAATGGGATATCTGGGCGGCTGCCCAGGATCTCCTACAACGAAGCTGTTTCGATTATCACGCAAGTTGTCCCGCATTGCTTTTGGATGCTCCCTCTGCTGAGGAGCATTCCTGCTCTTTGATCTCATGGATTGGATGGCATCTATGTTTTTTGACGGTTCCAATGATGTCCTCTTGGAGGGTATGGCTTTTTTCTGCACTTACACTTTCATGGATTGACTTGTCCTTCGCCGTTTGGGCGCTCCCTGTGCTCTACTGGATGTGTTTTTCTCTATTGGACCCCTGTCTTGGCCGCCGGACTGCCCAGGGAGGGTGTCTTGTGGTTTGTTGACTGCCTTGTTATGTTGGCCTAGGCCTAGCTGCCATGCTGCTTTTCTTTGCGCACGTTACACTGAGCCAGGGCTCCTCGCCCTTTGCTCTTGCCAAGTTCTTTTGCGCTGTCTGCATTTTCTGTCTTTCACCTTTTCTCTTGTTCGATTTGGGCTCAGACTGCACACCATGTACAAGGTCGCATAACAATGTATTTCGGTTCTTCCTGATATGGCCAGTCTCGCGCACCCAGACATAACATTAGGCGCAAAATGCCATGAAGAATTTTGTGTGCCTTTAATACTGCAGTTTACTGGCGCTTGGGGACTTGGAGGAATCCTTTCCAGGGAGAAGAGCTGTGATTGTCTGCTGATGTAGTTCTGCATCTAGAGACCGAGGTATGAGGGTTCGCTAGTCAAAGCTCAGAGGTCTTCTATTTTTATAATAAACTATCTTACTGCACGGGAGGGTGGTAATGTTATTTAGACATTTATCCACTGAGTTATGAAATGCTTTCCCCGTTTGTATTCTATGGAATTGTAACCATGCTGCTTATATTAGTCATATGCATTATGCTATTAGTGCTGACACGTGTACTTTACCTTAGAGCACGTAAGTTGAAATAAATATTTTAATCTACCCTGTGTCTCTTCATACGCGCATTGTGGACAAGTACGAGTGAGTGACGAAAGAGTGTTCTTGCTTCTGCGAGTCCTGAGATAAAGATACCGTGTTCTGGGTTGTCCAATCATTGGTGCTTTGGTACTAATGGGATGCTAAGCTAGTTGGGTTGGGGTTTTGGGTGCTACGGGATATGGTAGGCAAACCACTGTATTCCGGGGTCCTATTATCCTGTGCATAGCTCTGTGAATGTGCAGAAACCTTATGACAGATTTTTAAAATATACAATCTGCTATATATTTCATACTACTGTACAATAAAATTCCACACTTTGATTCGTCCTTTACTTGCCCGGGGATTCACTGTGATCAGCGGTATTATCATTTTTTCCCCGAATAAGGCACGCCCAACTCAAGAATCGGGCAACAGCTATGACAGTCGGTGTGGTTGTGTCGGTCAACAATATTCTCAGTGCAACGGCACTACTTCTAACACCCATGTTCCTACATAGGGGCTTCAACCATTTTCGTCGCGGCATCTGATAAGCCTGACAAACAAATAAGATATGGGAATAGGTCTCCTCATGCTCCATACACGACTTACATTTATTGTCGTTAGAGTTACGCCATTTGCATGTAAATACGTTTGTGGGTAGCGTACCCACCCGAAATTGAAAATAAAGACGTCTATCCCTGGGTTTGGAGATAACGTCCCAATAACTCTCATAGTGGGGGCATGGCTTGTGCTCTAAAAATTTCCCCGTCAATGATGATGATTCCGGGACAGTGAGTTCCTCCTCCCCACCATCGACCAATAAAGCTCCCTCATTTCTTTTTTAGATGGAAACTGCTGGCCCTGTGGGTCCTCCCATAAATGGCGCACACCCATATTTGTCAAAGTTACTTTGATGTTTTGTAACCATTTTATTTTGCAAGATGTATCGGATACCCATACATCTTTAGGGCAGTTGCATAATGCTGCAGCTCAGGAGTGGTCCACAGTCTACGCCAATACGCTATGGGGCGAAACCTGGCAACATCTTCCAGTCTGTTACACCCCAAGTCATAATAGACTGGCTTCAATGGGGTACTCTGTGGAACACCAATAATGTTTCTCAAGAATTTATTTTGAGCTAGGGTTAGTGACGTTAAATTATCGAATCTCCAGAGTTCCGCACCATAGGTTACTGAGGCAATTACCTTGGAATTGTAAATCTTAAGTAGTGGGAGCATGGGTTGAGTCAATGAAGACTTATGTTCTTTCAGCAATGCTTCAGCCAAATGACAATGTTTAAGTACCAAAGTATCGATCTGTGGCTTCCAACTAAGCTTATTCCCGAGACGTTATCCCCAAATAATTGAAAACATCAGTTTGGTTGAGCATTACATTGTTAAGAACCACCCTTCCCTTAATGGCCCGGTGTTTGTGAAGTATCATGAACTTTGTTTTGTCTGCGTTTATCACCAGGCCGCAATCATTACAAAATCCTTCAAATCTCTTTAGTGCCCTCTGCAGACCACTCAACGTTTTTGAAATTAAGAGTGTCGTCCGCAAGTGATGGTGCATCTGTTGGAAATGAGGAAAAATAATCAACGACTCCGTTAATAAACAACGAAAACAGAGTTGGGGCCAAAACACACCCTTGTCGTACTCCCTTCTCTACCTTTCTCTAAGCAGGATATATATATATATATATATATATATATATATATATATATATATATATATATATATATATATATATCAGAAACACAAAGGATGCCGCACTCCAGAGATTGGTTCAGAGTTGCTTTATTTTCACCACGACTGGTGGTAGTGGTGGTGAAAATAAAGCAACTCTGAAACCTGTCTCTGGAGTGCGGCATCCTTTGTGTTTCTGAATTTAAATATCGGGTAAGGATTCTACCCGTTGCTGCCTGCACCAAGTATTGAGCGCGCTGACATTGGGAATTAATTGTTTGATATATATATATATATAAATATATATATATATTTACAGAGAGATTTCTCTGTGTTGAAAATATGAGACTGTGAAAGAACTATATTGAGTCTCTTTGAAGTTACATGAAAGGCAATTTTGATGTCTCCTTAATACGTTTTGGGCCCTTGCTTGTCGCGGGTACTTGGGCCTCCCACACGAGTGAGGCACCATTTTTATCGGGAGACCTTGGGGAACGCTGGGTGGTAGGAAATTTGTGTCAGCCCAGTGATCCCACAACTTTCCCACACAAAAATGTGTGGAAAAAGTGATTTTTTCCAGCTAAATTTAAGGTTCGCAGGGTATTCTGGGTAAGAAAACGTTGGGGGATCCATGCAAGCCATACCTCCCTGGAATCCCCCGGGTGTCTAGTTTTCAGAAATGTGTGGGTTTGGTAGGTTTCCCTTGCTGGCCGCGGAGCACGGGGCCAAAAACCCAGGTGACCCCCCTTGCAAAACCAGGTTGTTTTGTGATAGCCAATTTTGATGTCTCCTCATTACGTTTTGGGCCCTTGCCTGTCGCGGGTACTTGGGCCTCCCACACGACTGAGGCACCATTTTTATCGGGAGACCTGGGGGAACGCTGGGTGGTAGGAAATTTGTGTTAGCCCGGTGATCCCACAACTTTCGCACACAAAAGTGTGGAAAAAGTGATTTTTTCAGCTAAATTTGAGGTTCGCAGGGGATTCTGGGTAAGAAAACGTTGGGGGATCAACGCAACCAATACCTCCCTGGAATCCCCCGGGTGTCTAGTTTTAAGAAATGTGTGGGTTTGGTAGGTTTCCCTAGCTGGTCGCTGAGCACGGGGCCAAAAACCCAAGTGACTCCCTTGCAAAACCAGGTTGTTTTGTGATGGGCAATTTTGATGTCTCCTCAATACGTTTTGGGCCCTTGCCTGTCGCGGGTACTTGGGCCTCCCCCACGAGTGAGGCACCATTTTTATCGGGAGACCTGGGGGTACTCTGGGTGGTAGGAAATTTGTGTCAGCCCGGTGATCCCACAACTTTCCCACACAAAAATGTGTGGAAAAAGTGATTTTTTCCAGCTAAATTTGAGGTTTGCAGGGGATTCTGGGTAAGAAAACGTTGGGGGATCCACACAAACCATACCTCCCTGGAATCCCCCGGGTGTCTAGTTTTCAGAAATGTGTGGGTTTGGTAGGTTTCCCAAGATAGCCGCCGAGCACGGGGCCAAAAACACAGATGACCCCCCTTTTGGGCCCTTGCCTGTTGCGGGTACTTGACCCACCCACACAAGTGAGGTACCATTTTTCGCGGAAGACTTTGGGGAATGCAGGGTGGGTGGAATTTTGTGGATCCACGCAGATTCCAGAACTTTCCATCACAGAAATGTGCGGAAAATGTGTTTTTTTTTTACAGATTTTGAGGTTTGCCGGGGATTCTGGGTAACAGAACCTAGTGAGAGCCATACAAGTCACCCCATCCTGGATTTCCCTGGGTGTCTATTTTCAAAAATGTATAGGTTTGCTAGGTTTCCCTAGGTGCCGGCAGAGCTAGGGTTCAAAATCTACAGCTAGGCACTTTGCAAAAAAAGGGTCAGTTTTCACTGTGAAAATGTGGTGTGTCCACGTTGCGTTTTGGGCCGTTTCCTGTCGCGGGCACTAGGCCTACCCACACAACTAAGGTACCATTTTTCTCGGAAGACTTTGGGGAACGCGGGGTGGGTGGAATTTTGTGGATCCACACAGATTCCAGAACTTTCCACCACAGAAATGTGAGGAAAATGTGTTTTTTTGACAAATGTTTAGGTTTGCAAGGGATTCTGGGTAACAGAACCTGGTGAGAGCCAGTCAAGTCATCCCATCCTGGATTCTCCTGGGTGTCTAGTTTTCAAAAATGTATAGCTTTGCTAGGTTTCCCTAGGTGCCGGCAGAGCTAGGGTTCAAAATCTACAGCTAGGCACTTTGCAAAAAAAGGGTCAGTTTTCACAGTGAAAATGTGGTGTCTCCACGTTGCGTTTTGGGCCGTTTCCTGTTGCGGGCACTAGGCCTACCCACACAAGTGAGGTACCATTTTTATCGGGAGACTTAGGGTAACACAGAATTGTAGAGCAACTGTTATTACCTATTGACTTTCGATGCTTTTCTGCCTTCCAAATGAAAGACAATGTGTAAAAAAGAACTCATTTTGAAAAATGACCTATAATTCTCATGCTAGTATGGGTACTCACAATTTCGGAAATGTGCAAATATCTACTGTTTCTAAACTCTATATTTTTTTCCAATTTCAGAAATACATAGGTGTCTTTCATACCGATTTTTCCATGCATATATTTTCCCAAATTAATTGCTATATACCCGGTACATAATGAAAAACCATTGCAAGACGCTGCTCAGTTATTGGCTCTGGGTTCGTCGGGTTCTTGGTGAACCTACAAGTCCTATATATCCCCACAACCAGAAAGGTCCTGCGGATGTAACGGTATATTGCTTTCAAACAGCTGTCACAATTAGAAGAAGTTACAGGTGAAAACGTTGGCACAAATGTCTGTTTTTTTCAACTAATTTTCAATTTTTCCTATATTCAACTGTTAGTTTCTATAAAGAAACCTTGAAGGATCTACACAAATGACCCCTTGCTGAATTCAGAATTTTGGCTACTTTTCCAAAAGGTATAGCTTTCCAGGATCCATTATTGCTTTCATACCCATTTCTACCATAAACTGGAAGAAGGTTGAAAGCACAAAAAATAGCAAAAATAGGCTATATCCCAGTAAAATGCCAAAACTGTGTAAAAAATGTTGGTTTTCTGACAAAAGACTGCCAGTCCCTAAAAGCTGGGAAAATGGTGATTTCAGCCCCACAAACCCTTTGTTGATACCATTTGCAGGGAAAAAACAGACGCTTTCATTTGCAGCACTTGGTTCCCATTTTTGCCCCAAAAAACAAAATTTAGCTGTATTTTGGCTAATTTCTGGGTCCCCTCCAGGGGAATCCACAAACCCTGGATACCTTAAGAATACCCATGATGTTGGAAGAAAAGGACGCAAATTTGGCGTGGATACCTTATGTGGTCAAAAAGTTACAGGGGCCTAAGCGCGAACTACCCCAAATAGCCAAAAAAGGGCTTAGCACTGGGGGGGAAAAGGCCCAGCAGTTAAGGGGTTAAGGACACAATGTAATGTAAAAGGGTATTTGTAAAGCGCACGGCTACTCCACAGAGTGTCCCGGCGCTAAGGACCCCAAGACAGAGAAAACAGAAAAAAACAAAAAAAACAACCATGTTACGGAAAAGCACTATCAACTGTTATTGCTGAAACAACCAGGTCTTCAACTGTTTCCGAAAAGAGAGCAAATCCTGGACCTGCCTAAGCGGCAGAGGCAGACCATTCCATAAACGGGCGGCCAGCACTTGAAGAGCGGCCGCCTAATCGGGAGCGGGAAAACTTGGGAATCATCATAAGAAACTGTTGTGAAGATCTGAGGGCTCTTTGCGGCACATAATGCTGGATCCTATTTCTGATATAGATAGCGCCAGTATCATGGAAGGCCTTGAAAGCCATAACCAAAGCTTTAAATGGAATCCTTTTACGAACTGGCAGCCAGTGCAGGGACTTCAAATGAGTGGACATTCGTGTTCTGGGTCCTACCATAAGAATAGCTCTAGCCGCCGCATTCTGAACCACCTGCAGATGGTTCAATAAGTACTCCGGGAGGCCAAGGTGCATGACGTTAACATAGTCAAGCCGTGATACAATCAGGGCCTGGACTACCGTCTTCTTGTGAGCATCCGGCAGCAGGGGAAGAAAGTTTTTTAACATTTTTAGTAGGCCAAAGCAGGTGCCGGCCACAGTTTGTACCAGGGCCTTCATTGATAGTTGGGCATCTAACTTGACCCCCAAGTTCTTAACAATGCTCACTGAAGCTGCCGGGGGGGACCTGTCACCACTGATGCCATATTTCGCACGGAGGGGGGCCGAAAAAAATGATCTCCGATTTTTCTGGATTACATTATAATTGGTTTTGATTCAGCCAGGAAAAAACCTCCATCAGGCAAGTGTTGATTTCCCCACCTCTGAAATCAGAGCCCTTCTCGCAAGTGAACAGCAGTTGAGTATCATCTGCATATGATACTATTTTCGCGCCGTGTGTCTCGGCTAACAGCGCGAGGGGAGCCATATACACATTCAAGAGTGAAATACTTAAGATAGATCCTTGTGGAACCCACAACTTCATAGCGGGAATGGGGGTTGCAAAGGGAGGGGACCAAATCGTTTGTTGACGGTCACTAAAGGATGAGAGCCACTTGAACACCGTGCCCCCAACGCCACACTCAATGAGTCTCTGTAAGAGCCGGTCATGGGGCACGGTGTCAAAGGCCGCAGAAAGGTCCAGCAGTATCAACACTGCTTTTCCCCCTTTGTCCAAAGTCTCCTTAATGGCTTCTGAGACCTCCAGTAGGGCAGATTCAGTGCTAAAGTTGGCTCTGAAGCCCGACTGACTAGGGTGTAATACATGATTGGCCTCCACATATTCAGTAAAAATAGAATTTACACATTTTTCCAAAACTTTGGAGAAGAAGGGCAGTAGAGAGATCGGCCTATAGTTTGAAGACACCGCTGGATCGGCGGCAGGCTTCTTAAGTAGAGGGAGGATTTTAGCATCTTTCCATCTATCTGGGACCTGCCCTGTTTGCAGAGAAGAGTTCAGGATTGGATTAACTGCTGGATTAATAATCCCAGCTATAGAGGAAAGAACTTTAGCTGGGCAGGGGTCTGTAGGGGAGCCAGACTTAAGCGCTTTCATTATCGCCATTGACTTCTCCAAGGAGACCGGGGGAAACTGGGTAAGACCAGCGCCTGACTTCCAATCAGCCACGGCTGCTGGTACTGTGACTGCTTCGTTTGCCCGAGGTATGGTCTCAAAGGAGTTTTGAATGATTCTGATTTTTTCGTGAAAGTACTCCGCCAGATGATTGGTCCACTCATTCGTGGGTATAAACGGCCTTTCCACCATACTAGGGGAGGTGAAATCTTTCACAATTTTAAAGATTTCCTTGCTCTTATTCCCTGCTAACTCAATTTTAGAAGTAAAAAACTGTTTCTTTTCCTCACGGATTTTATTGTAGTGGGCTTTCAGGGCCTGTTTATAGCTAGCTTTGTCCCCGGGGTTAAAATTCATCCTCCACACTCTCTCCAAGCGTTTACAGGCACTTTTGCTCTTCCTAAGAGCTTCTGTAAACCAGGGGGCAGAGGCGCGGCCAGACTTGGCCGCACGCATTGTGTGGGGAGCCAACTCCAAGGCACGATGGTTCAGCCAGTTTTCGAGGCTAAGCACGTCCGCCTCAAGATTGCCGCAATAAGGGATGGGGTGCTGCCCCAGAGCGGCATTCATAGCCTCTGGGGTGATCCGGTTAAAAGATCTAAAATTATTAGGGCGGGCCCATTACAATGATTATAATTACCATAAGCACTGCAAGCAGAGCGATCACAACCAGGGCTTGGGGGGTGCTAAACAAGGTTCACCCAAAAAAGGACCTGACACACATCCCCAAAACAAAGAACCGCTGCTAGCTGTAATTCTGGCATATTCTCTAAGCGAGGGACTAGTTCAGAGTCAGCAGAGGATAGGTTTAGTAGCCCAGTTCCGTAGTAGTCTCTTACTCTAAAGCTCTACACTGCCCACACTTCCCCAGGGACACTTAGCATCAGTAGGTCTGCTGCCAACGAACAAGTTACTTACCTTCGGTAACGATATATCTGTAAGAAACATTAGTAGTGATAGATTCCTTACCTAAGAATATCCCCAGGCGTCAGACTGGATCCGGAAAGTTTTCGTCAGCAGTACCCCTGCGCGTCGGTAGGTGGCGTCGTGTGGCTCCGCGTCCGTCGTTGGCGTCGTGGTCGCTGAGATGACGTCGCGGGCGCTACTTAGACGCCGCCCACTCGCGCCGACGTCAGTTCTGTACACGACTTTCCGCGCCAGGAACGCAGAGCCATGCAAGATACTGACCACTGGTGCATTGAAACTAGGGCCCTGAAAGGGATGACCTTAACCCTAGAAATCAGTTCGCAGAACGGGGAGGATGGGTGGGGCGGTAAGGAATCTATCACTACTAATGTTTCTTACAGATATATCGTTACCGAAGGTAAGGAACTTGTTCATCTGAAAGAAACACATAGTGATAGATTCCTTACCTTAGAATATATACCTCAGCAATACCCACCCCGGTGGTGGGTCTGCGAACCAAGATCACACCAGAAAGTCACGGAGAACAGAACGGCCAAAGAAGCCGTCTCTCCGGACTTGGCTGTCCAGGCAATAATGCTTAGTAAACGTGTGCAGCGAGGCCCACGTGGCTGCCTGACAGATGTCTTGCAGGGGGACACCACGTCCCAATGCAGTAGTGGCTGCAGTAGCTCTGGTGGAATGAGCACGCAGTCCCACCGGAGGTTCTTTTTTACCCAAAGAGTAACAGGCTTTGATACACAAGACGACCCAGCGGGAGAAAGTCCTCTTGTATACCGCCCGACCTTTCTTGGTGCCAACGTAGCCAACAAAGAGTTGGTCATCCACCCGGAACTGTTGCGTGCGGTTGAGATAAAAGGAGAGCGCACGTTTTGGGTCCAGACGGTGGAGCCTCTCTTCCTCTCTGGAAGGATGCGGAGGTGGAAAGAAGTGGGCAAGGTAATAGTCTGCCCAATATGAAAAGCCGTAACAACTTTTGGCAAAAAGGAAGGACGGGCCTGAGCACAACCTTGTCCGGATGGACTGATAAGAAAGGAGGCTTACAAGAAAGAGCCTGGAGCTCACTCACTCGCCTAGCGGAGGTGATGGCCACCAGGAAAGCAGTCTTCAAGGTCAAGAGACGAAGAGGACAGTTGTGAAGGGGCTCAAAGGGAGCGCACATCAAGTATGTAAGAACCAGATTCAAGTCCCACTGTGGCATCACGAAAGGATTAGTAGGAAAAAGGTGTGTAATGCCTTTGAAAAATCTATTTACAACAGGGGACTTGAAAAGAGAGGGCTGATCAGGGAGCCTGAGAAAGGCCGAAATAGCAGAAAGATAGCCCTTGATAGTGCCCAGAGCAGAGCCCTGCTGGGCCAAAGAAAGAAGGAACAAAAGGACTTCCGAAAGAGGGGCAGAAAGGGGATCCACAGCCTTTGCTGTGCACCATGCCACAAATTTGTTCCACCTGCAGGCGTATACCAACTTAGTGGAGGGACGCCTGGCTGCCAGAATGACATCACAAACTTCAGGAGGCAAGTCGAAAGGAATCAACTGCCGCTGCTCAATCTCCACGCAAAGAGGTGGAGGCTGGACAGGTTCGGGTGGAGGACCGTCCCCTGCTGCTGCGACAGAAGATCTTCCCGAAGAGGCAGTCTGATCGGAGGATCGATGCTCATACTGAGTAGCTCGGGATACCATACTCTTCGAGCCCAGTCCGGGGCCACAAGGATGACTTGTGCCCGGTCGCACCTGATCTTGTTCAGCACTCTGGGCAGAAGTGGTATAGGCGGAAAGGCGTACAACAGACCGCAACTCCACTCGCGACGAAAAGCGTCGCCGAGCGAGTGCCACCTTGGAAATTTCAACGTGCAGAACTGATGACATTGCACGTTCTCTTTGATGGCCAATAGATCTAACCAAGGCTCTCCCCACTGCTGAAAGAGACCATGCACCACCTCCGAGTGAAGATGCCATTCGTGATCCAGCATGCACCTGCGGCTGAGTTTGTCCGCCCTGGCGTTCAGAGAACCTGCCAGGTGTTGAACCATCAGGGACATGCCCTGATGTTCCAGCCATGTCCAGAGACGCAGAGCCTCCTGACAGAGGGTCCACGACCCCACCCCGCCTTGCTTGTTGCAGTAACACATGGCGGTGGTGTTGTCTGTGAACACCTGCACTACTCTCCCCTTGACAGAGGGAAGGAATGCCTTCAGTGCAAGCCGTATCGCCCGAAGCTCCAGAAGGTTGATATGGAGCTTGGACTCCGCCGGAGACCAGAGGCCTCTGATCTCCGCCTCTCCCATGTGGCCGCCCCATCCCAGGAGGGACGCATCCGTCACCACTGTAAACTCCGGTTGGGGAAGGGAGAGGGATCTGCCGTCGACCCAATGCCGGTTCGTGAGCCACCACTGCAACTGTCGTGCAGTGTCCTCCGAGATCTGGACGTGATCGGACAGGTTCCCCTGATGCTGCGCCCACTGGAACTTCAGGTCCCACTGCAGAGCCCGCATATGCCATCTGGCATGATCGATCAGCAGGATGCAGGAGGCCATGAGGCCCAGCAGCCTCAGAGTCACTCTGACCGAAACCCGGGACAAGGGCTGAAAGATCGGAATCAGAGCCCGAATATCCCGGACTCGCTGTTCGGGAGGATAGACCCGAAACTGCGCCGTGTCCAGAACCGCTCCGATAAAGAGGAGCTTCTGAGAGGGAATCAGGTGCGACTTCGGCACGTTGATGGAGTACCCCAGCAAGTGCAGGAGGTCGGCCGTAGTCTGGAGGTGGGAGACGACTGCCTGGGGTGAGCCCGCCTTCAACAACCAGTCGTCGAGATAGGGGAAGACTGAAACCCCTGATCTGCGCAGATGAGCTGCGAACACCGCCATCACTTTCGTGAATACCCGAGGGGCGCTGGTAAGGCCAAAAGGGAGCACGGTGTACTGAAAGTGCTCGTGGCCTACCGTGAACCGCAGGTAACTCCGGTGGGCTTGCAGGACTGGGATGTGGAAATAGGCATCCTGCAAGTGTAGCGCTACCATCCAGTCTTGTGGATCGAGAGCAGACGAGACCTGAGCCAGAGTGAGCATCTTGAACTTCTCTTTGCAGAGGAAGCGATTGACGTTCTGGAGGTCTAAGATAGGACGCAGGCCCTTGTCCTTCTTGGGTACCAGAAAGTAGTGGGAATAGCAACCATGACCTACTTCTGGCGTTGGAACGCGCTCGATGGCCCCCTTGGCCAAGAGGGCCGCAACTTCCTGCTGAAGAAGCACCAAGTGATCCCCCGACATGCGGTGGTACTGAGGTGGCATGGCTGGAGGGGTAGTCTCGAAGGGGAGGGAGTAGCCCCTCCGGACTATCTCTAAAACCCACCTGTCCTAAGTGATGGTGCGCCAGTGGGGGAGGTGATGGTGAAGCCTGCCGCCCACTGGCGTTTGATGGGCCTGAAAGTTCGGACTAGAAAGGTTTGGAGGCAGTGGTGGGTGGCCGGGGTGGAGGTGGACTGACCCGCCCGCTGGCCCCTTGGTCCGCCACGGCGGAACCCGCGGCCGCACTGGGATGGTTGCTGCGCAGGCTTGTGGCTCTGTTGCGAATGCTGCGTGGCGCCCCTTCCGGTGCCACGAAAGGAGCGAAAAGCAGAAGGCGGAGGAGGGCAGACTGCAGAGAGTCCCAAGGACTTGGCCGTAGCCCGTGAGTCCTTAAACCGCTCCAACGCGCTGTCCGCTTTGTCGCCGAAGAGGCGAAGGCCATCAAAGGGCATGTCCATAAGTGTGTTTTGGACATCCCCCGAATATCCAGTTGTCCTCAACCAGGCGTGGCGTCGAACCGTCACCGTCGTTGCAATCGATCTGCCCAGTGAGTCGGCGGTGTCTAGGCCACAACGAATCATGAACTTAGCTGCGTCTCTCCCCTCTGCAACAGCCTGGGAGAGAGCTGTCCGGGCCTCCTCCGGACACTGGGGCAGCACTTGCGCCACCGTATCCCACAGAGAGTTGGAATAACGGCCCAAGAGGCATGCGGTGTTCAAGGACCACAGCGCAGAACTGGTGGAAGAAAAAATCTTCTTTCCGAACTGATCCAGTTTCTTGGATTCCCTATCCGGTGGTGCGGAAGGGAAGGCGGTCGGGGAAGTAGAGGCTTGGACAACCAAGCTCTCGGGGTGGGATGTTGGGAGAGGAAAATGGGGTCACCCGGAGCCGGGCGATGGCGTCGGGCCACGTTCCTATCCACAGGAGCCCCTGTGGTGGTCCTGGACCAAGTGCCCAAAAGAACGTCAGAAAGGGCTTCATTGAAGGGAAGCAGCGGCTCCGCAGAAGTAGCTGCTGGCTGAAGCACCTCTGTCAGGAGGTTAGTCCTGACAGCCACAGTAGAGAGCACGAGGTGTAGGGCCTCAGCCGCCCTCCGCAACACCACAGCATAACTAGCACCCTCCTCCGTAGCCACGGTAGGAGGAGACAGCATGCCAAGGTCTGGTGAGGTATCCAGACCACTGGCGTCCCCCAACTCCTCAGCCCAGTCCAGACTCGCAAGCCGCTGCGAGAAGGTCCTCAGACCCCTCCCAGTCCTCACCTACCTCCTCAGGCTGTTCAACAGGCCTAAAATAAGGAGCAGGGACATGGGGATAGAAATCCCCGAGCAACGTCGAGAACGGCATCGATCGACGCCGGCTCGACGCCGCGTCCACTTGGGGGCTGAAACCGGGGTCGACGTCGTCCCGAGGAGCGGGCGGCGTCAGAAGTGGTGCCGGTGGGGTCGACGTCGGTGGAGGTGTTATAAGGACAACCGGCATCGACCGAAATCCAGGCCTGGATCCAGGGGGGTCCTGCGGCGCCGAGGTCGGAGCCGACAGCGACGCCGGGACCGGAACCACCGGCGAGGAAAGGCGAGGACCCCCAGTCGGGACCGCGGGGCCCGAAGGCGCACCAGCGGGACCCGACGGAGAGGTGAGCCATGGCCGACAGGAATTCCTGTATTTGGGCCGGAGTCGCCGACGGACCCGGGAAGGGCGGGTAGGCCGGTGGCAACTGCACAGGCTCCGCCGGAGCCACGGGGGAGGCACCACCCGCACCCTCAGCCGCATCACGCGACCGGCGAGGGGAAGTCGGAGAACGATGGCGTTTCTTCGACTTCTTGTGCTTCGCCTTACCTGACCCCGAGTGGGAAGGCTTGGATCCCGAAGACTGATGGTGATGACTCCGCGCACGGTCCCCGACCTCCCACGGGACCGGGACTTCGAACGGCGCAGAGCCGACTGCCGGGCTTCCAGCAACTTTCGGGACCGCTCCCGCAAAGTCTTCGGCGCCAAGGCCCGGCAGTCGGGGCGCGACTTGGGGTCGTGGTCGCGCCCCAGGCAGAAAAGACACACACGGTGCGGGTCCGTCACCGACATCATATGGTGACAGTCCCCGCAGGACTTAAAACCGGGCATCCTAACTGCACCAGGAGTCGTAGACTCGATGAAAAATAGAGACAAAAAGCCTCAAAAAGTCAGTCAAAAATTGACTGGGGGTTCCTGCTCTTCCTGGATCTGCGCTTGCTGGCGCGGAAAAAGAAAGAACTGACGTCAGCACGCGTGGGCGGCGTCCAAGTAGCGCCCGCAACGTCATCTCGGCAACCACGACGCCAACGACAGACGCGGAGCCGCACGATGCCACCTACCGACGCGCAGGGGTACTGCTGACGAAAACTTTCCGGATCCAGTCTGACGCCTGGGGATATTCCAAGGTAAGGAATCTATCACTATGTGTTTCTTTCAGATATTTTTTTTTAGATATTAAGAAAATGGAGATGACACACTGAAAAAAGGCAATGGACTATGGATTATACACTGAGCAAGAACGAAATGGCCAGAAGTCTTCAAGAACTGGCAATGGCACTTTCAAAGATTCTGAGCACTACAGAAGACCAAGGGGAATGAGTTCTTTTCTGAGGGCCACAAGGGGAATCAGGTCAAGAAGATTTCCCACCATACCCCCTTTCACAAATGCTAGGTGTATTATATACTGTATGAAGAGCAATTTTAAGAGATGCCAAAACAAGGATGCAAATATGATTTCTTAGATCACGAGGAGGAGCCAGTTCCATCATGGCTGCTCGGAGCTTATGCTCCGTGGAAGCCTCGCGCTCAACAACATAGTGCGGTGCTTCAATCCCCGCAAAACCAGCAATCGGGGCCAACTCCCGTCATCGGAAGATTGGGAGCGTCTGCCGCTGTGGCCGCCGTTCATTCTGGCTGCTGCATGGCCGTGATATCGGCTTTATTCTCCCCAGGCGATCGCGCCTCAAGATGGCGCCTGGTGCTTGAGCGGACTGGCGCTTGGTCGTAGCAGAACGGGGGCCGCGACATCGGGAGCGGGCCCCCAGTGAAACTGCTCCGGACCTGTGAGGCAACTGACCTTCTGCCGCCGCGACGAAAATCTCACATCCGGACTACTGGAACCGAACACTTACAGCGCTGCTCCCGCTCCTACTGCGCTCTGAACAGCCTAATCCCTGATGCTGAGTCCGTGCTCGGGCCCCCAGGGCGGGCGATCCCGTTGAAATTGGGTTCTTTGTAGTAAGCGCATTTGCTGATCATTAAGGGAACCACCAAGCAAGCGCCAAAGGACTTCTAAGACATCATCACGGCAGCCACTCAGGTTTATGAGGTATGTCGATCTTGGACCAGGCTATGCAGCTCTGGGCAAGATAAATACTAGTACTTCTTGCTCTGCATAAGATGGCTTCTACTGTGACACTGGATGACTCTGTCCTTTCCACAGTCCCAAATGCCCTGCACGTGACAGACTTCCAGCTCTTCCTCGCTCCAACTCTTTCTTCAACACTGGGCTGTGACTGAAATGTTATTGTTAAGAGATAGAAGGAGAGACCCAGAACACATTGTGGGGGAAGAGCACAGTCTGTTGTGTCAGGTACCTCCCCACAGTACACCTTGATATTTACCTTTCTGCCGGACCCTAATTCCCATTTCCCACAGCACTGGATGTCACTGTACTCATTATTGGGGACCGACTGAACTTAACACCAAGGTCACAACCCCCCTGCCTGACCTCAAGATGGCCGCCTCAGTTGGTCTCTCCATGATGCCCCACCTGTCCTGGACAACAGAACTGGTCTTCGACCTGATCTTAACCACATCCCTCACCTGACCTTGATCCTGCTCTCCCTCTAGGACATGTACTCTTCGAACTTTCCCTCGACCGTGGAGACCCTGCCATTTGACCGATGCCCGGTGGAGCTACCTGTTAGCTGAAGAGGAGACGGGCTGTGGATCCCCCTCGGCCGTCACCTACCCAGCCGGACATTGGGCAGACGTTCCTTCGTCTCTCTGTCGTATCCCCCTCCTACCCCTTCACCCTACCCCCTTCCCCCTCTACGCTACCTTCTTCTTGCCTTTTATCCCTTTAATGTTTTTCTGTTGAGACCTAGCTATCTGACCGATACCCAGTGGAGCTACCTGATAGCTGAAGAGGAGATGGGCTGCGGATTCCCCTTAGCCGTCACCTACCCAGCTGGACCTTGGGCAGACTTTCCCTTCGTCTCTCTGTTGTATCTATACCCTACCCCTTTCTCCCATACCCCCTTACCCTTCTCACTCCATTTTCCTTTTCTTCTATGCTCCTTAAATGTTTTTACTGGTATCATTGGTAATATGTAACTGTTGTAAGTTTGCAACTATGTGGAACCTTATGTAAAGCGCTCCGATACCTTCGGGTCTAGCCAGCGCTATATAAAACTCTTTAAATAAAATAAAAAATAAATAAACTAGCCTTCTCTTTCACACGGAGGACCACATAAGTGGCTCAGAAGAGGTGGATAGGCTGCCTCTGCACATGTACGAGACTAACCCTGAAATTATAAATGTGGTCTTTCTAAACTCACACCAGTACCTCTAAACTACTCACATCAAGAGACAGAGGGCCACTGGTCACCGAAACAGTGGAGCTGCCGTGGCTGAGTAAACGTTTCTTGATTTCAGGAACCTTTGTCCAGTTTGGTCTTTAGGCATGATGGCCACCAATTAGATCTACACACTGCACTCCGTGGGGTGACCACCCTCAGACAAATTAATCCAATTTGTTAGAAATCAAATGTCAGATCGCAAGTGATTAGATCATTAGTTTCCTTTTATTTAGGACGTCGTGTTGCATCACACATATATATCATGTTCATTTTGTATGCATGGAATGCATCTGTCATATTTTTTATGAATCCCAATGCATTTCGGGACAGTGCCCTTCATCAGGGGAATCGTTCTGGAAAGCAGTAAAATGTAGTAATAATCAATAATGCAAAAGGTGCGGAAACCGCAACATTAAACTGATTTAAAACATCAAGAAATGTACAAAGATAGGGGGTAGAGAATTGTAGTGCATGTTTGTGGCCAACTGTGTTTGTTGTAAGAGTTGTGTCCTGACTGGTGGACACCTGAAGTGTTTCCCCTACCCAGAATATTATTCTTTTGAAAGCTTCAATGCCCTTAAAAGGGGCTTGTGCTACTTTAAAACAAAATGTTTCCCATTTTGGAGGAAATTGCATGGGAGCAGGCAGTAGCCCTCCCGACCACTGCTTGCTCCAACTGATGCTGCTGTCATGATTCTAAATGGGGAAGCTGTCCCCTTGGGGGAAGCTGCGGCCCCAGACCATTGCCGCATACCTTTCAGACTCATAAATAAAAGGTGAACACTACTTGAATACTCCCCACCTATTTGTAATTCGTAAAAGGGTTGCAAACCCTTTACAAGCTGGAAAGAAGTTTCTGATTTGTAAAAGATCGTGTGTATACTGTAAAACATGCTTTTGTTTTTGCAAACTCTTACAGGCGTTGCAACCACAAATGGGCTATGTGCATCTGACCCATACTGCCAGTATGGGGGAGCTATAATAATACCTGGAGCTGGCTCCTGAAGGCTTCTTTTTTTGCAATTTTAACAGAACCATCTAACTGCATGTTAAAGTACTTTTTTCTTTTTTAACATAACACACTGATATTGCTCATTTTTATGCAGTATATCACAATTTAAATGTGTTTCTAATCCTACTACCACCAACAGTAGGCTTGGATTCCTCGCCTTCTTTACCCTAAGAGAGTTGAGTGCCAAATAGAATAACCTACTTACCCAATAAGAGTGCAAAAGTATTATTCCCCCAACGGACATGAATGGAAACCAATTTATCCACACAGGATATGGCCTAGTACCCACAGTCTGCCACAGACTAGCTGCGCTGTAGTGCAGGTCTAACATCTTGAGGCCACTTAATAAAGCGAGCAGTAATCATTGGGCCAGGGCATCTGGCCCTAAAAAAACCCACTGCTGTTATTTGGAATTACTGGGCTGCAAAAATGTGGACATCTACCACCTCCAGTCCTCCTTCATATGTCGACTGCACACACTTGTTTAACAAGACCCCTGGTGTCTTACCAGACAACAGAAAAGAACAAATATTCATGTTTCCTGAACAGCTCCGGGGAGTTCATAAGGTTACTTTTCATAGCTTGCATAACAATTTGGGAAGAAGCATAATTTTGAACAATGCAATTCTCCCCATTATTGACAATGACAGACTGTCCCAATTTAGCATATCCCTTTGTACCTGTG
The DNA here is from genome assembly GCA_963921515.1 of Calotriton arnoldi. Taxonomy (NCBI): domain Eukaryota; kingdom Metazoa; phylum Chordata; class Amphibia; order Caudata; family Salamandridae; genus Calotriton; species Calotriton arnoldi. The sequence continues at coordinate 1,506,868 of CAWUFW010002144.1, read as the reverse complement.
TGAGAAAGTGCCCTCTTTCTGCATGGTTGCCCCCACTTTTTGCTGAACTGCTGATGTGCTTTGACTGAGTGTGCCCTGGGCTCCTGCCAATCAGGTACCCAGGGCCTATCATCTTTCCCTAAAACTGCATTGAAAACAAAACCCAATTGGCATCTCTGGCCACAGGTCAGTCCCTGGTAAATGGTACCACAGGTACCCAGGGCACTGTGACCAGGGAAGACCTCTAAGGGCTGCAGCACTTATTGAGCCACCCTTAGAGGCCCTGTACCTTTACACTCACACACTGCCTTTGCAGGCTGCATGTTTAGGTGCAGAACAAAGTGAAGAGTCGGCATGGCACACATCCCTGTGGGCCATGCCAACAACCCACTGCCCTGGCATAGATCAGCCACCCCTCTAGCTGGGTGCACTATACCAGTGGTGAGGGTACAGGTGCATGAGCCCTGTACCCCTACAGTGTCTAAGTCCATTCTTAGACATTGTAAGTGCAGTGCTGCCATTAAGAGTATATGGTGCTGGGAGTTTGTCATTACGAACTCCACAGTACCATAATGGCTGCACTGAAAACTGAGAAGTTTGGTATCAAACTTCTTAGCACATTAAACCCACACTGATGCCAGTGTGGGATTTAAAGAAAAATGCACACAGAGGGCATCTTAGAGATGCCCCCTGAAAAACGACCTACCACTAGTGTCCAGGCTGAGTGGCTGCCTTCAGCTGCCACCACCAGACATGTTTCTGGACCCCTGGATCAAGAGCCTGCTGCTCTCGGGGGCCTTAAACAATGGACATCCTGGGACGAGGTGCCAAGCCTCCTCCCCCTGGATGGGCAGGGTCCACGAAGGGGAAGCTTTACAGGCTCGCCGCCTTTGTGAGCTTCCCCAGGCCTTTTGCTGCCTTCTGCAACTGGTCCCCAGCTGTTCTGACCCCCACTTTGGGCGGGAGAACTGGCAGGAAAACCAAGTGAAGAAGGGAGGTGTGCCCACCTCTGCCAACTCCACCCCTCAGGTGGGGGAGGCGAGGTGAAGCACAACTCTCAGTCCCCGCCATCTTGCAGATGGGGGGGGGGGGGGACCCAGCCAACCAGGGCATATGCCCCCCTCCCACTGGAGGGTGACATAATAGGGGGTGTACCCACCCCAGGGAAGGGACCCATTGGTCCCAACATTTTTACCTACCTGTAACGCCCCTAAATCTAGTATTTAGGGGCACCCCTGAACCTTGCTTCCTCAGACAAGAAACCAGATGAAGAAAAGAAGAAGGACCGAACAGCCGTGCCGAAGCTAACAAGAGGAGGACGCCCACTGACTTGGCCCCAGCCCTAACGGCCTGTCCCCACCTCGAACCTGCAGAAGCGAAACTCCAGTGTGTCTTGCAGCCAGCAGCCTCAAGAACCCTGAGGACCTGCCCTGCCTTCAAAAGAAAAGACTCTGTCTCCCGTGAACACTGGATTTGTTCAACAACAGACTCCAGCTCCGCCAAAGTCTGAGAGTCTGCACCACTTTGCACCCGATGCCCACGGCCCGAGTTCGAGTGGCCCAACACCAAGAGGAGGTCTCCCCAGCAAACCTGACCCGAGATCCGGCGACCCCTGACCTGCCTCAAGCCTCCAGCCGACGCCTGCAGCCTCAAACCAGAAGGCCCCCCCCCCAACCGCGACCAGGAGCTGGTAAGAAGATCCGACCCTAAAAGGCACCCCTGCACCCGACGTCCCACGGCCTTGGGTGGCCCAACCGACGGTGCCTAACCAACCCCCAGCATCCCAACTTACCTCTCCAAGTGGTGGTCGTACCCAGAAGACCTTTGTTCCCGAGCCTGCAGTGTGTTTGCAAACCGGAGACTCCCCTTTGAAAGCTACAGGGCGCTCGACGCCAAAACAGCGCTCTGCACCCGGCCGCTCCAGTGCCGCTGAGGGTGCACCTTTTGTGCTGGCTTGAACCCCCATTTGCCCTGAACTTCAGTCCAGGAGCTTTACTCCCACAACCCAGTGGCCTGCTAGTCAGCAGCCACCAACCGGAGGACCCCTATCCCCCATTGGTTAACATTGGGCATCAGCACTCTGCACCCGGCCGCCCTAGTGCCGCTGAGGGTGTAACAAGAGTGCATCCTTGACCCTGGGGGACCCCTGAGTCTACCCCCAGAATACCAACTCCCACAACCGAATACTTACCTTTGAACCGATAACCCAATTTTCCTCCATAGGATAACATTGACTGTTTTTCTGTGAGAAGTTTCTAAGTGTGGAGTTAGAAAATCTAAGAAACCCTTTAAAATTGTAACTAAATAACAAAAACGCTTTTACTTACCCGTTTACAGGAAATGCCCCAGTGCAGTATCCAGGTATACTGCACTGTGTAAGAAAAGTAATCTATAAAGTAATCTACTTGACATTCTACTAAAAAGCCAATACAAAGTATATGTACAGTATATCAAAAGCCTTGCATTACCAGTAGCTCTACTGTAATCAAATCAAAGTGCATATAGAATTGCAATTCAAACTGTTTACAAAGTGCATTACTACTGTAAAGTATTTATTGCTTACCTGTGCCAGGCTTGCTTGGTTCTAGAAAATAAAATAACTAAAAGAATATTTTTATACAAAACCAATTTGTCTGATGTTCATTCTTTGAGTGTGTGATATCATTTGCTGATTGAGTGTGTACAACAAATGCTTAACACTACCCTCTGAAACAGCCTGACTGCTCGACCACACTACCACAAATAGAGAGTAAGGTGCTATCTACTTTCTACCTATGCCTAACTTTGGGGTTCCACTGGACTCTGTGCACACTATACCTCACTTTGGTATAGTATATACAGTGCCAGCTTCCTACAACCCTTTTTAACAAGTGGGGCTATATTAAGATCCTAACTCTGCTGGGTGTCCCTTGACCTTTCCATTTCCTCTTTGTGCCTACACTTTTTGCTGATTCCCTTTCATGTATTAATTTCAACAATTCATTTATTCCGAGGTTATGTATGGATTGACGTTTACATTGTTTATATTAACGCATCTTTTCTTCTTAAGTGACATAGTGAACCATGAAAGATCTTTATACCTTATTTATTTTCTTCTCTTTATTAATTTCAGTCTTATTTTGTTCTTGTTGTGAATTAAAAATGAATAAAGATTGTTTGGAAAAAAATGCCTAGGTACTAGAAGCCATTCAAAACTGTGGATCGGAATAGGACTACTCTTGGCATCACAAGTTTCAAGTTGATTTTATTTATGTTACGGAACTCCGAAGAGATCCACATAAAATGCATACAATTGTACACATGATCAAGCAGAATACCAATACACGTGATATTCAAATTCCTACAAATTCATTAAAATACAGTAGAACATTAAACAGGAGTACTACAAACACAATACAATCCATACAAATTTAAAAACCACTAACAAATGTTAAACGTTTTGTAGCAGAACATTTCATTAGGGGATCATAAAGTGACTGTAGTGCTTCAGAGGCAGATCGTATAGATAACTGCAAGCATATGAGCCTCAGCCATTTTAGACGATGTAGTAAAAGCGCCGGACAGACAAAAAGGACACGATTCTGGTCTTAAATCCTGTTTTGGCAGGAGTTACATTCAGCAGGGATTCCATACCATTTAGCCATAAGGGGACTTTGAAGAAGCATACCCAACCTCAACGGAATCCCAAAACATCTCAGCCCATGAGACAAATTCCAATTAATGAACAAGTTACTTACCTTCGGTAACTATGTATCTGTAAGAGACATACATTAGTTATAGATTCCTTACATTAGAATTACCCCCAGGCGTCAGACTGGATCCGGAGAAATATTTTCGTAGAAGTACCCCTGCGCGTCGGTAGGTGGCGTCGGTCGACTCCGCGTTCGTCGTCTGGGTCGCCGGGATGACGTCGCGGTGTCTACTTAGACACCGCCCCTACGCGCTGACGTCAGTTCTGACACGACATCCACGCCAGAAGCGCAGAGCCATGCAAGACACTGACACCTGGTGCACAAAACTAGGGCCCTGTAAGGGAGTCCCTATCCCTAGAAGTTAGTTCGCAGAACGGGGAGGATGGGTGGGGCGGTAAGGAATCTATAACTAATGTACGTCTCTTACAGATACATCGTTACGGAAGGTAAGTAACTTGTTCATCTGAAAGAGACCATTAGTTATAGATTCCTTACCTTAGAATAGATACCCCAGCAATACCAATCCCAGAGGTGGGTCTGCGCACTAAGTTCACACCAGGAAGTCCTGGAGAACAGAACGGCAGAAAAAGCCTTCTCTCCGGACTTGGCTGTCCAGGCAGTAATGCTTAGTAAACGTGTGCAGGGATGTCCACGTGGCTGCCTGGCAGATGTCAACCAGCGAAACTCCACGTCCCAAAGCAGTAGTAGCTGCAGTCGCCCTGGTAGAGTGGGCGCGCAGTCCTACTGGAGGTTCCTTTATAGCCACAGAATAACAGATCTTAATGCATAGGATGACCCATCGAGAGATGGTACGTTTGTGCACTGCCCAACCTTTCTTGGCACCCACATAACCCACGAAGAGTTGATCGTCTACCCGGAAGTCTTTAGTGCGGTCAAAGTAGAAAGACAGCGCACGTTTTGGATCCAGACGGTGGAGTCTCTCCTCCTCTTTGGAAGGGTGCGGAGGCAGAAAGAAGGTGGGCAATGTGATGGTCTGACCTATGTGGAAAGAGGTAACCATTTTGGGCAGAAAAGAGGGCCTAGTACGGAGGACTACTTTGTCCGGATGGACAGCAAGAAAGGTAGGCCTGGAAGGTAAGGCTTGAAGCTCCCTCACCCTGCGAGCAGAGGTGATGGCAAGCAAGAAAGCAGTCTACAAAGTAAGGAGACGAAGAGGACAATTAGGTAGTGGCTCAAAGGGAGCACACATAAGATAAGTGAAGATAAGATTCAAGTCCCACTGGATCATTACGAAAGGAGAAGGAGGAAAGAGATGAGTAATGCCCTTCAGAAATCTATTAACAATAGGGGACTTGAAAATAGAAGGCTGATCAAGAAGGCAAAGAAAGGCCGAAATGGCCGAAAGATAGCCTTTCAGAGTGCTTAGAGCAGAGCCCTGCTGTGCCAAAGAAAGAATGAAGAGGAGAACCTCTGAAAGAGGGGCAGAATGGGGATCCACAGCCTTTGCTGTGCACCATGCCACAAATTTGTTCCATCTACAGGCGTATACCGTTTTAGTGGAGGGACGCCTGACTGCCAAGATGACATTACAGACTTCGGGAGGAAGGTCGAAAGCTGTCAACTGTCACCGCTCAATCTCCACGCAAGGAGGTGGAGACTGGACAGGTTCGGGTGGAGGACCGTCCCCTGCTGCTATGACAGAAGATCCTCCCGAAGAGGCAGTCTGATCGGAGGATCGATGGCCATGCTCAGGAGCTCGGGATACCAGACTCTTCGTGCCCAGTCCAGAGCCACAAGAATTACTTGGGCCTGGTCGCGCTTGATCTTCTTCAGCACTCTGGGTAGAAGTGGTACAGAAGGAATGGCGTACAGGAGGCCGCAATTCCACTCATGACGAAAGGAGTCGCCGAGCAAGTGCCGTCTTGGAAACTTCAACGCGCAGAACTGCTGACATTGCGCGTTCTCTTCAGTGGCGAATAGATCTAACCAAGGCTCTCCCCACCTCCCAGTGAAGACGCAATACGTGATACATCATGCACCAGCGGCAGAGTTTGTTTGCCCTGGTGTTCAGGGAATCTGCCAGGTGTTGAACCACCAGGGATATGTCCTGATGTTCCAGCCATGTCCAAAGGCGAAGAGCCTCTTGACATAGGGTCCACGACCCCACCCCGCCAGGTTTGTTGCAGTACCACATGGCGGTGCTGTTGTCCGTGAACACCTTCACTACTCTTCCTTTGATAGAGGGAAGGAATGCCTTCAGTGCAAGACGAATCGCCCGGAGCTCCAGAAGGTTGATGTGGAGCCCGGACTCCGCCGGAGACCAGAGGCCTCTGATCTCCGCCTCCCCCATGTGGCAACCCCATCCCAGAAGTGATGCATCTGTCACTACTGTGAACTCTGGTTGGGGAAGGGAGAGGGATCTGCCGTTGACCCAATCCTAGTTCGTTAGCCACCACTGCAATTGACTTGCAGTCCCCCACCGAGATCTGGATGACATCGGAACGATCCCCATGATGCTGCGCCCACTGGAACTTCAGGTCCCACTGCAGAGCCCATATATGCCATCTGGCATGATCCACCAGCAGGAGGCAGGAGGCCATGAGGCCCAGCAGCCTCAGGGTCATTCTCACCGAAATCCAGGATAGAGGCTGAAACATCGGTATCATAGTCCGAATATCCCGGACTTGCTGCTCGGGAGGATAGATCCGAAACTGCGCTGTGTCCAGAACCGCTCAGATGAAAAGGAGCTTCTGAGAGGGAATCAGGTGCGACTTCGGCATGCTGATAGTGAACCCCAGCGAATGCAGGAGGTCCGCCGTAGTCTTGAGGTGGGAGACGACAGCCTGTGGTGAGCCCGCCTTCAACAGCCAGTCGTCGAGATAGGGGAAGACTGGAACCCCTGATCTGCGCAGATGAGCTGCGACAACCGCCATCACTTTCGTAAACACCCGAGGGGAACTGGTAAGGCCAAAGGGGAGCACGGTGAACTGAAAATGCTTGTGGCCTACCGTGAACCGTACGTAACGCCGGTGGGCAGGCAAGACAGGGATGTAAAAGTAAGCGTCCTGCAAGTCCAATGCTACCATCCAGTCTCCAGGGTCGAGGGCAAAGAAGACCCAAGCCAAAGTTAACATCTTGAACTTCTCCTTCCGGAGGAAGCGGTTGACATCCGAGGTCTAAGATAGGACGCAGGCCTTTGTCCTTCTTGGTTACCAGGAAGTAGTGGGAGTAGCAACCACGACCTACTTCTGGCACAGGGACGCGTTCGATAGCTCCCTTGACCTGGAGAGCCGTAACTTCCTGGCGGAGAAGGGCCAAAAGATCCTCCGACATGCGATGGGAGTGTTGGTGACATGGAGGGAGGGGAAGTCTTGAAGGGGAGGGAGTAGCCCCTTCGGACTATCTGCAAAACCCACCTATCCGACGTGATGTTGTGCCAGTGGGGGAGGTGATGGCGGATCCTGCCGCCCACTGGCAACTGGTGGCCCTGAAAAGTCGGACTAGGAAGGCTTGGAGGCTGCTGCAGGGGGGGCATTGGTGGACTGTCCCGCCCGCTGGCCCCCAGACCCACAACGTTGGGTCCCACGTACCCGGCCGCGCAGAGGCTGGGTAGCTTGCGCAGGCCTGTGGCTTTGGGTGGAGCGTGGTGGGACACCCCTTTCGTAGCCACGAAAGGGGCGAAAGGCAGACTGCATGGGACGAGGTGGCAGCGAGACCAAAGGATCTTGCCGTAGCCCTAGAGTCCTTGAAACCCTCGAGCGCGTTGTCCGCCTTGTCGCCAAACAGGCGACAGCCATCAAAGGGCATGTCCAAAAGGGTCGATTGAACATCCCCAGAGAAGCCAGTGGACCTCAGCCACGCGTAGCGCCTCAGGGCTATGGACGTTAAAATTGTTCTACCCAGCGAGTCGGCGGTATCCAGCCCTCACCGGATGGCGAACTTTGCTGCGTCTCTACCCTCTGCGACAGCGCAGGTGAGCACGGCCCGGGCCTCCTCCGGGCACTGAGGCAGCACTTGCGCAACCGTGTCCCACACAGTGTGTGTGTAACGGGCCAAGAGACATGCGGTGTTCACCGACCTCAGTCCTAAGCTGGCGGAAGGAAACATCTTCTTCCCAAGATGGTCCAGCTTCTTGGATTCCCTATACGGGGGAACAGTAGGGAACGCACCTTTGGATGTGGAAGCTTGGCCCACCAAGCTCTCGGGGGTAGGGTGTTGGGAGAGGAAAAGTGGGTCACCCGGGCGGTGGCATCAGGCAATCATTCTATCCACAGAAGCCCCTGTGCTGGGCTTGGACCAAGTGCCCAGAAGGATGTCACTGAGGACATCATTAAAAGGCAGCAGGGGCTCCGAAGAGGCCGCTGCCGGCTGAAGCACCCTAGTTAGGAGGTTAGTCCTGACTGCCACCATAGGAAGCTCAAGGCCCGAGGCCTCAGCCGCCCTACGCAACACCACAGTGTAGGAGGCTCCCTCCTCCATAGCCACGGTAGGGGGAGAAAGCATACCAAGGTCTGGGGAGGTATCCAGACCACTGGCATCACCCAACTCCTCTCGCCAGTCTGGCTCCTCAAGTTGGTCTGCTAGAGGGTCATCAGACCCCTCCCAGTCCTCCTCACCCTCCTCTGGATGCCACTCAGGGTGGTAGGGAACGCCAGGGAAGAACAGCGGTACAAAAGTACCCTCCGGCGCCGGTACTGACGTCGGTCGATGTCGGACTGGCGCTGTGTCCAAGTCGGGGGTGAGGCTGGGGTCGACGCCGGCTGGAGTCACAGCCGGCGTCGGGGGCATCGCCACTGGAATCAGCGCAGGGGAAGGTACCATAAGGTCGACCTGCGCCGATCCGGATCCAGGCCAGGATCCATGGGGGCCCTCCGGTGCCGAGGCCAGAGCCGCCGGCATCGAAGGCCTAGGGCCCCCAGCCGAGTCTGCGAGGCCTGAAGGCTCGCTGGTAGAGTCGGGCTGCCCAAAGATGGAGTGGAGGGCTTTGTAAAAGGCACGAAGATGGGCAGGGGAGGCTCTAGCTCCCGGAAAGGGAGGGAAGCGTGGAGCCGTCCGAACGGGCTCCAAAGACGGAGCCGGGGAGCGGCGACGCACCGGGTCCCGCGTCCCGTAGGCCGACGGATGGGGAGAAGGTGAAGAGCGATGATGCTTCTTCGCCTTCCTCTTGTGCTTTGACTTACCCGATGAGTGCGAAGACTTCAACGACGAATGGTGATGGCTCCGCGACCGGTCTCGCGAACTTCCCCTCGACCGGGACCTCGAACGACGCGGAGCAGACTGCCGGGCCTCCAAAAGCTTTCGGGACCGCTCCCGCAAAGACTTCGGATTCAGGGCCCGACAGTCGGAGCACGACTTCGGGTCGTGGTCGCCCTCCAGGCACCAAAGGCACACGAGGTGCGGATCAGTTACCGACATCAACTTGTGACAGGAGTCACACGGCTTGAAACCCGGGCCGACGGCTGGACATCCCTTGTGCATCAGGAGTCGTTAGACTCAAAAAGATGTTGACAAAAGTCGAAAAAGAGTTAGTCAAAAAGTGACTAGGGGCACGCTCTCTTCGGATCTGCGCTGGCTAATGTCAGCGCGCAGTTGCAGCGTCTAAGTAGATGCCACAACTTCATCCCGGCGACCACGACGCCGAACGCGGAGTCGACCGACCCCACCTACCGACGCGCAGGGGTATTGCTACGAAAACATTTCTCTGGATCCAGTCTGACGCCTGGGGTAATTCGAAGGTAAGGAATCTATAACTAATGGTCTCTTTCAGATATAAGGTTATACTATATTTGCTGGGATGGAGTCTATTATATTTTGGAAACCCCCTTTTTTAAGGCACTCCTCCCTATGCAGGCAAAAACTTAACACCCACGTGGCTTGTTTGAGGCTAGCCTTTGTGACACGGATAATGTACGAACCAAATTGGGATCTAATTGAAGCTGATCAGCAGCATAAGAGAAATTTCTGTAGACGAATGACTTTTCTTTTTATCTACCAGAATTTCTTTTCTCATAGGAGACCTTAATGTGCATCACAAGAATTTGCTCTAGTTGACCAGAAGCTCTAAGGCCTTCCTGTAATCTTTCAGTTTTTGCATTAGGCGCAGTTCGGTTACTTCTGGCTTGTGCAAGAATTAGAGGAGGCTGTCCACATACATGGACAGCCTGTCTTCCCTATGCCCATTCCACGGAAAGGCCCATACCTGGGCATCCCACCTATTCACCACCAACCAAGATGGCCACCTCACTGAATAGAAAACCCTCACCAGAAACAACACAGTGGCAATCATGCGGACCATCGACACAGGGGCGCAACCAGACCCATACTCCCACTACATCTACAAACTGGAAACATCACCAACCAGCAAAACCCTGACCCATATCATCAATACCTACATCCCGTCCGCCACTTTCTCGGATGAATGGAAACTTGCCGAAATCAATGCCCTCCTCAAGAAGCCCACAGCTGACCCGAATCAACTGAGCAACATCCGACCCATCTCCCTGCTCCCCTACTCAGTCAAAGTGATTGAGAAGGCCATCAACAAGAAACTCACAACTCACCTCGAACTTTACCATCTTCTAGACAACACTAAATCGGGAATCAGAAAGAACCACAGCACCGAAACAGCACTCATCGTGGCCACCAATGACATTCAAATCATCCTAAATCGAAGAGAAACAGCGGCCCTCATCCTGATAGACCTCTCAGTGGCCTTCGGCACTGTCTCCCACAACACCTTCATCAGAAAAATCCACGAGATTGGCATACATTGTTCTGCTCTCAAATGGATCTATTCCATCCTCATGAGAAGTACCCAAAAAGTAAAGCTACCACCTTCATATCAGAGACCAAGAAACTGATATGCAGAGTCCAACAAGTGATCGTCCCTCAGCGCCATCCTTTACAACATATACATGACTCCACTCACCAACATCATCCGATCACAAGACACCTTTGTCATCTCCTATGCTGATGGCACCCAACTCATCCCCACCCTGATGGACAAGACAGCAACCACCAGAACCAACTTCACTAACTGCATGACCATGGTAGCAGACTAGATGCGTACCAACTGCCTGAAGCTCAGCTCCAACAAGACAGAAGTACTGGTCTTCGGCAACAAGACCTACAGAAGGGACTCCAGCGGGTGGTAGTCAGAGCTACGACCAACAGCCACACCCAAAGACCACGCAAGAAATCTAGGGATAATCCTAGACGACAAGCTCAACATGACAGCTGAAGACAACGCAGTGTGCAGTGTGCACCTCCTGCTTCCACATCCTACACATGCTGCCAAAGACCCTAAAATCATTGCCACAGAACACCAGATATACTGTCACGCAAGCACCCATCACCAGCAGGCTGGACTACCACAACACTCTCTACGCTGGAATCTCCAAACAACTCCTACACAGACTCCAGACCATCCAGAACACCACCGCAAGTCTCATACTCGACCTCCCACACTGCACCCACATCACACCCCACCTCAGGAAACTTCACTAGCTCCCTATTCACAAGCGCAGCCAATCCAAACTTCTAAGTAGATACAAAGCCTTCACACATCACAGGACCAGAAAACCTGACCAGCTGCCTACACTTAAACTCACCAACCTATCAGGCACTTACTCTCTGCCTCACTCTCACACATTCCCCACATCTGCAAAAGCAAAACTGGAGGGGGCTCATTCTCCTACATCGTGCCCAATATATGGAACAAGCTCCCTTAACACATCAGAGCCCCCTCCTCACTTCTGGAGTTCCACAAGAAACTGAAGACCTGGGTCTTCATGTGAGCACCTTGGGGACCACACACCTACACACCTGCCAAAGCACCTGAATACCCTCTCAGGTGATTAGTGTCCTATGCAAATCCACATAACATATATGTATAATAAGTGATAATGGTTGAGATCATGAACAAAGATCTGGGGGTCTCCCAGATTTTGATAAAACCTAAAAGCTAAAACACATTGTATGGCCTCTTCAAAAGTGACAAATAAACAGACACCAGGAGTATGGTAACATTTCTGGAAAGTTCCATTGGGCCATGGGGTTTTCACTGATGTCACTTTGACAATTGCTTCAGTGGTTTCCTCCATCACAAGGGGAAGATCCTGTGCCTCTCTGTCCTGACTGTGAAGTGATCTAACATGCAGGTCATAAATAATAGGGTTCTCGAGCTCCACCACTGGAATGGGTAGAATAGTTAGAAATGTATAGTAACCAGCAAATATTTCAGCTACCTTGTGGGTGACTACAATCTGTGCTCCACTCGGGTCTTTAAGTGCAGGGACAGTCCTTGAGACTAGGCCTCTCGTGGTTAACCAGTACATCAGTCTACCTGCCTTATGTCCCAGACTCATAAATGCAGTGTTGTGCTGCCATCAAGGCCGACCTAGTAGCATCTAAAGTTGTCTGCTTCAGCTTCTCTTTGGTTATCTCCAGTAGGCTGCACACACTGCCTTTGCATGTGGTCTACAGCTAACATTTCCCTTTTCGACTGTGCAATACCTTGATTTCATTCCTTATTTCTTAGATATACCAGGACCATGGCCTTCCCCTGAATAGTGGTTCAGCTGGAAGAAGGTTTGTATTTCCTCTTTAACGTGGTTAGAAAAGTTGTCATCCATGAGCCACAAGGGGCTCAGGCGCCAGACCTGCCTAAGGCCCTTTTTGACCCGACTTATACTCACCTCAACAGGGCAGTGATCTTAAAGACCACAGGGGAGAACCTGCACCCCATTCACGTCATTTAAGTATGAGGTGGGTAGGAAGAAATAATCTAGATGTGAAAAGGAACCATGGCGTGCTGAGCTGAAAGTGTAGCATATTCCATCTAGTACCAAACGGGCCAACCATCTGTCAATCTTATGGTGCAGCCTAGACTGACAGGGCTACAGTCTGGCATGTTTTGGCTGCCTCTGATCCTTCTGCATCTATCCCACCATCCATATTGTCTCTGAAGTCACCTCCAATGATTTTCTTACCCACTGGCACTTCTAACAAGAGGTCTGCGAGTGAGTGAAGTGCTTCATAGAGAAGAGCAGGCAGTAAGTAAGTAGAAGCTTAAAAAGGTGCAGTTGCACAGTTGCAAATAGTCAGTTTAGAACACCTGACGCCCCAGTCCATCTGTGTGGACTTTGGGAAATCTGTAATGGGAAGGATTTGTGTAACAAGATGGCTTACCCCCCCTAGGAACCCAGAGTGGAAGACATGCAAGTACCCCTGGTGTCCTATAAAGCTGCACTGTGTGCCCCAGAGTTGGGTTCCTTGTAGTAAAACTGTGTCAGAGGCATGCTTTTTGATGAATCGAAAAGCTGCTCCTCTTTTAATTTTGATGTGTAAGCTATTGACATTCCATGTCAACATCGATATTTATCTGGGTGTGCTGTGCATCATTGAGAAGTCATGATTCAGCATCCAAGTAAAGCAATGAATGTATGCAATGTCTGGTATCCGTACAGTCTATACCCATTTTTTATGGAATAAAAGTGTTAGAGCTATTCATGTTATTGTCCCAGGAGCACCCAGGGTAGTTGCTTACTTAGGCATGCATATGCAGTATGTCAGACGTACATGGATCTAGCCCACAGGGCTTAGAATGAGGAACCCAGGCCTCTTGGAACCACCCCAACAAACTATTTACAGTTCACAGATCTGTGGCTGGCTGCAACGTCTTGCCAGTCTGTTCTTACTTTTTCCTGGCCCAAGCTTCCCTCTAGTCCTTGAGATCCAGGTCTTGAGCCAGCAAGCAAGAAACTTTCTTGGTTGATCCCTCCACCCAGTCATGAGCACCCGCCAACCTGATACAATTGCGGCGAGCAATACCGTCCACATCTTCGATTCCATCTTCCAGACATTTGGCACCAACTAGCATAAGCACAACAGTGGCTTGCAATGCCTTCTGTTACAGAAATGAGACCCTCGCCAACTTGATTGATGGTATTGCAGAGAGGTTGGTGGAGGACCGACACATCCTGTCCAACTTCTGCTATTGCTCTTCAGCAACACTTTCATGTCCAGGATTGCCAGCAAAATCCCATTAGTGGAGAAGACCTTCCATCACAGGTTCTTTTATAGGCTCTCTTTGTAAAGGGTCAGACTGCACAGTTAACTCCTGCATAGATTTCACATACTTGTCAATTTTGATTTCTTGCAAGGGTTGATGTCTCCTGTCCTGCAGCACACTGGGCCCTCTTTAGGATAAAACAATCCTATTATTAATACATATAAAAGTTTTTATTCTTTAACATGATTTTATGCTTCAACACTTTAACTTGTTGCAATAAAAGTGACTTAATTGTGTACCTTGTGAAGAGCTTGTGGTTATTTACATTGAGAATGCCATTCTTTTATACCAACATGTGCTAGTGAAAGTGAACATCATCATTGGTATTTAGCCAAGTAATCGTAATGGAGAATAGGTCCAACCATAAAACAAATCTTGTTTTTTTCTTAACCTAGTCCATATTTAAAAAAAAAAAAAAATCACAAATTCACAATATCACAATGGGTTCAAAGTACTCTGATGGCATAGTTGGAATAACAAATTCTTCTTATTTTCCTATATTTTCACCCTGATTATCTTATATGTTATATTTTGTTTTGGATGCTATATATAATTGACGGACCTTCGTTAATACACAGCGTGGACCTAGTGTGTATGATAGTGGTTTCAAAAATGTTTTAATGCATTCTTAGTGGAGTTTCAACACGGCCTGATGTTACCAATGATTTAAGTGTATAGGAACCTAACTTGTTGCTTTGGTAATTATTTTTGGAAAGACAAATATATACAAAAATGTACACCAATGCTCTTATGTGAATATATTCAGTTGTGCATTTTTTTTATGATGTGTGTAATTACCTTGTTGCGTCTTTTCTCCGATTTAACGTAATGTTAGGAGTTCTGCAGTCTAACGATGTTGCCAGTGGCCATTTGGCTTGCAGCTGGCACCTCTTTTTCACAAAACATTTAAATAATATACAGATCAATTAATTTTCTGTACATTATTTCATCTTAGTGCATTGTAATAGTGTGAACGAAGACCAGATAGAAAAGGTTTATATCCAGCTGCAGCCTGATAAACAAGATTACATAACGAGGCTCCAAAAAATGATGCCAGTTTTTAACATAGAGGCTAACAAATACATCATCGTGCAAGTTAAATTCATCATGAGCCACATTACAGTATGGCCACCATTAAAGCCACACAATATTGCAAAGTGCCTGTTCATAAAGGTAGACAGATGCTAAAATGCAGGTACAACATTTTGTTTATAAGAAATGTAGGTTTAAAAGATGAAGCATAGCACTCCATAAACACCTACACTAATAGGCCACAAACAAGCTCCAATTGTGGTCTGGGCATCCAACAGGGTGGCAGTGGGCATTTATTCATAAGGGAAGCGCACACTCACGCCTGCTGTTTTCACCAATAAGCAGCAGATGTTGCACAAGGGTCAAAGTTAGATCATCCAACAAAGGTTAGCGAAACAAGATAAATAGGCTCCTGCATGAAAGTATGCCTCTAGCCAGGCACAAGTGCATTATGCACACTGCTGTGCATATTTGTTTATCTCAAAATAATCCAGAGAGCAACAGCGTAGGCTCACACACATTTTCATGCACGAGTCTGTCCATAATGAATCCCCACGATGAATGGCTTAGCAATTTTTTTCAAATCTTTGAAACAAATATTTTTATTTCGGAAAACAAAAGAAGGATATCCAAATCTCAACGCATTAAGTCCTCACGTGCTCTGGCGAAGGCTAGTCAACTAAGTAGCCCTGCCGAAATAGGCTCAAACTGTGAGATTTAAAATGTGCCTTAGCACAACCTGCTCATGCTAAACATGCCTTCACGCTGTGCCAGTCCGTGACGTGGAAAGCTTTGTTTCCATTAGCCCTTGAAGTGAGAAATGTATGATTAGTTTGTTCAAGTGGCAAGAGTTTACATTTCTGAAACAGTTTGAAGGTGGTCTGCACACGTTGTCATGACTTTAGATGTCTGTATCTGGGTAACTCCTTTTTTCAGTCTCATCATATGATTTCCATTGGGTCCCTGTATACAAAAACTTATACATTTATGTCTTGCCTCTTTTAGACCAGCTTTTACTCATTTTTGGTTGCTTGGGGGGGGGGTCCCCCTGCCACCAGTTTCTGTGACCCACAGACAGATTTTCTTTTGTTAATAAACATTTTCAGATTTCGAACTGTAGTAAACTAAAAAGAATTTGTAATTCTAACCACAAGTCTAGCACTTTCAACCAAATGTGACATAAAAGAAGAAAAACAACTAAAAATATAAGACTAGATAAAGAAAAACAATATTTGTTTATGACTAGACCTACACTTCATTAAAAGTACCTGGCTAGAAACCAAAGATATTGTTCACTTTGCTACAGACAGACATTCTCGATGCAAATAATAACAACTGCTTTACTGGTGTGAGCAAATAAATCATTGTTTGATGAAACAAGTCAAAACAGCGCATGAATCATGGTTAAGAATATGACAACCTTTCTATATATTTTGAAAACCACGATTTTGTTGTAAACGTGCACATTCTGGGTCTTAAAGTCTGTAATGCATGCACCAAAGAAAAGAACATGAAAGTGGTAGATTCCAAAAGAAGAGACCATAAGTCTACCAAGTTTTCCTCTAAAATGTATTTCCCTTTGAGAAACTGTTACGAGTACTAATTGCCCCAATTACCACAGGGACGGCTTATGTCTTGCAGAATCTGAGGGTCTCCTTGCTTTAGTGAATCATGGCTCATCTCTGAGCAGTATACTAAAAAGCTCAATTAATCCCTACCAACACACCAAAAGACAACTCCTTGGTCAGCTTAAGGCTGAGCAGAGCTCACGTCCTGAGACTGTCTTCGAAAGCCTGCCCACATGTGAGAAAGGAAAGGACTGGAGTACAGGTGGGTGGCATTCTCCAAAACTCCTGAATCTGTCTGGCAAGCACCCCCTTTTACAGTAATCTACCTTTCCGTCACTGACAATGCAGACCAACCAGGGCATTGGCAGCCTAGATAATGCATCTCCATTTCAATTCTACCCTGTGATAGTGAGAAGCGTGTGCATCCTGGTGGATATGTTGGGGAGAGCAGAGGGAGGGTGTGTGCAGTGTTACATGGGACACTGTAATATATAGCAAATCACCCCAGGGATATCACATGCCCTACAAGAGGTGCACTGGGAGCTGCAGACACAAGAACAGTTGCACAGTTGTCCAATCAATGGTATTCTTTGATCTGGACAGGACTAGAGTCATTTCAAGCCTACACTTCTAGACACAAATAGCTTTAGAAAACACAGCATGAACATCAATCGTAACACCACACAGCATCAGCATTAAACACCTTAAGGTCGACGGTGAATGACATTTTCCCCATCCCATTATTTTGTACATACCACGTAACGGGGGAAGATCCATGTGTGGAATCTGGAAGGAGAGCACTGCTTTCTTCAGCCAGGTCAGATGCTCTGGGGTATTCCACTGAAGATGAGGGAGCGCTGCATTCCCTCCAGGTTCTGCGAACTCAGTCACGGGCCAGGACAGTTCGGATAGATAATCTGAAGACACCACATCTGCCAGAAATGACAGTACACTGTTGTAGAGCTCCACAATGGCGCTGGGTTCTTGGGACGGCAGGCCGGCCCTCTGCCGCTCTGCCTGATCATGGCAGAAGGGAATGCTGAACTCCCGACACACTCCATCCTCGATGAACTGAAGGAGTGTCTGACAGCACAGCTCCGATGCACTACGAGTGTGCGACGCCAACCACTTCACAGCCTGAGAAACCTGCAACGCCAAACCAGATGAGGGTGAATATTGTCAATACACTGAGAGGAGAAAGCAAAGGAAAGGTAGAAAATTACGAAGAGAGATGTTTAAAGGACTCTAGAATGGTATACATGACAGGTAAATGTAGGGGAAGGTATGTATGAGAACAACTGAAAGGAATATTTGATTTGATTTATAGATTTGTAAAGCGCACGTATGCGCAAGGGCGTCTTGGCGCTGGAATTAGTAGGAACGCTGAAGTTAGGCAGGACCAGGTGATACTAATCCAATATAAGAGCAAGTCAGTTGGCGAATAACCATGTTTTCAGCAGTCTTCTAAATGACCTGAGCGACGTGCTGCTCTTTATCGGGATTGGTAAGCGGTTCCAGGTTTTCGCTGACCCTAAAAGGAAGCTTCTGCCCCCCCAGCGAACCTGCTTGTACCTGGGTATTAATAGTAGTTTTGAATGAGCTGACCTTAAATTTCTGGCTGGCATATACCAATTTAGATGTGTCCTCAGATACAGTGGTCCTTTACCCTGAAGGGCCTTATATGCCATGCATTGTGATTTAAATTTAATTCTTTTTTCCACTGGGAGCCAGTGGAGGTCTCTCAATTTATGGGAGACTGATTCATATTTGGGGATGTCCAGTATTAATCTAGCTGCTGCATTCTGCATTCGCTGCAGTTTCAATAAAAACTGGGACTGTATCCCCACGTATAGGGCATTGCCATTGTCCAGTCTGGAAAGGGCCAAGGCTGTGACCAGCGTTTTAATGCATCCGGGGGAATATAAGGGCGGATCTTCCTGATCATCTTTAAAATACCCAGAAGGTGGAGGCAAGCTTGTTAATTTGACACTCGAATGTCAGTCTGTCATCATTACAACCCCTAGGTTCCTAACCTTAGGGACTGGAATTGGGCATTCGCCCAGATCAGCCGGCCACCATCTTGGAGACCAAAAGGGGATTTTGGACCCTAGCAGCAAAACTTCTGTTTTTTCGCCGTTCAATTTCAAGCAGTTGGTCTGCATCCATGTATTTATCTGTGACATGCAGATGTTGAAACGATCGGCTGTCTCTTCAACATTATTTGAGACTGATACCACCACCTGGGTGTCATCAGCATAGGAGACCACTGAGAAACCACATTGCCTGATGATCGATGCCAAAGGAGCCACATAGATATTAAAAAGTGTGGGGCTCAAGGAGGAGCCCTGAGGCACCCCACATGGCAGTTTGAAAGATTTGGATGTCGATCCATCCACTTCTACTGCAAAGGTTCTGTCCGTTAGATAGGATGACAGTAGAGTAAGGGTGGTATCTTGAATTCCCAACTTTGCTAGTCTACCAATTAAAATTTCATGGTTGACTGTATTGAAGGCCGCCGATAAATCTAACAAGATCAAGGCGGCCTTCCCTCCTGCATCCAGTGTTCTTCTGAGTTCCTCAACTGCCATGACCAGAGCAGTCTCTGTTACGTGGCCCTCTCTAAACCCATATTGTGAATGGTCCAAGAGGTCTCTGGCGGAAATAAAAGTTGTGATCTGCATGTTGAGTAATTTCTCCAACACCTTAGACGGAAAAGGAATCCTCGATATCGGACGGTAGCTGCTAGGTTCCTTAGGGTCGCGGTTGGGTTTCTTTAACAGGGGCAGGACTGAGGCTGTCTTCCACGCCTCCGGGAACAGGCCTGACTGTATTATTTCTGTGAACACTAATCTGAGTTGCTCACTGAGTATTTCTGGGAACAGATGGAAAACATTAGGAGGGCAAGGGTCAGACGGGGCTCCTAATTTGGTTGTCTTCACCACTTGAATGATCTGTTCCACCGAGGGAGAGGAAAAAGAGAAACCTGTGCCAGGTGCGTGTGTGTCTAGCCCTGGCTTAGGTATCTTGGAGGAGGAGTGATTGCTATCTCTAAAGGTATACACTATCTCAACTTTGTTTGTGAAAAATTGTCCTAGAGTGTTACAAAATTCCGGGCTATTCATCGTCTGAGATATATCATGGCATGATGAGAAGCAGAGGGACAAGTAAAAAAGGGATACAATGAAAGGGGTAGGAGCAGCCTAGTACATTGTGATAATGACACGGTGAGGTAAAAAGAAGCACCTCATGACACAATAGGGCAGACTCGCATCATCCACCTTTAGCAGATCTGAAATTATCCAGTAAGTGCTCCTCTAGTTTTGGACTAGATTTCTGACTCTCTCAGGATTCACAAACAACCCCAGAAGTCACCCTAGAAATCTAGGTAAAACATAGATCTTTGGAAGAGCTCCTACTGATCACTGCTTATTATCTGGAATGCTATGCGATGACAGTGGCAAATATTCATACTGGCAGATTTTCCCCCATCAGAAGTATACTGTACAATTCTAAAATTCCTGCTTCTATTATTCAGAGCAAGGCCACCTGCAATGCTCACAGGGCGGCTTTCATCACTGGCCTATCAGTCCTGAAAGTTCAGTTTGATCAATATATACCAATCCATCATCTGTGCTGCTAAGATGAATTCTTAATTATGCCACCCAATTCAGAAATTTTGTATGGCAAGCACATTTTTTTCTGTTAAACCTCCATTCTCTGGAAGTCCTCGCCCAAGGAGATAAAGGTAAGAGAAAGGAAAATGCTACTTACCAGTATGCATCTGTTCTTGGCATGTAGAGCTGCAGATCCTCACACTGAGCATTAGATCGCCAGCTGGTGTTGGGCTCGGATGCTTGCACCTTGTTGTTGTCTTGGAAGAAGTTTTTGTAGTCACGAGATAGGTGACTCCTCCCTTGGACGATAGTGCGCATGGGCATCGACTCCATCCTCAGATTGTTTTTCGCCATAATGGGAAATGATGGAGTTAGTAGAAAAGAAAGAGATGTCCATGTGTGTATATCTAAGTAAGATAGGACTGGAACACATACAGGTCCCGGGGAGGTGGGTGGGCGTGTGAGGATCTGCAGCTCTACATGCCAAGAACAGATGCATACTGGTAAGTAGCATTTTCCGTTCGAGGCATATGAGCTGCAAATCTCACACTGAGCATAGACTGTACAGCAGTATATCCCCTAGCGGTGGTCACCTGTATGTGTTGCAGTAGTTTGAAAAAGTGTTTTAAGAACAGCTTGGCCCACAGAAGCTTGTTGCTTGGCTTGCAATCAACACAATAGTGTTTAGTGAAGGTATGTGTTGTAGACCATGTGGCTGCCTTACCAATGTCTTCTAGGGGAATGTTCCCTAAGAATGCCATGGAAGCCCCTAGTTTGCGTGTTGAGTGCGCTCTAGGGGGAATTGATAATGTGCGCTTGGCTTTTTGGTAGCATATTTGGATACATTTAACGATCCACCTCGTAATTCCAGCTTTTGAGATGGGATTACCTTTATGCGGTGGAGAGAAAGCTACAAACAATTGTTTTGTTTTGCGAAATGACTTGGTCCTGTCAATGTAATACATTAGAGCTCTTTTGACGTCTAGGGTGTGGAGAGCTCTTTCTGCTACGGAGTCCGGGTTCTGAAAAAACACGGGTAGCTCCACAGATTGATTAAGGTGGAAAGGAGAAATTACTTTAGGAAGGAATTTTGGGTTTGTCCTGAGAACTATTTTGTTACGATGTATTTGTAAAAATGGCTCTTGTATGGTTAAAGCCTGGATCTCACTCACCCTCCTGAGAGAGGTGATTGCAATAAGGAAAGCTACTTTCCATGTGAGGAATCGAAATTCACATTTATGCAGAGGTTCAAATGGGGGTCCCATGAGCCTAGTAAGCACGATGTTAAGATTCCACACTGGAGAAGGTGGTAATCTGGGAGGTATGATCCGTTTAAGGCCTTCCATAAAGGCTTTGATTGCTGGGACCCTAAAAAGTGATGTGTTGTCTGTTTTGTAAGTAAGCGGCAAGTGCTGCTAGATGAAGACGTATAGATGAGTATGCCAAATTACATCTTTGCAAATGTAGTAAGTAGCAAATGATGTTTTGTATGGAGGCATGTAGTGGCTGGATATTATTGTTATTGCAGTAAATGGCGAATCTTTTCCACTTTGCTGCGTAGCAAGCTCTGGTGGTAGGGCGTCTGGCTTCTTTAATGATGTCCATACAGTCCGGTGGTAGGTTAAGGTAACCGAACTCTAGGACCTCAGGAGCCAGATTGCAAGATTCAGTTGAGTTGGATCGGGGTGCCTTATCTCTCCATGGTTCTGCGTTAGTAGTGATGGGGAGAGGTGTAGTTTTGGTGTGGGACTATTCATAGTTCCAGCAGTGTTGTGAACCACGGTTGGCGTGCCCATGTGGGAGCCACTAGGATCATTTTTAGAGACTGTTGTCGGAGCTTGCGTACTACTAGCGGAATGAGTGGGAGTGGCGGAAAAGCGTACGCAAATCTGCCTGACCAATTCATCCATATCGTATTGCCCTTGGACTGTGGGTGTGGAAACCTGGCGGCGAAGGTTGGGCATTTTGCGTTTTGATGTGTGGCAAATAGATCTATGTCTGGTTGGCCCCACATCTGGAAAAAAGGTAGAAGAACTTGTGGATGTAGTTCCCATTCGTGAATCTGTTGTGTCTGTCGACTTAACAGATCGGCAATCGGATTGTGAACTCCTGGTAGGTGTTAGGCGAGAAGGTATATGTTTTGTGGGATGGCCCACCTCCAAATGTTCTGTGCAAGTTGGGACAGTTGCAGAGAGTGTGTCCCCCTGTTTTTGTATATAATACATGGCCGTGATGTTGTCTGTGCGGATCAGGACGGCTTTGTTTTGTACCTGGAGTTGAAATGATTTGAGAGCTAGGAATATTGCTAGCAGTTCTAGATGATTGATGTGGAGCAGTCTTTGTTGAGTGGTCCATTTGCCCTGTGTTGTGTGATCTAACAGGTGTGCTCCCCATCCTGTGAGTGATGCGTCTGTTAGTACTATTTGTGGAACAGGCTCGAGGAACGGCCGCCCTTTGGACAAGTTTTTTGTGTTCCACCACTGCAGAGAGCGATGTGTGCGGCTGTCTACCAACACCAGATCTGTAAGTTGTCCGTGAGCCTGATTCCATTGGTGTGCTAGACATTCTTGTAAGGGACGCATTTGAAGCTTTGCGTGAGGTACGATGAAGATGCAAGATGCCATCATGCCTATCAGTTGCATGAACACTCTGGCTGGGAGAGTGTTGGATTTGAAACTTGGTGATGAGAAGCTGCTACTACTGCAAGGCATTTGGTAAACACTCTTGGAGCAGTGGTGACCCCGAATGGAAGGACTTTGAACTGGTAGTGTTGTCCATCGAGTACGAACCTTAGACACTTCCTGTGAGCAGGATGTATGGGAATGTGGAAGTAGGCGTCCTTGAGATCTAGTGTGGCAAGGAAGTCTTCCTGTTGTAGTAGGGGAAGCACTTGTTGGAGAGTGATCATGTGAAAATGATCCGAATGTATATACTGATTGAGGGGTCTGAGGTCTAGAACTGGCCTTAGGGTCCCATCCTTTTTGGGGATTAGGAAATACAGGGAGTAAACCCCTGTTCCCTGGTGTAGAAAAGGGACTGGCTCTATGGCGTGCTTTTGAAGCAGTGAGAGAACTTCTTGCTTTAAAAGTGTAAGATGGTCTGTGGACATTGGACGCTGCTTGGGTGGTATGTTTGGGGAGGTAGCTGTAAGTTCCAGGCAGTAACCATATTGGATAATTTGTCTCACCCACCTGTCTGTTGTGATGGAGTTCCAGACAGGTAGGAACTGTGCTAATCTTCCCCCGACAGGAGTGGAATGGTCGGGGGAAGTGGAGGGAAGTCACTGTTTAGCAGCAGGGGAGGTACGGGTGTTGGTGCTACCTCGGCCTCTCCCTTTACTGTTGTTCCCTCTGTAACCTCCTCTAAAATATCCCCTATTGGGGGATGTTTGGGTGGTGTTTTTAAAGGAAGATGAACTATCTGTGCTGATGTTCCTGGAGGCTCCTCTGTAAAAGGAGCGACGAAAGGAGCCACGCGGTTGCGGAGACTGCAACGCTCCCATTGACTTGGCAGTTTCTGTATCTTTTTTCATTTTTCAAGAGCAGTGTCCACAGCCGGTCCAAAAAGTTGGTTTTTGATTGAACGGCTGATTTAGAATAGTGGTTTGGACCTCCTGCTTGAAGCCTGAAATGCGCAACCATGCATGTCTTCTGAGCAGTACGCTAGTATTGACAGACCTAGCGGCAGTGTCGGCTGCATCAAGGGCCCACTTAATTGACGCGTTGGTGATTAGTTTGCCCTCTTGAATTAGGTCATTTGCTTGAGTTTTGTACTGGTCAGGCAAGTGCTCTAACAGGGTATCCAACTGGTCATAGTGGGCCCTATCATATCTGGCCAGCAGTGCTTGAGTGTTGGCTATGCGCCAGTGATTGGCGGCCTGCGCAGCTACTCTTTTGCCAGATGCGTCTAGTAATTTAGATTCTTTATCAGGGGGCGGTGCGTCCCCTGAGGTTTGTGAATTAGCTCGTTTTCTAGCATTGGAGACTACTAACGAGTATAGAGGCAGCTGGCCTTTAATGTACGCAGGATCGTCAGGGCAGGCCTATATTTTTTATCGATCCTGGGATTAAGAATCCTGGCGCGCACAGGATCTTTAAATATGTCGGGAGCATGCTTAATAACCCCTTTAATCATTGGCAATATTTGTACAGTTTTTTGGGACTGTTCAAATGTGTCTAACAGAAAATCCTCCTCAGGTGCGTTTGTGTGCATGTGTACCCCATGAAATACAGCAGCCCTATTGATGAGTTGTCCAAACCCAATATTATCATCCGGAGGAGAGGGTTTTGTTGTGTATGGTAGAGGGCTTGGGAGGTCTGGGGGATCTATTGGATCATTGTAATCCCAATGATCTTGTGGTGGGTCATCTGGATCGGTGAATGGGTCATCAGGGTCACCACCGTCCCCTATGTCATCTTGATAATTATATTTAGGTGGTGTATGTGGTGGAGATGTTACAGGCTGAGGAGGTGTAACAGGTTTGTGGAGAGGAGGGGTGTTAGATGGAAGGACAGCGGAAGAAGAAGGCATAGGTGAAGTGGCACAGTCCTTTTCCACAGGTATTGGCTTGTGGCATGGTACAGCTGTGAGATGTCCTGTTTTAGGGTTGATGTGGATCTTTGTTTGCTTAGGATCAACAGGATCCGGATGAAAAAGCTCCTCCTCTTGGATAACTGGTTTCGGCGCCGATTTTTTCGGTTCCGAGCGGGGTGGTGGCTGAGTTTTATGCTCTTTGGCCTTAGGAGACGTGGAAGAATCCTTAGGCTTGGTTGTCGGTTCCGAAGGCTTTGGCTTAGGGGCTGTGGCGCGATCTTTAGGTTTCGACGCCGGCTTATCCCCATGCTTCGATGTGTTCGAGGCAGGTTTGTGTTTAGAGGTGGAAGGAATCGGTGCCGATTTCGGAGCCGAGTGTTCTTTCGGTTTCGGTGCCGAAGGTGCTGGTGGGACTAGCACATGCGGTTTGCTCGGTACCGAGGTACCGGAAGGCTTGAATTTTTTCTTCGGAGCCGGGCTCGAAGGCGGGGCTTCTGAAGTGTGTTTTCGGTCGCGACTGGGGCCAACGGGCGAAGTCTTGACCGGTGCCTTGTGCTTTGGTGGGGGGGGGGGGTTGGGGTAGGGGCAGTAGTACTCACTCGTTGCCCAGGAGTGATGGGGTCGTCTGAGTCTTCTGCCTCTGACACGATCTGGAGATCCTCCGAATCTTCTTCAGGAACATCTGGGCCTTCGTCGAAGATGTCCACCGGTTCCGGAGCTGATCTCTGCGCCATGACGTGCCTTCGAGCTCGATGATCTCGAATAGTTTTCTTCGATCGAAAGGAGGCGCAGGCTGGGCAGCTGGACTCGTTGTGGTCGGGCGAAAGGCACAGGTTACAGACCTCGTGATGGTCACTGCGTGGGAATTTTGCTCCACACTGGGGGCATTTTCTGAAGGGCGTCCTTTCCATGAGCCGTAGGCCTCACGGCGTCGATGGGCCCAGCGGCCCGCGTCGACGACTGAAAAAGAATCGATGAAAGGCGCGTCGAGATTTCGATGTCGATTGGAAAATTTGTTGAAAGTTTTGCGCGTTGAAAAGTTTCAAAACTAAAGTTTCGAACCGGTGCGCAAAAATTGCATCCGAACCCAATGGCGGAAAAAAACAATCTGAGGATGGAGTCGATGCCCATGCGCACTATCGTCCAAGGGAGGAGTCACCTATCTCGTGACTACAAAAACTTCTTCCAAGACAACAACAAGGTGCAAGCATCCGAGCCCAACACCAGATGGCGATCTAATGCTCAGTGTGAGGATCTGCAGCTCATATGCCTCGAACATATCATTTTTGAAAATATTCAAGGCCTGACTTATCACACGATCATCACTAGTCACTCATCTTGTCAGCTAGTGTCAGGAAGTTTTCAGGTCAAAGTGTGCTTGCAATACAAATACACTTAATGAAAACAGACATTGAAGACAAAAATTTAATTTTCACTTCAATCTCATAGTTTCAACTTACACATGGGCTTTTCCAGACAAAAAACAAGTTACTTACCTTTGCTACCGCCTTATCTGGTAGAGACTCTAGCTAGAGATTCCTTGCCTTAGACTAATCCCCAGGAGTCAGACTGGATCCGGAAGATTTTTGAGTTGTACCCCTGCACGCCGGTAGGTGGCGTCGTTCGGCTCCTGGTTGGCGGTGCCAGAAGTGATGTGCGCGGTACCCATATAGGCGCCACCCTGGCAAGCTGATGTCAGTTACTTTCACCACTTTCCATGCCAGAAGCATGGGAGCCACAATGAGAACTGACCACTGGTGAGGGAACATTAAGGCCCTGAGAAGGGTGTTCCTTATACTGTAATCTGCTCGCAGAGTGGGGAGGATCGGTAAGTAATTTGCGGCTAGGTAGTCTACCAGATAATGCGTTACCGAAGGAAAGTAACCTGTTCATCTGATAGAGGCTTCTAGCCACAGATTCCTTACCGTATAATAGATACTAAAACAATGCCTCTCCAGAGGTGGGACTGCAAAGTGAATTTTAAACTAAAACATCCTGTGGTACCGAATGGGCGAAGTGCCCATCGCGACAGACTGGACTGTCCAGACACTAGTGGTTGGTAAACGTGTGCCAGTAGACCCACGTTGCTGCCTGACATATCTAGGGACTCTGCGGGCTAACGCAGTAGTTGAAGCCTTAGCTGTGTTTGAATGAGCATGCAAACGCTCAGGGGGTTGCTTCTTGGACAATGCGTAGCAGATCTTGATGCAGACCATTATCCATCTTAAGATGGTCCATTTCTGCACAGCATTCCCCTTCTCAGCTCCTGCGTACCCCACAAAGAGTTGATTGTCCACCTGGAAGTCTTTTGTACAGATAGAACGACAAAGCCCTTTTTGGGACAGGTGGTGGAGTCTTTCCTCTTCATTGAAGGGATGAGGCAAAGCAAAGAAGTTAGGCAGGAAGATGTTTTGGCCTACATGGAAGGCAGTCACAATCTTCGAAAGGAAGGAGGAACGTGTCCGAAGGACCAGCTTGTCTGGGTAGAAAGTGGTGTAGGAAGGGTGTGTCGAGTGCACTTGCAATTCGCTGACCCTCCTTGCCGATGTTATGGGCACTAGAAAGAGTCTCGTTAGGCAGGAGCCTAAGAAAGCAATTGTGCAAAGGCTCAAAGGGTGCACACATCAAGAAAGTGAGACAAGATTCAGATCCCACTGGGGCATGATGTGATGAATGGCCTGTGGGGTTGGGTCGGAGGGGGACACAACATGCTGCAAGCCTTAAAGAAACCTAGCCACAACAGGTGACTTAAATAAAGAAGGTAGGTCCGGCAACCGGAAAAAAGTAGAAATGGCTGAAAGATCACCTTTAATTGTTCCCATGGCAGAGCCCTGCTGGGCCAAAGAGAGTGTTTACCTGGTCGTAGCTCTGTTGTCTTTGAAGCGCTCAGTCCGCCTTGTCTCCGAGGAGACGGGAGCCATCAAAGGCCATGTCCATGATCGAGGCCTGGACATCCCCTGTAAAGCCAGTGGTTCTCAACCAGACATGGAGCCTAAGGTCCACCAATGATGAAACCGTTCTGCCTAGAGAGCTGGTTGTGTTCAGCCCACATTGAATAGCGAACTTAGCTGCATCTTTCCCATCAGCATAAGCTGGGGAGAGTATAGCTCGGGGATCCTCCAAAACCATTGGCAGCAACTGCTCAACCGAGCCCCATAGGGAATGGAAGTAGTGGCCCAAAAGGCATGCAGTGTTCACCCACCGCAGTGCCAGGCTGGCGGAAGAAAACATCTTCTTTCACAAGGTGTAAAGCCTTTTGGATCCCCTGTTTGGTGGTGTGGTAGGGAATGCACCAGGAGTTACTCTGCAAGTGGAGGCTTGGACCAGGCTTGGACACCAAGATTTCCTGGGTAAGGAAACTGGGGTCCCCAGGAGTAGGGTGATGGCGGCGGGCAACTGTCTTATGCAGGGAGCCCCTGTACAGGGCTTGGACCACGCCCAGTGTAGGACTTCAGTAAGGGCTTCATTAAATGGGAGCATGGGTTTGGAGGGGCGACTCCTGGTTGAAGTACCTTTGTCAAGAAGTTCGGCAAATAAGCCAGTCAAAAAATGACTGAGGGTAGCTCAGACCAGATCCGCGCTATCTGGTGTGGAAAGGAAAGAAATGGTGTCAGCCCGCCAGGGTGGCTCCTAAATAGGTCCCACGCATGTCACTTCCGATGCGCAGGGGTTCAGCTAAAAAATCTTCCGGATCTAGTCTAATGCCTGGGGATTATTCTAAGGTAAGGAATCTGGGACTACAAGTCTTTATCGAATTAAGTCTTGTAACTGCCAAATCCTTGGGAAGCATTGCATCTGCTCCACCTACACCTTTGTAGCAAATATTTAAAGTCTTCAAAATCTTATGCCACAATTCCCCCCAAAAAAAGCAAAGTGTGATTTCGTTCGATACTACCACCTAAAATTGTGTAAATAGAAGAACCAGCTACAAAAACTCAAGAAATTTGCTATGGGGGGAGAGGATGACCAGTTACAGAAGACGTGATCTCCTTTTGCCTGAAGCTCTCAGTTGGGACAAGAATATCCCATGCATGGTAAACAGGCATGTTCCCATTCCTTGAGTGGCCGACTGCAGTGAAACTGGTTTCCTGACTTTGACAATGGTGTCACACTAACTTAACATGTGTGCAGAGGCTTAGGCCTGTCTCTAGTAATGTGCGGTCCAGGACCTGTTCTGTGACCTGGAGGGTTACACCAAGCATGCCCTCATAGTACGTAGTGGACTACTGTCCATGCCCTGGGAACATCACTTAAGCTGAAAGGTTGCTAATTATTTCTATGCTGACCCCGCTTGTGCACAGTACACTGTTAAGTGAAAACAAAAACCATAAGTTGACTTCCTGTGTGCATGTTGAGTTTAGGACCAGGTCCAAAGCCAGGCGTAAATCTTTCGGGGGGCCTGGCTAACTATATATATGGATAACTATGGCATAAAGGGGGGTTTTGGGGTGGAAAGGGATCCAGCTCCCCCTACAGTAGTTGAAAAAACCCCACAATATACTGACATTTTAAATAGCGCAACACATTTTTCTGTATTTTTTATAAGTATTCTACAATCTCCCATAGCGCCTCTGAGTGCAATTCCCATGGATACCGATTGGTTTATTCTCTGTGGTGAGTATGACACACTGTTGTTGCACTCTGTTCTTTTCCTGGGATTTAGTCTGAACATATAGACTAGGTCGAACAACAATGCCCCTTGTTATTCTGTTCTGGTCAGGCCCTAGCACCTAGACAAAACACGCAAATGCAGCTGTGGCTTGGGAACACATACTTTCTGTCATATAGATATACACAGATAGGTAACACACACTTGGGGAGGGACCTTTGCAGGGAAAAGATCGTGACAGCGTCTGGGATGTAGAACTTTCATCTGTGTATACTGAGGTACGGGGACAGCTGCTAACAGCTAGAGATCTTCTGATATATAATAATTTTCCTCTGTAGAAGGGGAGGGAGGTTACGCTACACTGTCGTATATAATGACAGCTCAGTTTATGATTTACGGACTACTTGCTATGCTAACCTTATTAGGTCGAGCCTAGCGCAGCGCTCATGCGCTGCTCTAGGAGATGACCTTTTGGAATCGGTCTGCACTTTTCTGACACTCGTGCGTGTGGCGGCATCCACCTTGCGGGAGCGAGCAGCGGCGCGCAGGGCGCCATGTGGTCTGTATCATGTTTCAATTAGCGGGGTGGCTTTCAGTTTCTCGGGCGCGCGTTTTTTTTTTTGCAATGGCTTGGCACGTAGGCAGCATGCCACAAATTCAACACATCTCCACAGTTCTCAAGCCGTCAGCCACATCCAACTAACACACAAAAAAAGCCCACCAGCACTGCAAAAATCAATCGGACTCCATTGCTAGATCACCCGCAGTTTTCTGCTATTTTTACACTGCCCCACATTTGCCTGTCTCGCAGTCGCTTTCACTTTCGTGCCGTGCTTGTTCCTGGGTTTGCATTCTACCAATGCCATACACCCATCTAATTACAGGAAGAACGAGGTAAAGTTGATCCTTTGCACTAACCTATTGTGACGAATATTTTTTTTTTTTAGTCTTTAGTTCGCTTTAATGCTGTCTACGGCTTTTGATAAATCGTATTGCTCAGATAGCACATGTGGTGCACATTTAAAACTCTGTCGAGAAAGAGTCGGTGAAATGAGTTGCATTCGCCCGTTTATCTGGAGCCTCCCTAGGAGGGCCCCTTCTGACTGTGCCTTGCAGCTCCCCGCCTCCTGCTCCCTTTTCAGGCCGAGCCTGCATGTCGGCCCCAGAGTTAATCATCCAGCAGCCTGACAATGTGTCCATCTTTATTGGCGGCCAGGGCTGGGTTTGGCGGAAAGGGGGTGCGCAGAGGGCAAACAATGAAAACAATAAATGTACACGGCTAGGGCTGCTCTCATGCCAAGCTCATTTTCGTTTTTTTCTTTTATAAGAGTTTTTGTTTAACCCAAGAGTACGTACAATCCAGATATCATCCAATCGAAATCGGTGCTCCTTTTATGGGAAGGATTTGTTGCGTCTCGTTTTGAGAAAAGCATGTAATTTAAAATAAATAAAAAAATTGAACATTTATGGTAGTTAGATAAATCAGAGCCAGTGGGGTGTTTTTCTGATTTGAATGATCGTTTCTCTCATTATGTGCGAACCTAACACGAGCAGAAAATGTATAAATAAACAAGTTCGCCCCAAGAGCCATCCAGACCAAGTGATGCACGGTGTAGTGCTTGGGGGACACTGGTTGCCTCACCTACAACAGCGCTACAGCGACCACCTCGCGCTGAGGAAGGCTAGCACAAGGGGGCATAAGAGCTGCCATCACCTCTTTACCCCCAGCAGCAACGAGAGCAGGTGGCGATAATTCTTTGTTTGTATTTAAAAGTATAAATTGTAAATTAAAGGGAAGTTTTTCCTCTTCTCAATCATGCGCCGTACATTTGCTTTGCTTGCAATCTCCCACCCAATGCTACACGTAGTAAAACCTGTAAATGTTAAGCACCCAGAATAATGTGCTGCATGGCTAAAAACTTATAAGGGCCTAAAGGTGAGACCTATTGGCTATGCCAATACTTGTTTTTCTACTTGTTGTGGCATGTATACTGAATACTAGAGCACAACAGTAAAAATAAACATTTTAAACTTCCTCGCGTCTCTGTCAGAACTTATTGTGGACTAGTATGAGTGTGTGCGCGAAAAGGTGTGTCCTGTAACCGCGATTCCTGAGAGGGTCAGGAGTGTTGTGTTCTGGGGTGTCTAATCACTTGTTCCTCTGTGAGTCAGTAGGAGGGTAAGTTAGACACTATAGCTAGTCGGTTCCGGGCTCATGAGTACTCAGGTGGTAGGATGACTCAGTCCCTGCCTACTAAGGTCCCATAATCCCAAGCATAGTTCTATGACTCCGCAGAAGCCCTGCAACCTGGCGCTGCCAATGTTTGGTCTGGTGCTTATTCGCGGGGCCCCTGAGTAGCGCTCGTGCTTGACCACAATACCCTCGCTCCGTTTTCCAGAGAAGTCTGTGGTGGGAGGGCTTGGCCTCCTCAGTTTTTAGGGTTCCCCCATTGCTGTAGGTTTTCAAGCCTGGAGTTTAAAAGGTCTTTAATCTCTTTCCGAGGTACATTGGCCCCACATTTTTGCAATTGTTTTGGGCAGCCCAGTCTCTTGTAGATAATTTTTTCTAGTGTCATGAACAGATCCATTCCCCACTCCCAGTCCAGTATTTTCGCCAACCTCTTTTAACCCAATTTCTAGGCTATATATCTCTCTGCGGTTATGACCCCTAAATTGATCAGTATTCTTTTGTAGGATATTATGTCTGAGTCTCTCCCAATCCCCAGTATTACTAGTGGCACCTGTAGTTCTGTGTGTGTGTCGATGGCCTCTTCGAGTCTCTGTGCCGCCTCCTCCCAGTACGCTCGAAGTTTGGGACAGTCCCACAATGTGTGCAAAAAGCTACCCCACATGCCACAATTTCATAGGCATTTGTTGCCCCCTTGTTTTGCACAAGAGAACTTGGTGAGAATATGCCCTATGTAGGACTTTAGGCTGAATGAGTCAAAAGCTTGCTTTTACTGCCACCATTCTAGAAAACTGCAACACCTATCTCCAGTCATCATCATCACCTAAGTCACCAAGATCTTTTTGCCAGGTTTCTCTTAGCTTGTCCAAGTTGCCCTGTGTGTTTGTCATTAACATATTGTATGTTAGGGATATGGCTATTGTCAGTACTCCCCTGATAGATTATTTAAACAATAAATACACTCACATTCAGTCACCACAATCCAACAAATGTAGTACCTTGGGAATTTTGAAAAGACACATCATTTAAGTATACCTTCATTAAAAATATATCTAGTAAAAGGTATTGCATAGCACAATCAATGTACCTAATTAACAAAGGTGAAATAAAAACAAATATACAACACAACATTGGGAAAAAGCGGGAGAATTAAAAAAAAAAAAACTCCAATCAATTTAACAATGAGAAGATACACTCCCACTTAGTGTGTCACTGGATGTAGCTGAATATGTTCAGTGGCATATTGAAATTGTCCATGCACTGTGGGTCGTGTTTGTGTATTCTGTCGACACGTTTCGGTGGTCTTAGACAATATGTGCCACCTTCCTTAGGACAAGTAACTTAATTGATTGTCCCCAACTGAATATCTATAAAAAAAAGAATACTTTTCCTTAAATAAAAACATTTGACACACTAGAAAACTGCACAGTTTTGTGACATACTTAAAAACGGTCATTGATGGTGAATGATTTAAACCCTATAAAAATATTCAGTGAGTGAAGTTCATTTATAGACCATATGTGCTTAACCAATATACTGTGGTATAAAAATACAACACGAATTCAGTCCGCCATGCAATCCATGACATCAAGTGTCTTTTCAAAGTGCATATCATCAGCATCCACTGATCACACTCACACGCATGTGCACATACATTCAATTGTCGAATCACACCAAGACCCAGAGATAATTGTGGATTATTACCTTCTACTTTGTATGACCATGTTCAATCCGTAGTTATGCTTTGGGTGAAATCCCCTCAATCACTCAGGGGAAATACTTATTTAACCAAATCATTTAGATTGGTGATGGTCTAATATAAATAAAATCATCATACTTGAATTAATCTTAGAAAGGCCATGGATCGCATCACCGAGGCTGAGACCAGGGTCTTGACAGTTGAAGACACTGTGAATGCCCTCCAACAGACAGTCAACAAACTAACGGTGGTGAGCAAGGAGTGGAGGATGTGGAGGGCCGTGCCTGCAGTAACAACCTCTGCCTGGTGGGGTTCCCAGAGGGGTGTGAGGGCTCCTCAATGGAAATATTTTTGGCGCAATGGCTAAGGTCCATTATGCTCAACAGATCCCTATTGGCCTGTTTTGTTGTTCAGAGGGCACACAGGGCGCTCGTCAGGAAGCCCTTCGCCGGTGCCAGGCGGAGGCTTATAATCGCCAAGCTCCTCAATTATTTAGACCGCAATGCTATTCTTGAGCAAGCCAGACGCCAGGACAAAATTCTATATGAATCCAATGCGATAATGATATTCCTGAACTACACCAGGTTCAACAGCAGCGCCAGTCCTTTGTTGCGGCGAAGCGCAGACTGCGAGAGTTACAAATACAATATATGCTGCTCTATCCTACATGAATGAGAGTGGTATATAACTCACAGACTCTGTTTTTTGACAATCCTGAAGAAATGTTCACCTGGACAGATGAAACTCATACACCGCCTCAGATGGAATCGGACTCCTCCCAGAGTGTTAGGAGGAATCATGCCGAGAAATAAGCCGCAAAACAACGCAATCGATCTCGCTCAAACTGGCGTAACCAGGGTCAGGATGAAAAACTCTAGTGGATGGGCAGGTTTTTTGGTGGTAATGAATGCTCCCCTTGGGCTGGGCTCCTCGGAGATGTTTTGACTTGCACGGTAGACACTATTGTCTGATTGTTACACAGGCTGCATATGACCGACTGCCCTCACGGAAAGTCTTCACCTGAGCGGTTCTGTGGATGATGTTATTTGAGGTTAAGTATATGGGGTTCCATTGGGGAGACCACCCGCTGGGCCTCTGTTGGGGTTCCGGTGGGTTGTCTACCATGACAGACACTTCTTTTTTTCTTGAGGTATTGGGAGGGGGGTGCTCTACTGTTTTGGGGAGTTTCTTGTTATGGAATAGTTTGGCACAGGCACGTACACACTCCGGGTCCCGTGGGAGCAGATCTCAATCACTTGCCCTTTTCACTGTAGATGGCGGAAACCGTGTTGAATAGACATGCAGGTTGTATCCGTCTCCTCACCTGGAACGTTAGATGTGTCCTGGATAAGATCATGCGCGGCGCTGACCTGCGGCAGGCTAAGAGGTTAGAAATATACATTCTGCTGTTACAGGAGACTCATTTGCTCAGCACAAATGTGCTGTGCGTGGCGCGCTTCGGATTCCACTCAGGGTTCGTCAGGGGTTCCAGGGGCACGGGCGTCTTGGTCCATCGTAGACTTCCCTTTCGACCCACCAAGGTTTTTAAAAATATATGGGTGGTTAATGCACGTTAGTGACAGGATCGCCCCATGGAGAGACAATCACACTTAGCAGTATATACGCCCCCCACCCCCTTTGGGCCAGACATTTCCTGATAGGTTTCTTTGCCTCTGGGGTGAGTTGCGGTGAGTTGCCCGAAGGTTTGTCTGTGGTGTGAGGGGACTGGAATGATGTGATGACTCCAGAGACTGATCACTGTTGTGCCACTGGGTGCAAAATGGGTACTGGAGAATCCAAATTGAAGGTACTGACTTCCTCTCTGGGCTGGGCTGAGGCGTGGCAGACATTCCACCCCGTCGAAGCTAGCTACACTTTCTTGCGCACGGATCCTTTTCCAGGTTGGATTACTTTCACGTCTCTAATCCTTACTTACATAGAATATTAGCAGTGGAGATCTTGCCAAGGGGATGATTGTCAGATCACTCAACTGTGACATTATCATTACTTTTCCGCCCACATGGATCCCCGTTCCGTTAGAGGATGTTGCCTTGGCACTTGCAGAACCCATCGTATAGATCACTTATGTTGCTCTGTAACTGAATATCTGACCCCTAATGCTCCCACGGCACCCTCTGAAGTCGACCTTTGGGAGGCCCGTAAGCCCAACTTACATGGGGTAGATATTAGTTTTTGTGCAGGTGAGCTTCGTCGCAACACTCGTCAGATAATCGAGCTTGAGTCCCAGATACAGGCATTGGATGAGGCTGCTTGTGGTGGGGATGGGGCAGAGGGGCGTCGTTGGCTACTCTTAGCCCAGCAACAGCTGCAGCAGTTGCTTTTAGATGAGGCAAAATTGGCGTGGCAAGTGACACAGAGCCATATCTATCAGAGGGGGGACAAGTCGAGCAAGATGTTGCAGCGGCTGTGTCAGACTGCTCAGTCAGTTGCACCAGCACCGGTTATTTGGGACGCCGGTGGCGGTTTGGTCTCCGGGCCCTCAGATGGGGTCCAGGTTTTCGCAAAGTACTACTACGACCTCTAAACTCAGAGAGACGCCATCAACTACGGTCAGATTGTAGAATTCTTTTGCTGAACTTCTCCCTGTCCTCTATCAGACGCAGCCCGCAGACAACTGGACGAACAGATTAGGTGGAGGAACTGTCCGGGGCATTGGCGGGACTTCGTTCTGGGAGAGCCCCAGGACCTAATAGATTCCCGTGTGAGTTCTTTAAGGCATATATGCCCCAGCTACGCAAGCATTTGTTTGGGGTGATCCAATCGGCCTCGGAGGCGGCGATACTTCCGCCAGACTGGCGTCAGACAGAGATCGTGGAGCCACTTGCTGTGGAGCCACTTGCAGTATGGGTTCGAATGGACCGCTTGGTAAGAAGTTTTGAGTGGTCCATGGAGATCTCCGACAGGATTGCGCTTGATGCTGATGATGTGCTCTTTTTCCTTACAGACCTGGCATCTTCCGGCCTACGGATTTTGCAAATCATGAAAAAGTTTGGCGAATTCTCTTGGCTCTATATGAATATGGGGAAGTCAGTGGTCTTTCCCCGTGCGACGTTTCCGGTGATCTGGAGCGGGCGTCTGGTCCGATGCGGGCTTCTGAGGGCTTACAATATTTGGGAGTTTTTATCTCCCGTCATCCGCTTACCTCGTGGTCCCATAATACTGTTCCGCTTCTGCCGCGCCTTATAGAAGAGGTGAAGGTAGGTTCCCCACTGCCGTTATCATTGCTGGGCCGCTCGGCCATTTTCAAAATAGTGTCCCTACCGCGACTACTATATCGCCTACAGAACTTCCCCAATGATAGCCCCCCTCTTGGTTTCGCCAGATAAACACGGTTCTCACCCAGTTTCTATGGGGAGGGCCCTGCGGACCTGTTGCCAATCCACCTACTGCGGGGGCATAGCTGCTGCTGACGTGCAATCATATTATAATGATTCTCACCTGCTAATTATAAACGATTGGTGGTATTGTAATCATGATGATCCAGTGTAAGCAGTGGAGCCGTGGTCAATGGGAGATATATCGCTTCTAGACTTCCTGTACAGCGATAAGGGGCTTGGCAGTCTTGCCCCTGTGACCCAAGTGTTCCTTCGAGTATGGTGGCAGTCTTAGACGGATGGGATGGTGGGGAAGACTGACAGGAGAAATGTCATTGTGGCAAGGGTCCTTCCTTCGTCAGGTAGCGTTGCGTGGGTTTCAAGGTTGGGATGTTATAGGGCTATCCACGCTGGGAGAAATTATGAAAGGTGTGGTCCTGAAATCCTTCCAAGACTTACAAAAAGAATATCAGATCCATTGCAGTGAGTTCTTTATATATTTACAGTTCCGCCACGCCATATCCCCATATATCCGTGATCTCACTAAACTGCCGGAGTTCAGCCCACTTGAGGACAGGCTGCTAATGGGTGATCTTGGCACACACAAAATCACGCAAATATATCAAACCCTGGTTACACACATCTCCACCACATTTTCAGCCCTACGGGCGAAATGGCAGGGTGACATTGAAGATTTAGATGTGGACGATTGGGTGGAGGCTCTGGCAGCCCCTCGCGGGGACGCTGTCTTTTCCCGCCTTTGCCTGATTCAATTCAAATACCTACATAGGGCTTATTATACTAGACATCGTTTATGGTGGATGAGGGCAATAGCTGATCCCCAGTGTTTACACTGCGGCCCAGAGGAGGGAACCTTCTTTCATACTGTATGGGGTTGTTCCCCTTTGCAGTGTTTTTGGCGGGGGTGACGTGACGTCCTGTCTGGCCAGGTTCTTTCTTGGGAGATACCCTTGATCCCCTCCTCCACAGTACGTCAGCTATTGGGGGGTTGGGAGGGAGACGGGTACAAACAACACTTATTGTTCTTGGGACTCACGTTGGCTAAGAGGGACATCGGCCAAAACTGGAAGGCTGTGACGCCGCAGTTAGTGGGGGTGTGGAAGTAAGTGTTGGATCATTGCATGGGTGTAGAGGTGGCCGTGTTTCGGGCAAGGGAATGCCCCCAAAAGCATATCAATATATGGCAGAGATGGGCTGAATGCATAGTGTTGACGCCGGAACAGCCTATCCAGTCTCAGTTGGACAGTGAGATACAGGCAAATGGATCAGAATCATAAGCATACTCCTTATCTATTTCTAATGTATTTGTCGCTGCACAGTGGGAAAAGGGGCGGGGTGGGTCGTGACTGTGCCTTGTTCTTGGGGATTGTTTTGGTACTTATTTCCAGTATCATCAAGTCCTA
This sequence comes from Calotriton arnoldi, assembly GCA_963921515.1. Classification (NCBI taxonomy): domain Eukaryota; kingdom Metazoa; phylum Chordata; class Amphibia; order Caudata; family Salamandridae; genus Calotriton; species Calotriton arnoldi. The sequence goes on along the minus strand of CAWUFW010002144.1, from coordinate 1,469,162 downwards.
TAATGCTCTTGATGCTATATATATATATATATATATATATATATATATATATATATATATATATATATATATATATATATATATGGTAAGCTCTCTTTACATCTGGAAGCAAGATCTGGAAGCTTGTGGCTAGATATTTCCTTGCACAGGAGTCACTGCATCCCAGCACATTGGGCATATTACATGTCTTTAATTTATGACATCAGGCTCAGCAGTAGCCATTTGATGCATTATATTTCTGATTGTTGTTACATGTTCAGGGCCTTTTCACATAATCCCAACACAATAGTAAAATAATTCTTTGCAGCAGTAACTTGGGGGCTCATTATGATGGCGGAACGATCGCCACCAGCGGTGGCGATCGTTCCGCCATCAAATTGAGAATTACCCAGCGCCATATTAGGATGGCGGTGGGTATCGCGGCGGACGCAAAGTCTGTCCGCCGCTTTTCCGCCGGTGGCAATCGCACCGATTGCCTGGCGGGCGGAGCAGGGCCACTAATATGGTGGCAGTGCCTAGCAGGCACCGTCCGCCATATTAGGACGTGGGTTTTAGGAGGCCTTTCCATGGCGGCGATGCCGCCATGGAAAGGCTGCCGGGGATTGGGTTTGGGGGCCCGTTGCGGGCCCCCCATGTGGGGGTGGGGTGGCGCTGCACTGGGGGGTACCCATGGTACCCCCCTGCATTTCCATGCACCAAGTGGCAGGCACCGCGTGGTGCCTGCCACGTAGTGCAGGGAAATGCGGTGCAGGTACCTTTCATATTGCGGACGGAGCTGCAGCCACCGGCCGCAATGTTAAAGGCCCAGGATGCGCCCGCCAGTATGGCGGTCGCATCCTAATTGCAGTGGTGGGACCGCCACATGTCTGGCAAGCGGTTCCAATCACCGATACGGTGGCAGGCGGATTGTAATCAGCCCCTTTATTATTTGACACCGCTTGGACAGTAAGCTCGTAATAATGGGAGTATATGATCAATTGTGAAGTGCAACATTCTTTTTATTAATTTTTTTTTTGTTAGGGGTTTCTTTCTAATATTTAGAAAATATCCTACCTAATGTGAGGGACGTATATATCCTATTGTTCAATTCATATCATGCATGACACTCTCTGCATATGGCTACTACTTAGCGCCATCTTTAGCAGAAGACCAACACAAAGCTAAATACCCCTATGTGCAGGTGCTTTGTGTCATATATTTCTTTAAGTTGCGGAATTTGAAATATTTTTTCAGCTGGATTTGAAAAAGATCAGATTCACCTACACTTTAGAGATCCTATATTAAATCCACATTATTATATTCTTAAACAGTAGACTTCTTTAGTGAATCAACTAATTCCAGTATAAGATTAGGCTGTTCGGGATGGCTTGAACCGTCAATTTTCTTCAGTGTAACTGGAAGTTCTTTCGGATTACCTTAGGTTTTATTCTTTCTACTGCTGTCAACTTCTTTGAGACTATTGATTTCGAGCAGATAAGTTGTATAACTGCACTATTAAGTGTGATTTGTTCTTACAAGACACCCATCTAGACCTATCTAGGTTAGTATTTCAACTAGGGTGATTTTGTTTATATTAGAATATCTCTTATCTAAAAGATGGGACCATTTGGTTTCATTATCACTCTAAGTTTAAGACGTATTTCTCCTAAGTGATTGAGGATATTTCACTCAAAGCATAACCAGAGATCGAACGTGGTCATACAAAGAAGGTAACAGTCTCCAATTATTTCTGGGTCTTGGTGTGATTTGACAATTGAATGTATGTGCACATGCGCATGTATGAGTGGGATGGGTGGATGCGGATGATATGCATTTTGAAAAGACACTTGGAGTCATGGATAATTGAAAAGTGTATTACAGTTGTATTTTTATACCACAGGATATTGGGTCAGCACATTTGGTCTATTAATGAGCTTCACTCACTGAATATTTTTATAGGGTATTAATCATTCACCATCAATGACCGTTTTTAAGTATGTCACAAAACTGTGCAATCTTTCTTGTATGTCAAATGTTTTTTTTTAAGGAAAAGTATTATATGTTTTTATAGATATTCGGTTGGAAGGAGTCCATTAATTTACTTGTCCTGAGGAAGGTGGTACACATTGTCTAAGACCACCCAAACGAGCCAACGGAATACACAAACAGGACCCACAGTGCATGTACGATTTCAATAAGTCACTGAACATATTCAGCTACATCCAGTGACACACAAAGTGGGAGTGTATCTTCTCACAGTTAAACTGCTTGGAGTTTTTTTTTTTTATTCTTCCCCTTTTTATGTCTCGCATAGGCAGCGCTTGCGCTCTCTCTTTGAGACATGCAGTATTCAGGATATGTGCATGAAGGTCCGCCTACTTTCCGCCCATCTTTTTAATTGGCTCCTGTCACTGTCCTTTGTAAATAGTGGCTTTTTATTGGGCAATAGGCTTTGTAGTCCCTCCTTAGTAACGCCTTGTCTCTTCTTGTAACCTCCCATGAGGACACACCCTGTTACATGTGTTGTAAGTCGGTAGGTTTAATTACAACCTCCGAGCACTATTTTTTTTAAATGGTTTTGAGCAGGCAGGCAACGCTCAGTGCCACACAGCACTTCCAGCGGGGCATGCCTGAGGAGCTTTATCTTTCATTATGGCGGCCGCACAGCTCGCAGTGCGACTTTCACTTTGCAAACCCTGTTGCAGGCACGACACACTCAGTGAGACACACCACTTCCAGACGGCATGCCCGAGGCGCTTTATATTTCATTATGATCTGCCGGGGTCATAGCTCGGCGTTGATTATATCGAAAGATAGGCATTTATTGTATGTACTAATAATAAAGGCTCGGACTACAGGGGATTCTTTCTTTGTTAGGCTTTGGGGGTCCTGTTGTTTCTGCGAGCACCCGCCCATCACAGAGGGTAATTGCTCGGATTCTGTGAGAGGGCTGTAAACACAATGCCTCGATAAAAATGCCCATTAGGTCTGGCAAATGTCATGCTTGGAGTAGGTGCTCGACTCCCTGGGCGTGGTCTCCGCTGTGGTGGCACCAGGCAGCTTTTATTTGAAATTAGGTGAAAGGACGCAGCGTGGTAGCGGCTGGACGCCCTGCCATTTTAGCATGTATAGCTCCTAGAAACACGCAATGCAGCTCCTGAGGTGTTTTTTAAATAAAAAAAAAATGCAATGCGTCGTTAATAAATACAAGTAAACAACGTTTCTGTTCCCCCAAGGTTTTGGCCAGAATCATCGACATTATAATGCTATTTTCCTTGAGGGTGACAGCACAGTGTAAAGACATAATTTGTAGCTTTAATAGGACAAGGGTCGTGTTCAGGGATTTAAAGGGTGTGGTCAGGATGCTTCCGCTGAGAAATTTGTGAGTTAAAATATATTCACATTTTGAAGGGCGGCGCACTCAGCAATGAAGCTATGTTTCTTTTCGCTCTTTCTTTTGCAGGGCGTTTTGCAGAGCAAACAAACAGCACAGTAGCAGCAGGCTGTGTAGCCAATCAGCTGCACAGTAAGCATGTAGCAGTACAGCAGTGACAGCATGCATGTCACTGAGCTGCCCTAGGTACGCGGTAGAGTGGCCAACAGCACAGCTGTGGTAGGCATTGCATGGATGGTAAACAGCACTGCAGTGTTATGGGCCACAGAGCTCACCGCCAGCAGTTGTGCTGTAGCACAGCCCGACAGCACAGCATGGATGTTATATGGGGTGATTAAGAGTAAAGATTTAGCGAGCAGGCCGAACACAGCGGCATGATGCATGCCCTAGTCCTGTTTAACTCATCTTGGGCATCTGTGCCCAGGCCAGTAACCTCGCAGCTCCGCCAGCAGAGGAGTGCACGAAACTGCAACACACAAACCCTGCCCGTGGAGGAAGTGCAGAGCAAAGATGTATGCATGGCCAGCTCACCTTGTGCAGTTAATCAAACACCGTGTGCATAGTTATGAGTGCACTCGGGTAAGGCTTGCTCTCTGTACCCCCTTGCAGGGCATTGGTGCGAAGGCCTGGTCAACCGTGGCCTGGCCACACGAAAGCCAAGTGTAGCGGCCCTGGCTATTCACGGGTCTGCCAGATCTAATTTTTGCGTTTAGGGTTCCTGTGTGACTGTCACGTAGAGTTTGTTTCTTAGTCATTCATGCTTGTCTGGGATCAAGGCATCCCATTTAGCATTACTAGCCAGCTGTCCACCATATGGAAAGCTTCTGGTCGTTGACGAGGGGAAGGGTGATTCAAAACTTAAAATAGTCCTTAATCTAAAGAGAATCGAATTCTCACATGAAAACCTCAGTCGGTTAATTGTTATTTAGAGTTAACAGAAAGCCGCACTGCCTGAGCTTCCAAAACTAACCAGACAGCAGTGCTGCCCCCTTCCAATCCAAGAAATGACCCCCATAACCATGGCTAAAGCTGCACTGCTGCCTCAAAAACATCACCAAAGCAGCAGAGGCCTCATACATTCTTTCTAAAACAACAGCGACACCCAAACACTGACCAAAGCAGAAGTGATCCCCAAAGACAGACGAAACATGCTAAAAGCAGTACAAACTAATACACTCAATCAAGAAACACTGAGCACCAAACATTGCCCAAAGCAGAAGTGATCCCCAAAGACGCACAAAGCCAACGAAAGCAGTACGGACCCAAAAATAGGTCATTAAGCAAATCTGAGCATTTGCAACGCCAATAGCTCAAAGTTTCGCTAATGCGAGACATATTGCATTGCAAATGCTTACTCCTAATGTTGTGTTGTATGATTGATTTCTATGTAATCTTTGTTATTTTGGTACATTGACTGTGCTATGCAATCAATTTTACTGGATGTATTTTTAATGAGGATATAATTAAATGATCTCTGTGTGTTTTCAAAAGTTCTGTGGTACTAAATTAGTTTGATTGTGGTGGCTGAACGCGAGTGACTTTAAAAAAAAAATAATCTAGCCAGGGGAACCCCTTTTTATTGTTTGGCTGCTTAAACCCTGTCTCCTTGTTTTGAGGGAGTTCTCTCTTTTTTTTCACACAATGGTGTGTTTACACCAGGTGGAAATTGTAGCATTTAGAAGTAGGGGACTGGGTTAAGTCAATACATGGGGCGCTGGAGGTGGTTTAAGGAAGTTTAGAGCCCTTTCAAGATAAAGGAGGTTAATCTGTACTCTGTGGTTCTGGAAAATGGTGAAAGCTGGAATCGCAGAAGGGTAGCTTTGTATCAAAGGGGTGGAGAATGCAATGTGGGAAAGGAGAAAAAGGAGTAAATATGTAGGGGTTTAATGTTCATGCCAGATAATAAGTTCTGTGCTTCTAGGCATGTGAGAGTGAGTTCCCTTGTGAAAGGGGGTGGAGATCCTGGTAATGTACCCAGTTTTCAAAGTCAAGAGGTGTCAAGAATTTGCAGGGTTCGCAAACCACAGGTGTTTCTGCAAGACTATGTCACTTAGTTACTCCTTTCTGTTTGGAGTTTATCTATAACTTACCATATCTAGACCAAGTTCAAATGATGACATGATGCACTTGCTTGTTGCAAGACAATGGTTGTTACATTATCTTGTTTTGTTTGCTAATTTTAAAGGAAGAGTATATGCCATATTGGGTCTTTCTAGAAGACTCAGAAGGTGCAGTTATGTTTTGTGTTCCTTTGAGTGTAAGCATTCTGTGTGGCCTCAGTTTATGCTGACTGGCTCGGGATGACTACGCTTTGATTCTCAAACTATCTTCAACTAAACTTCGATGAACGAGGAGTGTTTTTCACAACATGTCTTCTTAATACCAGTAAAATCTTTTGGATGATTTTAATATTTGTCTTGATAGAGACAGTTAAAGACACTGAATTTTGCCCATTACTGCTCCTCTTTATATCTAGAAAACATCATTAAAGAGCCCACTCACAACTCTAGCCATACATTTGATGCCTGGAATTGGAACTTCTCAGGCAGGACTTGGATGGTAAGTCAGCAATCATTAAATACTATTACCCAGTCACAAAGGCAAAGCCAGACACACTCAAAGTGGTGATTAAAGAAATCTATAAATTAGAGAATAATCTGCATCTAGCAGCTGCCATTATAGACCTAAACCTCATTAAGGATAATCTCACATGATCCTTACCTTAATGGCCTTAAAAGCCACATTGAAAAAGCAAGTTCTGGTTTTATCAAGGGAAGCAGACCTAAGAAAACTAAAGTCAGCTGCAATTTTCGTTCCAGTCAGCAAATTGTATGAAACAACTGAAAGCCATATCTGAAGAAGACACTAAGTAGACCATGTAGACATTACATCCTGCATGCAAGATTTATGGTTTTACCTATTGATGAGAATAGAGCATCCTGGAGAAATAGGCCCGCTGGCAAAATAGGCCCACTCTTTACATGCACTTCAGGTTCCGCAATTATAGACGAGAATCCATCGTACATCTATTTTGTTGCTTCCCAGAATTTTTTATCAGCCCATTGTACTTTACTGAAACCGATCTAACTACAAAATGGGGTCTCCACCTCTAGGGAAGCCTTATCCTTGTGCTTCAACACCAGTGACCTAACAGAAATAGCTCACTTCGGAAAATCCAAAAACATAATATTCAATAAAATGAAATCTCCAAAGTGTCGCAGCCAAAGTAAGCAACTGGCTGAGATGTGGCTGCGTTCATCTCAAAAGTAGGAAAGGAAAATGCTACTTACCAGTATGCATCTGTTCTTGGCATGTAGAGCTGCAGATTCACACACTATGCATAGATCGCCATCTGGTGTTGGGCCCGGATGTTTGCACTTTGTTGTTGTATTGGAATAAGTCTTTGGAAGTCACGAGATAGGTGACTCCTCCTCTGGACAATAGTGCGCATGGGCATCGACTCCATCTTCAGATTGTTTTTTCGCCAAGAAGGGAAATGATGGAGTTTTGTGAGAAACAGAAATAGATGTCCATGTATGTTGTATCTAATTAAGATAATACTGGAACAGATAAAGATAGCCGGGGAGGTGGGTGGGCGTGTGTGAATCTGCAGCTCTACATGCCAAGAACAGATGCATACTGGTAAGTAGCATTTTCCGTTCGAGGCATATAAGCTGCAGATCACACACTATGCATAGATTGCATAGCAGTACTTTTTTTTAGCGGCGACCACCAGTATCTGTTGCAGTAGTCTGAAATAGTGTTTTGAGTACAGCCTGGCCCACACTAGCTTGTTGTTTTGCCTGCACATCTACACAATAGTGTTTTGTGAATGTGTGCGGTGTAGACCATGTAGCTGCTTTGCAGATATCATCTAAGGGAATGTTCCCTAAAAATGCCATGGAAGCCCCTATTTTGCAGGTAGAGTGGGCTTTAGGGGGAATAGATAGTGTACGTTTTGCTTTGTGATAGCAAATTTGTATACATTTGACAATCCACTTTGCAATTCCAGACTTTGATATAGGATTGCCTTTACGTGGTGGTGAGAAGGATACAAAAAGTTGTTTTGCGAAAAGGTTTTGTTCTGTCAATATAGTAAAGGAGTGCTCTTTTCACGTCTAGTGTATGAAGAGCTCTTTCTGCTACTGTTTGTGGTTGCGAGAAGAACACTGGCAACTCAACAGATTGGTTGAGATGGAAGGGAGAAATAACTTTAGGAAGGAAGTTGGGATTTGTCCTGAGAACCACTTTGTTATGATGGGAGTTGTAAAAATGGTTCTTGAATAGTTAGTGCCTGTAACTCACTGACTCTTCCAAGAGATGTGATGGCCACAAGGAAAGCAACTTTCCATGTAAGAAATTGTAGCTCACATTTATGCAGACGTTCGAATGGAGGACCCATTAATCTAGTGAGGACGATGTTTAGATTCCACACTGGAGAGGGTGGTACCCTGGGAGGAATTATTCTTTTGAGGCCTTCCATAAATGCTTTAATGGCAGGTACCTTGAACAATGACAAATGTTGTTTATTTTGTAGGTAAGCTGCTATGGCAGCGAGATGTAATCTAATTGATGTGTATGCTAGATTACATCTTTGAAGATGCAGCAGGTAACATATGATGTGTTGAATGGACGCATCTAGAGGATTGATTGTGTTATTGGTACAGTATATAACAAATCTTTTCCACTTGGCTGCATAGCAGGCTCTAGTGGTGGGCGCCTAGCTTCTCTGATAACGTTCATACAATCAGGTGGAAGATTGAGGTAACCAAATTCTAGGACTTCAGGAGCCAGATCGCTAGATTGAGCTGTGCTGGATCTGGATGTCTGATCTCTCCATGGTTCTGTGTTAAGAGTTGTGGGGAGAGGTGTAGTTTTTGGTGGGGGACTACCGATAGTTCCAGCAATGTTGTGTACCATGGTTGTCTGGCCCGTGTTGGAGCAACTAGAATCAGTGTTAGTGACTGTTGTTGCAGCTTGCGCACCACTAATGGAATGAGTGGGAGAGGCGGAAAAGCGTACGCAAATCTGCCTGACCAATTCATCCATATCGCATTGCCTTTGGACAATGGGTGTGGATATCTGGCGGCGAAGCTTGGGCATTTTGTGTTGTAATGTGTGGCGAAGAGATCCATCTCTGGATGCCCCCACATTTGGAAAAACGGTTGAAGAACTTGTGGGTGAAGTTCCCACTCGTGAATCTGTTGTGTTTGACGACTTAACCATACCAAAACATTTATAAAGCGCTCGGCTACCACCAACGGCGGTGTCCCGGCGCTACGAGGAGACAAAGAGAAAAGGAGAAAGGAAAAAGACAAACTAAGGCAAATCAAAAAGCCAGGTTTTCAAGGCACTCCTAAAAGTAGATTCAGATTCAGCTTTGCGTAAGTAGAGAGGCATAGCATTCCAGAGGGCGGCTGTTCTTACAGCAAAGGCGCGCCCTCCAATCCTGGCTTTGCGGTAAGAAGGAGAGCAGAGAAGTAGCTGTGAATTCGAGCGCAAGGTCCTGTTCTGATGGTATTTCTGAAGTCTTAGCCTCAGATAACCCGGTCCGCTGTCTCTGGTAGCTCTAAAGGCAAGTGACAGGGCCTTGAATTCGATTCTCCTTTTCACCGGAAGCCAGTGAAGACTACGCAAGTGGGGGGAAATGTGATGCCGGAGAGGCACGTTTCTGAGAAACCTAGCAGCAGCATTCTGGACTGTCTGGAGCCTTTGAATGAGATAGGCAGGAAGGCCCAGATACAAGCTGTTAGCATAGTCCAACTGGGATGTAATCAAGGCGTGGACTATAGTGGCCCGACAGTCCATGGGTAGTAAATAAAGAAATCTGCGCAAACTTTTGAGCCTCCAAAAACACGCTCTGGAAACTTGGCCAATCTGGGCCTTCACCGACAGTTCTGAGTCAAATTTAAAACCTACATTTCTGACAGATGTGACCGGGGTGGGAGGGGGATTCAACTGCATCGGCCACCATAGATCAGCCGATGGAGGTGATGGTTGGTTAAAAAACATCACCTCAGTTTTATCTGTGTTCAACTTGAGGCGATTATCTGTCATCCAAGAAACAATCTTAATTAGGCAATGCCTAAAGCTGTCAAATGCAGCCTTCTTGGAGTCTTTAAATGAGAACACCAGCTGCGTATGAGATTATACGCACGCCACAATGCTCAACTAATGCTGCCAGAGGGGCAAGATAGATATTAAACAGGGTCGGGCTTAACGCCGAACCCTGAGGAACTCCACAACCCATGGAACAGGAGGAGGAGACATGTGGGCGAAGGAGGACCTGCTGGGACCGCCCGTCCAGAAAGGATTGGAACCAACTTAACAGATCTGCCATCTGATTCTGAATTCCTGGAAGATGTTGGGCTAAAAGGAATATGTTTTGAGGAATAGCCCACCTCCATATGTTCTGTGCTAGTTGAGAGAGCTGCAGAGAGTGCGTCCCCCCCTGTTTTTGTAAATAATACATTGCTGTCATATTGTCCGTCCGGATTAAGACATCTTTGCCTGATATGTGTTTCTGGAATGATTTTAATGCCAGAAAGATTGCTAGTAACTCTAAATGATTGATGTGGAGTAGCTTTTGCTGAGGTGTCCATGTGCCCTGTATGGTGTGATGTAGTAGATGAGCTCCCCATCCGGTGAGCGATGCGTCTGCTGTTAGCACAATCTGTGGAACCGGCTCTAGGAACGGTCGCCCTTTGGAAAGGTTTTGGGTGTTCCACCACTGCAGAGAGCGATGTGTGCGGCCGTCCACCACCACCAGATCTGTTAGCTGACCTTGAGCTTGGTTCCACTGACGTGCTAAGCATTCCTGTAAGGGGCGCATCTGGAGTCTTGCATGAGGTACTATGAATATACAAGAGGCCATCATCCCTATTAGTTGCATAAACACTTGAGCTGGAAGTGAGTGTTGTGGCTGGAATTTTGTTATAAGGGCTTGCATGCTTGCTATCCTGGCTGGATTGGGATATGCAAGGCCTTTTGAGGTGTTTATTGTGGCACCTAGATATTGTTGGATATGGGACGGTTGGAGGTGAGACTTTGTGAGGTTTATTGTAAACCCTAAGTCGTGAAGTAGTTGGATTGTGGTGTGAGTGTGATTTACACACTGGGTATGCGACTTGGCTTTTATGAGCCAGTCGTCCAAGTATGGGAAGACGTGAATTTGTTGTCTTCTTAAGTGGGCTGCTACCACTGCCAGACATTTTTTGAAGACTCTGGGTGCTGTGGTGACTCCGAATGGGAGAACCTTGAACTGATAATGCGGACCGTCCACTACAAATCGAAGATATTTCCTGTGAGCAGGGTGAATGGGAATGTGGAAGTAGGCGTCCTTGAGATCTAAGGTGGCAAGGAAATCGCCTTGTTTGAGTAGAGGAAGGACTTGTTGAAGAGTGACCATATGAAAATGGTCTGATTGTATGTAAAGGTTTAATGGTCTGAGGTCCAGGATGGGCCTCAGGGTTCCGTCCTTCTTTGGAATGAGAAAATACAGGGAGTAAACCCCTGTGTTTTGATGATGCAGGGAACTGGTTCTATTGCATGTTTTTGTAGGAGGAAAGCACCTCTTGTTTGAGAAGCGTGAAATGCTCTGTTGACATTGGACGCTGTTTGGGTGGTATGTTTGGGGAAGTTGAAGTGAGCTCTAGGCAATAACCGGATTGGATGATTTGTCTCACCCACCTGTCTGTGGTAATGGTGTTCCAGACAGGTAGGAACTGTAGCAATCTTCCCCCGACCGGAGTATAATGGTCCGGGGGGAGTGGAGGGAAGTCATTGTTTGGAGGTGGAGGCAGTGCGAGTATTGATAGTTTTGCCTCTACCCTTGTTGTTATTGCCCCTGTAGCCTCCTCTGTAATAACCTCTGGTAGATGAGGTCTGGGGGACTTTTATAGGAGGTGGAGGAGTTATCAGTGGTAAAACCTCTGAGGCGCCCCTATAAGAGGAGCGACGAAAGGAACTTCTGGGAGTTTGCGATTGCAAAGCTCCCATTGATTTGGCAGTATCAGTATCTTTTTCCATCTTCTCCAAATATGAATCTACACTAGGCCCAAATAAATGTTCCTGGTCAAACGGTTGGTTTAGTATGGTAGTTTGAACCTCGGGTTTGAACCCCGAAATACGTAGCCTCGCATGTCTGCGCAAAAGGACACTGGTATTAATAGCTCGGGAGGCTGTGTCTGCAGCATCCAGAGCACATCGAATGGAGGTATTGGTTATAAGTTTGCCTTCCTGGATGAGATCATTGGCCCTTGTTTTATATTGATCTGGAAGGTGTTGTAGTATGGTCTCTAGTTCGTCATAGTGTGCCCTATCGTACCTAGCCAGCAAAGCCTGTGTGTTGGCAATTCTCCATATGTTGGCTGCTTGGGACGCTGTTCTTTTACCAGATGCATCCAACAGTTTTGATTCCTTATCAGGAGGTGGAGCATCGCCTGAGGTTTGGGAGTTAGCCCTTTTCCTGGCGTTGGAGACTACCAAGGAATCTAAGGGAAGCTGCCCTTTAATGTAAACAGGGTCAGCTGGGGCAGACTTGTATTTCTTTTCCACTCTGGGGTTAATGACTCTAGCCCTTACAGGATCCTTAAAGACTTCAGGAGCGTGTTTGATTACCCCTTTTAACATTGGGAGAATGGAAGTGGACCTTTGAGATGGTGCAAAACTGTCCATGAGGAAATCTTCTTCTATAGGGTCTATGTGCAAATTCACACCGTGGTATTCTGCAGCTCTGTGTATGAGCTGAGTGAATCCTATAGTGTCCTCTGGAGGGGATGGTCTAGATGGGTAAATATCATCTTGTGGTGTATCAGGAACATCTGGTGCATCCAGCGCATCCAGAAGCGCCTCCGCATGACTCATCCTGGACATCCCCCGACACAGCCACATCACCGGACACCTGAAAGACCTGCACTGGCTCCCCGTCAGCAAGAGAATAACGTTCAGACTCCTCACCCACGCACACAAGGCCCTCCACGACCTGGGCCCAAAGTACCTCAACGACCGCATGACCTTCTACACGCCCACCACGCCAGCTACGATCAACCAGCCACGCCCTCGCCACCGTACCACGCATCCGCAGAACCACCGCCGGAGGAAGATCCTTCTCCTACCTGGCAGCCAAGACCTGGAACTCCCTCCCCACTCACCTTCGGCGAACCCAGGACCATCTCTCCTTCAGGAAGCAGCTCAAGACCTGGCTGTTCGAGCAGTAACTTACCCCCTCCCCCAGCGCCTTGAGACCCTCCCGGGTGAGTAGCGCGCTCTATAAATGCCGTGATTGATTGATTGATTGGTGTGCCATAATTGTCCCATGGGTCATTTGGGATATTAGGATGACTAGGTTCTCCTAAAGGTTCATCATCCCCTTCGACCCCAAAGGGGTCCTCATCATCCTGAGGTGGAGGAGATTGTGAGGGTACTGGAGATGGAATAGGAGAGATGTGGTGTGGAGGAGGAGGTGGAGAAGGAATTCTTAAAGGAGAAGTGGCAATGTCTCTCTTCTTTAAAGGGAGTGGAGCTGGTGCAGGTTTGTCCATTTTCCTTTTCCTGGAAGGACTAAGTATAAGTTGACCTGTCTTTGGGTCTATTTCGAGAGTTTTTGGGTTGGATCAGGTCGAAAAAATTCCTCCTCTGGAGTGTGTTGTTTCGGTGCCGATTTTTCGGGTCCGACTGTTTGTGTGGCACAAGTTTTGGAGTTGTTTTATGCTCCTTAGGTTTCGAATCAGGAGTTTTCCTGGGTTCCGTTGGGGTCTTCGGAACCGGTTGTTTGTTTGGTTCCGATGATTTTTCGGATCCGAAGGTTTAGTGCCAGTGGTCTTTGGAACCGGTTGTTTGTTTGGTTCCGATGATTTTTCGGATCCGAAGGTTCAGTGCCAGTGGATTTCGGTGCCGAATGCGCCGATGTGGAACCAGGCTTCGGTGCGGGCGAAGACAGTGGTTTCTCTTTGGGTTTGTCTTTTGTTTTTGGTGCCGGGGATGGGGTTTCGGTACCGACGGTAGGCTGGCTCGATCCCGAGTGGCCTGAAGGCTTATGTGTTGACTTCTTTGCCGAGCCCGAAGGCGGGGCGTGGGAAGTTTTGTCCCGGTGTGCACCTAGGCCCGAAGGTGAAGGTGTTACCGAAGCCTTTTATGAATGGGTGAGGGGTCGACGTCAGTACTTACGACCCGTTGCCCTGGAGTGATGGGGTTGTCTTCGACGTCGGAATCGTCGGCTTCGGAGGCGCTAATGTTGCCCTCTTCGATCTGCTCCTGCACATTGATGCCTTCTTGGAAGATATCGTCCGGTATCGATGTTGATGATCGAGCCATGCTTCTTCGAGCCCGACGATCCAGTATTGTTTTCTTGGAGCGGAAAGAGGCACAAGCTGGACAGTCTTTGGCCTCGTGCTCGGAGCAAAGAGCAGAGGTTACACACCTCGTGAAGATCAGCGTGTGGAAATTTGGATCCACATTGAGGACACTTTTTGAAAGGAGTCCTTTCCATGAGCCAAAAGGCCTGATGGCACAGCTAGGCCCGAAGGCCTGCGTCGACGACCGGAATCGAAGAATTTAAGTTTGTAGAGATGCGCGTCGAATGGGAAATGCGATCGAAAACAATATCGAAGAATGGGTGAAGGATTGCGCGTCGAAAGTTAGAACGGTAACGACACCGAACTGGAGCGCGACGAACACATTCGAGCCCGATGGCGGAAAAAAACAATCTGAAGATGGAGTCGATGCCCATGCGCACTATTGTCCAGAGGAGGAGTCACCTATCTCGTGACTTCCAAAGACGTATTCCAATACAACAACAAAGTGCAAACATCCGGGCCCAACACCAGATGGCGATCTATGCATAGTGTGTGATCTGCAGCTCATATGCCTCGAACATATGTTTTAGGCTGAATTTGCTGGTGGGCCTGTTTTCAATTTGTTCATGAGGTCTAAACAACAGTGCCTGTTTGCTACATCCATCATATTAGCTGCAATTTCATCATTTTACACTGACTAACTCTATATAATTTTGTTTTATTTTGGCTGGATTTATTGTAACGATTTTAATTAATCAAATCAATAACCAATTATTCACCTATTCATTCATATGATGCCATTTTTTACTCCCCTTCTTCAGCTTCAAGTATTCCAAGTTGACTTGGACTGATCATAGCCTGATTTATTTCAAACTGAACATTTAGTAAGGCCCTCCAAAGCCCTTGACCTCGTCGACATTGCTCTCAAGAGCATGAAAAAAACTAACCCCTGAAGGGTTGAAATAAAGTGCTATATTCCTCCTGCCAGCCCCACACAATACTCTTGATACCATAGAGAACATGATATCATCCTCGCTGGACCAAGCGAAACCAATTAAAGCATTCACACCTAGATGGGCTAAACCATCAGCCAACTAGTACACTAAAGAACTGAAAACACCAAAAATATTGCAAAAAACTCGAAAGATCATGGAGGAAAGGCTATGAACTACATCTGGAAAAATATGTGCCCACTTACATTCCCACTATATAAATATCAGATCAAAGGCAGAGTTCTTTCAAAAACAGATTTTAGACTCCGAAAACCCCATTAGGGAAGTGCTTAAGACTTAACAATCTCACCCACCCAGAAGCAGATAGAATCTCTCCCAAACTATCAGAGTATTTATGCAATAGTTTATCTTCCTCTTTCCACAGTAAAATTCTTGACATATTGGAGAATCTCCCTCAGACTCTAAGGGTAGAGTCTTCTAGGGTTCAACCCCCAGCATGAGCCTCTCTGGGACAGTTAACTTCACTGGCGAATCAAAACTATCAAAAATATTTTAACAATGCTTGTCCCGTACAACAAAGTAAGACAGTCAGCTCTATCCTACGCAAACCTGCTACTCTTCCTTACTCTCTGGTGAAATACCAGACAAATGGAAGGCAGCAATTGTTTTGCCGCTTCTAAAGAAGCCTTCTTTAGATCCTGAAATCTTAACCAACTATTGACCGATCTCACTTCTGCCTCTCTTTGCCAAAATGAATGCGCTAGGGGTCCATCACCATGTCATTAATTATCTGGAATCCTACAAGTTATTGCACAAAGCCGTTTCACATTTTTGCAAAGGATTCTCAACAGAGACAGCCCTTGTCACATTCACAGAAGACAACAGGCGCACCTTGGATGGAAATGCACTGGTAGCTATGATTTTACTAGATCTGCAGCCTTTGATGCCATCTCCCAAAGCATTTTATTTCAAAGACTTGAGGAAGTTTTATGAGTTCAGATGAGCACAAGAATGACGTGTAAATTGTTACTCATCCTCACACCTCTATCGGACCCTATCACACATTCAGCATCGTACTTGGACAAGTACCCCAGCCAAGTTTCACATGTCTATATTTGACTCACTGCTCCAATCTAAGTTTTGTTTTGCATTCTGGTACTCTAGTCTTGCTTATCCAATTATAAAGTCTCAGAATGAAAAGAGAAACTGGTGTGGAGCACCTTGACACATATGAACCTGGAAAACCTGGCAGCTATGCTACCAGCAGAGCTGCTGCCTTTTCTTCCCATTGCTGCAAGAGAAGGGGTAGAAGCCAAACTTGTCCAACATTTGTGTCTTCGCCCCATTTAAGTAATCCCTTGCTACAACGTTTTTGTTTCAAGCCATGCTCACAGATTATGAGATTGCTTGTAGAAATGGCTGAAGGTGAGCACCCAGCAAGCCAGATCGCATGCTATACTATCAAAGGTTCAGCAGATCCCGATATCCCAGGTTCACTTACGACCCTATTTATCTGTGCTGAAATAAGCAAATTTTAAACTGGAGCACATTTCCATTATATGTTTACAGTTTGATCACCACAAAAACAGGCGTACATAGAAATGTCTCTGAAGCTATGTGATACCAGAGAGACTCGTAAACGCCCAGCTGACCGCCTTCATCGAAGAGAACTCCATCCTAGACCCCTCCCAGTCTGGATTCCGCAGGAACCACAGCACCGAGACCGCCCTCCTCGCCGCCACTGATGACATCCGCATGCTACTCAACCAGGGACACACTGCGGCCCTCATCCTGCTAGACCTCTCCGCAGCCTTCGACACCGTCTCTCATCGCACTCTCGCAGCCAGACTTCACGATGCGGGAATACAAGGAACCGCCCTCAACTGGATCCAATCCTTTCTCTCCGGCAGAACCCAGAGGATCAGACTCCCCCCCCCTTTCCTCTCCGAACCCACAGAGATCAACTGCGGAGTACCTCAAGGATCATCGCTCAGCCCCACGCTTTTCAACATCTACTTGGCCCCCCTAGCCGCCATCATCAGACAGCATGGGCTCAGCATAGTATCCTACGCCGACGACACCCAGCTCATCCTTTCCCTCACGAAGAACCCCGAAGACACCAGACTCTGCTTCCAGGAAGGAATGAAGGACGTCGCAGCCTGGATGAAAGGATAGCTGCCTGAAGCTCAACTCGGAGAAGACTGAGGTCCTCATCCTCAGACCCTACACCTCCGCCTGGGACAACACATGGTGGCCCTCCGCCCTCGGAAGCCCACCCACCCCTACAGAACACGCACGTAACCTCGGCATCATCCTCGACTCCTCCCTCACCATGACCCGCCAGATCAACTCCTTCGCCTCCACTAGTTTCAACTGCCTTCGCATCCTCCGCAAGACCTTCAAATGGATTCCCCCCGAATGCAGGAGGACCGTCACCCACGCACTCATAACCAGCAGACTGGACTACGGCAACGCCCTCTACGCCGGAATAAACAGAACTCTTCTACACAAGCTCCAAACAATCCAGAAAGCAGCAGCCAGACTCGTCCTCGGGACTCCACGGCACGAACACATGACCCAACACCTACGAGACCTCCACTGGCTCCCCGTCGAGAAGAGAGTCACCTTCAAACTCCTCACCCACGCCTACAAATCCCTCCACAACATCGGACCCAAATACCTCAACGAGAGAGTACCCAAGAAGAACCTCCGCTCCGCCGACCTCGCCCTGGCAGAGACCCCACGCATCCGCAGAATCAGGGCAGGCGGAAGAGCCTTCTCCTACATCGCAGCCAAGACCTGGAACGAGCTCCCGGTGAACATCAGACGCTCCCCTACCCTGCACACGTTCAGGAAGAACCTCAAGACCTGGCTCTTCGACTGAACCGGAGCTGCACCCCCTCCTCCCTAGCGCCTTGAGACCCCTCACGGGTGAGTAGCGCGTTTTACAAACCCCTGATTGATTGATTGATTATGCCAGTGACTAATGTTTGAATTCCTATGCTAACATTTACCGCCTGTCATTGGGTTTCGGTTTTGAAAATCTGGTCACCCTAAAGTTAGAAAAAAATCAAATCTGCTCTTCAACTGACATGCAAACTTACAATACTGAAGCAAATTCTCCCTCCACCTAATGCACAAGTGTGATCCAGCAGAATGTGTGATTCACAGAATCCATAGTGATACACTTATATAGCCCAGCTCTACACACAACATAATGGCTTCAGAGCACTTTGAAGATGGTGCCAGTTTAACAAACAACAGAATAAGTTGTTGGACGTGGTGGGACTAGACTTGGTTAACTAATTCTGTGACACTACCTGCCACTTCTGGTTATAGTGGTGAGAAAGTAGAGGTCGGCAAGCCACTACAAGTTCAAGCCAGATGCGTGTTCTACATCATCTCGACATCTTCTTGGCCCTTTAAGCTCAAAATTAGACAACTTGTAATGTGCTTCTACCTGCTCATTAAGATTTGGGCTAATTTGCAAGGAATATAAGTCAATGCCTTAACCTTTGATGAAAAGCAGGAGAGCGAAAAGGACTCCTAGCTAGTGGCTAAATAGCACAATGTGAAACTACAAAACATGGGATCAATCTCGGCTTGACCACGTGACCAAATTTTGTGATACTAGGCACGTTTTATTTCGCCATGGGGTCATTTTCTCCATTACTGCATATGACATCACCTTCAAATATGTGAGTTTAGAATGTGTGCAGTACAAAAGCCTCTTCAGTTTGATTTATTAGGCTATACTGTTGCTCCATATACAATACAAACGTAGGCCACATTACATATAGGGAACCATTACAAATGACTTGCATCTCAGCTTTAACATAAATTTCTCTCAATGAGGTGATATAATCTTATATTTTAAGGTGAAATGCTCCCAGTGTCCGAATGTTTGATATTAGGTTTTTCCATCTTGAGGAGACTTTTTCATATTTGTACATAATGTTTGCTCCAAGATTCACACCAATATTTTCAAGGCTCAGCCCATGCACCTGGAGCGAGGGAGAGAGGGAGGGGGGGGAGAGAGAGAGAGAGAGAGAGAGACAGAGGGGGAGAGAGAGGGGGAGAGAGAGAGAGGGGGAGAGAGAGAGAGGGACAGAGGGGGAGAGAGAGAGAGAGAGAGAGGGAGGGAGGGGGAGAGAGAGGGAGAGAGAGGGGGAGAGAGAGAGAGACAGAGGGAGGGGGAGAGAGAGAGAGAGAGACAGAGAGAGAGGGAGGGGGAGAGAGCGAGAAAGAGAGAGAGAGAGAGAGGGAGGGGGAGAGAGAGAGAGAGAGAGGGCAGACTGTTGGTGTACTGCAAATGTGAGCCACACACTAAAGTATACAAAACAATGATGGATGGAATGCTTGAATTAATATCGACTACTCGAGCTGCATCCCAGTCTATCGACATGTTTTCACACCATCCCACCTCAGTTTGGACCCAGCTAAATGCAAATCAGTCTAGACTTTGCTCCAATAGGAACAGTCCAGACCGAACTGCCATGACAGGTCCTCCCTGAACTGGAACGCAAGCAATCTAGGACTGGTTTTGCCCTAGTTATGGCTGATCAGCCATATAGCTTGGCTCCAGTGACACAGTGTGCACAGGGCCCATTGTCTGGGCCTGGCCGCATGTGCATTAAAAGCAGCAGGAGCACTGTAGGGTCCTGTGCTGCCTTCCACTGTGACACGGTCTGCTGGGCTGTTCCCTGAGCTGCTCAGCACTGAGCTGAGATGAGTAGTGCACTTGGAGGTCTGTAGACGCTCTGCGGCACTTCACAACCAGGATGATGATTTCATTTATAGAGGCAGAGCAGGTTAGCGTGAGGGAGGGTACGCCCCACAGCCTCTCCTCAGCCTCTTTTGTCATTCTCACTCCAAAGGCTTATGTTCATGCTGCAGTTTGAAAGCACCTTCCTCCACTCTCCTGTAGGATGACTATCCACTCAGCCATAGGCCCTTGTCAAGCTAAAGGGAGCAACATACAGTGCATTGCACTGCTAGCAGCAGGCCCAAACAAATTAAAATAATAATGCAACGTGTGTGTGAATCTGAGTAGTGGAGCCAGTTGGAAACATTTCAGATGACTCTGGTTTAGCATGGCACAGGATGGAGGATGACTTATGTTTCCCGCCAGGCAGCCAAAGTGCATTGCCTGCACTCCTGTGGCTCCAGGGTGAAAATCTAAGCACAAATGTCAGGAGGATAGAGACAGGGCTATCTTTAGAAACTGAAAGATGATGACCTTGCTAGCAAAAGGCTGCTGGTTCATTTTTCTTGTGAGCACTGCTAATCAGTAGATAGTATGGTTTAAAGGTGGAAATGCACTTTGTCGTTCAAGGTGAGGAAGTTTCTAGAAAGGGCCTGCCTATGTGTCTGTCTCTGATTACTACTTCAGAAAGCCTGATTATAGACAAGTGCAGATATTTCACACTTCACTGTGCCCATGTGTTGGATACTCCTGCCAATTATTACCAACTGTGAGTCCCACTGTGGCTAGAATTCTCTATCAGAAGCACTATACAGTTAATCCACATCCCCTATCTGGAAATTGTGCAGACAAGTGGGATCCAAACCACTCTACGTTGTTTGAGACTCAATCTGTCCTTGACCAGGGACAGGAGTGCTCTACAGAGTACACGAAGAGCTGCTGTACAACGCGGGTTGGTTTCTGCCTGACACCCATAATCCCAGAGGTGAGGGGAGATCACCTATGGCCTGCACTTTGTGCAAGAGGAGCGACCTCACTGTCTATAGGAACATAATTTCCAACCCTGCATATCTCTTCTATTAATTGTGTAGTATTTAGTTCTGCTGTTTATTAAAGAAATTTATTTTTACATAAAAAATAATCGGGCTGGAAATTACCTTAGTTTGTGCGTTGGTTGAAAATTGAGTTCAGAGCTCATGCATGCTTCCCACATTACCTCTCTGAGAAGCTTGTGACTTGTCACCCTTGTTAACTTGACAGCCAAGTATGCAAAGAGTTCTACTTGGCCCAGTTTCCAGAGCCATAGGAGGCTGGACTCCCAGGACACTAGTGGCAAAAAACCTCAACCACAGTTGCTCAGTCCAGTGGTCACTGAATGTGGTCTGACATACTCCTTAGGATCATTAACACAAATAGTGGCCGCACACCTTAATTTTCAAGAAACCATCGAAATCCATTTATAAATCTATTTCGACAACTGGCTGTCTTGAGATCAGTCCACACCCCATACTGTACTAAATCTCTCAAAACTATTCAGTCTTGCTTTCCTTATTAACCAGCAAGGATGCATCTGAATCCCTGTCAGAGGATCCAGATATGTTCATGCATGAAGGTTGCTCATTACAGCTTGCATTTTTTCACCTATAGTCTTGGGGCTCAAGGAAACAGACCATCATTTTCATATCGTACCAGAGCGGTGAGTCCCCATGACATCATGCTCTTCATTACACAAGTTTCTCCTCAGAGGGGGACTCAAGTGTTCAATCGCCTGAAAGAATGTTTGTTGAAAGTTTCTGGACTTCCAAAAACAGTAATGAATAATTTGTTGACACATGGCAAGGGAATCCATACCTCAAGACAAAATGTTTACTATCAGCCATTTGGAACCCACTGCTACTTATCTGAGCCTCACATTAGTTTCCTCCATCTTCTACAAGGAAAAGTATCAATATCCTTTTAGACTACACAATCGGTAAGGTTCAACATAAAAGTGAATGAGTGATTTTGTCTCATCGTATCTTTATCTAAGTTTTGAGACTGGGCCCTCTTAGACGTTTCCCGTTTCGTATTATTTGAACAAAAGGAGAACTGTTGAAACAAGTGGTATTAAATAGATTTTTTCTCGCGTCACATAAATGCAAGTTGAACCAGAGATTAATAGCTGTGTTTCAACCTGGGGTCAATCTAAACTTATAAGAGAACAGGGCGTGTTTTAACATTTTGATCATGCCTACAGGCATGATCTGCGCAGACATCAATATCTCAATGAACAGATTCTAACCTTTCTTTAAGGTTTTACTATTTTAATAATCATCAAGTGTTTGTGACACCAAAGTGTACAGAAAAATGTTTCTTATACTAGGTCTTAAAGATCAATGCTTTATAAATGGTGTTGAATTTTCCATCTGAGTAGGAAGCGGGTCTCTTTGGGATGCTCTCATTAGATCCTTTACACCTCCCTTAATGCACAAGTTACTAACTTGTGTAACGATATATCTGTAAGAGACAGTAGTTAGTGACAGATTCCTTACCTTAGAATATCCCCAGGCGTCAGGCTGGATCTGGAAAGTTTTTGCGTAGCAGTACCCCTGCGCGTCGGTAGGCGGCGTTGTGCGGCTCCGCCTCCGTCGTCGGCGTCGTGATCGCTGGGATGACGTCGCAGCCAGTACTTAGACGCCGCACATGCGCACTTGCGTCAGTTCTGTACACGACTTTCCGCGCCAGAAACGCAGAGCCATGCAAGAAACTGACACTGGTGTCTGAAAACTAGGGCCCTGAAAGGGATGACCTTAACCCTAGAAATCAGTTCGCAGAACGGGGAGAATGGGTGGGGCGGTAAGGAACAGTGGCGTAGCTAGGGGGGGGCGATGGGGGCGGACCGCCCCAGGCGGCACAAGTTTTCGGGCGGCAGCCAGCCCCCCTTCCCCCCGCTCTTACCTGCGGCCGTTGCGGCCGCAAGAATCGGCCGCGGCCGCTAACACCACCCACCACCCCCCCCACCCCTATCATTTTGCCGAGGGCGGCAAACGCAGGGGCCGCCACGGGCAGCCTAAGGCCTAGCTACGCCCCTGGTAAGGAATCTGTCACTAACTACTGTCTCTTACAGATATATCGTTACACAAGTTAGTAACTTGTGCATCTGAAAGAGACACGTTAGTGACAGATTCCACTACCTTAGAATAGATACCCCAGCAATACCAACCCCGGTGGTGGGTCTGCGAACAAAGATCAGACAAGGAAGTCTCGGAGAACAGAACGGCCAAAGAAGCCGTCTCTCCGGACTTGGCTGTCAAGGCAGTAATGCTTGGTAAACGTGTGCAGCGAGGCCCACGTACCTGCCTGGCAAATGTCCTGCGATGGGACACCACGTCCCAAAGCCGTGGTGGCGGCTGTCGCCCTGGTGGAATGGGCACGTAGCCCAACAGGGGGCTCCTTCTTAGCCAAAGAATAGCAGGCTTTGATACACAAGACAACCCAGCGGGATATGGTCCGCTTGTGTACCGCCCGACCTTTTTTGGCGCCCACGTAGCCAACAAAGAGCTGGTCATCCACCCGGAACTGTTGTGTGCGGTTCAGATAGAAAGAAATCGCACATTTTGGGTCCAGACGGTGGAGCCTCTCTTCCTCTCTGGAAGGATGCGGAGGCGGAAAGAAGGTGGGCAAAGTGATGGTCTGCCCAATGTGAAAGGCAGTAACCACCTTTGGCAAGAAGGACGGACGCGTCCTAAGAACAACCTTGTCTGGATGAACAGACAGAAAGGGGGGCTTGCAAGAAAGAGCCTGGAGCTCACTCACCCGCCGAGCGGAGGTGATAGCCACCAGAAAGGCTGTCTTCAGAGTGAGAAGACGAAGAGGACAGTTATGGAGAGGCTCAAAGGGAGCACACATTAAAAGGTAGAGAACCAAGTTCAAGTCCCACTGAGGCATTACAAACGGAACAGGAGGGAAAAGGTGTGTAATGCCTTTAAGAAACCTGTTAACAACAGGGGACTTGAAAAGGGAGGGCTGATCAGGAAGCCTGAGAAGGCCGAGATAGCACAAAGGTAGCCCTTGATGGTACCCAGGGCAGAACCCTGTTGGGCCAGAGAAAGAAGGAACAGTAGGAACCTCAGAAAGAGGGGCAGAAAGGGGATTCACAGCCTTTGCTGTGCACCATGCCACAAACTTGTTCCACCTGCAGGCGTATACCACCTTAGTGGAGGGACGCCTGGCTGCCAGAATCACATCACAAACTTCGGGAGGCAAGTCGAAAGGAATCAACTGCCGCCGCTCAATCTCCATGCAAGGAGGTGGAGACTGGACAGGTTCGGGTGGAGGACCGTCCCCTGCTGCTGCGACAGAAGATCCTCCCGAAGAGGCAGACGGATCGGGGGATCGATGCTCATACTGAGTAGCTCGGGATACCAAACTCTTCGAGCCCAGTCCGGAGCCACAAGAATGACTTGGGCCCGGTCGCGCCGAATCTTCTTCAACACTCTGGGCAGAAGTGGTATAGGCGGAAAGGCGTACAACAGACCGCAACTCCACTCGCGACGAAAAGCGTCGCCGAGCGAGTGCCGCCTTGGAAATTCCAAAGCGCAGAACTGCTGACATTGTGCGTTCTCTTCGGTGGCGAATAGATCTAACCAAGGCTCTCGCCACTGTAGAAAGAGTTCTTGCGCCACCTCCGAGTGAAGACGCCATTCATGATCCATCATGCACCTGCGGCTGAGTTCGTCCGCCCTGGCGTTCAGGGAACCTGCCAGGTGTTGAACCATCAGGGATATGCCCCAATGTTCCAGCCATGTCCAGAGACGCAGAGCCTCCTGACATAGGGCCCACGACCCCACCCCGCCTTGTTTGTTGCAGTACCACATGGCGGTGGTGTTGTCTGTGAACACCTGCACCACCTTCCCCTTGACAGAGGGAAGGAATGCCTTCAGTGCAAGTCGGATCGCCCGGAGCTCCAGAAGGTTGATATGGAGCAGGAACTCCGCCGGAGACCAGAGGCCTCTGATCTCCGCCTCTCCCATGTGACTGTGTGCTCTGGCTGGGGAAGGGAGAGAGATCTGCCCGTGACCCATTGCCGGTTCGAAAGCCACCACTGCAACTGTCGTGCAGTCCCCTCCGAGATCTGGACGTAATCGGACAGGTTCCCCATATGCTGCCCCCACTGGAACTTCAGGTCCCACTGCAGAGCCCGCATATGTCATCTGGCATAATCGACCAGCAGGATGCAGGAGGCCATGAGGCCCAGCAGCCTCAGGGTCATCCGTACCGAAACCCAGGATAGAGGCTGAAAGAGCGGAATCATAGCCTGAATATCCTGGACTCGCCGTTCGGGAGGATAGGCCCGAAGCTGCGTTGTGTCCAGAACTGCTCCGATGAAAAGGAGCTGTGGAGAAGGAATCAGGTGTGACTTCGGCACATTGATGGAGAACCCCAGCGAGTGCAGGAGTCCGGCCGTAGTCTGGAGGTGGGAGACGACTGTGTGGGACGAGCCCGCCTTCAGCAGCCAGTCGTCGAGGTAGGGGAAGACTGGAACCCCTGCCCGGCGCAGATGAGCTGCGACCACCGCCATCACTTTCGTGAACACCCGAGGGGCGCTTGTAAGGCCAAAGGAAAGCACGGTGAACTGAAAGTGCTCGAGGCCTACCGTGAACCGCAGGTAACGCCGGTGGGCCGGCAGGACGGGGATGTGAAAATATGCGTCCTGCAAGTCCAACGCTACCATCCAGTCTCCAGGGTCGAGGGCAGTCAAGACCTGAGCTAGGGTGAGCATCTTGAACTTCCTCCTTCCGGAGGAAGCGATTGACGTTCCGGAGGTCCAAGATAGGACGCATGTCCTCCTTGTCCTTTTTGGGCACCAGAAAGTAGTGGGAATAGCAACCACGCCCTACTTCTGGGGTCGGAACGCGCTCAATGGCCCCCTTGGCCAAGAGGGCCGCAACTTCCTGACGAAGAAGTACCAAATGGTCCCCGACATGCGGTGGTGCTGAGGTGGCATGGCTGGGGGGTAGTCTCGAAGGGGAGGGAGTAGCCCCTTCGGACAATGTCCAAAACCCACCTGTCCGATGTGATGGTGCGCCAGTGGGGAAGGTGATGGCGGACCCTGCCCCCACTGGCGTGCTGTGGACTGGAAAGGATGGACTAGGAGGGCTTGGAGGCCGCGGACGGGGCGGAGGTGGTGGCCTGACCCGCACGCTGGTTACCCGACCCGCCTCGGCGGGAGCCACGTCCTCGGCCGCGCGAAGGCGCTTGCTGCGCGGGCCGGTGGCTGGGCAGTGGACGTGACTGGGCGCCCCTTCCGTGGCCACGAAAGGGGTGAAAAGCAGACTGCTGCGGAGGGCGCAAGGCGGAGAGGCCCAAGGACTTGGCCGTAGCCCGCGAGTCCTTAAAGCGCTCCAGCGCGCTGTCTGCCTTATTGCCAAAAAGGCGGATACCATCAAAGGGCATGTCCATAAGGGTATTTTGGACATCGCCCGAAAAACCAGTGGTCCTCAGCCAGGCGTGACGGCGCAGCGCCACTGTCGTAGCAAGCAATCTGCCTAGCGAGTCAGCGGTATCTAGGCCACATCGGATAGTGAACTTCGCTGCGTCTCTCCCGTCTGCAATAGCACGGGAGAGAAGTGCCTGGACCTCCTCAGGACACTTAGGCAGCACCTGCGCCACCGAATCCCACAAAGAGTGGGAGTAACGGCCCAAAAGGTAAGCGGTGTTCACGGACCGCAAGCCAGCACTGGAGGAAGAGAAAATCTTCTTCCCAAATTGTTCCAGTTTTTTGGATTCCCTATCCGGCGGAGCCGTAGGGAAGGCGCTTTGAGAGGTAGAGGCTTGGACAACCAAGCTCTCAGGGGTGGGGTGTTGGGAGAGGAACAGAGGGTCGCCCGGGGCCGGGCGATGGCGTCGGGCTACGCTCCTGTCCACAGGAGCCCCTGTGGTGGGCCTGGACCAGGTGCCCAAAAGAACGTCAGAAAGTGCGTCGGTAAACGGCAGCAGTGGCTCCGAAGAGGTAGCCGCCGGCTGGAAGCACTTCCGTCAGGAGGTTAGTCCTGACAGCCACTGTAGGGAGCGCGAGGCGCAAGGCCGCGGCCGCCCTACGCAACACCGTTGCATAACTTGCTCCCTCCTCTGTAGCCACGGAAGGAGGAGACAGCATGCCAAGGTCAGGAGAGGTGTCCAGACCACTGGCATCACCCAGTTCCTCAGCCCAGTCCTGATGAGGCTCACATTGAGCTGTGAGAGGGTCTTACGACCCCTCCCAGTCCTCCTCGTCCTCCAAAATAGGTGAAAAGTATGGAGGAGGGACATGAGGGAAGAAAGGTCCCATCGGCGTCGGAATCGGCGTCGAGCGACGTCGATCCGGCTCAGTGTCCGGTTCCGGGGAGAACCTGGGGACGGCGCCGCCCGGGGCCTCGGACGGCGCCGTGAACGGTACCGGTGAGGTCGGCGCCGGTGGAGGTGTCGTTAGGTCAACCGGGATCCAGGACTGGATCCGAGGGGGTCCGCCGGGGCCGGAGCCGCCGGTGGTGCCGAGGGAGGACTCCCACTGGGGCCCGCGGGGCCCGAAGGCGCACCGGGGTAACCCTTAGGCCCGAAGATGCGAGCCATGGCCGACAGGAAGTCCTGTATCTCGGCCGGAGTCGACGTCGGACCCGGAACAGGCGAGTAGGCCGGCGTCGGCTGTTCGGGTACCCCCGGAGCCGCGGGGGCGGTACCATCTGGACCCTCGGCCGGGTCGTGAGACTGGCGAGGGGAGGTCTTAGAGCGACGCTTCTTAGACCTCTTGTGCTTCGCCTTACCTGAAGACGAAGACTTCGACCCCGACGAATGACGACGGCTCCGCGACCGGCCCCTCAACCTCTCCCGGGACCTCGAGCGGCGCGGAGCCGAGTGCCGGGCCTCGGAAGCTTTTGAGACCGCTCTCGCAAAGCCTTCGGGGCGAGGGACCGACACTCGGGGCACGACTTGGGGTCGTGGCCGCGCCCCAGGCAGAAGAGAGACTCTCGGTGCGGATCCGTAATCGACATCATGCGATTACAGATCTCGCATGGCTTGAAGCCGGGCATCCCTACTGACACCATGGAGTCGAAACGACTCGAAAACTTGGACAAAAAAGTCTCAAAAAATACTCAGTCAAAAAATGACTGGGGGCACTGCTCAATCCGGATCTGCGCTTACTGGCGCGGAAAAAGAAAGAACCGACGCCAGCGAGCATGGGCGGCGTCTAAGTACTGGCCGCGACGTCATCCCGGCGATCACGACGCCGACGACGGACGCGGAGCCGCACGACGTTGCCTACCGACACGCAGGGGTACTGCTACGCAAAAAATTTCCGGATCCAGCCTGACGCCTGGGGACTAACGTGTCTCTTTCAGATTCTTCTAATTCAGGGGTTTAAATGTATGGAAGATACCAGTCTGGCCTCAGCAGTTCTGGTTATTGGACATGCTCCCCGTAGACAACAACATTCTGACTCCTACAACCTTCTTACTGCTCTGCAGGATACAGAATGCCTATTGAAGTAAACGGGAAAAGGGATCATTTGTTGCCCTCCCCTTTCAATCTGGGCTGTCTTTTCACCTAGATTGTCAGGATATGCAAAACTTGGCATCTTGTAAAACAATATTGTCACCATGAGCAGCTGGTAAAACAAGCATTTGCAATGCAATAGGTCTCGCATTTATGCGAGTTTAAGCTATTGGCATTGTAAATAACAATGGCTTTTATTTATGTTTTAAAAATGAAAACAAAAATAAAAGGCATTGTCATTTACAATGTCAATAGCTCAAACTTGCATAAATGCGGGACCTATTGTATTGCAAATGCTTGTTTAATATAGCAACTGGTTATTCTTTGTAAATAGAGCATGTAGTCAGCAGTAGTTATAAGATGAAACAAACTACCAGAAAAAAATGTAGCTCACCGTACTTTAATAAAGTGAAATTGCTAAATCATGTGCGACTCGTACAATTTAGAACAAGCAAGAAACATCATGCTATTTAAATTTTGTTTTACGTAATCCTTATTATTCTCACATTTTGCAACAGTGTTTTTGCAACCAAAGTGCACTTTACACAAATTGCTGAACATTATATTAAATATTCACGGAGCTACCGGAAATACTAATGACCACTAGCACATTAAACCAATTAGCGATCCTAAATTTTAAATTCAAATCTTGAACCCTTTCACAAGCAAATAATGTAATTTTGTAATTGGTATCTCTTCCAATTCTAAATCTGCGGTGCGGCAGTGTCATTGCCTGGGAAACTGAGGTTGAATGAAAGGGGGGCGGGCTGCACTGTGACTCCCTGGGAAGGTGAAAAGTTCTGACAGCAGTGAGGGATTGGAGAGCAGTTTCCTTGAGGCCCCAGCCAGGTGCAGCGTCCAAAGTAGGAGCGTGAGGGGGCCGCACAGCATAGCAGAGTCACCAGGATCGGAAATTCAGCTTCCGTTACTGGCACAGCTGGGCACCTATTCAATAGAGCACATTACCGACTGTAGCAGGTCTTATTCAAAGCCCGGCTTCGCCGCCTGACGACATCGTGTGATGCTAGACAAACAGTTTAGCGCGCTATGCTACAGCCTGGCCTGTGAATTCCCACCCAGGGAAGAGACTGTGGAAGCGTGGCTGCTCGGTGATCCTCAGCCAGTCCGGATGTGAATGGGCATTAAACCAGCTGCCCAAACTTCAGAAACAGTACTTGATTTACATGTAGGATAAACACGCTGCGCTGTCCTGGCTGCAGAAACGCTGCTGAAGTCCAACAAGCCGCTGCTGCCCTGTGCTCAGGCAGGGTGGGGCCGGGGCGAGTCTTCATACTTTTATTGATAATGACCGACTTTACAACATTAAGAAACCTCTATCAGTTAATGCACTGCAGGGGCATGTGTCTGTAAGCAGATAAATAGCCAAAGCTATTGGCTTTGTTGACAGAAAACCGGGCGCTGTGTTGGAATATAAAGCACGACGCGCGTGCATATAGCTATGTACTTCTGGACGACGCTCTGAACTGCTGGCAGCGGAAAAGAACAATTAACAAGTGGGAGGGGTGGGGGGAGTGCACGCGGGCTTGAGGCTTGAAGAAGGAAACAAGTGGGAGGGGTGGGGGGAGTGCGACAAGACCTGCGGCCGCGAGACGCGCTCTGTGGTGGGGGAGGGGCATTAAAGCGCGAACGCGCGCTTGGGAGAGCGAGAGGAAAGCCAGATGGCGCCTCTGCTCGTAACTGTGCGCGTAACCGCACGCTCTTTGCCACCCAAAAAGCTGTGGTTGGCTTTTTAAAGCCCACTCACTAAATGTCTCGCCAGAGCAACGCATGCGTTGGCTCAGGCGAGACCTAAAAACATAGGAACAGAAAATGGTTGTGATTTAGTTATTGGGCTTTTCAGAAAAATAGGGATCTGCTTCTGATTACCATAAATGCTGCTATTTGTTATGCCTATTTGCCAGTACAGTGGCCCTGCTGGATTCCTGGAAACAAAACATGCCAGTAATTGGAAATCTTCTTAATTGAAATGAGGCTATGTCACATCATTTAGAGACCCTGCCATTGAAAAGTTATTTTAAAGCTGGGTCTGAGGGACAATGATTTCTAGAATGGTCATGCTTCTACACAATCTCAATATTACCAGAAACACTAATTTTAATACTCATGAATGAGAGTTTTTAGATCATTTACTGATCATCCATCGTGGACAGACCAAACAAAGAAAGCAGAAAAAGCCACCAGTGCAGGAATAGGATTTCTCCATCCTCTTAAAAATTATGTGGAACATTGGTTCCTTGGAGACTTCACACTCATTTAACTCATACTTCTATCCAGATTAAAGTCAGCATTGTGGCTTTCCAGACGCATCTGTCCATTTCTGAAATTTGTTGGGCAGCACTGTTGGCCAATCTTCATGCTTTACTAAGCGTTACTCTTTAGATTCATCAGTTCAAAAGAACGCAGCTTTCAAAAAGGACAGAAATTCCACACATACTGTTATCTCTTTCAAAATGCTTTGTAGTGAACGCATATTCTGAAGACACGTTTCCAGTTATGCCTGCACAAACAGGTATTCCCAAACTGTGTAGGAATAGGAGCAAGGTCTAAGAACATCAGAATCTCCACGGAAGTAATTTGTTCTCAGGAATGTGCCATTCATTGGCTGCGGTTCAAAAGAAATGGGTCAGTGTCATGTCAAGAGGGTATCATGATTTATTTTATGCTTCACCAATCGAGGGGACATGGGTAAACATGAGCCACACTTTGAAATATATAGTATATCCTGAACCTCTACCTCAGAGCAATGGGAGGTACCTAGTCACAAGCCTATTTGAGAACAAAGGTTAGCTGGTGACAGTGAAAGAGTATGTGACTGTATAACTTTGTCATGGCACTCTTAGCTGGTAAGTTATTTTTTATTGTCCATTGCTTGCTGGTAACAATAAGAGGTTGCATGAAACTATTAGACTCTACAGCTGATCAGAAAAGTCAAGGTATTCTGTGACAGGAAACAAAGACAGAGCTTTTTCGACACAGAAAGGAATATATAGTTAACAAGGGATGACAAAATTACACCAAGCCGAAATAGTCACGGCTATCAATTAGAGGAACATGCAGTGAGCTTCTTACCTGACTGCTCCCTCGCAGATCAATGATGGACTCTGGGATCTGCACAATAATGTACTCAGAGATCAGATTGGCTTGTATCAAATCCTGCAGCATCAAGCCTTTTGAGAAGAGAACAAGATTTAGTTACTCATATCTCTGCACTGTTCGACCTCTGGTAGTAAGAGTAGAAGGGGCAAAACGTTTTACATTTAACACCAAATATCTTTTCATATCTCATACTTCTACAAATGCATCATAGTAGCTTCTTGGGTTGGCTTTGTAGTTCCTTCGCAGACTCAGATTTAAAGCACTAGGCTTGTTTTATGATGGATCCATCACCTTCAGGGTCAAAACCAACTTCACAACTTATGTTGTGGGCTGCCTCAGGTGTCACACTCTGGTGTGCATCATCTTCCACCCACCCTTTCATCCCTTCTCCCCTTCAGAGGGAGGCAATACCATCCTGTAATCTCCTACAAAGAGTTATAATGAAATCTGACCTCATGGTCAGAAGGAAGACAACTGTATCCATTTCAGAGAAAGGAAGGGTGCAGGTTTGTGGTGTGTAGGAGTAAGAACCAATCCCAGACAGAGCAACAGGGCAAAGAAGAGGACTGGCGAGGAGAAGGCCCCCCGATTTGAGCAAAAGGAAGGAAGCAAACTGAGTTCAGGGGTGAGAAACCAAAACACTCTGCCAGAGACTGCAGATCATCAGAGGTGGGTCTAACACAAGAAACACTAGAGGATGGCAGCTGTGCAGGACTCTGGTCTGGTAATGAAGGATACAATGACCTCTGATATACTGCTAGGCACTAGCTCTGTAAACCAAGTATAAAAATGTATACTTCTAAATAATGTATAATTATATACTGCAAAACACATGCAACATTACTATGTTTTGCACACACAGTCATACCACAGTAAATACCCCAAAAGAACAAATTACTTACTTTCAGTAATTATCTTTCTGGTGGATACTCTAACCGCAGATTTCTCACCTTGGGAATATTACCTAGATGTCAGACTGGACCAATAACCTTTTATAGCACTTCTCTCGAGCGATGACCGGTGGTGTTATGTGGTTCCATGTTGATGTTATTCTGCTCCGGAAGTGACAAGCAGAGCCACATATATAGCACCACCCATGCACGCTGACATCAGGTGCTTTCTACACCATCCGTGCACTCAGACCCAGAGCCCATTGGTAAATTGGAATGACCACTGTGGCTATCTCTAAATTGGGACCTTTTTTAGAAGGAAAGGGTCCAGTTCACAGAACAGGGAGGTGGAAGAGTTTGTGAGGAATGTGTGGTTAGATAGAGTATTCACAGGAAAGGTTGTTATTGAAAGAATGTAACTTGTCCTTCTGATGGATACTTCTAACCTCAGATTCCTCACCTTGTGAATCCAGACAATAGCAGTACCTCCCCAGGTGGTGGGTCTGTGAACTGGCTCTGACCAAAAAGCCCTGCAAGGCCTAATAGGCAACATGCCCCTCTCGACGGACAAGACAGTCGAGGCAATAGTACTTTGTGAACATGTGTACCTACGCCCATGTAGCCGCCTGACAGATGTCCAGGACAAATTGGTGAAAGACATCAGATTCTATGACAAAAAGATCACATACCCTTATTTACAAGAGGATTATTACGAACAGGATACACAGGGCAGGTACCCCGGAAGAGGAGGCTTTATAGGTTTCAGAAGATTTACAACCTTCTCTGACTCCTCAGGAGCCAGCAGTACAGGCTGCGACACTGAACAACCCGGCACCCGTTCAGGGCAGTACAACCAGGGTTATGGATATCAGGAACAGGCCCAGGACCCTTTTCTTAGGGGATGGAGACGACCCTGGGGAAGAGGAACCTCATGGAATCAGGGCCAACAGAGAGGACGGGGTTGGGGTGGGGGGAGGAACAGGGTCCAGAAACAGGTCAGTTTCCAACAAGAGAGCCAAGGAGACATACATACACGGAGGCAGCACTACAGATGGTAGCAGTCAACAAAGCCAACCCAATCATAAATCTGTCTAACTATGAACTGTCTCACAACAAACAACAGGTACGTACTAAAGGACTGTCCTTTGTTCCTACCACCTTGCCGAATTCCTACCACCTCAAAATAGAACTCCATAATTTTTCAGTAAAATACGGTTACACTATTACTTTAACAAAGTACCCACACATCCAGCTTCCTCTTATACTGGCTTGAGAAATCCATTGACCTTCACACCCCCTGTACATCTCATGTTTCATATGATAATCCTGTATGAACAAGTAGTACCAAGGGATGTTATGAGTTTGGCCTCTGAAAAAAAATATGTTCATTATAACATTTCAAAGGCAGAACGTGAGGCACTCAAATCATTGAAGGAGAACAAAGACCTAGTCATCAAGTTGGCTGAAAAAGGTGGCGCTACTGTTATACAGAACACCACTGATTATAAAATGGAGATTGACACAACTGACAGATGGAGTCAGCTACACCAAGCTAGTCTCAGATCCCACTAAGGAACTTAGTAGACTTATCAAAGCAATGACTGACGTTGGTCTGGATGAGGGCTATCTCACAGAATTAGAATATGAGTTTTTGAATAAAAAACAACCCCGACTGCTACACCCTCCTGAAGGTTCACAAGAATCTGACACCCCGCCCCCCGGGACGTCCCATTGTATCGGAATGTGGTTCCATTCTGGAATCGATTTGTAAATATGTTGACTTTTTTCTCAAACCCTGTGCCGAATCCACTAAAACCTACCTAAGAGACACTATGGAAACTATTAGATTGGTTGATAAACATGCTTTCAACCATATGCAACAACTATTGGTCACCATGGACATCACATTCTATATAGCAGCATACCACAGAGACCTGCCTTGGAAGTCATAAGGACAGTCCTTAATAATAGACCACAACCAGTTCAAGTTCCCACTGATTTCATCTTGAACTTGCTAGAAATTGCGATGATGAAAAACGTCTTCTTCTATGAGGGAGATTTCCTTTTGCAAACCAAAGGCGTTGCTATGGACGCCAGCATTGTGCCTAACCTAGCTATATTATATATGGATAAATATGAAAACAGCATCATCTTCAATTAGGACAATCCATATAATAAAAATATAGTCCTTTGGAAACACTATATTGACAATGTCTTGTTAATCTGGACAGGAAATGAGACTGAACTCCTTGCCTTCCATGGTTGGTTGAATGAAAGGTCACAGGACATCAAATTTACGGTCCAATACAGTCCCACCAGCATTGACTTTCTAGATGTTTCAATCAAAGCGGAAAAAGGGCAACTCTACACCACCCTTTTCAGAAAAAGTAGTGAAAGGAATACCCTCCTACGCTATACTAGTCATCACCCCAGAAATTAGAGGGACAACTTACCTTAAGGGCAATTTCTTAGACTGCGCAGAAATTGCTCACACAAAGCAGACTATTTCAAAGAATCAGAAGATTTAAGTAAAAGACTGGCTGAGAGAGGTTATCCCATGAGCTTACTCAAGAAGGCCCGCAAGAGGGCTTGGTTTAATCCCAGAGAAACACTATTAGATCCTAAACCCCACCTGGATGATACTATGGATAGGATGATTTGTGTCACTACCTACTGCACAGAAAGTAATGATATAAGATGGATCATAAACAACTACTGGAGGTAGATTTGAGATTAGATTGACATGAGTGAGCCACCAATGCATTCTTTCAGGAAAGGGAAAAAAGCATCACAGATCATGTAGTCCATTCTCTCCTTGAGACCCCCGACCTCAACCTTCTATATGATCAATGTGGAACTTACCCCAAATTACCGGACACTTCAGATGTGGTCACTATAGGAAGCTGGCTCTGTATATACTATACCAAAGTGAGGTATAGTGTGCACAGAGTCCAGTAGATCCCCAAAGGTAGGCAGATATAAAGTTAGATAGCACCTCACTCTCTATTTGTGGTAGTGTGGTCGAGCAGTAAGGCAGTATCAGAGGACAGTGTTACGCATTTGTTGTACCCACTCAATCAGCAAATGATTTCACACACTCAAAGACTGAACTTCAGACCAATTGGTTTTGTATAAAAATATTCTTTTAGTTATTTTATTTTCTAGAACCAAGCAAACCTGGCACAGGTAAGTTGATAAATACTTTGCAGTAAATATACAGTTTGAAATGCTATTGTAAATGTACTTTGAAATAGTTACAGTTTGAATTACTGGTAATGCAATACTGTGAAATGTTGTACATATACTTTGTATCGACTTTGCAATGAAAATTACAGGTAAGTTACTTTTACGTTGCTTTTGAGATTACTTTTGAGATTACTTTTTCTACTCCGTATGATATGCCTAGATATCACAATGGGACATTTCCTAGAGAAAAGGTAAGTAAAATCAGTTTTGCACAATTGTTATTTTTCAGGTTTCCATACCAATCAACTCCACACAACTTTTTTCAGAGAAAAACAGTCAATAGGTTCCTATGGAGAGAAATTAAGTTAATGGTTACCAGGTAAGTAATCGGTCTTTAGAGTTGAGCTTCTGAGGTTAGAAGAAGGGTTCCCCCAGGGTCAAGGATGCACTCTCGTTGCACCCTCAGCGGCACTAGGGAGGCCGGGTGCAGAGTGCTGAGGCCCAATGTTATCCAATGGGGGATAGGGGGCCTCCGGTTGGTGCCTGCTGGCAAGCAGGCCACTGGGTTGTGGGAGCAAAGCTCCAGGACTTTAGCTCAGGGCAAATGGGGAAACAAAGTAGCACCAAAGGTGCACCCTCAGCGGCACTAGGGCGGCCGGGTGCAAGGTGCTGTTTCGACGTCGGGCGCCCTGTTGGTTTCAATGGGGAACCTCCGGTGTGCAAAGGCACTGCAGGCTCGGGGACGAAGGTCTTCTGGGTGCGACCACCGCTTTGAGAGGTAAGTTGGGAAGTTAGGGGTTGGCTAGGCACCGTTGGCTTGGGCACACAAGGCTGTGGGGCATCGGGTGCAGGGGTGCCTTTTGGAGTCGGATCTTCTTACCAGCTCCTGGTCGTGGTTACGGGGGCCTTCTGGATCTAGGCTGCAGGCGTCGGCTGGAGGCTTGAGGCAGGTCAGGGGTCGCCGGATCTCGGGTCAGGATCGCTGGGGGGACCTCCTCGTGGTGTTTGCCCACTCGAGCTCAGGCCGTGGACGGTGGGTGCAGAGTGGGGCGTATCCGCGGTGTCCGCCCGGAGCCAGAGGTTGCAAATGAACAAATCCGGTGTTTACGGGAGACAAAGTCTTTGTGCTTGAAGGCAGGCAGGTCCTCCGGGGTTTTCGAGGTTGCTGGCTGCAGGACACACCGGGATTTTGCAGGATCAGGTTTGAGGGGGAGACAGGCCGGTAGGGCCGCGGTCAAGTCAGTGGGCGTCTTCCTCTTGTTAGCTCCTGCACGGCTGTTCGGTCCTTCTTCTTCTTCTTGGAGGTTCTTGTCTGAGGAAGCAAGGTTCAGGGGTGCCCCTAAATACTAGATTTAGGGGGGTTACAGGTAGGTAAAAGGCAGAGACCAATGGGTCCCTTCCCTGGGGTGGGTACACCCCCTATTATGCCACCCTCCAGTGGGAGCGGGCATGAGCCTGTCCCTGGTTGGCTGAGTCCCCCCATCTTCAAGATGGCGTGGACTGAGAGTTGTGCTTCACCTCGCCTCCCCCACCTAAGGGGTGAAGTTGGCAGAGGTGGGCACACCTCTCTTCCTCACTTGTTTTTCCCGCCAGTGCTCCCGCCCAAAGTGGGGGTCAGAACCAGTGGGGACCAGTTGCTGAGAGCAGCAAGTGGCCTGGGGAAGCTCACAAAGGCAGCAAGCCTTTGAAGCTTCCCCTTCGTGAACCCTGTCCATCCTGGGGGAGGAGGCTTGGCACCTCGTCCCACGATGTGCATTGTTTCAGGCCCCAGAGAGCAGCAGGCTCTCGACCCAGGGGTCCAGAAACATGTCTGGTGGTGGCAGCTGAAAGCAGCCACTCAGCCTGGACACTAGAGGTGGGTTAGTTTTCAGGGGGCATCTCTAAGATGCCCTCTGTGTGCATTTTTCATTAAATCCCACACTGGCATCAGTGTGGGTTTAATGTGCTGAGAAGTTTGATACCAAACTTCTCCGTTTTCAGTGTAGCCATTATGGTGCTGTGGAGTTCGTAATGACAAACTCCCAGCACCATATACTCTTAATGGCAGCACTGCACTTAGAATGTCTAAGAATGGACTTAGACACTATAGGGATACAGGGCTCATGCACCTGTACCTTCACCACTGGTATAGTGCACCCAGCTAGAGGGGTGGCTGATCTATGCCAGGGCAGTGGGTTGTAGGCATGGCACACAGAGATGTGTGCCATGTCGACTCTTCACTTTGTTCTGCACCAAAACACGCAGCCTGCAAAGGCAGTGTGTGTGTGTAAGGGTACAAGACCTCTAAGGGTGGCACAATAAGTGCTGCAGCCCTTAGAGGCCTTCTCTGGTCACAGTGCCCTGGGTACCTGTGGTACCATTTACCAGGGGCTGACCTGTGGCCAGAGATGCCAATTGGGTTTAGGCTTCAATGCAGTTTTAGGGAAAGAACATAGGCCCTGGGTACCTGATTAGCAGGAGCCCAGGGCACACTCAGTCAAAGCACATCAGCAATTCAGCAAAAAGTGGGGGGCAACCATGCAGAAAGAGGGCACTTTCTCACAGTCACTAAAAAGCATGTGATCTCACGATAGAGGCTAAAACTTTTAGCCATAAGGAACACACTCTGGTGCTTAAGGATTACACCAACTGCAATAGCACTAACGTGATTTATGCCATCTTGTGCCCATGTGGTTTACCCTACATCGGGCAGACATGTCAGAAAGTGAAAGCATGTATACTACAACATTGTAGCTGGGTGAGATGCAAAGTCCAAGGGGCACCCTTAGTGGAACATTTCCACACATTAAACCATCCTGTGGAGAGTCTTAAATGGCTAGTTCTTGAGAAGGTCCCTCTGGGCCCAGGGGTGGCAATGTGGTGGATATTCTCAATCTGATTGAGTGCAAATGGATGCACATTTTGGACACTCTCAATAAGGGGCTGAATGAACATGAGGAATGTACCAGACAACTGTCCCTTCTTAACACGGGCTGAACACATCATGTCAGTTTTATGCTGTAAGAATATACCTTCAACCTTGTCCAACACCAGATTATTCAGTTTACTATCACTAAGATTATGTACCACCGCTAGTTTACCCCTGTATATCTCTCTCAACTTAAATATGCAACTGAATCGTTACATGCTATATATCCATATGTATGCACCGTGAAGACACCCTGATACAATGTAATAGTTTTTTAATACTTTTATTACATTATTAGTTGGTATATAGAATGTGGTCAATGTCCAGGCTGAACACATCCCCATTTTTCATCATGCCCGTTTTATGCTGTAAGAATATACCCTCAACCTTGTCCAACATCGCATAATTAATTTGCTATTGTTAAGATTATGTACACCCGCTAAGTTACCCCTTTATCTCTCTCAATGTAAATATGCATTTTGAATCGTAACATGCAATGTATCCATATGTATGCACTGTGAAGACACCCTGATGCACTGTAATAAGAATTTATTACATCATTATTTGGTGCATAGAATGTGATCAATGTCCGTCTATAACACCCTGTTACTGCAACACATTGAGCAACATGTAGAACGATACAGCGTAGCGATCGAGTACGTGATGCAATTTAATAAGAGTGTATAACATCATTAGTTGGTGTATAGAATATGACCAATGTCTCTCTATACCTCCCTGCCTCATTTTGGGAGTGTACATTGTTATTGCATAACACTGAGCAACATGAAGAACGATATAGCGCAAAGATCGCCATACGGTCTGTAATTTATTTATCTATCGTTATGGTCCTGCCCATTGCAATTAAATGTTGCGCCTCACCTGTAATTTTGTTACTCTCTCAAGTTATGTATCTTTTTAATATACACTTATCTGTAATCTGTAAGTATCTGCAAATGTTAATCAACACAAATTATTTGAATATGCCGGAATATCCACCTATACGGAATTCAATTCCGCCCCCTCCATGGCGGTTCCTGACATTTTCCAACGCCCGGGACGGCAGCAGCTAGCAACTATGCTCACTAGCTGCTGCCATCCCCAGGTGCACGCTGGCCTTGCTCGTATCTATTTTTAGAGCCTATCTTCGGGAGGCTTGTAGTCACGCGAGAGGCTCCCGGAGACACTTCATACTCAGAGGTAAATACCTGTTGCCGCACCTCCTCACAGCGGCTCTGAAAATCTTTTAAGCAGAATCCTTTTGAGCAATTCCGATAATGGATATTCCCGCCCCCACCCTGTTTTTCTTGGATTGCAGATTCCACATGAATTACCATGTTTAAAAGGGATATAAACACTTTGGTTGTAAGCTCTTACCTACATATAAGAAGCCCTACGGGTGAGTACTTTAAGTACATTATGTGACCATCCTCACGACATGTTAGTCTTTTTCATTGATCGATGTGCAATTTAATTTAATTTCAGCACATCTACGTTTTGGATCCTACCAGGACCACTGAAGAGTCCTTTGTGTCTTCCTCTTATTAGGAGCCTCATGGCCCCTTCTTGAAGTCCCCCCACTGATTGTACAATGGTGTTTTTTTAGGAGAGCAAGATCACCCATTCCTTTTGTACCCTCTACATAGATACATTTAAACCAGCAACTGATTGGTTCTCCCTACCTATTATTGTAGGTTGCTCCTTCCTTGTCCCCAGCCTAAGGGATAATTGGCCTGTCCACCATCTAGGGGTCGAACAAGATACCTGTACTGGGATTATTGTCCACGTCTTGATAACATGAAAACATATGGTTATCTTATAATTGTGGATTAAAATACA
Source organism: Calotriton arnoldi (assembly GCA_963921515.1). Classification (NCBI taxonomy): domain Eukaryota; kingdom Metazoa; phylum Chordata; class Amphibia; order Caudata; family Salamandridae; genus Calotriton; species Calotriton arnoldi. Next base: position 1,429,388 of record CAWUFW010002144.1, on the reverse strand, counting down.
AATAACTTCCAGCCAGGCGTCTACTTAATTGTTTGTAAATATTGTGTATATTGGCACTTCAATTCCCTACTTTTCCTTATCTACTCACGAGCACTCTCTCAATCACCTTCTTTTCACTCACTGTGGAGCAACTCGATTATAGATGTGTATTGTACAAATTTACCCGATATCCAAATTCAATATAAAATTGCAAATTCATTTCATTTGTGTTATTGACTTTCTTTATTTTTGGGTACTATTGAATGTTTAACTTAAAGCATTTCCGTTGGGACCAATTGTGTTTTGTATCAGATGTCCAGGACAGGCACTCCACTCGATAACAAACTGATAGCATCTGTGGCCATGGTGGAATGAGCCTGCAAGTCTTCGGGGGAATGCTTTTTAGCCAGCGCATAGCAGATCTTTAGGTAGAGGTCAATAATTGAGAGATGGTCAATTTTTGCACTGCCCTTCTTCACTGTGGAACCCCACACAAATAAGCTGATCGACCACTCGATGGTCTTTGGTACGATCGATGTAGAAGCTTAATGCACTCTTTGGGTCTAAACAATGAAGCCTCTCTTCCTCTTTAGAAGGAAGAGGTGATGGAAAAAAAGTCTGGAAGGGTGACAGCTTGCTAGACATGAAAGGAATTTTGGTAGAAATGAAGCTTGGGTCCTCCAAACCAACTTATCAGGCAGAGGGAGGCATACGGTAGATTCACAGAAAGAGCATGAAGGTCACTTAGAATTCTTAAGGGGCAACTGTGCATTGTCTCAAAAAGGGGTGCACATCAAGAATGCAAGGTCTAAGTTCAAGCCCCAAGGGCTTGGACGGAAACAAATTTTGCAGATGTTCAAAAATCACATCACAACAGGTGATTGGAATAACGAAGGCTGGCCAGGCAACCGTAAAAAGGCCTAAAGAGCTGATAAGTATCCCTTAACAGTGTCCAAAGCAAGTTCTTGTTTGGTTAGGGACAGAGCAAACCATAAAAATTCAGATAACTTTGCCTGTAATAGTTCAATTTGTTAGGAGTAACACCAATCCACAAATTTGACTCAACGACTGCCGTACACTAATTTTGCGAGGGTCTTCTGACTCCCAAGATGACATCAAACATCTCAGAGGGAAGGTTGAAGAATGTCAACTGTCGCCGCTCAATCTCCAACCATAGAGATGCAAATTATGCAGACTCAGGTGCAGTACCCTGCCTTGTTGCTGCAACAGAAGATTCTCCCGAAGCAACAGCTTGATCGCAGAACAGATGCTTATGTGGAGTTCTGTGTACCACACTCTCTTGGCCCAAACCGGTGCCACTAGGATGACTTGGGCTTAGACCCAGTCGTTCCTGATGTTCTTCAGATCTCAGTGCAGGAGATGCAGTGGGGGGAAGGGCATATAGGAGTTCTGATGCAGAAGGAGTCTCAGAGAGGGAGCTGCTTTGGAAACTCCAGCACACAAAAGTGCTGACACTGCACGTTCTCCGCAGTGGCAAAACGATTGAGCTAGGGTTAGTAGTGCCATCTCTAGGTGCAGCTGTCATTCACGACCCTCTAGACCCCTGAGGCTTAGTTCGTCTGCCCTGGCATTTAAAGATCCCGCTAGTTGGTTCAACACCAGGGAAATCCCTTGATGGTCCAGTCAACTCCAGAGGTGCAGAGCCTTCTGGCATATGGCCCAGGACTCCACCCAGCCCTGCTTGTAGCAGTACCACATACAGTTACACTGTCTGTGAGCACCTGCACCAGTCTTCCTTTGGTGGTGGGTAGGAAGGCCTTCAACGTCAAGCGAATCGCCCTCAACTTCAACAAACTTATTAGTGGAATCATGTCTCTGGGGGAGACTAGAGGCCTGTGATCTCCACTTCTCAAGATGAACTCCCCAACCTAGTAGTGATGCATCCGTGACCACTGTCACCTCTTGAAGGACCAAGGAGAGGGCCTGCTACTGACCCAATCGCAGTCCAACAGTGCATATTTTGTAGTCTGCCCGAAATATGGATACAATCTGACATATTTCCCTGATGTTGTTTCCACTAGGATTTGAGATTCAACTGCAGAGCTCGCATGTGTGTTTAGCTAGCAGGAGGCCAACAAACCCAAGAGCCTCAGAGTCATCAGTACTGAGATCCAGGACCACGGCTGAAACATCAGGATCATAGACTGAATGTCCTGGACTCTACTCTCTGGGGGGGAAAGCACAAAACCATATAGCATCCAAAATGACTACAACGAACAGGAGTATCTGCGAAGAAGTCGTGTAAATTCGGCATGTTGATAGTAAACCCCAATATTTCAGAAGGTTCACCAAAATCTGGAGCAGACCTTCAGCAGTCAGCTGTCAAGGTAGGGAGAAGACTGGTACTTTAGACCTTCAAAGGTGTGCTGTGGCATCACTTTCATGAACACTCGAGGGTCATTGTTGAGGCCAAAAGGGAGCACTGCAAATAGAAAATGCTTCGCGATCATCGTGAACCACAGGTAGAGCCTGTTGGCTTACAGGATAGGGATGTGGAAATGGGTATCCTGCAAGTTCAATGGCACCATCCAGGTTCTAGGGCAGGCAAGACCTGCGCTAGTAAGAGCATCTCAAATTTGTCCTTCCGCAGGAAGACGTTAAGTGGGTGAAAATGTAATATAGTACGAAGGCCTCTGTCCTTCCTAAGTGCAATACTTCTGAGGCCGGAACCTTCTCTATTGTCCCTTTGACCAAAAGGGTCAGCACTTCCTGTCATAACACGGACAGATGATCCTTCGTCAGCTGTCCAGAAAGTGGTGGAAGGTGCGGAGGGGTAGAAAGGAAATAAAGGGCAGCCCAGATGAACAATATGGAGGATCCACTTGTCTGTCGTGATGGCCTGCCATCGGATTCTGCCTCCGACAGGGCGGCTGTGTGCCGGCAAACACAGACTAGCAGTTTTGTGGTTGCTGGTAGTGCTGTGTGTGTGTGTGTGTGTGTGTGTGTGTGTGTGGCAGGGGGTGCGGGGGGGGGGGGACTGAGGGGGAACAACACTGAGTTGCACATTGTACCTGCTGTCCTTGTTGCCTCTGAGAACCGCAGCTTCTGTCACAAACAGGCTGAACTGCCTGCTGGGCTAGAGGAGGGTCTGGCGCTGTAGAAATGAGAAGCCTTTACCAGAGCAGTGGAGACGATGAAATTGCTGATGAAATTGCCTAGTGTGAGCAGAAAGGACCAAAGATAGAGCTGTGCCTCTACTCTCCTTGAAACATTCCAAGGCCCAGTCCACTTTGTCGCCAAATAGTCAAGAGGCATCAATTGAGGCGTCCATTAGGGATGCCTCAAAATCCCCGGGGAAGTCCATAAACCTCATCCAGTTGTAGCGTCCCAAAAAATCAGTTATGCCCAGTCCAGATCTTTTTTTAAATTTGGCTGCATCGCTGCCATCCTGAATGGTTTGGGTAAGGTCTTCTGGAACAGCCTGTAAAATGTGTGCTACTGTGTACCAAAGGGCATGGGATTAGCGGCCAAGGAGGCAGCTGGCATTTACTGATCTCAGAGCACGGCTTGAGGAGGAAAAACATCTGTTCTAATGTTTCCATTTGTTTTGACTCACAATCTGATGGCAGGGTAGGGCAGACACTGGGATTGACTTTGCTGGTGGACGCCTGTTGCACCAGACTCACTGGCATCAGATGTTGTGCAAGGAAGGCAGGGTCGCCAGGTTCAGGGCGATAATGATGAGCAGTCTGTTAACAGATTGGACAAGACTTGGACCAAGTGCCCTAAAGAATATCTTTAAAGACTTCACTAAATGTTAATAGTGGCTCTGCTGGAGCATGACCAGGTTGCAAGACTTCTGGTACATTCATTTTTACTTCTGTGGTTGGTAATGTAAACCCAAAACCTCAGGTCCTTGTCTCACAAACAAACGAAAGAGGCACTTTGCTATGTGGCATGACCCAGGGGTTTTGGATATACAAAAGGCTAGAATCAATAGAAGGTTCCAGCATAAAGCATCCTGAAGCTTTTCATACCCGTTTTCCTTGTCATATTGGGGAATAGTCATCCCACTCATCATAGTAATTGTTGTCCGAATCCAAAAAGATTGTGTAAAAGTTGGTCCCCATCACGTGGAAAGGGCAAAGTATCAAAGTCTGAAGGGCTGTTGAGTGGCTGCGTGCTGGTCAGCACCGGGAGCATCTACGGTCGAGGTGTATTCAGTTCGGAGTCAGATAACAATATGGGCTGTACAGCCTCACCCGGTGTCGATGTGAGAGGGACTGGCACAGATAATGGTGCTAGGACAGAGTCTGCACAGAATCTGGTGCTGAACCCAAAATGGGTCCAAGGGTCACAGATAGTGCCAAGGGTGGACGTGCCAACGGATGCCCAACTGAAGGTCCCTGCAGATCCATGGGGCCAAAAGGCACACCAGAGGGAGCCGGTAAACTGCCACATATGCTTAGTATGGCCTTCTTGAAGGCCTCTATCTGCTGCAATAACGCTGACAGACGTGGAAATTCAGGGTGCAACAGCAACAAACTCGGCATCTGCCCCCATGGAGATCAGGAGCGAGACCGGGAGGCACGTTGACACCCTTGCACCCTCCTACCCGAAGACTTCGACGGGTATGATGATCTACCGCAGGAACAACTTCAGGAACGGGAACCCAATTATGGATCCAAGGGTCACAGATAGTGCAGAGGGTGGACATACTAGTGGAAGTCCAACTGAAGGTTCCTGCAGATCCATGGGGCCTAAAGGCACAGCAGAGGGAGTCGGTAAACTGCCAAATATGTTTAGTATGGACTTTTTGAAGGCCTCTATCTGCTGCAATAACGCTGACAGATGTGGAAATTCAGGGTGCATCAGGAACAAACTCAGCATCTGCCCCCCTGGAGATGAGGAGCGAGACCGGGAGGCACGTTGACACCCTTGCACCCTTCTACCCGAAGTCTTCAACTGTGACGATGATCTACCGCAGGAACGACTTCAGGAACGGGACATTCATTTCAACTTCGACCGGTCACAGCAAGAAGTCTTCTGGTGTTTGGAGACTCAGAGTTTGGCCTCAAAGTTCCATATGATCTTCTGGATCATATGGGCGTAGTCATTGGAGGCCCTGGAGTCATGATCCAACCCCAGGCATCACAAACAAACTTTGTGAGGGTCTGTCACAGATATCTGTTTGTGACAGTCCATGCACGGTTTAAACCCTGTTTTAGGGGGTGCCATTTCGCCTTGCTCACTGGTGAAAAGTTTTGTAAAAGTCTGGTCAAAGACCAAGGAGAAGCTCCGGATCCTTGTCTAATAGAGAGGAAAGAAAGGAACTGATGTCAGCATGCATGGGTGGCGCTTATACGCAGCTCTGCTCATCACTTTCTCATGAGAATGACATTGGCGCAGAGTTGTACAGCGCAATCTACCAGCGAGCAGGAGTACTGCTTTAAAGTTTTCAGATCCAGTCTGACGCCTAAGGAATATTCACAAGTTGAGGAATCTGCAGTCAGAAGTATCCATCAAAATATGCAATTACAACCCTTTGCCAAATGTTTCTTGGGTATCACGTTTACATGTTCTTTCAAAGGGACAGCAAGTGTTATGCTAGTTTGAGGCAGGTTGTGGAGTGGACATATAGTCTACTTCTCTTGCTTTTGTATGACGAGACTGATTTCTTTAAATTCTTTTCAAGCCAAGCCTACTTTATCAAGTGGTCAACAGAAGGTTAAACATACTGGACCATACTGTTCTCACTGGCGCTCGCAGTCACTCTCCAGAGCATGCCACAGATGAAACACACACAGGCCTGATGGTGTAGCGGACATTGTTTGGAAAAACCTCAACCCACTTGTAGGCTAAAGTCTTAAGGTGGGCTACACAGGAATATCCACTCTCCCACTACTGTATGTTGTCTTTTAAAAACAAAACAAAAAAAATCCATATGTCCAGCATGGTTGATGTAATTTCCAGTTGAATTATTTAAGTCAATTATTTATTCGACATACCCCCGTTCCACACCTTCCTCCTTCCCCACTTCCGATTTTTCAAAAACTACTGGCCTTCTACGTGATCTAAAAATAAACATAGAAAGACCAGTAGCTTGATTCTTACTCTAATATCTTTCATATCTTCTTTATAGCAGTCCATCATACCTTCCCTTAACAGCAAAACTGCTGGGAGTTAGGCAATTTTGCAGGAGGCTGGGACAGTTCAAGATTTTTTCTCAACAAAAGTAAATTCCTCTTCCCAAAAATGGAAGAGCTAGAGTACTGGGATTTCCTGTATCTACTGCTGACACATTCACACTTCCAGCATGTACATTGTGCATGCAACCCTATACACAGCAAACTGTGTAGGTCTGTGAACAATGTAGGTGCTCCTTGTACACGCTGCGGATGTCTCCGCAAAATCCCTAAACTGCAAACTGAGCACAGGTTTGCATAGGATATTAGTCTGAGCAACAGCTGATCTCTGTCCACATTTTGTACACTGATGATAGATCCATTTTGCTGTCCTGTGCACCCAGCTGCTCTGTGCACACTGACTGCAAATCAAATTTGTACACTGCAGATCAGACTTACAAAGCCTCTGCTCCAGTCCAGGATGCACTTTACTGCTCTTAGTTGCTCTGTACCCAATACTTCACTGTACTCAATGCCTCTCTATGCACATATCACTATGTGCTAACAGTCCATCTATTCATCTTGGCTCCTTATGCTCTCTACCAATCTGTTTATACTGCTTCTCTGTGCATATTGCTTGCATGTAAAAACAGAATACCTTGAAAGAGAATATTTATTAATGTTGACTTCGTTTGGGATCACAGTTGTGCTAAATATCAATTATTCATACTTACTAACACGCACTGTAGTGAAATTTGGGAAGACAATCTTATCAGTGCTTTCCCAGTATGCCCACATTATCACATGCAAGTTGATCGCCTCATGTGGGCTTCCGGTATGGCTGTTAGAGCCTAAAGCTACAAACTGAAATCAGAAAATTGTGAATAATGGTACGAATGTTAAATTGTTCTTTGCCTGTACTCCCTTTTTTCCAGTTCTGGATCTGTCCGAGTCACAGTCGTCGGGCTGGGAACTCTAGGCAGACAAGGCCATAAAGCAGTATTCAGTAGAACACTACATTAACATTGAAAACAGCAATATACTGTATGTAGACTACTGACCTAGTTTTATGACCCATACACTGACCCAAAGGCTCCAACTGCAAAATTTTCAGTCTGTTAGAGAGAGTCTAAAACGTTGAGCCTAATGAAATGGAGAAAGGTGGGTAGTATGTGAATTCATGAGAGGTACCAATAGTCAAGAAGTGTAGTTACATGTAAGAAACGTCTGCTTCTCCAGCATTACATACTTAGATACATACTAACAAAAAGAAGTACATGAAAAAAAAGCGGCAGGCAGGAGAGAGGCTCTTCCACTGTGGGGTGGCTTTCTTTCCGGACCAATCACTGAGCTCTAATAAAATGAAAGATAGATGCCTGTGCCATCTTGGACAGAAAAAGTTCCGTTTAAAACTGCCGTTTATGGCACTTTCCAACCACTAGGACAGGACCCAGAGGGGCATATTTTGAGTGTGTGCCATTATAAGATGTGTGAATGCTCTTCCTAAACTTGCAGATGAAAAGACTGACTGCCCCTTATGAATACTTATGAAAGGGCTACTCTGGGTGCTTCCGCAAAACTCTTGTGGTAGAATCGGTCTCATCAAGAAGGAAGACACTCCTGTCACACCTGGAACTGTATTATCAGGGGGGGAGGCAGAGCCTTTATTACCCCTTCCACCTTACCAGCAGTTCCTACGTTAATGAGGTGGGGAACTAAGGGGCTACATTTTTCCAAATGGAACCAAGGATATTTTAATTAACTTCCAGAAGCACTATTAATCCCTTCCAATGACAATTATTAAGTTGCAAAGATGGATAATCGTGAATATCAGCCGATGTCCTCCTAAGATTCCAAGGGGCTAAGTTGTCCAAAGATGGTGTATCTCAACAGTAAATACCAAAATAATTAAGATTTACTGAGGTCAAAGTCTTGTTGTAGAACTGCAAAAGATCCCATTTGGACTTGATGCACATTATCCTTAACTCTGAACATGCCAACAGCTGTCCCATCAGGAAAAGCCTTGTATCAAAGTCATTTGTGGGAACCATGCATCAATCTACAGCAGGGTCTTTCCTGATATTCTGCGGTGCCAACGAATACACTTGAACCGAAACCCTCCAGATCCCAAATATCAATTGGATCAAAGGGGGGTATGTGTCTAGGAAGTCTTCCTCCAAAAAAGAAGTGTAATGAGCAGATATCCCACCTTCCCTATCTCTTGATCCAATATCTTGAGTTCGACTGGAAGTCAAACAGACAATTATCAACAAGGGGATGGACAATAATCATCCGTAATACATCCATCCATCCATCATACCCAATTCACAATCAAATGGTGATTTTAGAGGAAAGTTTGGTGTAATGCCACGATTGTGGCAAGAAAGGAGCCAAGAATACAAAATAGGTAAAGCCTACAATAATACAGTAAATTAGGGAGCAAGACCATTTTGACCACATGGGATGTGTATGTCTCAGAATAGATAATGGTAAGGGGTTCCAAAGTTTGAGGTCAGGAATAACTGAATCTCACATCAAGACAATATTGCTATTTCATTCACAGGACAAATCTTTGGCTACAAAAAAAGCTCAAGTACCTGAAGCCTTGAGTCTTCAGGCGTAATTCAGGAGAATACGGCACTTCTGCTACTGATCCCTGAACTGGGTATAATACTTATTGTGACCATTTCACTAGCAGTACAGAGTGTTGCCCAAATAAGTTCAATACTTTAATTGTGCACTGGCCTGATGAACAAGTTACTTACCTTCGGTAACGATACATCTGTAAGAAACATAGGTTAGTTATAGATTCCTTACCTTAGAATTACCCCCATGTGTCAGGCTGGATCCGGAGAATTTTTCGCCAGCAGTACCCCAGCGCCTCGAAAGGTGGCGTCGGTCGGCTCGGCGTTCGTTGTTGGCGTCGTGGGGATGACTTTGCGGTACCTACTTAGACGCCGCCCTCGCGCGCTGTCAGTTCTTTTACACGACATTCCACGCCCGAAGCGCAGAGCCTTGCAAGACACTGACCACTGGTGCACAAAACTAGGGCCCTGTAAGGGATTCCCTGGCCCTAGAAATCAGTTCGCAGAACGGGGAGGATGGGTGGGGCGGTAAGGAATCTATAACAAACATAGGTTTCTTACAGATATATCGCTACCGAAGGTAAGTAACTTGTTCATCTGAAAGAAAAAGTTATAGATTCCTTACCTTAGAATAGATACCCCAGCAATACCAACCCCGGAGGTGGGTCTGCGAACCAAGTGCACACCAAAAAGTCCTGGAGAACAGAACGGCCAAAGAAGCCGTCTATCCAGACTTGGCTGTCCAGGCAGTAGTGTCTAGTGAACTTGTGCAGAGATGCCCACATAGCTGCCTGACAGATGTCATTAAGGGGGACTCTTTGTCCCAAAGCAGTAGTAGCTGCCGTCGCCCTGGTGGAATGGGCGCGCAGCCCCACTGGAGGCTCCTTCTTTGCCAAGAAATAACAAGCCTTAATGCACAATAGGACCCACCTAGAGATGGTCCGTTTGTGCACGGCCCGACCTTTCTTAGCGCCCACGTAGCCCACAAAGAGCTGGTCATCCACCCGGAATTGTTTGGTGCGATCCAAATAAAAGGAAAGCGCCCGTTTTGGATCCAGACGGTGGAGCCTCTCCTTCTTTTGAAGGATGCGGAGATGGAAAGAAGGTGGGCAAAGTGATGGTTTGGCCAATGTGGAAAGAAGTAACCACCTCGGGAACAAAGGAAGGTCTGGTTCGAAGTAGAACCTTGTCCGGATGAACTGCCAGTAAAGGAGGTTTTGAAGAAAGAGCCTGGAGCTCACTCACCCTGCGAGCAGAGGTGATGGCAACCAGAAAAGCAGTCTTTAAGGTAAGAAGACGAAGAGGACAGTTATGAAGTGGCTCAAAGGGAGCGCACATAAGGTAAGTCAGAACCAAGTTCAAGTCCCACTGAGGCATTAAGAAAGGGAATAGGAGGAAAAAGATGAGTAATGCCCTTTAGGAAGCGATTTACAACAGGGGACTTGAAAAGAGAAGGCTGATCAGGAAGCCTAAGAAAGGCTGAAATGGCCGAGAGGTAGCCCTTAAGAGTGCCCAGAGCAGAGCCCTGCTGGGCCAAAGAAAGAAGGAACAAGAGAACCTCAGACAGAGGGGCAGAAAGGGGATCCACAGCCTTTGCTGCGCACCATGCCACAAATTTGTTCCATCTACAGGCATATACCGTCTTAGTGGAGGGACGCCTGGCTGCCAAAATAACATCACAGACTTCGGAGGAAGGTCAAACGCCGTCAACTGCCGCCGCTCAATCTCCACGCATGGAGGCTGGACAGGTTTGGGTGGAGGACCGTCCCCTGCTGCTGCGACAGAAGATCCTCCCGAAGAGGCAGTCTGATCGGAGGATCGATGGCCATGTGTAGCAGCTCGGGATACCAGACTCTTCGTGCCCAATCCGGGGCCACAAGAATGACTTGGGCCCGGTCGCGCTTGATCTTCTTCAGCACTCTGGGCAGAGGTGTTATAGGCGGAAAGGCGTATAGAAGACCGCAACTCCACTCGCGACGAAAAGCGTCACCTAGCGAGGGCCGCCTTGGAAATTCCAACACGCAGAATTGCTGACATTGCGCGTTCTCTTCGGTGGCGAATACATCTAACAAAGGCTCTCCCCACTGTCGAAAGAGACCTTGCACCACCTCCGAGTGGAGACGCTATTCGTGATCCATCATGCACCTGCGGCTGAGTTCGTCCACCCTGGCGTTCAGTGAACCTGCCAGGTGTTGAACCACCAGGGATATGCCCTTATGTTCCAGCCATGTCCAGAGGCGGAGGGCCTCTTGACATAGGGTCCACAACCCCACCCCGCCTTGTTTGTTGCAGTACCACATGCCGGTGGTGTTGTCTCTGAACACCTGCACTACTCTTCCCCGGACAGAGGGAAGGAATGCTTTGAGTGCCAGACGAATCGCCCGAAGCTCCAGAAGGTTGATGTGGAGCCTGGACTCCGCCGGAGACCAGAGGCCTCTGATCTCCGACTCCCCCATGTGGCCGCCCCATCCCAGAAGTGATGCATAGGTCACCACTGTGAACTCTGGTTGGGGAAGGGAGAGTGATCTGCCGTCCACCTAATCCTGGTTCGTTAGCCACCACTGCAATTGGCGAGCATGTGCCCTCCGAGATCTGGATGCAATCGCACAGGTTCCCCTGATGTTGTGCCCACTGGAACTTCAGGTCCCACTGCAGAGCCCGCATATGCCATCTGGCATGGTCCACCAGCAGGATGCAGGAAGCCATCAGTCCCAGTAGCCTGAGGGTCATCCTGACCCAAACCCGGGATAGAGGCTGAAAGATTGGAATCATAGCCCGAATATCCCGGACTCGCTGTTCGGGAGGATAGACCCGAAACTGCATTGTGTCCAGAACCGCTCCGATGAAGAGGAGCTTCTGAGAGGGAGTCAGGTGTGACTTCGGCACGTTGATGGAGAACCCCAGCGAATGCAGGAGGTCGGCCGTAGTCTGGAGGTGGGAGACAGCCTGGGGCGAGCCCGCCTTTAACTGCCAGTCGTCGAGATAGGGGAAGACTGGAACCCCTGATCTGCGCTGATGAGCTGCGACCACCGCCATCACTTTCGCGAACACCCGAGGGGCGCTGGTAAGGCCAAAGAGCACAGTAAACAAAGTGCTCATGGCCTACCGTGAACCGCAGGTAACGCCGGTGGGCCGGCATGACGGGGATGTGAAAATAAGCGTCCTGCAAGTCCAACGCTACCATCCAGTCTCCAGGATCGAGGGCAGACAGGACCTGAGCTAGCGTCAACATTTTGAACTTCTCCTTCCGGAGTAAGCGGTTGACGTTCCTGAGATCCAAGATAGGACGCAGGTCTTTGTCCTTCTTGGGCACCAGAAAGTAGTGGGAATAGCAATCACGACCTACTTCTGGGACAGGAACTCGCTCGATGGCCCCCTTGGCCAAGAGTGCCGAAACTTCCTGTTGGAGAAGGGCCAGATGATCCTCCGACATGCGATGGTACTGAGGTGGCATGGATGGAGGGGTAGTCTCGAAGGGGAGGGAGTAGCCCCTTCGGACTATTTGCAAAACCCACCTGTCCAACGTGAAGGTGCGCCAGTGGGGGAGGTGATGGCGAATCCTGCCGCCCACTGGCGTTTGGTGGCCCTGAAAGGTCGGAGTAGGAGGGTTTGGAGGCTGCTGCAGGGGGGGCTGTGGTGGACTGGCCCGCCCGCTGGCCCCCAGAACCACGGCGGTGGTTCCCACGTCCCCGGCCGCGCAGTGGCTGAACAGCTGGCGCTGGCCTGTGGCTCGGGGCGGGACATGGCGGGGCACCCCTTCCGTAGCCACGAAAGGGGCGAAAAGCAGACTGCGCAGGGCGGGAGGTGGAGAGGCCCAAGGACCTGGCCGTAGCTCGAGAGTCCTTAAAGCGCTCCAGCGCGTTGTCTGCCTTGTCGCTGAATAGGCGACGGCCATCAAAGGGCATGTCCATAAGGGTGGATTGGACATCCCCTGAAAAACCCGTCGACCTCAACCAGGCGTAGCGTCGAAGGGCTACCGATGTGGAAATCCTCCTGCCTAGTGAGTCGGCGGTATCCAGCCCACAGGGGATGGTAAACTTTGCTGCGTCTCTCCCTTCGGCAACTGCACGGGAGAGTACGGCCCGGGCCTCCTCTGGGCACTGAGGCAGCACTTGCGCCACCGTATCCCACACGGAGTGGGTGTAACGGCCCAACAGACATGCAGTCCCAAGCTGGAGGAAGAAAACTTCTTCCCAAGATGGTCCAGCTTTTTGGATTCCCTATCAGGTGGTGCGTTAGGGAATGCGCCTTTGGAGGTGGAGCTTGTACCACCAAGCTCTCAGGGGTGGGGTGTTGGGAGAGGAAAGTGGGGTCGCCCGGTGCCGGGCGGTGGCGTCGAGCAACCATCCTATCCACAGGAGCCCCTGTGTTGGGCCTGGACCAGGTGCCCAAAAGGATGTCGGTTAGGGCTTCATTGAACGGCAGCAGGGGCTCCGAAGAGCTCGCTGCCGGTTGAAGCACTTCTGTCAGGAGGTTAGTCCTGACTGCCACCGTAGGTAGCTCGAGGTTGAGAGCCTCGGCCGCCCTACGCAACACTACTGCAAAGGACGCTCCCTCCTCCTTAGCCACGGTAGGAGGAGACAACATGCCAAGGTCTGGTGAGGTATCCAGACCACTGGCTTCCCCCAGTTTCTCTCTCCAGTCCGGCTCGTAACCCAACTGGTAAGTTAAAGGGTCACCAGACCCCTCCCAGTCCTCCTCACCCTCTTCTGCCTGCCAATTTGGTCTAAAAGAGCCAGGGTAGGACAAGGGCACAAAAGTACCGGTCGGCGCCGGATCCGGCGTCGGTCGACGACGGTCCGGCTCTGCGTCTACATCGAGGTGGAGGCCGGGGTCGTCGCCGGCTGGGGACACAACCGGCGTCGGCTGCGGACGTGGTGCCGGTGGATTCGGCGCCGGGGGAGGTGTAGTTGGGTCGACCGGCGCCGATCCGGATCCAGGCCTGGATCCAAGAGGACCTTGCGGCGCCGGAGCCGGAACCGCCGGCATCGAAACCCCAGGGTCCCCAGCCGAGTCTGCGGGGCCCGAAGGCGCGCCGGCAGAGTCAGGCTGCCCAAAGATGGCATGCATCGCTACGTAAAATTGGCGAAGCTGGGCAGGGGTCGCTCCGGGTCCCGGGAAGGGGGGGAAACTCGGAGTCGACCCTTCCCGCTACGCACGCGGAGCCGCAGGAGGGGCACCACCCACATGCCTCGTCGAGTCGGCCGACCGACGGGGAGAAGTCGAAGAGCGACGATGCTTCTTCGACTTCTTCTTGTACTTCGACTTACCTGACCCCGAGTGCGAAGACTTGGAAGAAGAATGGTGATGGCTCTACGACCGGTCCCTCGACCTCCCACGCGACCGGGACCTCGAACGGCGCGGAGCTGACTGCCGGGCCTCGAGAAGCTTTCGGGGCCGCTCTCGCAAAGACTTTGGATTCATGGTCCAGCAGTCGGAGCACGACTTGGGGTCGTGGTCGCGCTCCAGGCAAAACAGGCACACGCGGTGCGGATCCGTCACTGACATCAGTCGGCTACAGGAACCGCAGGCCTTGAAACCAGGCATCCCTCGTGCACTAGGAGTCAAAGGCTCAAAAACGGTGTCGACAAAAGTCGTCAAAAAGTCAGTCAAAAAGAGACTGGAGGTACCGCTCTCTCCGGACCTGCGCTGGCTGGCGCGGAAAAAGAAAGAACTGACGTCAGCGCGCGAGGGCGGCGTCTAAGTAGCTACCGCAATGTCATCCCGGCGACCACGACGAACGCGGAGCCGACCGACGCCACCCTTCGACGCGCCGGGGTACTGCTGACGAAAAATTCTCCGGATCCAGCCTGATGCCTGGGGGTAATTCGAAGGTAAGGAATCTATAACTAACTGTTTCTTTCAGATTGTCTATGATAACGAAGGAATATTATGAGTAGGGGTAATCACGCGGATTTACCTAAAAATTCTGCGAGATTCCACAGATCTACATGAGAAAGTAACTTTGCATTTAGTGATCTAGAATGAATGTAAGGATGTTTTTGCGCTAAGAAATATAGCTAAATGCTACATTGTTGAGCATGAATAGAGAGTGCGAGCAGCTTCACACGCTCGCTAAATGTGCACTTGGCATAGGATTTTCCCCCAACTTACTCCCGGCATTTAGTACTAGTTTCTTACTGCAAAATGCACCCTTTTGTCTAAAATGGTTCAGAGGATGCGTTTGCACTAAGAAAATAGGGCTAAACACAGCAGAACATAAACAGAAGTGTGCACTCACTAAATGTGTTTTTGTGTTAGGATTTTCCCCCCAAATTCTCTTAATTATGTAAGCAGGTGTAATTGCATTATTGGTAATTCTGCATCAAAGAGTAACGCAGATTTACTGAAATTACTATGATTTCTCCGGCGTTATTAAAATTACTCCAAGGCCTAATTAGGTGGTCATCTACAAAGAGAGAAACCTGGGCCTGTAGAGCAGGAGCCAACTGAAAGTCTCTGAGCAACTTGTCAACTCAATGTACTTTTCTAATGGTTCAATCACCACAGTGAAAATTAACAGAGATTAGAGACAGCCCTATTGTGTGCTGTGGCCCATCGGAAATCGATGAGAGAGAACACCACTGACTCGGATGCAGGCCAGTGGATGAGTCTAGAGCAGCCAGACATTACTAAGAAAATGTATCCCAAAACCGAGCTTTGTTAAGACCACAAGCAGGTATTCCCATCCCACAGAGTAAAAAGCTTTTTGAAAGGTGTGTAATGAGACCTTCTTATTTGGAAGCAAGAGCCAAATCTTCATGAAGTGAAATGTAAACTGTGCAGGCATAAAGCAGCTTTAATCCCTGTGCACTAGTTAACGAATAACACCTCACAATCAAATGGATAAGATAACAGCAAACATTTTTGTTGCAATGTTTATTAATGACAATCAATCAATCAATCAGGGCTTTGTTAAAGCGCGACTACTCACCCGTAAGGGTCTCAAGGCGCTAGGATTGGGGGGGGTGCAGGTTCCATTCCATCAAGGAGGGGGTCTGTCGAAGAGCCAGGTTTTGAGGTTTCTTGCGAAGATGGGGAGCGATGTTGTCTGTCTGAGGTGGAGCGGAAAGGCGTTTCATGCTTTGGCCGCGAGGAAGGAGAAGGAGCGGCCTCCCGATCTGGTCTTTCTGGTGCGGGGGACCACGGCGTAGGAGAGCTGGGCTGATCGTATGGTCCTTTGGGGTGTGTGGAATTTGAGTCGGCTGTTCAGGTATGCTGGTCCGGTGCCGTGGAGGGCCTTGTGTGCGTGGGTGAGTATCTTGAAGGTGATTCTCGCCTCGACGGGGAGCCAGTGGAGTGTGCGCAGGTGCTGGGAGATGTGGCAGTGTTTTGGCAGGTTGAGGACCAGTCTTGCGGCGGCGTTCTGGATGTTCTGTAGCTTGCGGGTGAGGTTTTTGTTTATTCCGGCGTAGAGTGCGTTGCAGTAGTCAAGTCTGCTGGCGACTAGGGCGTGAGTGACGGTCTTTCGGTGTTCGAGGGGGATCCATTTGAAGGTCTTACGAAGGAGGCGGAGGGTGTGGAAGCAGGAAGACGAGACGGAGTTGATCTGGCGGTCCATTTTGAGCTCGGAGTCCAGGATGATTCCCAGGTTGCGTGCATGGTCCGTGGGGGTTGGCGGGTTTCCGAGGGCGGGGGGCCACCAGGTGTCGCTCCAGGCATCAGGGATGAGTACTTCTGTTTTGTTGGTGTTTAGTTGTAGGCAGCTGTTTTTCATCCATTTGGCGACGGCTTCCATGCCTTCTCGAAAGTTGTGTCTGGCGGTGTTGGGCTCGTTGGATAGGGAGAGGATGAGTTGAGTGTCGTCTGCGTATGAAACAATGTTGAGTCCGTAGGTTCTGACGATGGGGGCGAGTGGAGCCATGTAGACATTGAAGAGCGTCGGGATGAGGGAGGAGCCCTGGGGGACTCCGCAGGTGGTAGGTGTAGGGTCCAAGAGGAAAGGGGGGGGGGGGTCTGACCTGCTGCGTTCTGCCGGAGAGGAAGGAGCGGATCCAGTCGAGGGCCTTGTCCTGGATTCCTGCGTCGCAGAGTCTGCGTATTAAGGTGTGGTGAGAGACTGTGTCGAACGCCGCTGAGAGGTCGAGGAGGATGAGGGCTACTGTTTCTCCTTTGTCCAGTAGGGTGCGGATGTCGTCTGTTGCGGCGAGGAGGGCGGTTTCCGTACTGTGGTTTTTTCTGAAGCCGGATTGGGAGAAGTCGAGGATGTTGTGTTCTTCAATGAATGTGGCGAGTTGGCTGTTGATGGCTTTCTCGATGACTTTCGCTGGGAACGGGAGCAGGGAGATGGGTCTGTAGTTTTTGAGGTCGGTGGGGTCCGCTGAGGGTTTCTTTAGGAGGGGTTGACCTCGGCGTGTTTCCAGTCGTCGGGAACGAGGCGGTCACCAGGGAGCGGTTGATGGTGTGGCGGAGCATGGGTGCGATGGTGTCGGCGGCTCTGTTGAAGATGTGGTGGGGGCAGGGGTCCGTGGGGGCCCCTGAGTGGATTGACTTCATTGTCTTCAGTGTGTCTTCGGTGGTGAGGGCTGTCCAGTTGTCAATCGCTGGTTTCCGGGTGTCGGGGGTGGTTGGTGAGGGTTCAGTGTGTTGGTTGTCTTTGTCGAAGTTGTAGTAGATGCTCTTGATTTTGTGGTGGGAAAAGGTGCTGAGTTTGTCGCAGAGGTCTTGTGAGGGAGGGATGTCGGTAGACTCGCTGGTGGGTTGGGCGAACTCCTTGATGATGCTGAAGAGTTCCTTGCTGTTGTGCGCATGGGTGGAGATTCTGTCTTCAATCGCTTTTTTCCTCGTTTCTCTGATGAGTTGGTGGTGGGCATTGCTGGCGGCTCTGAAGTTGTTGTGGGCTTCTGTGGATTTGGTGTTCCTCCAGGCCTTTTCGAGGCGGCGGCAAGTGCGTCTGGACTCTAGAAGTTCGGTGGTAAACCATCTGGCTTTCTTGGCGCGGGTATTGTTGTTTTTCTTGAGGGGGGCTATGGTGTTGGCGCTGTCCGAGATCCATCTATGCAGGGTTCGGGCTGCGGTGTTGGGGTCGTCGTTTTCCGCGATGGTTGGGGTGGAATTGTTGAGTGAGGAGGTGAGCTGGTCGTCGGTGATTTTGGTGGGAGCAAGTGCTGGTGTCTGTGGATGGTCGGTGTTCTGAAGGTGAAGTGGACGCAACGATGGTCGGTCCATGGGAGTTCGGTGGTGTGGCTGAAGGTGATGGAGTTTCCTGTAGTGAAGAGGGGGTCGAGGGTGTGTCCTGCCGAGTGCGTGGGCTCGGTCACGATCTGGCGGATTCCAATGTTGTGGAGGTTGTCCAGGAGGGATGTGGTGTTGGGTCCAGTTGGTTGTCGAGGTGGAAGTTGAGGTCTCCCAGGAGGGTGTAGTTGGTGGATGCGATGGCCTGCGGGGAGATGATGTCCGTGATGGAGTTGGCGAAGGGTCCGCGGGGTACATGGGGTCGGTAGATGAGGGTTCCTCGGAGGGTGGCGGTGGGGCTGGCCAGTATCTTGAAGTGAAGGTGTTCCATCAGTTCTGTGGGCTCGTCGGGGAGTATGCTCAGGCGGAGGCTGGATTTGTGGACGATGGCGATTCCTCCTCCCGGGCGGGTGGGGCGGTCCTTCCTGGAGATCTTGTATCCTTGGGGGATGGCGATGTCCGGTCCCGAGGTGGTGTTGGTCCAGGTTTCGGTGAAGAACGCTACGTCCGGGGTGGTGCTGTCGAGGAGGTCCCAGATTTCGGCGGCGTGTTTGTGGAGGGATCGGACGTTGAGGAGGATGCATTGCAGGGTCTTCGGTTCGGTTGTGTTCTTGTGGGTGGGTTGTGCTGGATCCGTGTTCTTGGCGGTGCTGCAGGTGTGCCGGCAGCGGTGACACCTGAAGGGTCCGTGGGTGTCGGCTGGTGATGCTAGCTTGCAGTTGTTGTTGCGGCCTGGGTTGAGTGCGTGGAATGCTGCTGGGTCGTAGCGTTGGCGGGGCGGAGGTCCAGGGTTACTGGCGCTGGTCGGGGACGGGCGCAGACATGCTGGGCTTTGGCGCGGCCGCACAGCGGCCGCCATTACGTAGGGGTCGGAGAGGGCTGGACAGCTGGGAGGGGAGCTGGATTGGGTCGGTCGCGCTGGTCGTGCTGGGGGGGGAGGGACCGCAGGGGCAGCAGCGGCGGGGAAAACGGGTGGAAAAAAGGGAAAAGGAGGAAGAAAAGGACAAAGTGAAATAGGTAAGAAAAAGCAGAAAAGTGCAGAGAAGTGCACAAAAGAGATTGAGCTGAGGGTAAAAAAAGCGAGTGAAACGGAGAGGGAAAGCGGAGCAAGAGAAAGGAGACAGAGGTCCACTGGACCACCAGGGATGAGGCGCAGGTAAACCTGCGAGTGGAGGAGGGCCTCGAACACTAACACTCGAGAGTGCAGGGGCTCGGGGGAGGCCTCACTTAATGGTGGAGCTGCGAGGGAGGGAGAGCAACTTCACTGACAATGAGTCCGTGATCTTGCTCGCCTGTCCCCGCAGCGGCCGCCATTAAGTAGGGGTCGGGGAGGGCTGGACAGCTGGGAGGCGGGAGCGGAGAGGGGAGCTGGATTGGGCCGGTCGCGCTGGTTGTGCTGGGGGGAGGGGCCGCAGGGGCAGCAGCGGCAGGGAAAACGGGTGGAAAAAAGGGAAAAGGAGGAATAAAGAGGAAGAAAAGGACTAAAAGTGAAATAGGGCAGAAAAGCAGAAAAGTGCAGAGAAATGCACAAAAGAGATTGAGCTGAGGGTAAAAAAAACGAGTGAAACGGAGAGGGAAAGCGGAGCAAGACAAAGGAGACAGAGGTCCACTGGACCACCAGGGAGATAGAGCAGAAAAAGTGCAGAAAAGCGCAGAAAAGAGATTGAGCTGAGGGTAAAAAAAACGAGTGAAACGGAGAGGGAAAGCGGAGCAAGAGAAAGGAGACAGAGGTCCACTGGATCACCAGGGAGATAGAGCAGAAAAAGTGCAGAAAAGCGCAGAAAAGAGATTGAGCAGAGGTCTGTACAAGGGACATTGATCTGTAAGTTTCTTTGGTTTTAAAAGTATTCTAATAGCCGACTCATAGAGCTCCTGTGGAAGAATTGTGTCTTCCAGAGACCTGGGAATTAAACCAAATGTGTGGTGTTAGCTGCGAGGTTAAGTATTTAAACAATTTGGATGGAAGTCAGTTGTGGCAAGAGATTTACTTGTTTGTAACTGAACTATAGCAACTCCTAGCTCCTCTATCGAGCTCTAGCTCAACACACTCTATTAGAGACAAAACATTCCATCTGGATGGATATTAAAAATGCACCCAGCGCCCCAAGCAAGGAAGGCTGATGTTCAACGTATGATGCAACAAGCATTGGCAAAGCCAATAGGTCTCGCCTTTGGGACCTCATAAGTGCTTAGCCAGAGCTATTGGCTTTGCTAATGTGTTTAAGCTATGTTGTAGAGTAGTGTGGCTTGTGTGCAGCATTTTGCAAAGTTATAATTAAAAAAAAGGGTTATAAGCATTTTTGTTACCTTGTCTATAATTAAGATGATATTATGTATAAGTGAACAAACATAAAAAAAAGTATTAATATAAAAAATGCTTAGTGGTTTTTTGGGGGGAATGTTGACAACTTTTGCCTGCCTGTTCTTGTTCGTGCGCTGACAGTGAGGGATGTTACATTACACTGATATCCCACATTCATTCCGCAGACTGGAAACACTGCTGCGCGATTCCAGGTAGACTCTGCTGAGAACGGAACCTGCCATCAACACTCATTATCATACAGATGCCTTTAGTGATTCGACTAAAGCAGCGGTTGGTACATGATTTGTGGGCTCCTGCGTCAGCTGTCGCTATTTTAGGAATTACGCCTCATATACGCATTTGCACCAATTGCTTCAGGGACAGCGAGGTAGGGCCATTCATTTCAGGGTGCAGCGTGTGTTCCAGGTGCTCAACAGGGGAAGCTCAGAAGGAATGCGCGCGAGCCAATTGCAACGTTTTTAAACGAGAAATATAATGCCTTTATTTTTTCGAAGAAACATACATGATTGTGGAACAGAGGCAAGAAAACATTTAAAGAAAAATCCATGGAGATTGTCTGCCCCCCACACGCATGCGCTACACATCTGATTGTGCGTGTGTTCGCTTCTAAATCACCATTGTCAGCAAGCAACGAACACACAAGCAGGAGGAAACAACAAACAAGGGCGAACGCGGCCGCGAAAGTGAAAGCGACCGCGGGAATTGGAAACATGATCCACAACAGATGGCACCCTGCGCGCCGCTGCTCGCTCCCGCAAGCTGTAGGCCGTAGGAGTAAACATTTACTGAAAAAGGTGAGGCATGCACCAGCCTTTGGCCAATTGCGTGCTTTCGTTTTTGAAAGCCACACACAAAGGCCAATAGAATGTGACACCACACGCACGAGCTTTCAGAAAGCTTTCAGAATGTCTGGAGTGATTCCAAGAGGCCCTCTCCTAGAGCAGCGCATGCGCGCTGCGCTAGGCTCGACCTAAAAATGTTGGCTAAAGCATGGCATTCTCTGACCAGATCTCCTTGGGCATTATTGCCCCCTTCCCCTCCCACCCCAAACATTTTTAATCCAACTCTATCTGGTGTCCAGCCATTTAAGTAGTTTGCCTGCCTTATACAGTCTGGTCTATGAGGTCTCCAACTGTTTCCTAGATTTGTCCGCCAACAGCTGGTGTAAGACAGACGTACTGTCCAGTGTGTGCTAAATATGCCTGTCCCCCAGATACATGAAATTTAGTGTCAAGGCCAGTCAAAGTTGTTTTCAGAAGTGCAATCGATGCACACCTACCATTTTTAAGATGAGATATAAACCCATTCTTTCTTTCTCTGGTCACAGGCTTGAACACCTCCCAGAGAGCAATAGGGGATTCAACTGATTATTTTTGTTCTGTTAGAAAGAGGTAAATTTCGGTCTGCACGTGCTTACAACTATCTTAATTGATTAGCCACCATGTCTTTAGTCTCCACATCCTACCATGAGCCGGACTCAGAAAAACAGTCTCAAGAGCGAAAAGTCTTCATGAACAACTCTGCATAGGCTCGAGCACTTAATGTATCAAAAAGGTGACTGGGAGTTTCAGGTCACACTGAACCATAACAAAAGGAAAAGGAGGAAACACGTAATGCAACCATTTCAAGAATCACATCACAACAGAAGGGCGAGAACCTCTGGCTGGTGAATGCAGGCATGATCTCCCAAAAATAGAGAGGGAACAGAAGGGATGAGGGGAGGCAACTCCTGACCCAAGAAGGCATATCCATTCTCGATAACCTGAAGGACTTAGCAACCCAAAGTGATGGACTACCAGCTTGGCAGAAAACTCACCCTCCCACAGGGTGCAAATGCTTCGAGGAAGAACAAAAGCAGTTTGCCAGGAGGAGGAAGAAGACTCCTGCTGGTGGCCTTGCCGACCCATGGAGCTGAGAAAACACCCTCTGCAATTGCAGAAAAAAATGAATTTGAATATGAATTGGCGGAGAACCCCAGTACTGCTGATAAGGCAGACTGTGAAATAATCACAACATTTCCTGTAATGCTGGTGGACTTGATGGGCCAGAGAGGTCAAACCAGGCATTCAAGAAATAGTGAATCCCTACTTAAATCTCTCAGGGGCTGATCTGGCCTTATCACCGAACAAATGGAAGGCATCGAAGAGGCCACCATAAGGTTGGCCTGAGCATCCCAGGAAAATCCAGTGAAGTGCATCTAGTCATGCTGAAGTATAGTCACTGGGGTGGCCCTCCGTTCAGGGACACACTGGCACATGGTTCAGGTGAAATCACTGGTCGGCCTGACCTGGAGAAAATAATCTCTCACAGACACGACCAGGCCCACATTACCAATGTAGCCTTGATTACTCATAGTCAAGGAAACATTTACCACAGATTTTCATATGAGTTCTCTTATTGTATTTTGCCTTTCAGCTGCAGCAATGTATTCTTGTAGCTCCCTTTTCCTTGAGTAAATACCTGCCGAAGCCACGCCAAACTACCACCTTCACAGCTTCTCATTCTATCCCACACATGCCTGCAGTGTTCACATTTTGCATATAATAGGAACTAATGGAGTCTTGCATTTCCCGTCGGAACATTGTGTCTTCTAATATATGGACCGGGATTCGCCAGGTTGGTATCACCGCCCTAAATCTTAAGCATTGGTATTTAAATTGGAGTGGCGAATGGACAGAAAGTACTCTGCCTCTGCAATAGTTACTTTTTCACTGAACCGGCAGATGCTTGGGACTGGATCGACAGTGCCAGTATGAGTTGGTAGAGTCCACCACACCGCCGGCCTGGCAGAGGTCGCTTGAGACAGGCCGCGGGTGGCGATGCCGTAATCACAGGAATGGAGACGCTGGGGTAACGGATCCCCTGCACTCACGAAGAACAGATGCAAGCCCCGTCTGCAGCCACTAATATGTGGGTAGAAAGACTTTCCCCTACTGGGCGGGACCTTGAAGAGTGCGCCTCAACCGCATTCTCTGTCACCATGCCACCCAGCTCAAAGTTTACAGTGCTAAATACTTAGGGAAGACATTATCTGACCATAACCCGCTCCAACTTCAAATCATATGGGGGGGAACCTTTCTTGCCAGCACCAACACTGAAAGATAAGGAATTCCGGGACTCAACTAGCACTGCCCTGTCCAATTACCTAACTGACAACTGGGGCACAGCTACCACTAGAATGCCGGTCTGGGAGGAAATGAAAGTGGTGTTGAGGGGCCACTGTATACACACAGTGGTGGGCGCATGAAAGACCCTACACCGCAACTTAACCCAGACCGAAGAGTCACTGGGAGCCCTAGAAACCGCTGCGCGGGATGACCCTGCCAAGAGGCCGGCTCTGACTGAAGCAAGGGAGCGACAGGTTCAACTCGTTGAATATCTGAGGTATCTGGACTATAGGGCGTATGAAACTAGGATACATGCTGAGGGTGATGAGCCGAGTCGCATGTTGGCATGGTTACCGAGGAGTGGAGTGGGAACCTTTCCCATAACTACGATAGTATAGCCCTGACGCAGCTCGCCACTACTCAGGATGAGATACACACGGCGTTCACCGCCACTACCGCTCCATCTATGATTCCCCCACCAATGGATCGTCCGGTTCAGATCCATGGCTTCCTAAGCGCAATTATGCTACAGTTGTAGAACTGATCGGGAGAAGGGAACTTAACAATCCACTGATGGAACAGGAAATTAGGGATGCCATTCGGGGAGCCACAACATGCAAGACCCCGGGATCAGATGGGTTTCCGATCTAATTCTATAAGGCGTATGAGGCCCCTAAGCTGTTAGAACTCTACAAAGCCGCCCTCACTGAGGGGCACCTGCCTCCAGTGCTTCGCGAGGCGTTACTGGTCTCACTTCCTAAGCCAGGGAGGGACCCAATGGAGGTGACGTGCTACGGACCACTATCAATGCTGGGAATGGATTACAAAATATTGAGCAAAATCATTGCGGTGCAACTGCTCAAGCACCTCCTGAACCAGGTCCACTTGGACCAAAACGGGTTTATCCCGGTTAGATCCACGACTCTTAACATCCGAAGGTTCTACCGTGTATTGGAGATAGCACCAGTGCAGTGGCTCTCCGCGGCATGTGTGGTGCTAGACCTAGAAAAAGCATCTGACAGCGTTGACTGGGAGTACAAGTTTGCAGTTTTGATCAAAGTGGGCATTGATGGTCGGCTACAATGTCTCATAAGGCTCCTTTACTCGGAGACTACAGCATGAGTAAAGATAGGACAATATGTCTCGGCCACCTTTTGGGTCAGTAGATGCACCTGGCAGGGCTGCCCCCTCTCCCCATTACTATTCGCCCTGTCAATTGAACCACTGGTGCAGAAGCTCTGGCAGGTGGGTCAGGCCTGGGGTATACCCTTAGAGGGGTCAATGCATGTGGTTTTGTTGCATGCGGCCAATGTGTTGATCTATGTGAGAGATGTGCGAGTAGGCATAGATGAGATTGTGAGTGTACTAATGGAATTCCGTGCCGCCTCAGGGTTAGGAAAGGACTGGTCCAAAACGTGCCTATTCCCAATACACCTGGAATGCCCTCTGCAACGATTCAAGGTTGATACTCACCCCCTAGGCTGGGAACTGCACCTCTTTCGGTACTTAGGCATTAACATCTATCATGTCACCTGCGATCTTCTTGATGGCAATCTCATGAGGGCAGTGGCTTCTCTTCGACCACAGATTGCATTCTGGTGCACGCTTCCACTCTCGGTGCAGAGTAGGATGTCCCAATCAAAAATAGTGATACTCTCTCGCCTCTTATATTATTTTCATAATCTCCTCGTGAACATACCTTGTAGCACTTTTCGTACGTTACATGCTATGTTGTGGGGCTTCCTGTGGAACAAGGGATGAAGTCGCATCAAACTGACTAAGATGCAGCTCTCAGTGGACAAGGGAGGCTGGGGGCTCCCTACTTCGAAAACTGCTATTTGGCAGCACAGCTGCAGTGGCCCACTTGCTGGCTGGCGGGTTGTTACGTCGATGAATTGGGACTGGCCTCCGGATCCCACATGCAAAGGATTGTGCGTGAAGCTGGTTGTTATGAGGGGCCCACCCTAGTTACCAAAGGAGTTTACGCCTCATGACTAATATGCCTCAGTATGCACCAGGGATCCAACTGGGGTCTGTCAGACCATTCAAAGAGCTAATTGGGGTTGACGGAGTAGCACTGCGGGAAGTAACTGTAGATGGAACGTTTGGAGACCTGTTTCAGGATGAGACTCTGGTCCCATTTGACCAGCTGAGGGATGACAGAGACGTACCAGTGAGGCACTTCCTGGGCTAGGGTCGACTAGTGGCAGAACTCAGAAGACTTTGGCACATTACTGATATGGAACATGGTCAGCAGCCACTAATACAGACAATGCATACAGATGGGTGACGGCTGCCACCTGATAATATGGCTGGCTCAGGCCCAGACGTGGGTCCCGTGCTCACTACGCCACTGGAGTCAAGCAATCCTGGCTGATGAAGGCTGATAGCCTGAAACCGGTCCTAGGATGCTTGATTCCGGTCCAGGGAAGACATGGCTTGGCAGTTCGGTCTGGACTGTTCCCATGAGGCACAGGATCAAGACTGATTTGCATATGGCTATGTCTGAACTGGGGTGGCGTGGTGAAGCAAAATAACGATGGATTAAACCCAGATCTGTGACTGGGGGTGAATGTTTGCCAATGTGCAGCATTCCGTCCATCATCTTGTGTGTTTTGCATTTCGCCCTAAGTGGGAAGGGTATGCCCAGACGTGGGTCCCGTGCTCACTACGCCACTGGAGTCGAGCTATCCTGGCTGATGAAGGCTGATAGCCTGATAGCCTGAAACCGGTCCTAGGATGCTTGATTCCGGTCCCGGGAAGACATGGCTTGGCAGTTCGGTCTGGACTGTTCCCATGAGGCACAGGGTCAAGACTGATTTGCATATGGCTATGTCTGACTGGGGTGGCGTGGTGAAGCAAAATAACGATGGATTAAACCCAGATCTGTGACTGGGGGTGAATGTTTGCCAATGTGCAGCATTCCGTCCATCATCTTGTGTGTTTTGCATTTCGCCCTAAGTGGGAAGGGTATGCCCAGACGTGGGTCCCGTGCTCACTACGCCACTGGAGTCAAGCTATCCTGGCTGATGAAGGCTGATAGCCTGAAACCGGTCCTAGGATGCTTGATTCCGGTCCAGGGAAGACATGGCTTGGCAGTTCGGTCTGGACTGTTCCCATGAGGCACAGGGTCAAGACTGATTTGCATATGGCTATGTCTGAACTGGGGTGGCGTGGTGAAGCAAAATAACGATGGATTAAACCCAGATCTGTGACTGGGGGTGAATGTTTGCCAATGTGCAGCATTCCGTCCATCATCTTGTGTGTTTTGCATTTCGCCCTAAGTGGGAAGGGTATGCCCAGACGTGGGTCCCGTGCTCACTACGCCACTGGAGTCAAGCTATCCTGGCTGATGAAGGCTGATAGCCTGAAACCGGTCCTAGGATGCTAGATTCCGGTCCAGGGAAGCCATGGCTTGGCAGTTCGGTCTGGACTGTTCCCATGAGGCACAGGGTCAAGACTGATTTGCATATGGCTATGTCTGAACTGGGGTGGCGTGGTGAAGCAAAATAACGATAGATTAAACCCAGATCTGTGACGGGGGGTGAATGTTTGCCAATGTGCAGCATTCCGTCCATCATCTTGTGTGTTTTGCATCAGGCCCTTTCACACCTGCCACAAGACCCCTTGATAGCACTCCGTAGGACATGGGAGGTAGACATGGGCCGGGAATTGACGCAAACAGAATGGAACAGGGCCCTTGTATACCCCCGCAGGTTCTCCCACAATGCCCGGCTCCAGTACATTCAACAAAACATACTACATAGGGCCCACTTCACTCCGGCGAGACTCAACAGGATCGTCCAAGGAACCATGTCGACTTGCCCGCAATGTATGGAGCCTGAAGCAGACCTGGCGCACATGCTCTGGAATTGCCCGCAGGTTCGGGATCTCTGGCTAGAAGTCACAGACAGGCTTGGGGAAATAACAGGCTGTGTCGATTTACGCAGCATGGCGAGCCGCATGTTAGGGCCAATTAAGCTTAGGCACGTATGGAGTGCAACAAACCGCTTCATTGATTTAGCACTGCTGATGGTCCGCAGGTTGACTGCTATTCACTAGAAGCCTGGAATACTACCTGGGGTAGGCCTTGGTGCGTGGCGACGCTTAAATGGGGCAGAGCCGAGGCTGCGGCAAAAAGTTGCGGGTGACTGGGAGGGCCTCATGGATGTCTTGCGGACGTCCTATGAAGACCCTGACGCATAGAGCAAGGGTGTTAGAGCAAGGGTGTTAGATGAACAGCGCGCCATACTTCCCTCTTTACAGGGACTGGCCTCCTCCTTTGCACTCTTGCATATGAATGACAGGCGAGTG
Organism: Calotriton arnoldi; assembly: GCA_963921515.1. NCBI lineage: Eukaryota > Metazoa > Chordata > Amphibia > Caudata > Salamandridae > Calotriton > Calotriton arnoldi. Next base: position 1,401,820 of record CAWUFW010002144.1, on the reverse strand, counting down.
GGGGAACACAGAGAGTGCGAGGTTCAGGCATGAGAATAATCTATGTTCTACAATCTGTTATAAAAGGGAGGGTTACAAGTGCCTTTGTAATGTAAGATTGTTGGGGAAGGTTCTCTACCTTGCTAAGTTTGCTACGTGACTGCTGCTGATATGGCTTGTTGTTCAATTGAGTTTTATATTTATACACTGTATGGAACCTGTCCCTCCTGATCCGTTCGAAGCTATAGGACAGTCTTATAAGGGCAGTGGTGAGATAACTGCTTACATTGCTGTGTTCATTCCGTAGACATATGTTGGCCTATATTCTGTGCTGTTAATGTCCCAAAAATCCAATAAAGATGGTAAAAAAAAAAAATCTATGTTGGGGGGATACAATCAGACTATAGTCAAAGGACATCCGGTTAAGGCAGCCATGCAATATTACGTTCATTCCCTCAGCGTCTGTCCGCATGACCGTGACTTCGTACGAGACTTTCGGTGGCAGCCAGACTTCAACCCCTCTCTTTGGGTCGTGACAGTTGATTCGATCCTCTTCCTTAGAAAGATGAGGCAGAGCGTGAAAAGTAGGCAAGGTGATGGATTTGCCTACGTGGAACGGGGTGACTACCTTCGGCAAGAAGGATGCCCGAGTCCGAAGAACCAGTTTGTCTGGGAGGAATGAGACGTATAGAGGCTGTGATGACAGCACCTGCATGTTACTGACTATCCGGGCAGATGTAATTGCCACCAGAAAGGCCGTCTTGATGGTAAGAAGTCTAAGAGGGCAGGTATGAAGTGGTTCAAGGAAGCACACATGAGAAAAGTAAGAACCAAGTTAAGGTCCCATTGGGGCATAATGAAAGGAGCTGGAGGAAATAAGTGTTGCAAACCTTGAACCCTTGGGTGCCATGGACATAATGGATAAGTCATCGGTGGCGGTGCTCTAGTGCCGAGGACGTAACCATTACGTCCTGGCATCCACCCACGGGGGAAGCGCTGGCGCTACCCCCGTGGGCCACCCACCTCAATGCCCCCACCGGGGATGGCAGCGGAAGCGCTTCTGCTGCCAGTACCCCCTACCCCTGCAGCGATTTGATGACACTGGCACACGCACGGCATGCTGATGTAATCAGAGCAGGCCGGGGACACACTGGAAGGCATTGCTTCCAGGGTGTAGACGGAAACTAAGGTTTTCCTCCTGGGGAGGATCAGCGATGGCACAGAGGCACGCTCCCCCCACCCCCCCCCCCCGAGTTTTTCTGCAGTGCATTCCTGCTGCACGATATCGGATGGGGCCGCGATCGCGCAGCAGGAATGCACCCACTAGGGCATGTTTTGGGCACTGGGAGCGGCCCCTTGGGCAAGGGCCGTACCCTTATATATTTTGGCAAACTATGGACGTTTCTGCTCCCCTTGGGGGCAGTTCGGCCACATTTTTAGGCCGATCTACCCCCAAGGGCGGGGGTGGGGCAGAAACCCACTAGACATCAGGGATATGGCATTTGGCATGTAGGGGAGTGGTCCCTTAGGCAAGGGCACTCCCCCCTTTGTTTGGGGCATTCTTTTGGGTGTTCCTGCCCCCCCTTGGGAGCAGATCAGCTATATTTTTAGGCAGATCTGTTCCCAAGGGGGGGCAAAAACCCACTAGACACCAGGGAAAATGTAATTTGATATGTGGGGGAGTGGACCCTTACGCAAGGGCACGCCTCCTTTTTTTGGGCATTGGCCGTTTCTGCCCCCCTTGGGGGTAGAGCGGCCATATTTTTAGGCCGATATGGCCCTAAGGAGGGCAGAAACCCATTAGACACCAGGGATAGAATTTATTGATATGTTAGGGAGCGGCCCCTTGGGCAAGCATCCCTCCCTATTATGGGGTCAATTTTCTTCCCTCCCTGGGAGCAGATCAACCTTCTTTTTAGGCCCATCTGCCCCCAAGGGAGGCAGCAAACCACTAGACACCACCAGAGAAAGTTTGTGTGTGTGAGAAGTGGAGTTCGGCCGACGGTCTGCGTGTACTGGAGTTTGGCTGGTGGTGTGCGTACACTGGCGCTTGGCTGGCGGTGTGTGTGTGGACTTGCGCTTGGCTGGCGGTGTGTGTTGACTGGCGCTTAACTGGCAGTGCTTGTGGACTGCCGCTTGGCTGGCGGGGCATGAGGACTAGCGCTTGGCTGGTGGTGCACGTGGACTATCGCTTGGATGGTGGTGCACGTGGACTAGCGCTTGGCTGGTGGTGCACGTGGACTAGCGCTTGGCTGGTGGCGCACGTGGACTAGCGCTTGGTTGGTGGTGCACGTGGACTAGTGCTTGGCTGGTGGTGCACGTGGACTAGCGCTTGGCTGGCGGTGTGTGTAGACCGGCAGTGTGTTGGTGGCTGGTAGCCAGTATGTGTATTGACTTGCTTTTTTTTTTTTTAAACATACTTTATTGATTTTCATTTAATACCAGTACATACCACCAACTTGGTTCTGTTGCACATTTGCATTTCCAACATGGCATTGTGTACATTGCGTTCATGACCTTTTGCCCGATCTAGTATATAGAAATAACACAGGTATCTATTCCAAATATATCCAAGTGCAGTGTCAACAATAAGTATGTACAATGATCATTAACTTTGAACTTGTGACCCCTTCCTACATATCCCACTCCCACCCTCCCAGGCTCTGGCATTCTCTTTCGCATCATGGACCACTATTACGTCCTGTATTTGTGTTGCCCGTCCAGTGCTATGCGCAAGTTTGTACTTCGACCCACTGCTCATCTATTATACAGGAACTATGTACACTTCCTCATTGTCAATGCCTAATGTGTGTTCGGGGTATCAGAAATGTCGTCCGGGTTAGTGCCTTTTAGGGCTTCTAGCAGTGTGTCCCAGTCTAATGAAATCGGGTTCTTCCTAAGCCCTCGGGCCTCCTCCCTGCGCAATGTGATGCTTTCGGCTGCCCCCCATCTCGTGAGTTCGCTGTGCCATGAGTGTATTGCAGGAGGTTTAGCTGATTTCCAGCGCATGGTGATGGATCTCTTGGCTACTATAAATGCTAAATCCAGGAAGCGAAGCTGGACCTTCTGCGACTTCCTACGTTTCCGGAGGCCCAACAAGCACTCCAGTACCGAGCCCTCTATTGAAAGGTGCATGGTCTCTTCTATTATTCGTTTAACCCCGCCCCAGAACTCTCCAAGACCCGGGCAAGCCCATAGCATATGTATGAGATCCGTTTCCATTAATTTGCATCTGGGGCAGTGATGTGTTGTGTCTAGGTACATCTTCTGTAAGCGGCATGGTGTTAAGTAAGCTCTGTGCAGGACCATATATTGTATGAACTTAAACTTGGCATTACGGGATACCTTCCGTGGATGCTCCAGAATATCAGTCCATTCCCTATCCGTGAGGTCCCTGCCCACATCCGCCACCCATTGAGCCCGAAGGGCGTCCAGGGGCAGTTTAACGTGTGCCCGGATGCTCAAATATAGCCATTTGATAAGGTGGCTTCCCTGCCCCATATAATTGAGTGATTTAACTAATTTGTGCGTCTTGGGTTCTTCCCGGTGTGGAGACCAGTGTTTCTTAACATATTGCAGTAGCGCAGCGTGAACCATATATAGAGTGCTTGGTGCCCCCGTTTCCTGTACGAAATTATCGTGATCCATCAGGGTCTCACCGCTAAAGAGTGCCCCAACCGTGCTCACCCCTGCATCTAGCCACGGTCCGAGTTTGTGTTTCGTGAGTCTACCGCCCAAAAGTGGGATCCCCACTAACGGGATGTTACCTGCGTAAGGGCTGCAACTAGACGTGTATTTCAGGGCTTTCTTCCAGCATGTCAGTGCGGCGTGTAATAAAGGCGGTACCATCATGGGGATTTTACATTGTGGCAATAACATTGCGTGTAGCTGTCCTTGTTCGATATTTCTGGTAGTGAAACCGATCTCATGCAAGTTGCGCCCCGCCGTCCAGTAGGACAGCCACTGCAGTTGGCTCGCGTAATAATAGGCACGGAAATACGGCGCGCCCAGACCCCCTCCCCTCGTGTCTATTTGCAATTTCTTAAGGCTCACTCTACGACGGCCCGTACCCCAGATAAGGTCTGATAGTATGGTGTCGACGGTATTAAAAATAGTTAGGGGTACTATAATTGGTAAATTTGTAAAATAATAAAGGAGCCGTGGTAGCACCACCATCTTAGACACTGCCACCCGACCCATTGCCGAGAGAGGCAACGTGGTCCAGAAAGCCACTTGTGAGCGTATTCCCCTGATGGCCTTGTTAAGATTTCCTTCCAACATGTCCGCATGGGAGCGATATACATTGATACCCAGATATTTAAACATGTGTTGCGCGACAGGTAGAGAGAGCAACCCGAGATTAATTCGGTCAGGGCATGGTTGGTCTTGGAAAAAGAAGACAGTCGATTTTGATTCATTTATGGCTAAGCCAGACATCCGTCCAAAGTCGGCGAATATTCCCGGTATCGGGTCTAGGCCTCCCAGAAGATCCCTCGCATAAATAATTATATCATCCGCATACGCGGAGATAAAATGCGTGGTTGTGCCTATTAGTATTCCACATTGTGTAGCGTCCTGTCACAGTCGGAGAGCCAATGGCTCCAGCGCCAGTACGAACAACAGTGGGGACAGGGGGCAGCCTTGTCTCGTGCCCCTGTATATTTGATATTGCCGAGAGATGTGCTTACCAGTCCTAACCCTCGCCGTCGGGGTATCATATAGTAAGCGTAGCCATCTTATATAGTCAGGGGGCAACCCAAATTTTGCAATTGCCTTGAACATATAATCCCAGGATAGCGTGTCAAACGCCTGTCTCAGGTCCAGTGCAATACAACCAGCATGGTGGAATCTCTCTAGGTCTGATGCCATTATATGGTGTAACCTCCTTATATTTAATGATGTGCTGCGTGTCGGTAGAAAACCACACTGGTCATTATGTATTAACCTGTTTAAGTAAGGTTGTAATCTATTTGCCACATTTTTACTCAATATTTTGTACTCAGTTGCCAATAACGATAATGGACGGTAACCCGTTATGTCGTTCATATCTCTCCCTGGTTTTGGCAGCGATACTACTAATGCTTGCGCCGTGGTACAGGGGAGGGGGCCCAGTTCCAGCGACTTGTTGTAAAGTTCCTCCAGTTGAGGCAGTAGAATCTCTGAGTAAGTGTCGAAGAATTCCACCGGCAGGCCATCTAGACCCGGCGCTTTATTACGCGGGAGCCCATTAATAGCTGCCTTTATTTCGGCCCTGCTGACGGGGCCCGCCAAGGCGTCCTCCATGTCCGCTGGGGCTTGCGGGTAAGGTAGATTTTCAAGGAATATGTCTATTAGAGCTTCGTCCAGGGCCGGCGGCTTGCTATACAGTGTTTCATAATATGAGCTGGAGGCCTCATTAATATCATGTTGCGTGCACACCACGTTACCCCCAGGTGTGATGATCTGGCTGATAACAGTGGCCGGTGGGTCATCCCTGATAATCTTAGCCAACAGTGCCCCCGATTTGTCTGCCTCAGAGTGTTTTATCTGGGTGCAGGCCCTGTGATCGATTATTCTAAAGGTTTCCAATAGCTCCGTGTGTTGTATGCGTGCCTCCTGCAACGCGGCCTGTTTAGTGGGGTCTTTTGCCGCTTCTTGTTCAAGCCCTCCCATGGTGTCCTCCACTGTTTTTAGGTTCTTATGTACCTCCTGCCTTGCTCCCACCGTGGCGCTGATTGCCGTCCCTCTAATTACTGCCTTCAATGCGTCCCATTCAATCAGAATTGTGGATGCACTGTTTCTATTTTCTGAGACGTAATGGGTGAGTGTATTTGACAGCGTACTGCGGAACACTGTGCCCTCCAAAAGTTGGGGCCAGAGCTTCCACGTGGGCACCGGGGTGGGTATTCTGCCCCAGCTAAGGGTAATCTCCAGTGGGTTATGATCTGAGAATGTTTTGGGTAAATATGTGGTGTGGGCGACCTGATCTGCTATGGAGAGACAACATAGGATTCTGTCAATCCTGGTATGCAACTGGTGCATCGGGGAGTAAAAAGAGTATTCTTTGTTCAATTGATTGTTTTGTCTCCACACATCGCATAAGGACCACCCCTCCACCCAACTGCAGAGCGTTGCCGTTTGTTTACTAGCCACTGTGCCATGGAGAGGCGGATGCGACCGGTCAAGCCCAATATCCATGACCGCATTGCAATCTCCCTCAAGATCCATAGGTATGTCTCCCAGCCTGCCAATATTGTGTTTAGTCCCAAGAAATATTTGTTCTGATCAAAATTTGGAGCGTATATAGACCCCAACACTATGGGGCCTCCGTCCAGTGTGCCACGTAAAAATATATACCTGCCCTGCGCATCTATCCTCTTATCCAGTACTACGAACGGGACGCCGTATCTAACCCATATTTTCACTCCCCTAGCAAATGCCGAGTAATTAGTAGTAAAGATCTGACACCTCCATTTCTTTTGCATCTTTGCAGCTTCCGTGTCCATCAAATGTGACTCCTGTATGAAGACAATTTCCGCATGCCGCCGCAGTAATTGCGCGTGTACCCTGTGTCGTTTCTGTACTGAGCCCAGGCCCCGGACATTCCACGTGATTAAGTTATACTTGTCTAGCTTGTGCATTGCGTGTTAAGTGCGGTGTATTCGTCTGGGTCGGGGGGATACTGATCATCAACAAGACATATCCGCTGTTGGCTGCCAGAGCCCTTAAATTCCCATTGAAACATTAATACGAGGCCCTGTTTGGGAACTAAACAAAGCTGAACCAAATACAAAACACATTGAACTTTGATATAGTAAACTAAAGCATTCGCAAGTAGGGGACTAGCTTCCACGCCAACCATGTAAAAGCAATCACATGTAGCAGCTCATCCGAGCCCGAGCTAATACTTTTATCATTATCATATCACAGTTTCAGATAATAAAAGGATATACGTGTCCATGAGTTCTCGTGCCGGCACCATCGCGCACCATGCCTTAGGTATGTGCTGGATAATCGATTTTCCAGTTCATAGGCCCATCAGACCGTCTGCAGTTTGTGGTGTTACTGTGGGAAATAACGTCAAGCTGTTTTCCGAGTCGGATCGTACTGTGCTGCCCTCCAAAGATTCCGAGTCCCGTCGGATGACCTTGTCTCTGAACGTAGTCGCAGCTGCCAGCGCTATGTCCTTGCTTCTCTGCACCTGCTCTGGAGTGGGGCCAAGGAGTGACGGGTTACCAGGAGTCTTTGTGTTACGACATGAACGTCGGCCTTGAGACTGTTTGGGGCTGTTGGGCGGTTTCCGTGCGGCCTGTCCACACAGTGGGTCCGGATCCATGACTTCGATCCACTCCTCCGCATCTTCCGGACTTTCAAAAAAGTATGTTTTTTGGTCATAAATTATTTTCAGGCGGGCAGGGAACAGCAGTGCATATGTTAAATTCAAGACTCGTAGCTTCTTTTTAACCGCTTGATAAGAGGAACTACGGCGTTGGACCATCAATGTGTAGTCAGGGTACAGTGAGATCTGGCTGTTTTCGAATTGGACCTGGGACCGCTCACGTGCTTTCTGGAGGAGGACGTCTCGATCCCTATAGTTTAGGATCTTGACGATAAGTGGCCTCGGCGGAGCTCCCACCTTTGGTCGTCCAGTAGGGATTCTGTGGGCCCTTTCGATGTAGAAAAAATCCGATAGACCATCAGGGGCTACATGTGTGCGGAACCAGCGTTCCATAAAGGCAGTGGCGTCCGACCCCTCGCTTCGTTCCGGGAGCCCAATCACGCTTAGATTATTCCTTCTAGCTCTGCCCTCCGCGTCTTCAACCAAATCCAGGAGGCCTGTGACTTGCCTCTTTAGCGTTTGGATTTGCAGCGTATGTTCTTTGTGTTGAGGCAGTATTTCTTCCAGTGTTGAGCTGTTATCTTTCACTGTAGCCGCTAGCCTGGCGTGGTCTGCTTTGAGCAGGGTGAAGCCAGTCGTTAATGTACCAAGTTGTTGCTCTATCGCCCTTCTAGATTCCCAGACCTCGCACAATATCAAGTCCAGTTTGTCCTGGGCCTCCATTTCGTTTGTGGGCAGCACACAGGTAAGTGACTGTGGGTTTGTTTTGAGCTCCTGGTCGTCTGTGGTTTGCGAGCCAGTGGCCGTCGCCTCCTGTAGCTTGGCTTTTGGGCGCCCCATGTCACTCAGTGTATATCCGTAGCAGTCCGCTATCCCTCAATGCAACGGGGATTGTGTGCCTGAAGTGGAGGGTGCACCGTGGCAGGCTTCGTGCAGGGGGTGGCAAAGCGATATGGCCGTCTCCGCTGCAATTGCCCAGGTGTGGAACTCACAGTATCTCAAGGGTGCCGTGAACACGCGTCTAGACGGTGCGTCAGGTGTGTACGTCTGCAAAAGACTGGGCTCTGAGCGGGCTTCCAGTGAGATTAGGTGTCCCCCAGATCTGTTGTTAGGACAGCAGTTGGTCACTCAGTGCGTTCCACGTACTGTAAACGGTCGTTTTCGGAGACCTTCCACTTGTCTCCACTGTTCGGAATGCGTGCCTCCCCAAGTGTGCCAGAGGGGAAGGAAAGGGGGGGGGATAGGTCTGTCCATTAGCCCTTTTGTGTCCGGGGTGACTTGCGCAGGCGGGTACAGTGACCCCCACCTGCCGGATAGACCGCTCTGTCTTTAGGGCCTGCAGCACATCCTATAGCAGCCCTGCGTTGGATCTGGGGGGCAGCAGATGTCCTCACAGGGATTGAGGCAGCTCTTCCTGTTGTGCCCCCAATTTGCGTTCTGCGGCACACCGGGCCTCCTCAGCGCTGCGTGTACCCGGCCTCAATTAGTGCTACCTCAGCCGCCGCGTAGGCCGCAGCCTGATCCACGCCGCGTGCACCAACCATTGCGGTCCCCTCCACACGACCCCGGGGCCCATGGTGCTCCCGGTTGAGAGGGGGGGAGATGAAGGGAGAGTAGAGACGGGCCACCGGTCCCCCTGTACATAGGGCGGGTCACTTAGGTGTGCTCGGTCGCTCCCGCTCCTGAAGGGCACTGTCCGGGCTCGGGGCCTATAGCGCGCCCCTCACCCCGTCTGCAGCGAAGTGGGGAATGGCAAGGCTTCCAAAGGGAGCCAGCGCCACGGCCACTCAGCCCGTCAGGGCTCGGCGCAGGACTCACCAGGGAAGCGCTGTGGTGAGCGGTTGCCGCCGCAGGCGCTCCGCCTTCGGTAATCCCCACCTGGGATGCGGCGCCACCGCCGACACACGGGGTGGTAGGAGCGGCGCCACACGCGCACCACCGGGATCGAAGCGCCCGTGACTCCTGGCGCCGCTTCAAACACGCTGTTGAGTGGTCCAGGAACAGCGGGGACCTACTCAGTGGCGGCACGGAGCGTCCAGCCGGCCCCGCAGGGCACAGCGCAGGCAACCCTGGACAGCCGCGGCATCTCGCAGGGCACAGTCTGCACTCCTCCGTAGCGGGCAGCCGGCGGGAAGGCCTCGTTACGATTTTCGCTGTGCGTCGTTGGCGCCACAGCCTCCCAGCGCCAGGGCGAGTTATTTGCTGTTTGTACTCTACCCTGGTCGCACGGCACGGCTCGATGGGCCCGGCACATGGTGATTAATCAGGATAACTGTGCCCGGGCTCCAGAGCTCTCCTAATCTGCGGCCGCCATGATCGGCGGTTAGCCACGCCCCCGACTTGTATTGACTTGCTTGAGTTGTGTTTGTCAGTTGTCTGGGTGCACAGTGATGAGATTTGTGTGTTTGGCTTGCTGGTGTATGAGAGTGATGGCCAATCAATGGCGCTATTTGTAAATGTAAGTGTTGTATTGTGCTGGGCCCGCAGCTGGCAGTGTGATTTTTTTTCTGTGTCCGTCACATGAAAGGCGTGTGAATGGACTGTAAAGCGGTTGATGCCTTGACATGGCTGTGCAAAAGAAACAATTGATGGACGGAATGCTGGACAATGCAAACATTCACCCCCAGTCACAAGGATCTGGGTTTAATCCATCATTCTTTTGCTCACCACACCACCCCAGTTTGGACCCAGCCATATGCAAATCAGTCTTGACCCTGTTCCTTGTGGGAACAGTCCAGCCCGAACTGCCAAGCCAGGTCCGGCCTGGACCGGAAACAAGCATCCTGGGACCGGTTTCTGGGCATCACCCTTCATCAGCCAGGCTAGCTTGAATCCAGTGGTGTAGTGAGCACGGGACCCACGTCTGGGCCTTCCCCTCCCACTTAGGGCGACATATGCAAAAGAAACAATTGATGGACGGAATGCTGGACAATGCAAACATTCACCCCCAGTCACAATGATCTGGGTTTAATCCATCATTCTTTTGCTCACCACACCACCCCATTTTGACATGGCTGTGCAGCACAATACGTTTTGGGCTCTTACATGTTGCGGGGACTTGGCCCAACCACACAAATGAGGTAGCATTGTATTGGGAGACCTGGGGGAACGCTGCGTTGTAGAAAATTTGTGCTGGCCCAGTGACCCCGCAACTTTCCTGCACAAAATGTGATTTTGTTTTAGCTAAATTTGATGTTTGCAGGGGATTCTGGGTAAGAAAATGTTGGGGGATCCACACAAGCCACATCTCCCTGGACTTCCCAGAGTGTCTAGTTTTCAGAAATGTCTGTGTTTGATAGGTTTCCCTAGATGGCCGCCGAGTCCGGAACCAAAAACGCAAGTGACCCCCTTGCAAAACCAGGTTGTTTTGTGCTTGATTATTTTGATGCCTCCACAATATGTTTTTGGCCCTTCCCTGTCGCGGACACTTGGCCCACCCACACAAGTGAGGTAGGATTTTCATCGGGAGATCTGGGTGAAACCTGGGTGGTAGGAAGTTTGTGGCTCCTCTCAGATTCCAGATATTTCCATCACAGAAATGTGAGAAAAATGCGTTTTGCTAGACCTATTTTGAGGTTTACAAGGGATTCTGGCTAACAGAACCTGGTGAGAGCCACACAAGTCACCCTATCCTCGATTCCCTGGGTGTCTAGTTTTAAAAAATGTGCAGGTTTGCTAGGTTTCCCTATGTGCCGGCTCAACTGGGGCCCACAATTCACAGCTAGGCACATAGTAAAAAAAAAAAAGGTCAGTTTTCAGTGGAAAAATGTGATATGTCTACATTGTGTTTTGGGCTGTTTCCTGTCGCTGGCACTAGGCCTACCCACACAAGTGAGGTACCATTTGTATCAGAAGACTTGGGAGATTGCTGGGTGGAAGGAAGTTTGTGGCTCCCCTCAGGTTCCCGAGCTTTTCATTACAGAAATCGGAGGAAAATGTTTTTTAGACACATTTTGAGGTTTGCAAGGAATTCTGGGTAACAAAACCTGGTGAGAGACACAAGTTACCCCATCCTGGATACTCTTGGGTGTCTATTTGTCAAACATTCACAGGTTTGCCAAGTTTCCCTAGGTGCTGGCTGAGCTACGACCCAAAATCCACAGCTAGGCACATTGCAAAAAAAAAAAAAAGGGTCAGTTTTCAGTGGAAAAATGTGAAGTGTCCACGTTGCATTTTGGGCTGTTTCCTGTTGCGGGCAACTAGGCCTAGCCACATAAGTGAGGCACCATTGTTATCGGGAGACTTAAGGGAACACAGAATATTAGAACAAGTGTTATTACCTATTGTCTTTCTATGCATTCTGCCTTCCAGATGGAAGACAATGTGTAAAAAAGAAGTCATTTTGAAAAATGCCCTCTAATTCACATGCTAGTATGGGTACCCACAAATTCAGAGATGTGCAAATGTTCCAATTTCGGAAATATATAGGTTTCCCCCAAAAGAAGTGCTGTATACCCGGTACACAATGAAAAACCATTGCAAAGTGTAGCTCAGTTATTGGCTTTGGGTACCTCGGGTTCTTGGTAAACTTACAAGCCCTATATATCCCCGCAACCAAAGGGCCCAGCGGACGTAAGGGTATATTGCTTTCAAACACCTGCTATAGTTAGAAGCAGTTACAGGTGAAAATGCAAGCACAAATGGCTGTTTTTTTCAACTCAATTTCAATATATTTTTATTTCAACTGTTACTCTCTATAGGAAAACCATGAAGGATCTGCACAAATGACCCCTAGCTGAATTCAGAATTTTGTCTACGTTTCAGAAATGTATAGATTTCTAGGATTCATTATTGGTTTTACAGCTATTTCTACCACTAACTGAAAGGAGGTTGAAAGCACAAAAAATAGGAAAAATAGGCTATGTCCCAGCAAAATGCCAACACTGTAGACAATTTTGGTTTTCTCACAAAAGTCTGCCTGTTCCTGAAAGCTGGGAAGATGGTGATTGTAGCACCACAATCCCTTTGTTTATATCATTTGCAGGGAAAAAAACAGACGCTTTCTTCTGCAGCACTTTTTTTCCATCCCCCCCCCCACCAAAAAAAAAACTTTAGCTGTATTTTGGCTAATTTCTCGGTCCCCTCCAGGGGAATCCAGAAACCCTGGATACTTTTAGCAATGATAGAAGGGACAGCCTGATCAGAGGATGGATGGCCATGCTCAACAGCTCGGGATAACAGACTCTCCCAGCCCAGTCCGGAGCCACCAGAATGACTTGAGTCCAGTCGTTCCTGATCTTCTTGAGAACTCAGAGCAGGAATGGTATGGGCAGAAAGGCATACAGTAGTCCTGAGCTCCACTCAAGACGAAAAGCATCTCTGAGAGAGAGCTGACTTGGAAACTCCAACGTGCAAAACTGCTGACATTTCGCGTTCTCGGCAGTGGCGAACAGATCTAACCATGGCTCTCCCCACTGCTGAAAGAGATCATGTACCACAACAGGCTGGAGAAGCCACTCGAGATCAATTAGGCATCTTTGGCTGAGTTTGTCCACTCTGGTGTTCAGAGATCCTGCCAGGTGTTGAACCACCAGGGAAATTCCCTGACGTTCCAGCCATGTCCAGAGGCATAGGGCCTCTTCACCAAAGGTCCACGACCCCACCCCACCCTGGTCATTGTAGTGCCACATGGCAGTGGTGTTGTCCGTGAGCACCTGCACTAGCCTTCCCTTGATGGAGGGTAGAAAGGCTTTCATTGCAGTCGGATCGCTCAGAGCTCCAATAGGTTTATGTGGAGTCCGGATTCCGCCAGAGACCAGAGTCCTCTGATCTCCACCTCTCCCAGATGGCCGCCCCTTCCCAGGAGTGACACCTCGGTCACTAATGTCAGATCTGATTGGGGAAGGGAGCGGTCTACCACTGACACAATCGAGGTTTGTTAACCACCACGGCAGATCTTTTGCAGTGCCCTTTGAGATCTGGACCATGTCAGAGACACTCCCCTGATGCTGCACCCACTAGAACTTCAGGTCCCACTGCAGAACCCACATACCAGTGGGCATGTGTCACAAGCAAGATGCAGGAGGCCATGAGGCCAAGCTGCCTCAGAGTCAGTCTCACCAAAATCCAGGATAAAGGCTGAAACATCAGTATCATAGCCAGAATATCCTGTACTCGCCGTTCAGGAGAAAAAGCCTGAAACTGCAATATGTCTGCAACATTTCCAATGAAAGAGTCTGAGAAGGGGTCAGGTGTGACTGACACATTTATAGTGTACCCCAGCGAGTGTTGGAAGTTCGCTGTAGTCTGGAGGTGGGTGACGACTGCCTGGGGTGAGCCCGCCTTCAACAGCCAGTTGTTGAGATGGGGAAAACTGGCACCCCTAATCGCTGAAGATGAGCTGCAACCACCGCCATCACCTTGGTGAACACCCAAGGGGCACTGGTAAGACCAAAAGGGAGCATGGTGAACTGAAAGTGCCTGTGCCCTACCGTGAAGCACTGCTAACCTCTGTGGACAGGCAGGACGGGGATGTGGAAGTATGCGTCTTGCAAGTCCAACGCTACCATCCAGTATCCCGGGTCCAGGGCAGACAGGACTTGAACGAGAGTGAGCATTCTAAATTTCTCCTTTTTCTGGAAGTAATTGAGATGGCGCTGGTCTAGGATAGGACGAAGGCCTCTGTCGTTTTTGGCCACCGAAAGTAGCGGGAACAGAACCCACAACCTACTTATGATGCCGGCACCCTCTCTATGGCTCCCTCGCCAGAGGAGGATCAGTAAGGGCCCGTCCGGAACCCGCGGGGCCCAAAGGCACGCCAGTGAGGACGGGCATCCCAAATATGAGCTGCATAGCCTCATAAAACTATGAATTGGGCGGGGGTCGCTCCTTCTCCTGGAAACTCGGGTAGGTGCGGAGACGGCACAGGCTCAGGGTCAACCGCGGAGCCAGGCCTCGAATGCTGACGCTCTCTCGTCTCGTTGGATGACTTCGATGGATGGGGTAAAGTTGAAGACCTCTTCAGTTTCTTGTCCTTTTTATGTATGCGTAACTTCCCCAAACGAGACAATGAGCGTTTGGAGTGGCTCCATGGCTGATCCCAGGACCCTCCTCTCGACCGGGATTGAGACGGTTGCGGCTTTGCCCGCCAAACGGCAAGGGGCTTGAGGGACCACCCCATCAAGGTCTTGGCATGCATGGAAGGACAATCGACACAGTTCTTGGAGTCGTGGTTGCGCTTGAGGCACCAGAGGCAGACGAGGTGTGGGTCCATCACCGACTTTTGCCAGTGACAGGCACCACAGGGCTTAAAACCAGCCTTCCCCGCGGACATCCCTGCCACATCAGGAGACAATGTCTCAAAATATCTTCGACGGGGGCGTGGCCAGCTGGCTACCAAGATGGCCGCACCGGAGTAGAGCTCCGAGAATCGGAACATTAAACCCCCATTATCCGCCACAATAATCCGTCGCAGCCTAAAATAAATTCACCTCCTGAAACCCCCAGCATAGCGGGAAGCAAAAGGCCGAAATCGAGACATTCCAAGGCCGCCAGGACGCTGAATCCGGCCGGAAATCGAGGTGGGGAGAAACCAGAACGAGGAGCCCCAGACGCATCGGGAGCACTATCCCGTGACGCAGCTACAGCGGTGTTGCCAGATGGAGGTAGGGAGCTGCTTTCCTCTTCCCCCTCCGTCCACAAAGACAGGCACTGGCAACGGCCCAGTGATTCAGTCTGGGACCACGTATTGCCACACAAACACCGCCCAGCAAAAAATCATCTTGGCGGCAGGGGGAAACCAATATACGCACTGGGAGCGGCTGGGGCCGGGACGCTTTGACTTGGGCCCGGCCGGAAATCGAGGTGGGGAGAAACCAGAACGAGGAGCCCCAGACGCGTCGGGAGCACTATCCCGTGACGCAGCTACAGCGGTGTTGCCAGAGGCTCTGGGACTTACCTTACACCCCACTCAATCAAAAACATAATCTGAAGGAGGTATCGAGATATAATAGCGTGTTTTGGCAAAATGGCTACACAGAAGGGGTCAAAATCAACGCATCAGACAAAACTCGACAAATATGCCCAGTTCAGAACAGAAACTGCGACGGACAAGACCGAGGGAAGTGGCACGAAGCAACAAGTGGAAGATGGCGCCCCGACCCTGCAAGATATCATGGAGAATATCCAGGGAGTTCGATCGACACTAGAAAGCAAAATAGACACGGTAACAACCAAAGTAACGCTAACGCGTGCGGACCTGCGAAACTTGGGGGAGCGAGTAAAGAACACTGAAGACTCGGTCGCCACACTTCAAAATTGTACCAAATTATTGGAAACAAGCGTCAAAAAGCTTCAAATAATAACGGCAGAATTACAGGCAAAGCTTGAAGATTACGAAGGGCGAGCGAGCAGAAATAACGTGCGAATTTTGGGAGTGCCGGAGAGGGTGCAGGGCCAGACCGCGGACTTGTTCGTGGAAGACCTAGTGCAGACACATCTACAGCTCCGTACTCTCTCCCGGTACTTCCCAGTGGAGCATGCTCATAGAATGGATAGGTATAACATGACCCCAGGGAATTATTTGAGAGCAATCTATGGAGGACGGAAACATGCCCCAGACAATACGCCAACCTCCACTACGGTGGCCCTATGGCATAGAGCCTCGAAGGAGCTGGGGTGGAAAAACAGGATAACAAAGGCTACTCCACTCTTGAAAACGGGACAACCAGGGATACTAGCGAGGTATCCGGGGTTCAATAAATGGGAACTGATTGGACTCACTAAGGTTGGAGATCTGTGGGTAAGAGGCAAAATTGTTCCTTTTAAGGACGTACAAAGAGACTATGATCTGAATGAGGGGGACATTTTTCGATACCTTCAGGTTCGCAGAGTACTACAAAAAGCAATCCCCAGGGGTGCTGAACTCTCGGCCTCCTCACCTGTAGTAGATAGGCTAATAGATTATATACCGAAAAAGGCAATATCTGTGACGTACAGGAAGATATTAAATAACTCACCGGTAAAGTTAGAAAAACTACGTTCAAAATGGGTGGATGATGTGGGGGATATGAGTGATGAGGAGTGGCAGGATGCGTTGGCATCCCCTCGGGTAGTAGCGATTCGTTCAAGATTTAAATTAATACAGCTAAAGGTTCTGCACAGAGCGTACTATACCAGTGCGGCATTAGTTAAAATGGGTACATTGAGCTCACCATTATGCCCTAGGAGTTGTGGCCAGGAGGGAACTTTCATACACCAATGGTGGGAGTGTCCAGTGATTAAGGTATACTGGGAGAAAATAACGTCAAAAATGCTAACTTCGTGTGGGAGAGAGTTGGAGGTCTTACCTCAATGGTGCCCCCTTAACATATGGGATGCGACGGACCTAACCGCAAAAGAAATAACTTGGGTTTCCCTGGGATGTATGGTCGCAAAGCGCAACATTGCAAGGTCATGGAGGGATACGAATGGTCCTAGATACCGAGACTGGGTGACAGACATGGATTGGTGTATGTAAGCTGAAAGAGTGGCATACGAGGGTGGAGGCTGCCCGCAAAAATGGTCCAAGATCTGGGGGATATGGAATAAAAGTAGAGGGATGATTTGTATGCCGATGGCTGACCCTGACCAACAACGGGAATAAGGTAAATGGAGACATGTTGTCCTGGTATAATCGAAACTGTAAAAACATGCATAGCACAATATTGATGTCACTTGTTTATATTCTGCATTTATGTTCAATAAAAAGATTTTCAAAATATCTTCAACAAAAGGCCAAATTTAGGTCAGTTAAAAAGCGACTGGGGGTAGCCCTTTCCCGAATCTGAACTGACTGGAGCGGAAAGAAAAAAAAAACCTGACATCAGCATGCTGTGGTGGCGTCTATATAGGCACAGCGCACGTCACTTCCAACGCGGGTGACGCCACGTGGAGCTGAATGACGCCACCCACCGGCGCGTAGGAGTACTACTAATGAAAAGATTCTAGATCCAGTCTGACGCCTGGGGATAATTCTAAGGTAAGGAATCTGCGGCTAGAAGTCTCTATCAGATACTCTACTGCAATGCTGCCAACATTTGCTCGACATATTCTGAAAATGCTAGGATTCACATAAGTTTGACAATTGTAACACATTCCATTGAAATCTTCAGTAAGTGTCCACATAGACTTGCCAACCTCTACAACGAAAGCCCATATTCAGTGTTCCCTTTACATCACAGATTAGCGACATACCTTCCTCCACCTCGTCTTGTCGGTCCAAGGATGGCTCCTCCTGGCTGGGGACGAGTATAACCAGTGGCACGACAGGGTGAAATGGCTTTGCCTGCAACAACTGCTTGAGCCGCAGGAGTGCAGACAGCCAGTAAACATCCTCTTCAGCCAGATCCTGTGAGCTGACATCTGGCGGCAGCAGCAACACCAAACCACTGGTGCCCAGAAGATCCTTCAGGGTCTCAGACTGGTCGAGCTCCACATTGCTAAGTGTCCCCACAGCAGTCTGTTCACAAACAAATGATATAGGACATTAATGCAGAGGGAAAAAAATGAATTTATTTAGCCTGAAAGACAGGGCATAGAAAAGAAAAGTGTAAATCAGAACGGTCTAAAAAAGAAACGAGAAAGAAGATCAATAAATGGCACAAATGCCATGTTCACTGCTAGAAAGGGGTAAAATGCCCAGTAACTTCTTAGCTGATGTTACTAAGTTGAACCATCACTCACTCTGCAGAGTGGTCTTACAAATGTCAAAGCTTTGAAGGAATGGCAGCAAAATAGGGAAAAGGCTTCCACCCAATCCATGCAATACACATGCAGCTCATAGGAAGTCTTGGTGAGCAATTACCTTCAAGACCTAGACTATTGGCCGCAGTGCCCCAGGATGACAAACCACAGGATACCTAGAATATATTACCCATGTTAGAACCTACAACAATTTCATTAAAAAGTCCTCAGCACTATACAATAGGGGGGGGGGGTGTCTCGTTTAGAGACATCAGACAGAAGCACAGGGTACAGCAAAGAAAAGTAAGGCTTAGTTATTTGGACATCCTTGCATGGTGTCCATGCCCTGTCTCATGGCCCCAGATTGCCTTACTGCCCAATTAAACGTTAAGTTACACTGATCAGAATTACAAACAGATTGGCATGAAGAAGAGGGAATGAGGAAAGAGCAGTGTGAAAAAAGGGTTTTTAGGTATCCGAGTACCTAAGTTAGCACAGCAATAAATACGTTTTTAATAATACATGAGACAATTTTTAAGAAAGCATGGGGGATGGACAGCGGTGACAGCAAGAACGAGCACAGCCAAATATGTTCTTTAATATGGCTTGCACAAACAGAGTGGGAAATGTCCAGAACACAGTGTGACTAGAACACTTGAGGGCAGGGGGCAATCATTACAGGGAATCCCAATTAAGAATAATGTTTTAAAGGTCACAGGAACTACCCAATCCTAAATGCATAATCCTAAATGTTTGGTGAGAAAAGCTGAATTGTATAGCATTCCCAGCTTCTAGAGTAAATGTAACAGACTTCAGAGAAGAACAAGTTACTTACCTTCAATAACTCTCTTTCTGGTAGCTACTCCATCTAACTACAGATTCCTCACCTTTTGAATTCCACCAGACATCAGACCGGATTTGGAATCGTTTCCAACAATTGCTCTCAGATGCTGATAGATGGCACTATTGGACTCCACCAGCAGATTCATCCCTCACCAGAAGAGACAATGCAGAGCCTTACACAGGCACCGCCCTTGTGCACTGAAGTCAGTTTACAAAAAAACATTCCGCGGGCTTAGGTGTGGAGCATCAGTGATGAACAAGTTAATTACTTTCAGTTACGCTTTTTCTGGTGAATACTTTTACTGCAGATTCTTCAGCTTTCTAATATTTCTAGGCACTAGACTGGACCTGGAGATTTTTCCAGCAATGTTACGCATACACCAGTAGATGGTGTCACATGATTCCGCAGTGAATTCATGCTGCCCCAGAAGTGACGGAGCAGAGATTCATTTAAGCACCACCAACCCCAGGGCTGACGTCCGTTTATCATTCTCCTTCTGCTACCTCTGACGTGAAGCACTTTGAACCGTGTGCCAAAATTTCACTTGGAACCTTATTACGATATTCCAGGGTCCAATCCACATAAGGTGGAGCTGGGAAGGCAGTCAGGAATCTGGTTAGAGCATCCATCAGAAAGAGCATCACTGAGGTAAGTAACTTGTACTTCTGATGGATACTCCTAATTGCAGATTCTTCACCTTTAGATTAGATACCAGAGCAGTACCTCCCAACGATGGAAGGTTTGAGGAGTAGACCCAGAAAAGCAGGCAAAATGGTCCTCCCATTACCCTGGATATGGGAGTAGTGTTTCATAAACATGTGCACCAAAGCCCAGGTTGCAACCTAGCAGATGTCTGGAATTAGCTTCACCTTGGAATGGGCCAACCGGCCTTCTGGGGGTCCCTTCACAGAGTGGATGATCTACACCAGGGGGTTTCCAACCGGTCGATTGTGAGCTGTCATAAGGTTTCTGCACATACACAGAGCTATGCACAGGAAAATGGGACCCCGGAATACAGTGGTTTGCCACCATATACCGTAGCACCCAAAAACCCCAACCCAACTAGCTTAGCATCCCATTAGCACCCAAGTACCAATGATTGGACAACCCAGAACACAGTATCTTTATCTCAGGACTCGCAGAAGCAAGAACACTCTTTCGTCACTCACTCGTACTTGTCCACAAGGTGCGTAGGAAGAGACACTGGATAGGTTAAAATGTTTATTCCAACTTACGTGCTCTAATGTACAGTACACGTGTCAGTACTAATAGCATAATGCATATGACTAATATAAGCAGCATGGTTACAATTCCATAGAATACAAACGGGGAAAGCATCTCAGAGCTCAGTGGATAAACGTATAAATAACATTACCACCCTCCCCTTGCAGTAAGATAGTTTATTATAATAATAGAAGACCTCTGGGCTTTGACTAGCGAACCCCCATACCTCAGTCTCTAGATGCAGAATTACATCAGCAGGACATCATAGCTCTTCTCACTGAAAGGGATTTCTCCAAGTGTGTGTTAAGCGCTAGTAAACCACAGTATTAAAAGCATACCAAATTCTTCATGGCAATTGCACCTAATGTTATGTCTGGGTGCGCGAGACTGGCCATATCAGGAAGAACCAAAATACATTGTTATGCGACCTTGTACATGTTTGTGCAGACTGAGCCCAAAAAGGTGAACAACAGAAAATGCAGACAGTGCAAAAGAACTTGGCACGAGCAAAGGGCGAGGGAGGCCCGGCTCAGTGTAACGTGCGCAAAGAAAAGCAGCATGGCAGCCAGGCCTAGGCCAACATAACAAGGCAGGTAACAATCCACAAGACACCCTCCCCTGGTCAGTCCAGCGGCCAGGACAGAGGCCCATCAGAGGAAAAACACAGCCGTTGGAGCACAGGGAGCGCCCCAAACGGCGAAGGGCAGGTCAATCCAAGAAAGTGTAAGTGCAGAAAAAAGCCATACCCTCCAAGAGTTCATCATTGGAATCGTCAAAAAACATAGATGCCATCCAATCCATGAGATCAAAGAGCAGGAATGCTCCTCAGCAAGGGGAGCATCCAGAAGCAATGCGGGACAGCTTGCGTGATAATTGAAACAGCTTCGTTGTAGGAGATCCTGGGCAGCCGCCCAGATATCCCATTGCGCCAAAATCCCCAGTGCAGCCGCACGCGCCATACAGCCAGCAACGGAACAGTCCTGCTCATGGGCCTCTAAGGGACCCATCAACTGAACAAAATCCGGAACAGACAATGACGAATTGGAGAGGCAATAATCCAGAGTCCAGGTGAAAGGACAGCGGACACAAGTCATCACAGGTTGCACGCAAGTGAAATACGCAAAGCGAAATGAAAGAGTATATGACACACTCAGTGTCGCCAATGGCAAGACACCAAAACCGGCCAAAAGGCGCTCACGGAGCAGCTGGAGGCGTTCTGGATCGAGCAGGTCCCATCGGGAGCAGCCATTGCGCAGAAAGCAAATTAAGAGCAAGACACCAGCCGCTAAAGCGAGGATCAATGGGAAACCGCCAAAGACACTGGAAAAAATAGAATGAATAAACGCCGGGATGACACCAAAAATAGTTTGGAAGGAGGACACCAAGCCCGACCCCACGACCTTAAAAAAGTGTACCAGACCCTCTGTGTTAGATGCGTTAAAAATACGATGAATTAACTCCCCAAAATGTTGGGGGAGATTAGTGTTCAAAAGGGCCTGTATTTCACTGTGGGTACTCGCCACCTGGAGAATGAATGTCTCCCGGGCGGACGTGAGCATAACTTCCTCGTTCAATAATAGTGCCTTTATTCTGCTCAGTCTATTGAAATCTGCCTCCATGGTAGGGATGGAAGGCCAAATAGAGATATCAACCTTGCCATGAGGGGGAGGAAAAAGCACATTTTTGCAGCAGACAACCCTGTGCGAAACTGTTACAATGTAAGGAATGCCAGCCTGCAGGCCACAACAGTTTTCGTTATTTAAAAGTAAATAACTACCATTGGAAAGGAGAGTGAAAGTAGGAGAAATAACAGGAGCAGGAATACCTTTCAGCACACAAGCAAGATTAGGAGCGGAAACGCTACATGAGCCATGCAATTTAATGTGTTTACAAATAAGCGAATGACCCATAGTCGAGTCGCAGTACTCCCCCATGAGAAAGACTTCCTTGCCGTCCCGAAGGCATTTATACATGAAAGGCAAGGACCAGAGTTCATGCAGGAAAGCACTGCCCAAGGGCCGGTAACGGCCCACAGGATAATGTTTCATGCACGAGTCAAATTCAAACAAGGAAAAAGGTAAAGCGATAACCCCATGAACTAGCCATACAGCAGAATCGAGTTCTGCAACAGAGAACGGCAAAGGATCCATCTTTTCGATATGTAATAGAGTGTAAGTTGCATCTTTCATGGACATAAATTGCTGTTTGTCAGTTAAGTTAAAAGGTAGAAACAAGGCAGAGGTGTTCAAAAATGCCAAGGCACTTTACCTAACTTAAGCGTTTGTAAAGTCCATGCAAACTGCATAACTGAGCGCAATTGATTCTGACCATGATATAACACAGAAACATCATCTTGTACAATATCGACAACAGAGGACACAATATTCTCTAAAGTGTAAATGCGAGAAGACAGGGTATTAATACTATTGTCAACAACAGCAAGCACCTTTTCCATATTTGCTTGATCTATTTCCCGAAGACGGGAAGCAGCTTCAATTTGTGATAGCTTCCAGAGTTCATTATACGTTTCATAAATGAATCTCTTAGGTCGGGGACCACGAGGTCCCAAAACAAAGTCGGACAGATCAATATTGCCTGAAAGGAGGGACAAATGTTGTTTAACAGAATCAAGGGACGAATGTTGCAGCCATTGTTTGCATAATTTGCCAACAGAATATGTAGACACAGTACGGGAATCAGTAAATCTCGGATCAGGCCTATCCTGTGTGTAACTAGCTCCTGAGTCGTGAAAACGCATTTGACATGCATTTGATGATGTAGGCCATACCAACCAGGGTGACTGAACTAGCTCAGAAACATTGAACGAATTATTTTGTAACAGAGCCTGCAGGGACACGAGGGACATATTGAATCGTGAGCTTTCATTGGGAAAACTCGACAGGGATGGTATTGATGGAGTATTCAATTGTTTAGTGGTTGCTAAGCCCCAACATGTAGTCTGATAGATGGAGACATTGAGGAACATAATTTGTGTAGGGATGAGGCAAGCACGGTGTAATGCCTCGGTTCCCTGTACCTGCCATGGCTTGGAGCCCCAAATAGATTTTAAATCCACTGTATTATCCCAGTACTCATAACCACCCACAGCTAGGGCACTTAGAAAGGAACCTGAATAAAGCAATTTGGTGTGTGTTAACATAATTTTCTGAGTTGATGTGTTATTAAGTCTAAAATAATAGGATGCAGGGTTCGACCGATTAAAATCAGTAAAATAATTAAACTTATTTCGAAGAGTTTGAGAGCTACCTGGCAAGGGGTTTGGACAATGTTCCCATTGGGTATAGTTAACAGAACTACGCAGGGCACTGGGCTTATGGAGAAAATGATTACCCCAATGTTGGTAACAATACAAATCGGCATAATTAGCAGAATTCATATATAAATCTTCAGCATTAAAGGATGCATAATATTTTAAATCGGCAAACAATGCTTCAACGGCATGCACATCCCAATCATCAGAATGAATAGTATGTTGTACTACATCACCCTTGAAACACGAAGGACATTAGGTACATTAATAATTTCCGTCGGACCATGGATTTGATAGTTCACTGCATCCCATACGATGCCATCAGCAACTGGGAAAGCTGAAATGTTCACAAATGTGTGGTCACGCTTCATGATGTGAGACGAGGAATGAGGAGCCAAAGTTCCAGAAACATAGTCTACAGCAGAGCGTTCAGGTAAATAGTGACCATTAATTAGTAGAAAAAACACTGTGACAAAGCCAATGGACATGAACAAAAAAATCAAGAAAAGTACCAACCAGATGTATGTCCAGGGTGGAATCAAAAAATTGTCTCTAAACCAGGATATAAAAATACTGAACTTGGATGGAACTTTTGAAGATGTGGAATCCGAATCAAAGGAATAACGAGTCGGGCTTAGTGGCGATATTGGTTGATGTGCCACCGATTCAGATGCAGGATAAGTATACTCGTCCTCGTCGATGTTGGTGGAGAGTTGGGGATCAATTATAGTTTCAGGCAAAGTAGAGGATTCAGGCAAATCAACCATCTCAATTACAGCATCAGCGATCGTTCGCGCAGATGGACTATGAACATATGTCCGATAAATGGCAGGACAAGAGACCGCTGGTGTGACACTATTCAGGATCGGCCAGGCGCTGTAGCTTGACATTTTCAACTGAGATGTATCTGTTCTCTTTGCGACCAGGAAGCGGTGGTAAAATGACTGTACGTGTTCCCTTCAGGCCAAGAACTGGAACCGGTGCACGAAAAGAGGGGCCAAATTCTTTTTTGTTTTCAACCTTCTCTCGAACCAGTTCTCCAACTTTCGGAAGCCAGCCGGCTACCGGAATCTGCAACGCAGGATCTGTGGCTGAAGGCAAATGTGTAGTTGCAAGTTTGTCTCGGGCTTCTTGTAAGTCCTGTAACATAGCAGAATGGTTATCTACATCAAACTTGGCGGATTGCGCCGCGATGTCTGGACCCTCAAGGTCAGGCACAAACATTCTTATGCCAAAGAGCATTTCGTATGGGGTCCGCCCACCCAGAGGTCTTCTAGGGAGATTATTAAGTGCACGTTGAACGGTATACAAATGGGCCAGCCAGTTCCTGCCAGTACCTATAACCCTAGCTGTTAAGGATTGCTTTAAGTCACGGTTCATTCGTTCAACGATAGAGTTGCCCTCAGGCCTATACGGAGACGAAAATTTCACCCGCACCCCAAGCGAAGCCATTGCATCCTTGTAAGCCCTAGAGGCAAACGCTGGACCTTGGTCCGAATGGAAGGTGCCGCATGCGAAAATTCCCACAAAGACACGCAAATCCCTGATTACATTTCGGGCGTCAGCACTCCGTTGTGGCCAGACCCAGAGAAACCGTGTGCACGAGTCCACTGCCACTAAGATGTATTTATAGGCAGTGTCTGATGAGAATGGACCGCAGTGATCCAAGTAAACACACCCAAAGGGTCTGTTAGCAATGCAGAGCGGTGTTTGTGGTGGACGTGTTACCGTGGAAGGCTTAATCTGTTGACAAACGTCGCAAGAAAGCACAAAAGCACGGGTGTCTTTATATAACCCACGCCACCAATAACGCTGCTGCAAGATGGAAACCGTAGCTGACACACCTGCATGAGCAGAAGCCATGCCTTCGTGTGCAGCTGATATCAAGGCACTCCTGCGGTCCGCGTTGGGGATCAGCCGATCTCCAACGTCAGGTATAGTTACATAAGGAACCTGATCGGGACTTAATGTGTAAGAATACTTGGAAGGGAAACCTGTAGGGTAATTATTACCTTCCTTGGTTGCAGCAATAGCTGCTAATATAACAGGGTCTATTTTAGACATGGACCTGGTAACCGCTGCTACTGAACACGTGACTACTGCTGAACGGGCAGCCTCATCTGCCAGATCGTTACCAATAGCGTGTGCGCCCACCCGCTGATGGCCTAAGGTGTGAACCACCTGTGTGAGGGGCAGACGTTGTTGCAATTCTGCCACTCGAACCCAAAGCATTTTATGCTTAATTGTGCTCCCTTTTGCGTCCTTGTAGTCGTTTTTCGACCAGAAAAACAGATTGTCATTGTAAGATTGTACACAGTAAAAAGAATCACATACAATAAGAGTGGTCTCATCCTGAGAAGCGAACTCAAGCGCAAGTAGCAATGCATGCAGCTCGGCCAATTGTGCGGTACTATCTCCAAGTGTGCGAGTATGCACTACAGAGGATTTGAACTTTCCATCTACAAAGGAACCCGCAACAATAGCACATGCAGCTGAATAAGCGTGCTTGGACCCAGTGGCCGGTTGCGCCGAACCATCGGTGTAGATCACACATTTGTAATCCTCAAGCGGTAATATAAACAGAGGAGGAGGATGAACGAATTCATACTGTAAGAACTCCTGAGTCTGAAGAGAAGAATCGAAAATAAAGGTGACGTCTGATGACGTCAAGGATGTAGCCCATTGTATCCAACGGGGATGCATTGCTTTTGAGTTCGGTACACTTGCCTTTGTTACTGCCTCTAGGGCAGGACAGGGTGTTACCACCAGAATTCGCTTTCCCTGTGCCAGTGCGCGTTCTTTCAGAATCGCCATTTGCACTGCAGTTAGAACTTTTTCGACAGATGTAAAGCGCAATTCAGCGGAAGTGTACAGATGTGACTTGTATGCGATAGGTACTGTATCACCTTCATTAAAGGTTAAGTATGTGAATCCCACCGCCCCCGGAATTATTCTAATCACCAGGTTTGTGTGGTTATCACGAGTCAAAAGATATTTAGACTCCAATAGGTCTGTCTGCAAGGACTGCAGAATTGAGGTATGCTCAGGCAGCCAGCAAGACCTTGAATAAGTAGGTTGTATCAAAGCATACAAAGGCTTGATACGCTGGGCATATTCGGGAATGTAGGTACGCCCGAAATTCAGGAAACCCAGCAAAGACTGAAGTTTCTTCAGAGTATTTGGGGGCACAAATGTGCACATTTTTCCAAGAAATGGGGGGCTAAGCCCTTACCTTCGTTATTGAGCTCATAGCCCAAGAACAGAACGGTAAATTCAGCAATGTGTGACTTAGCAAAGTTAAATTTGTAACCCTGCTCCGCGAATTCAAGAATAATGCGGTCCACACGGGACAAATGCTGAAATAATTAGTCGTCCGTCAGATAGATGTCATCTACGTACGAACATGCGTCTTGATCAATGTCATTTAACAAAGAAACAACACGGGCGGCGAATATACCCGGACTATTTTTGTAGCCCATGGGTAAACGCCGGAACTGGAATAATTTACCACCGGAAGTGAATGCGGTCCATTGACCACTCTCCGGGGCTAGGTTGTGCGTGTAGAAACCGTTTGAAAGGTCAAGTGTCGTTTTGTATTTTTTACGAACAAGACTGTCTACAAGCGCAGAACTGTGTGTATTTTGCACCGCAAAGTTCCGACAATGAGTATTTAAATGCCGGTAATCCAAAACTAAGCGGTACGATCCATCGGGTTTAGAAACCACGAAAAGGGGATTGTTCATAGGTGATACGCATGGTTCGATTACTCCCTGATATTCCAACTGTGTCAGAATTTCGGAGACGGGGCCTTTTGCCTGCCGTTTGATGGGATATTGGGGTTGTGGCTGCGGTAGTGACCGCAAAGGTATTGCATGGGGAGGTGATTCTTCATCCCATCCCACATGGTTGCGGTATAATGCCGGTGCCAGGTACACAGCCCACTCAGCTGCAAGTGCTTCAGCTTTGTCTTTTGGGACATGCCTTGAAAAGCTTGGAAGGATTACCTCCTCTCCTTTATGTGCAGCTAAAACGAATGGGGGTGGCCAATCCACCTCTGCTAACAAAATGTCATATGAAGAGGTTAGATTTTCCCCAAAAATCCCTTTTATTTCACGCGGTATATCACCTTCAATTTGGATGACTATGTTGTATAGTCTGTCAGGGGGTGCCACTCTCGTGTCAGCTGTCTCTACAGTAACGAATGTTTCAGTTGCTGTCGCCTCCATATGAGGACGTAGCGCCTCCCGCACTATGGTAACTTCCGCGGCGCTGTCTAGGAGGGTCACTGCCCACGTCCAATTCTGGAGTCTCGTTCTCACGGTCTGAGGCATATTTCGCTGTGACAGCGGCAACTTTTTTCTTCTGAAATTGCGGTCGAGGAAGATGAAAGTCTTCTGCTTTCCCTCTGACTTGTTGTCGAGGTTGGTCTCGCTCCTGGGGAGCCTCTCGGCCCCTTCCTCTATCTTGCCGTCCTCCTCCACCAGCCTGTGACGACGTCTGGGCCTGTGAAGAACGAGGAGAACGCGTATCAGAGCTCTGAAACCTTTCTGGTGATTTAATCCTTGACCTATCACGTAAATCATAAGTACGTTCAGAAGAAACCGAAACTGGGGAAGCGCCTCTCGACCCCGGCTTCTTTTGTTGCTTACCCTGTTTTTTCTGTCTCCAACTCTTTTTAGTGAAGACTGGTTTATCATCTTTCTCAGATGTACTTTTTGTTTGTGTAACTTGTGTTTGCGATTGAGTTTGCATTTTTACAAAAGGCTTGTTGCCCAGGCTATTTCTTCCAATTGTTTTATAAGCCCGGGCAATAATTTTCGGTAATTCGCGAGGCCTGTCCAACTCTGGGACTAAAGCCAAAGCATTCGCTACTTGAAAGTTCATAGCATCGCCCTTGACATTTCCAAGGATCAGCTCAGCTACTACATCAAACACTCCCACTAGTCTCATCCCTAATTCCACAGCCGCTTCAGGGCCATGCTCGTCCTGTACTTTTTTAATTACAGAGGGTAGAACCGTCATGGAAGGAGTACCAAAACATTTTGAATAAACTGCTGCGAATACCTTACCCCAGTTTTCACATGATGTCAAATCGGGATTATGTCTTTTGGCAAACTTATCGTGAGGATGCGATGTTTATCTACTGGGGATGTATGGGGAAACACTGCTTCTATCTGATCGAACTTTTCTGCAAGCCAGTAAGGATAGTCGTCCTTATTTTGTGGACGTTTGCCCATCACAGAATTTACCATGACAGGACTTATGGTCACTCCAGCGGCTATAGCTGGTTGGCCTGCAACTACAGGAGCAGCTCCATGTAGGCTACCTGTAACGTATGTCACTAGGGCTCGATGCACTCGTACCAATTCGGTATGCATAGTGCGCAGTTCCGCAAGCGGTAATGCCAGATAATTTGGATGCGGGGTATACCCGGCCAATACAGGCCAAGTGGCCCCCTGAATTGACAAGGGGCCTAAACGAACTGCGGTAGTTGGTTGTGGTAGGGCGCCATTAAACCAAACACGGTGCTGCCAAGCCGTGAGAGGTACTTCAAGAGTGGTATAGGGTCGATAGGCATCAGGAATAACGGTGGGTTTATATTCATGAAACAGATCATCTGCCTCCACCGCTTCAAAAGTGATCCAAGTGTAAAACACCTCAAAGTGGTAAGCCGGATCGGCTTGAACCACAAAGACCAAATCGATCCCTGTATCAGGCACTCCATACACCCGTAAGTGGTCTCGGAGTGCTCCTCGACTATGTGCAGCAATCGCCACACCAGCCATGACTAAACAGTTATATTCGACAACCTAACAGGGAGCACTAAAATGGGTCTATTAACTAACCTTTTTTAATAACATCAAGCTTGAAAGAACCTATAAAACATTCAATATAGGAGGTATCACCGTCACATACGCCTCCGGAAGCGTACGCGAGGGGATTGTGGACAAGCACAAGTACTACTCAAGCGTCTCGCAGTTAAGCTGCCCCACGTTGGGCGCCATGTCATAAGGTTTCTGCACATACACAGAGCTATGCACAGGAAAATGGGACCCCGGAATACAGTGGTTTGCCACCATATACCGTAGCACCCAAAAACCCCAACCCAACTAGCTTAGCATCCCATTAGCACCCAAGTACCAATGATTGGACAACCCAGAACACGGTATCTTTATCTCAGGACTCGCAGAAGCAAGAACACTCTTTCGTCACTCACTCGTACTTGTCCACAAGGTGCGTAGGAAGAGACACTGGATAGGTTAAAATGTTTATTCCAACTTACGTGCTCTAATGTACAGTACACGTGTCAGTACTAATAGCATAATGCATATGACTAATATAAGCAGCATGGTTACAATTCCATAGAATACAAACGGGGAAAGCATCTCAGAGCTCAGTGGATAAACGTATAAATAACATTACCACCCTCCCCTTGCAGTAAGATAGTTTATTATAATAATAGAAGACCTCTGGGCTTTGACTAGCGAACCCCCATACCTCAGTCTCTAGATGCAGAATTACATCAGCAGGACATCATAGCTCTTCTCACTGAAAGGGATTTCTCCAAGTGTGTGTTAAGCGCTAGTAAACCACAGTATTAAAAGCATACCAAATTCTTCATGGCAATTGCACCTAATGTTATGTCTGGGTGCGCGAGACTGGCCATATCAGGAAGAACCAAAATACATTGTTATGCGACCTTGTACATGTTTGTGCAGACTGAGCCCAAAAAGGTGAACAACAGAAAATGCAGACAGTGCAAAAGAACTTGGCACGAGCAAAGGGCGAGGGAGGCCCGGCTCAGTGTAACGTGCGCAAAGAAAAGCAGCATGGCAGCCAGGCCTAGGCCAACATAACAAGGCAGGTAACAATCCACAAGACAGAGCTACCGGTAGCTCACAGACACCCTGCAAGTAGCTCGCAACCCAGTATATTGTTCTACCCTCGTATAGCCAGTCTTTTTTATTTTGTTTAATTTCAAGCATATTTGCAGCTTTTGCCTGCCCTCACACAAACCACCTGCTCTGATTGGCTCAACTGAGCTTAGCTCATGTGGGGCTGGCAGAAGGAGGTGACATCATTGCCAAAAGCCTGACTACGGCATGAGCAGTATTGGATTGCCTAATGGGAATCACGCCGCCTGCCTTCTACAGCAGGGCACCGCACTTCCAAAGTTGCTTCTCTCTTTCCATACTATAAAGTATGGTGACAACACAAATCCAGAGTCATTCTCATCAGTGTTTCTAGATCACTATGTATTTTGTTCGAACCACAGTATTACCTCCGTAGAATTTAGGCTTAAAGTCAACTAAGCAGGATGTGGGGTATCTCTAGGAATAATGCACAAGTTGCTTGGCCTTTGGTAGCTCACAATGATTTCCACTGATCAGAAGTAGCTATCACTACAGAAAATGTTGAAGACCCCTGATCAACACAATGGTTTCTAGTATGGTCAATGTAGAAACTCAAAGTTCTCTTAGAGTTAAGCTGGTGGAGCCTCTCTTCTTTTTACAGGGATATGGCGGAG
The DNA here is from genome assembly GCA_963921515.1 of Calotriton arnoldi. Lineage (NCBI taxonomy): Eukaryota > Metazoa > Chordata > Amphibia > Caudata > Salamandridae > Calotriton > Calotriton arnoldi. The sequence continues at coordinate 1,370,994 of CAWUFW010002144.1, read as the reverse complement.
TGAAAAATGTCAGCAAACTGAATGACTGACTGACACAGGAGAGTGATAACACCTTTAGCTGTAAGGCAGCCAGAGCCTGCAGCACCCATGTCTGGAAAGAAAGTGGTGTAGGGTTGCAAGGGGAGCGCTTGTAGTTTACTCAAGTGGCGCAGAGAAATGATGGCGATAAGAAAGACTGTCTTTTTTTGTAAACAATTTTATTAGGAAAAGAAAAATAAGGTACAAGGCAATGATAAAACAATAGTTGGGTCTACAATAAAACGACACGTGTTGCAATACAGAAATCAATCGGTAAGCACCATGCAATTCCCAAAGATAAGCCAGAGTGACAGTGTCAAACCAGTGCAGTAGACATCCGGTATTAAGGGATAGAGGCATACCAACAATGCACATATCGAGTGGCATCTCACTATCGAATCGGTAGTTACATGTTTTGGGGCAAGATCGCTGCACCACTTCCAGGTTCATCCAACCATAAGCATCTTTCACGTTGCAGTTCAATTGAAGGAGACAAACATACATCGCCTCAGTATTTATTCCACTTCCCCCACTTATGGTCCCATTTCTTGGGGCACCCTCTATGCTTGAACACATCCTTTTCGGCAATCATTGCCCTATCCATGTCAATAGCCCAATCTCGCAAGCACGGGGCCGTCCCCACCCCCCATCTCTGCGCAATGTTGCGTTTTGCAATGGCCCACCCCAATGAGGCCCATGTTTGCTCAATTTGCGTGAGGTCTGTGGCCTCCCATACGTTAAGGAGGCACAGCTGGGGGGAGGCCTTCAAAGTCTTGCCGCCCGCCCTCTCCATCTGTTTTGTGACCCTATCCCAGTATTGTCCCACTATTGGACATTGCCATAAGATATGGAAGAAGGTACCCGTCTGGTTACAATTTCGAAGGCATAAGGAATCAGGCCTCCTACCCAGCTTAAACAGAAGCTTTGCATCAAAGTACACACGGTGAAGGATTTTCAGTTGGACTAGGCGCAGTCTCATTGGGATAGCCACTTCTCTAGGAGAAGCCAGTACGTCACGCCAGTCCTCGTCATCAATGCTCCCCAGGTCTGAGCATAGGATCAGGTTGATTATTTAGCAGTTTTTTATAGGTAAGGGATATAGCTTTTGTGGGCATAGGGTCAAGTATCAATCTGTCCTCCAGTGGAGAGGATTCAGGCAGAGGAAGCTCCTTGGGCATGGCAGCCGTGACTGCATGGCTGATCTGGAGATATCTGAAGGTCTCGGTGGGCGCCAATTGATATTTGGTTTGGAGGTCGGCAAACGTGGCCAGTCTCCCCCTCACCCACATGTCACCCACCGTAGAAATGCCTATCATATCCCACCTGTCAAAGCTGGGACACTTACTAAGCTGACCCAACATATCTGGTTCCCAGAGTGGCGTAGCTTCTGTAAGTCGATTGTGCCAACCCCATTTCTTAGTGATTCCATGCCAGACCTCCACTGTGCGTGCGGTGGGCCCCGTGAGGTGAAGCTTACGGGGGTTGATGTAGAGTGCTCTATTGTATCCTCCCCGTCCCAAAAGCCTGCGGTCTGTGCGAAAGTTCGGATCATCGTACTCCCCATGAACCCACCTATTAACCGCAATCAGTTGAGACGCTTGGTAATAGAGCCGCATATCAGGCAAGGAAATACCTCCATCGTACCATCCCATTGTAAGTTTGTTCATGGCTATACGCGGCGCCCGCCCCTCCCATAGCAGTCCTCGCACTACGCTGTCAATACTGGTAAAATATGCATCGGAGATCACATTGGGGGTATTCTGCAGTGCGTATAGAAAGCGCGGTAGCGCCAGCATCTTGAAAAGTGCTGCCCGCCCCAGAAGGGTCAGAGGGAGGGTTCGCCAATATTTAGCGTCTGATCTCAGCCGGGTCAAGGGCCCTAGCAGATTGGATTCATAGAATAAGGTCGGATCTGGGGTAATGAAGATGCCGAGGTACTTGAAGCCCCGTGATGCCACAGGTATGTCGTAGTCCCTGGGGCTATATGGCGGTCCAATTAATCGTATACCCCGAGTGGGCACCAAATATATGAAATATGTGGAGAACCCGACTTAGGGACCGCGAGGGTGAGGCCAAATAGAGGAAGATGTCATCCGCATAAAGCGAAATGCGATCTTCGTGATCCTCTGTCCATTTAAGCCCCCTTATCGCCGGGTCGCCCCTGATCCAAACAGCCAGTGGCTCCAATACAAGGGCAAAGAGTAGGGGCGACAGGGGGCACCCCTGTCTCGTGCCCCTCTGCAATGGGAAAATTCTAGAGACGTGATTGTTGACTGTTACCTGCGCAGTCGGTTGGGAATAAAGTAGTTGGATCCACTTGATAAAGTTGGGTCCGAAGCCCATCCGAGCCAGAACTGCGAAGAGGAAATCTCACTCTATGGTGTCAAACGCCATAGTGGCGTCCAATGACAGCAGGATCGCATCCTCCCTGATAGTACCTATTCTGCCAAGGACCCCATTCAACCTCCGCAGGTTCAAGGCCGTGTTCCTTCCTGGCATAAACCCGGATTGATCCGGATGTACCAGCTCGGTAATATAGGGGATGAGTCTGTTGGCCAATAATTTTGCTAGGATTTTCGCCTCAACGGAGAGGAGGGATATAGGGCGATAGGATTTACAATCCTCCGCAGGCTTGCCTGGCTTGTGTATAACCACAATTGAGGCTGTCCTAACATCAGTTGGAAGGATGCCTAGATCAAAGCTTTCGGTATACATGCGCAATAAATGGGGAGAGAGCTTGGACGCCATTGGTTTAAAGAGCTCAATTGGGAGCCCGTTGGGTCCCATAGCTTTACCTGAACGTACGTCCTGAATTGCTTTTTGAATTTCAGTCTCAGTAATGTCACTCTCTAGGGAGTCTCTGTCGGGTGTGGACAGACGAGCCACTTTAATAGTAGATAGGAGGTCCGCAGCCATGGGGGCCTGGGACGTCTCGGCAGAAGTATATGCGATGAGAAGTAAGTGGCGAACGTTTCGGCAATCTGTTGAGGATCAGTGAGGAGTACACAGTCAGCACCAGTTATACAATGAACCCACTGGGACGCCCGCTCCCTTTTTTCTAGCCAGGCCAGGAGTTTACCCGTTCGCTCGCCATGCTCATAAATCTTGTGACGGGTGGCAAGATAGCGCGCCGTGGCAGCTTCCGTCAGTAGCTGCCGATAGTCCAGGCGCACCATATTTAATGCGTGCTGTGCGTCCGGGTCAGGAGCAGACGCAAGGGCTTTTTCCTTAACCAGGATGTCCTCCTCCAGTTCCACTACACGTTTGGCGAGTTCCCTCCTATGCCCCACCATTAGCGATACGGCTCGGCCATTAATGAGAGCACCAAACGCCCCCCACAATACACAGGCGGAAGTGACCGACCCCACATTTTCTGTGAAATAGTAGTCAGTATCTTTGAGCAGTGCCTCCCTGATGTGTGGTATTTTAAGCACCCAAGGATTGATAGAGAGGGTGATACGGCGCTTGATCTGCCCCAAGGTTAAAGTCGTGAGAATGGGGGAGTGGTCAGAGATTCCCCGCACGAGGCACCGGGCCTCAGAAAAAACATGGATATCTTGGGCGTGTGTGAACATGTGGTCAATGCGGGATTGACTGTTGTGGGCCCCAGAGTGAAACGTAAATTGTATGGTGTTCGGGTTAAGCCATCTCCAGATATCCACCAAGCCCATGGCAGACGAAAACTCCGTCAGTTGGGATCCCCCCAGGGGGTCCCTACGGGGTGGGAGGCGATCCCTAGAGCCGTCCACTGCCAAATTGAAGTCTCCCCCCAGCACCAAGAAGCCCAACCGCAAGTCAAGTATGAGCGCTCCTATGTCTCGCAATGCGGGACGCTGTAATCCAGGGGGTACATATATGGATATGACGTTGAGAATCTGCCCCTCCCAGGAGCCAGACAGTGCTACATATCTACCCTGCTCATCCGTCCAAGTCCTGTGGATCATATATGGACAGCCCCTGCGGAGGAGTACCCCCGCCCCTCGCGAACCCGAGGTAAACCCCGAATGCGCGGCCAGTCGATACCCCCACCTATTCAGAGCCCCACAGGAATTGCCGACTAAGTGTGTCTCCTGGAGTAGGACGATGTCCGGCGCCTGTCGCGTCAGGTATTGCAGTACTATTCCCCGCTTGATCTGGTCACCCAGGCCATTGACATTCCACGTGAGGAGTTTAAGAACTGAGTGTGAAGCCATGCGGGTGATATGCTTGGACGACAAACAGACGGAACTCAGGGGATAGGATCAGGGTTGTGTCATCGGGACAGCGGAAGCGGGGGAGCCCGCCGTCCGGCAATGAGACGGATCGGGTTCCAGTAGCCCCCACGAGTGGACACGTGTGTTGAACTTTAAGTATCCCCAGTGCTCCCCATTGCGATACCACTGTATTCTGGCGGTGAGCATAGTATGCCACAGAAAAAGGGAATAGGTGCATAGGACGACTGGACCCAGTGATGAAAGGGAAAACAAATAATAGCATTGCACAAGTACAATAAACAAAACCCCAAAGACAACAAACCCCCCCCTCCCCTCAGAACTCAACACCCACCCCCCACCCTGCCTCCCTGCACAACGGGTACAAAACCACCCGCCACCCCCAACTTGCAGAGTGCCTGTCGCCCTCCCTCAACAGTGTCGGGAACGTGTACAACCCCACTCCCTGGGGCAACGGTTCATAAAGATAGGAACAGCCCGGCCTATAATCCCATAACACGGTATTCAGGCACAGTAAATAAATTGTCGCAATAATCAAGAGATAGCGTTACCGTGCACCCTGTAAACTAAGTACATAACGGAATTGGGTCAGCATGAACTCTGGTCTATTGGAACCCATGTAAAAGGTGAGGCACGTTACAATTGAAAGCCGCTGCCAGAGACATGCTCAGGAAGTCATAAGATTCAGGGGGCAGTCACTTATACTTGCCGAACCTCAACCTTCATCCCTTTGGGCTCTGTGCCACCAAGTCGGTTGCTAGCCTTACCGGCGTCCCCCACAGGTTTGTGGGGACGCTTACCAACAGTTCGCCAGCCGTCGAGCCAGTCCCGAGCGTCCTCAGGCCTGGTGAAGAACCACAGTTTACCCTCTGACTCGACTCGCAGCTTCGCCGGAAACAACATGGCGTATTTAATTTCTTGGACCCTTAGCGCACGCTTCACGTCCAGGAAGCTACGCCGCTGTTTCTGAACCCTCAGGGTGAAATCCGGGAAAAAAATTGACTTTGCTATTGTCAATCGTCAATGGAGGGGCCGCCCTCGCCGTCTGGAGAATGGCATCTCTATCTTGAAAATTAAAAACTCTTGCGAGGAGAGGTCGGGGAGGCGCTCCAGGCTTCGGCCTGCCCCCAGGTACACGATGCGCTCGTTCAATCGAAAAGCATTTGGAGAGGCCCCTTGGCTGAAGCTGCTGGAGGATCAATTCCTCGACAAAGAGGTCAGCAGCCTGACCCTCTGCCCGTTCCGGCACCGCTAAAATTCGTATGTTATTGCGTCTCATGCGGCCTTCGTAGTCGTCCAGCTGTAGTGTGAGTGCCTCCTGAGTAGTTTGAAGTTCGGTTACGTGACGCTTAAGAAGCTCCGTATCATTCACCAGTTCCTTGGTTGTACTTTCAACGGAGCTAATGCGGTCAGACATCTTCCTCATGTCAGCCCGGATCAAAGAAACCTCTGTGGTGATCGTATCAATGTGGGTTTCAAGAAAGGTACGCACAGTGGTTATAGCAGTTAAAATGTCCTGCAGCGTGGGATCTGTTTGCTCCCCGTGCGGTTTGGGGTTAGCGTGGTCTCCATCCTGGCCCTTCTGCCACGCAAATTTCTCCAGCTTCGATTGCACCGCGTTGCGATCACTGCTGCCGCTTGCCATGATGTCGCAGGTGGGTGTGAGGTGTCCGAAAGAGGGTCGAGCCCTGCCAGTTACCGCCGCCTGCAGTGGGCCACGCCCACATCGGCCTGTCGGCTTTTACCAGCAGCGCCCAGACCTCCGCGTACCCGGAAGTCCTACTAGCACCCCACAAGTAATGCAGTGACTTTGTGCAGTCTTCAAGGGACTGGAAGCGTGGAATTGTGGTCCGCAAGAGACAGGCAAAGCCCCTGACTCCACCACCGGAGCCCCGGAGCAGCCCGGGCCCTCGAATCGACCTCTAGCACCGGGGCAGCCAAGGGAGCACAAGCTCAGGGACCAACTCTGCAATCCTAGGCGCAGCCACTATTCAAGGGGGGGGGCCTCATGTCTCACACTAAAAATCCGCTTTGTCGTTTCTTGGTCAGGACACACCTGGGGCCACTCCGCCGGACACAAGGCGGCCACGATACACCGCCGCTTCCCCCGGGAGGCCCAAGGGAACAAAGGGCCGGGCACGGACAGCTACACACTCAGCCCCCAGGCAGTCCAGCCGGTAAAGATGAGGCGATATTTGGGGCGGTGCACCCTCAGCCGGCGCAGTCGGCACAGAGCTCCCAGCCCGGCCCCCCTACCTCAGGCGCCGGTCCCTCCACCAGTAGGCCGCGGCATAAATTAATTCTTTCCTCTGGGGGAATCAGCGGGGCACTCCGGCGCCGCCGGAGCCGCCGATAAACTGTTCGTGCTCCTCACTCGGCTCACGGATATTGCAGAATGCGGTGCCAACCCAGCCGCAGGCAAATCCGGCCCCTCGTCAGCACGGGTCCCACAGCGTCCAAGCACGCAGGCCGCAGACCCCCGGCAGAATGCAGCAACGCTCGCGACACTCGAGCAATCCAGCTGCACTACAGGAGAGCAGTTGCGGGGGCGGCGCACTCACAGCTGAACCCACCGATGTAGACAGTGCCGCGTCGCTGCCTCAATTCAGGTACCGGCTCGTCGGCAAAGCCGCAGCCGCGGCGTAGATTAGCGCACACTCCCAGAGGATCAGCAGAGCACTCCCAGAGCCGCCGAGGCCGCCAAACCACTCGGAGCGCGATTTCTCCGCAGGGGCATCTCCGACTGAGGCCGCTCCTCGTCCAGCCACCGGGCACAACGTTAGGGCCAGGTAGGCTCACCCACTAGCATGTCAGGCCGGGGCACAATGTATAATGTCGGATTGATCGGGAGTGGCGCAGCGGAGCTCGGCTACCGTGCGGCCATTCCCTTCAGCAGTTGGCCACGCCCCCAAGAAGAAAGACTGTCTTGATCATCAGAAGCCATAATGAGCAGCTATGCATATGCTCAAACAGTGCGCACATAACTAATGTCAGGACTAGATGTAGGTCCAACTGAGGCATGACAAAAGATTTTGGAGGAAACGTGCTTCACGCCATTCAGACACCGCATCACTACTGGTGATTTAAAGAGACAGGGTAGGTCAGCCAAACATAAAAGGCCTGAACGTGCCAACAAGTAGCCCTTAACAGTCGGTTCAAGGCCATGCTAGGCCATCGAAAAAAATACAGTAGATCAGCGAGTTTGGCCTGCTGAGGGTCAAGATGACGAATCCCACACTAGCCACAATGTTTCTCAGTGGCAGGCATAAATTAACCTTGCGGACGGGTGTCTGACAGCAAGGATGACATTTACTACTTCAGGTGGCAAGCCAAAAGATTTTTGCTGTTGCCACTAAATTTTGACGGAGACTCAGATGCAGTACCATTCCGTTATTAAGACAGGGGGTTTTCCAGAAGGGGTAGTCAGAATGAAGGGTAAATGTTTAGGCTCTTGGGTACCACTCTCCTGGCCCAGTTAGGTGCTGTTTAGATAATTTCGTTCTAGTCTGTCCTGACTTTAAGAACTTGAAATAAGAGAGGCAATGGCAGGAACAAGAACCATTGCAGACAAAGTCACCCAAATACCTTTTTGGAAGAAACTCCAGTGTTCAGAAGCTTTGATACTAAGTATTCTTAACATTGGCAAACAGATCTAGTTAGGGCATTTCCTACTTATCGAAAATGCCCTGTGCCATCTGCTCAGCTCAACTGATCTGCTCTGCTCCACTAGGTGGTTGTCTACCAGAAAGATTTTCTGCTAGTCCAGCCAACCACAGCGATGTAAGCCTCCTGAAACAGGATCCAGGACACCAACCCACCCTAAATGTTGCAGAACCGCTTGTGTTGTGCGTTAGGACCTGTACCAACCATCCCTTGATTGTCAATAGGAAGGCTTCCATGGCCAAACGAAAGGCCCGAAGCCCCAAAAGGTTGATGTGGACCAGGCTCTCTGAAAAAGAACAGAGGCTTCTGATCTCTACCTTCCCCAGATGACCACTACCACCCCAGCAGTGATGCATCTGTCACAACCATGAAGTCTGTGTGGAAAAGGGAGAGTAGCCTGCCATAGGCAAGCCTGGTGTTCATCTGCCAACACACAAGGTGCTGAGCAGTCTCTTGTGAGATCTGAACAGCATCTGAGGCAATCCAAGATCTGGGCTCATTTAAACCGTAGGTTCTATTGCAGAGTCCACATGTGCCATCTGCGGTATGGGATGAGGATACACACGGCCAGGAGTCCAAGAAGCATTAGAGCCATCGTCATCAAAATCCCTGAGTCAGTCTGCAATGTTGGGACCATATCCTGAATGTCCCAGATTCGCTGCGGTAGTGGAAATGCCTTGAACGCTACTCTGTCCAGGACAGCCCTTATGAAGGCAATCCTGTCTATTGGGCTTAGGTGGGACTTCTGCTCGTTGATGGAAAACCCCAAGAAGATTAAGAGCCCAGTCATCGATCGGAGGTGGTCTGTGACTGACTGCGACAAGTTGACATTGAGAAGTCGGTGGTTAGTGTAAGGGAATGCATGTATACCCGTACTCTAAATATCAGCTATAACCACCACTAGTGGGACAGTAAATGTGCCCTATTTGGTGTACCGTTGAGTTCCTCTTCTCGAAGGGCCCAACTGCGAGAATCTGGAATCCTGGTTTTTGATTGTGGACCCCAGTATCACACTAATCTAGTGTGTGTGTGCAGAGGCCTATGCCTGTCCTTTGACATGAGTGAGGTCAAGCACCTGTCCTGTGATCAGGAGAAGCACCACAAGAGAGACATCATTTGCTTACAGTGGGAAACTGTCCCTGTCGTGAATTTAACATATAAAGGAATGGTGGCATACCGTTTTTTGGGACTCTATAGTTATGACCAGTCCTTTATATCTGTCTCAATCGAGAGGGCTAATCCAGTTCTAGTGCTAACATCCAAAGAGTATGTTATGTGTGTGTGTATGTGACCTGTGTAGTACATTAATTGTGTGCATGACTGAACCAGAGTAATGGAGGAGTGTGGGTTCCATTTTGAAAGCAGTTTGCCTGTTCATGTGATGGATGCAAGGTTATTTTCTCAGACAGTGGATGATTATTGCTGACATTCCTGAAGCTGGAGGGAGGAGATATAAACACCCAAGTGAGTACAGAGGAAACAAGGCTCCTATACAAATTCAGTTAGCCCTTTTGCCGAGAGGAGCTGCTTATTAGTCTTCGTGTAGCGCTGCAATTTGGTAGATGGAAGGGGTGGGACTGCAGTCTATTGTTAAGGTAAAAATGAACCCTTTAATGAGGCCAGCCGTTTCTCTTTTGCTTGATAACTGCTCAGAGTGGCTGTTGATAGGTGCAGAATGCTCACATCTCTTTGCACCTTTGTTGTGGATGCTCAAAGCTTGAGATTACCCTGCTGTAAGGAGCATCAATCTAAACAAAGGCTATTTCTGGAAATCATCTTGGAAAGGACACTAAGAAGAACTAAAAAAAAAAACTGTTTTGAAAGTGCAAAGAATCAACATCCGCTATCTGCTTTTACTGTATAAAAGTGGGAGCCACTGACACCTTTGTTCAAATTCCAAGTTCTCTTTGACCAAGAAAGGGAGTGCTCCACAGAGCTGTGCAACCAGACCTGTTGTATGCTTGACAGCCAGCTTCCAAGATGTGAGGGGACATTACTTTAAGCCTTGCCTGAAAGAAAGCGGTTTATCTAACCTGAAGCGCCCAGAAGCTTTACTGCCTGCTGAGAGGGAAAGAGCCTGCCAACCCTTCAGGAGGTGTGACTATCCTGGAAGAGCCAAAAGAACCTTGATTGGCATGTGTGTCTGCCAGAACAGGAAGAGTGAGGAAAGCAATCTGCGTGCAATAAGGTGTGTTAAGGGCAGGGGGCACTAGAGAGCCGAATGAAAATGGCTGCTCAATGAAAATGCTCTGACGGCCGCTCAGACAACTGCGTGTTTAAAATTTAGTGGAGACTTTAACATACTTCTAAAAAGCAACCCGGAGATATGGGAGGTGGTGAGCGCCTTTGGGGACTATGAAAACCCACCCTCAAACAACTGCAAGGGCCGAGGAACAGTCGGAGGAAGTGAAGCCCACCGGATTGGCATCCTGAAGTCAGAGCAGCCAAGTGCAACACGGTTACGCTCTCTGCACAACAAATGACAAACAGCACCTAGATGGAAGAGATCCTGTGGTAGATGGGGATGACCAGCACTCACCAGGCCAACAACAGTGGGTGACGGAGCCAGCATCAAGCGCATCGAATCGGCAATCATGAACATGCCAGTAAGAGAGGGGAGTGGGCATTGGACCCCCGATAGGCCCTCATTTGAACTGATGCCATCAGCTCAGGCAACACACACCAATTATGCTCCAAAAGGCCAAATTCAGACAACAACTCACACTAACAGAGGAAACGGAGAATACTGTACATGGAACCAGGGGTCAGACTTCTATTATTAACCGGTGGGTGCAGGCAGGATAGCGCAGGCCTGTTACTTCTGTGCCCAGTCCTACCCTGATTACAACACTGTCTGGATTAATGCCGCATGGAAATGGCGTGTGGCTCAGTGAGACCTGCAATGCTACATATGTAGCATCGCATGTAGTTATACGCTGCAGATAGCGGAGACATATGTATACATACATATTTACAACTGGGCATAACTAAGACTTCACAGCAGCCTATGAAGAACAAGTGTTTACAAAACAGCCAGTGTATGTTACAAATCCAAATGAGTATGGACAAAGGCGACCCGAAACAAGGTAAATTGGCCTTTGAATCTAAAAAAGCATCTTGCGTACATGACAAAGTCAGTGAAAATGAAGCAAACATGGAAGCGGAAGGGCTAGCAGAACTTAATGCAGAAGGAGTCTGAACCTTACTGCAGGAAACAAATGGACATCTTCCCATAACTGATAACAAAATAGACCCACTGGTGCAAAAATTAGAACAACACACCTAACAATGGCTGAACAACGAATCACAGAGTCTGACAATACTTTGAGTGCCGTGGTTAAAAGACAGAAAAGTATGAATGAAGAAACGGACCGTCTAAAAAGAAAGAATTCAGACTTAGAGGCAAGGTGCCGCTGGAGCAATGTGCGAATAACTGGTGTTTCGAAAACTAAAGTCAAGGAGAGAACTGAAGTTTTTGGAGAAAAATGTAACTCACAATTTTTGAGCGAGACAATTTGTTGACAGTGTTTGTAGTACAAAGGGCACACTACACCCTATGCCATAGACAAGTCCTATTGAGACAAGAACAAAAATCTTGCCATGGCACAGGACATGTAAGATATCCCAAAGGAGCTAAGATCGCAATCTATCCAGATCATTCACAGTTCATCAAGTAAACTATTTGGAAACTTTTAACAGTAAAGTAATAGACTGCATAGGTCATGCTATATTCAGCAAGAGTTCCACATGCATGGCAAGGTTCACATATCATCAAACAGCCCTTGCATCCCTTAACAAAACTGGCAAAAATAAGCACAGTGATGGCATGGATGACAATACCGAAAGAAACAGTGATCTTAGTGACGAGTGAGCTGCACGCCCCCATACCCATTTACTGGCATAGATAAAACAGTTAATATACACTTCACCGCTCCGACTTAAAAATGTAAATTTAGGTTATGCCGACCATGTGATATCCAACGGTGATATACAGGCTGTTTAGGCCGGACCAACCACTTATGTTTTCCCTTATGGAGGCAAGACATACTGGCAACATGGCACGTAGGTCTTCTCACCTGGTTGCCCCAAGGCACACACGAATCTTATCTTTTTTTTTTTAATGTGATACAGGGAGGGAGGGGTTACGAAGGGAGTTGGGATAAAAGGATAATGTGGGTTTCTACTGGATTTAGAACGTACACTGTGTTTTCCATCATTAATTATTGACTTTGAAGACAAATTATCTGCAGATATTAATATACTGTGATTCTATTTTTAACTAATAACTATTACAAAACTTAAAAGAACATACTGTTATGTATGTACAAATGAAGCACAATTCTTAATTCCTTTTGTTAACTAACTACTACACCCTCCTGTATGTCCTCTTTGGTTCCTCTGAATGTTTTATCTATACTTCGCTATCCCACACATATTCTTGACATTCTTCGTAATATCTTTTACGGATGTTTGTGACCCGTCTAAGATGGCCGCCGAATATGGGTCACACAACGACGGTTATCTCCTTACATTACAACTGCACGGATGACTAGTCCTTTTTCAATTGTTATCATTTAAGGGTTGCCGAAAAAAAATCACTCGTATAAATTCGGCAGTTACAGCCCGCTTCGTTTGCTGGAAAATACGAGACAAAGACTTCGGAAGCATGTGGTTACCCAAACTACAGGTCAGTTTCACGACTCCTAGCATCCATAAAGACGCTAGTTCCGGTTTTTCACTTTGCCCGTTGAGGGGCATGACTGAAGATAGACTGCCTGACGGATTTACTAAATCCTTAACTAATTTTATAGGGGCATGAACATGAGCTACAAGAGCTCAATATCGCTAAACAAGATATTGTTTTTTTTCCTTATAGGGACTTACCATAGTCCGAAGCATATGATATACTTTCTTTTGTGGCGACTACTCTTTGAAATCACAACTTTTCTTGAGAAACTTGGACGTAAGTTTACTACTCATGCGAATATAACAATACTTAGTCCTCTATAAGCAGACCACTAGCCTGCTAAACGAAACTCTCTTTAATTTACTATACCTTTTTATTGACTGCGCGCTGGCCTAACACTGTGTGCTCTCTTTTCTTGTGTTTTTTTCTTCCAGCGTAACAAGTATGTCACAACTTGCTCAAATTACTTTTTATTTCTGACTGATATCCTCTTAATTATTTGAAGCATAATCTACACCTTTTCTGCCAATTTAAAATGAAGGTGCATATTACTATAATAGAAGCAACTTTTTATGTTTATGCTCTCTACAAGAAATTTCCCATTATAATTATATCCATTATTTTAACAAATTTATAGCAATGACGACCTGACATCCAGAGGCTCTCCAGACGGCTGTTCGCAAGCATCGTGATTCATACTCTATATATCACATGACTCACCTTATGCATATGATAAAGGTTAGCCTCACAATCATTAAGGCATCATTAAGACTTCGCACAAACATTTCTCTCTTCGCTGCTGGCTTTTCTTTCTCTTCCTCCTTTTATACTCTTGACCAGTATCGGTTGGTCTTAATTCTGACTCACCATATCTGCATGCCGTTCACATTGTCTTTTATCTTCCACGGGTAGCCGGACTACTATCAATTTGTTCAAACCTTTCTATCACTTTGGATACTACCTTGTCTATATTCACTGCCAAGGACCTTCTCTTCAAACTCCTTAACCTCGAGCACTTTTTGAACACTTCTGGTGTAGATTGTGTATGTAAGCTACACAGTTTTAGGAAACATTAATCATATATATATATATATATATATATATATATATATATATATATATATATATATATATATATATCCACCAAATTCCCCACTCAGAGAGGAACACGGAGAACTCAGCGTTTTTCCAAAACTTCAATTTATTCAGGCAGACGCGATTCCACGATTTACGCCTTTTTCAATGCCTCTTTGCATGTAATTGCTATTGTCCATGTTTTAACCATTCCCGTCCCTCATTCATTGGACAGGCAGTAAGTGGTAAGGGAAGACGGACTTCAATTCTATTCAGTTTCTTTCGTTTTATGTCCGCCATCTTAGCATGGATATTCAAATAATAATCTCTTAGTAAGTTTGGTTGCATGCTCGTGTTTTTAATAATTTTTCACGCCGTGTGAACGAACATGCAAACCAACAGTCTTTATCATGCTTCATTTCCACTCACCAAACATGGACTGATTGAAGAAAAGTGTTACTCGCCCTGCCGTTCTCCCACCCTCACAGGTTTGTAATGCAAACATCGTGTCATGGGTATTACATTCCTGGCGGTCGGCGGCTGTTCAAGCAGCATTCCATTACTTTGCCACCAAATGCCACACCACTGCTGAACAACTTGCGGGCGGGTGCTTCCTTCATGGGTGTGGCTGTCATGAAAAATATATCCACCAAATTCCCCACTCAGAGAGGAACACGGAGCACTCAGCGTTTTTCCAAAACTTCAATTTATTCAGGCAGACGTGTTTCAGCGATATATATTGCGGGGTCCATGTGACCTATACAGAGTATAATGCGTGCATCCATTTGGGGGATGATCGATTACGAACTATAGTTCCCATAATGCACAGTTCCATATGACCATCCCATTGGAGGGAGTGCAGTATTTAAATGGGAACGTCATATGCACGCATCCTTCCCGTGAAAGCCTCTGAAGAGAAAGCTGAGGAGCTTTCGAAACGCGTCAGGCAAACCTACACAGAGGCTGTTAATGGCTGTAAGCGGTATATGTCCATACCATGGAAAGAGAGTTCTCTTGCTGCTGATGGCCGAGTGCGACTCAACTGATGGACACATCTTGGAGCCGAATGTATTCGCGGCCGTCCTGCCGCGGAGTCTGCACCACCCCGCGATAATAGGGGGCCACTCGACAAGGTATTTACCAAATCGATTATGTGGGCCAACAGCAGAGGATTTAGGATGGGCCCGCTTGCGGGGTCCATTCGACCTATACAGAGTATAATGCGTGCATCCTTTTGGGGGATGATCGATTACGAACTATAGTTCCCATAATGCACAGTTCCATATGACCATCCCATTGGAGGGAGTGTAGTATTTAAATGGGAACGTCATATGCACGCATCCTTCCTGTGAAAGCCTCTGAAGAGAAAGCTGAGGAGCTTTCGAAACGCGTCAGGCAAACCTACACGGAGGCTGTTAATGGCTTTAAGCGGTATCCGTCCATACCATGGAAAGAGAGTTCTCTTGCTGCTGATGGCCGAGTGCGACTCAACTGATGGACACATCTTGGAGCCGAATATATATATATATCTATATATATATATATATATATATATATATATATATATATATATCTATATATATATATATATATATATATATATATATTATTGTTCTTACAGCCTTGAAAAAGTCACGGTTGTGACGAAACACGTGTCGGCTGTTGTGTCTTTTCACTGAAAATTGGCTGTTGTCACTTCACTGAAAACAGATGTACTGTTCAGGACTTGGAAACGCCACCTTTTAAAGTGTTCAGTCCATGCATAATAAGTCTTTGTTTGAAAAAATTTACATTGACAAATTAACGCCAACGAGATTAATAAATCATTGAACATTTATGACTTCTTCTAGTATCTGTGTTACCTGTGAACAAAGTAACAAAATATATGTTCGTTAAAATTTGCTTAAATTATACTTTACTTTAAAAAAAAAAAAAAAGCATCAAATGTTGGGAGTGCCGGGGTATATTTAGTACATAATGTTATAGCACGAGGACTTTTGGTTGTCGTGTATTCACACCCAAGGTAGTGGGGTGTGCTATTACCCTGAGTGGCACCACGATTATTCATAGAGTTTTTGATTTGTATATCAGCATCACTTTGCCCATGTAAATTGTTCGTATTACGAGGTGCGACTTTTCTTTCCACCACTACCCTCCATTTATTTAGTATGGTTTATGTGGGGTTCTGCTGGAGTGTTGGGTTCCATTGTGGGAGAAGGGTGGACTTTCTTGTTGTTACAAGATGGAGGCTTGTAATAGCTAGTAGACACATCGGGAAAGTTATAAGCATGTTTCCATTTATGTATGGCTTGTATTAGTATGACTCCCTTCCCCAACCCCCCCAAATCTGGTCTTTGACATGGAAAGTGAGAGACCTAAACGACCCAATGAAAACCCAACACATCATAATATGTTGCCACAAGACATAATATAGAAGTACTATTGTTGCAGGAAATGCATTTGGTGGGATAGAAGTAAAAACATAGCTAAAGGTGGGGAGTGCCTAGATATTTTGCTAACCGCTCTATATATTCTAGGGGTGTTAACATATTGTTCAGAAATGGATTGCAATATCAACCCATACAGACAGTTACAGATCTAGATGGGAGTTATTTGAATGTGCAGGGTTTGCTTAACCACATTCATATTACCATTATAAACACATATGGACCAAACTGGGAAGAACCTCAATTCCTGTAGCCAGTTAAGGCCAGTTGCAACAAACTACGTTTACGCGCAATACTCTGGGGTGGGGACCACAATCTCACACTAAATGGTACCCTATATAGTACTAGCACCACAACATGTCAACGCACAGACTGCCATGCTAGAAATAACACAACACGAGCTACTAGATATCTGGAGAACTAGACATAGCACAAGACGAGAATACACCTATCATTCATCAGTATGTGATTTGCACCCACACTGGATTTCTGGATGGGAAAGCTAGATACAGCAGGATGTTCATTAGAGTACAAAACCAAACTGAACCTTCTCTGACCACTCACCCATAGTTTTATCAATGAGCATACCAGGCAGAGTAGAAGTATTTGGTGATTCCAACTCACTATGTTACTAGACGCAGTATTCAAGGCTGCGATCAGGAGAGAATGCATTTCCAAGGGGCTCAAAATGCTTCAGCCCATTATCGCTTTGTTCGCCCTAAGTTGGCAGGGTATGCCCAGACGTGGGTCCCTTGCTCACTTTGCCACTGGATTCAAGATAGCCTGGCTGATGAGGGTTATGAACCCAAAACCTGTCCCAGGATGCTTGTTTCCGGTCCAGGGAAGACATGGCTTGGCAGTTCGGGCTGGACTGTTCCCATGAGGCACAGGGTCAGACTGATTTGCATATGGCCATGTCTGAACTGGGGTGGTGGAGTGAGCTAAAGAATGATGATGGATTAAACCCAGATCAGTTGACTGGGGGTGAGTGTTTGATTTGCTCTAGCGCTCCGTCCATCATCCCCCTTTGGTATCGCTTTGTTCGCCCTAACTGGTTTCCGGTCCAGGGAAGACATGGCTTGGCAGTTCGGGCTGGACTGTTCCCATGAGTATATATAAACGGGGTATACCCAAATGACCCTCCTCTTACCTGGGTATCAAACAATATCTATATAAACAGAGATTGGTAGGGAGGGATTAATATCATATTTTTGAGTAGAGCACCTTTAATTACCCTCTCACAGTTTTTTTAAAACACATCTGATTTCATAAATACAAACACACACAATGGCACCTAGTCAAAAAACAATAAATGATTCAAAACATAAAAAAACCTGTGAAACAAAAATACCAAAAAATATGTTATAAACTACACACAACTGACGTTGCCAATACCCAAAACAATTATTCTTTGTGTCCACAGTTTACTCTAGGTGATCCACTCAGAGGTAGTCTAAGATGATATGCAAGGCAAAAAGGGAAGGTTATTTTCCTATCGCTCTTATTATGTCAACAAACATTATTTAAATCACTCTTAATATACTCCCGACTCCTCCTAGATAGATGTCGACGCGGATGCGTTTCAGCCTTAGATACTCTTCAGGCCTCTTCAGAACAAGGGCAATGGTGTAAACAATCAATGTAAACACCGGTCAAATGAACTCACAGGTCACTTCAATATCACCTATATGTGTATCCCCTCCACGGGGTCTGTCCTCCTCTCCTAAACGGAGGCGGACCTTCCTTCGTACACCCAATTCGCTTGAATCAACCCCGGAATCACTCGCTGTTTCCTTCAAGTCTTCGGGTTCCACTGTATTGTACAATTTCTTCAAGGCCGCCGTACCATCAGCGTGAGACAAGACGTCAGTTGTGTGTAGTTTATAACATATTTTTTGGTATTTTTGTTTCACTGGTTTTTTATGTTTTGAATCATTTATTTTTTGACTAGGTGCCATTGTATATACATGTGTGTTTGTATTTATGAAATCAGATGTGTTTTAAAAAAACTGTGAGAGGGTAATTAAAGGTGATCTACTCAAAAATAAAAATATGATATAAATCCCTCCCTACCAATCTCTGTTTATATAGGACTGTTCCCATGAGGCACAGGGTCAGACTGATTTGCATATGGCAATGTCTGAACTGGGGTGGTGGAGTGAGCTAAAGAATGATGATGGATTAAACCCAGATCAGTTAACTGGGGGTGAGTGTTTGATTTGATCTAGCGCTCCGTCCATCATCCCCCTTCGGTATCGCTCAGTCCATTTGAGGCAGATCAGATGCACTAGAACATGAACTGAAACAACCCAAAGTTAAATACACAGAATGTAGTTGGCCTGCCATAGAGACACAAATACATAATAAGCTACAGGAATTTCGAGATGAGGCAGACTGAGAGATATAATACTTGGGGACATAAGCAGTCGTCCAAAGATACGGACAGGGAGACAGACCGGGATGCACATTAGCTAGGCTAATTTAGCCTAAGTGGGCAGCTGACCAAATAGTCAACATGGAAGTGACTAACAGTAGCTCTTTATGTCATTCAAATGAAATACTGCTGAAATTCTCCAGGTACTATACAACACTAAAGGACTCCAAATGTAAGGTGACTAAAACAGATATATTCATCAGTATTTGTAAAGCAAGCATCGCCCTCGCATACGCAGACAGAAAGAGACATGGTCAGCTTCCCAATAACAAGAGAGGAAATCAAGAGAGCTTTAACTAGCACAACAGGAAGGCTCCCGGAAGAGATGCCCTACGATGTGAGTTTTATAAGGAATACATAGATATTCTAACCCTACATCTGCTAGAAATGTACAATAGCAATACAAAAGGAATACTACAGTCAACAGAACAGGAAGAAATCATAACAACAGCGTTAAACCTGGCAAGCCCCCCCAGCACTGTGACCCTTACAGACCCCTATCTCTAAAATTAATATCAACAATAAGATCTTAGGAAAGATTTAAGTGGCTAGACTGATGACCCTGCTGCGTGGTCTGGTCATGCTGGGTCAAGCCGGTTTTATACCAGATGCTCGACCACAGACAATCTATGTACTGTTGCTGTACTGCGTCAGATAGACCCAACATAAAAGCAGAGGCTGTGTTCTTTGATGTCACTTAAGCTTTCTATTCTACTGAATGGCCATATTGGCTAACTTCCCTTGATAGGATGGTGCTGGGCGAAGTGATGCTAAAAAGGATAACGCTACTGTATCCAGTCAAAATTAATGACCACATTCAGCCCCCATTGTTATCAAACAAGGAACCAGACAGGGCTGCACCCTGTCACCAATAATTTTCCTTTCGGCAATAAAAGGACTAGGCTCCTCAATGAGAGAAGACCATAACCATCGGGGTATACAGTTTGGCACCAGCAAAGTTCTTGTCTGACTATATGGTGATGACATCTTGCTAATAGTAAAAACATCCGGTTGTCAACATGCCGCCTATAGTTGAAGATATCCTAGGGTTTGGAAAATGGTCAGTTCAGATCATAAACTAGGGAAAATCATTAATGATGCCACTAACAACTGGCTCGAGGCACTGACACTAAACTGTCCACTCAAGTGGCAGGAAACGCAAGTTAGATGGAGCATATAAACACCACCAAGGTGGAGCAGAGCAATTCAGATATTCTTTTAATATAGCAACAGCATCTCCAACAAAGGTGATGTATGTAGAATAGCAGAGTGTGTTTTTGAATGGGAGTAAGGTGCGTGTTTAAGAGAAAGAGAGAGAGAACATGCAATTGGGACTGTAATGGACAGCACGCTGTGCAGTGCTTTTTTTTTTCTATCACATTCACAATATATATTCAGAGTTTGAGGTTCACAGACATAAAAGTGATTCTCACTGAATCAAATTATTTTTGGCCAAAGCGGGTATTAGAACCTAGTTTTCAAAATCATAGGGCACTATATAAACCACTAAATAAATTCTCCTCGAAATGAGCAATTACTGTAGCTGATAGAAGGGCAATAAAGGATTATACCTGTGAAAAGAGAGAATATACACTTTGCAGGTCTTATAGTGGGAGCCAATGAAATGTTGAAAGTGAGGTTTTTGAGAGGAATAAATAAAAAGAAAAACCATGCTCAAAAAGCAAGAGGATTGTTCTGCTGGAGTGTAGGCGAAATGCATTTGACTATAAGAGCAGGTAAAAGAAATAGCTAGGAGAAACACATTTTAAAGGTCAAGGCCTATCCATGAGTTCAGGCCTCAGTTTAGAGTGGTGGGTAATGGTCCTTCAACTGCTCATTAAAAGAATAACCACTCACAAAATGGAAAGAAATAGGGAGAGGTAGCAAGATTGTTTTGTATTGTAATGTAATTGGAATTACATAGCGCTTACTATCCCTGACGAGGCGTTGGAACACTTTAATGTGAATTGCATGCTATTCCGGGAACCAGGGTTAGAGGTAGCTTGGTAGAAAAGTATTGGTTTTTAGGTTCTTCAATTTAGGTTAATTGGGGTTTGTCTATGCTCCCAAGATATCATACATTTACACCAGCTTTATTTTATAAGTAGACTGATAGTGGTAAAAATAATAGTGGTAACGCAAGTCATTAGTGGGAAAGGGTGACGTGCTAATGTTAGGTGATTAAGTAGTTACACAGAGAGGTTTCAAAATAGTTATATGAGTCAATGGAGTTTGATAGACTTAGGATGAGTCAACGAGTCAAAAAGAGCAAGATTTCGGCCATTCTTCTAGAAAGGTGTTGTAGGGTGCATTTATTTTGAAGTGGTATGCAGACCAGTGTACATACACATAAGTGTGTGTATATATATATATACACACACACACGCACACACACACACCTAGGCATACAGTATTCACATATCAAGACACACATAAATGTAAGGCATAAATGTACCTACATGGTAAGCACAGACACATGCAATGTTTATACATGCAAACACAGAAATATTTCTGTAGAGGGACCTGTATGTGCTCCCTCCATGAAATTCGGTCTGTGGAAGTCTCGGGGTGTATGGGATAGTGTGTTCCTCTAGCATTGATTTGGTCTTCTTTCATTGGAGTTCCCTCTTCTAGGAGACCTAAGCTTACGTTTTTTGTACCTTGTTATTGCTACTGCTTTACGTTGTGTGTTGCTGACCCTAATGATCTTATATGAAAGAACCTGCTCTCAACTATTCTCCTGAAGTTCATATTGTACTTAGTAGCCCTTACTTTTGCTGATAAAGAGATCCAGAGTTTGGCTGCTTGTACAAAGAAAGATGTGCTGTCCATGTTTTTTTCTTTTGTTTGCTGGAATTGTGACACAAAGTGCCAGTCCTGAGCGTAGGTTCCTGGGTTGGCTGTATTTAGCAATTTTATTCAGGATGCATACAGGCCATTAACAATTAGTGCCTTCTGGGTAACACATAACAGTTTTAAGATGGGTCTTCTGGCAACCGGAATTAGTAGAGGGATTCAAGGAAGGGAAGATATGGGCTAGTTCCTTTGCACATAAGTGTAGTGTGGCAGCAGAGTTTTGACTACTCTGTAATCTTCTCATGGTTTTTAAGGATGAGCCATGCTATAGCTCACTAGCGTAGTCTAGTTTAGATAGGATGAGAGATATTGTTGCTTGAAATTTACAAGGAAATCCTCAGTGTGCGAAGATGCGTTATAATGTGTTTATGGAAAGAAGGGCTGATCTGGATAGTTTGTCCACCCTTGGCATTCATAGACAGTTTGGAGTCCATATTAATTACAAGATTATCTGACTTCTTGGATATTTTTGGAGCGTTCCTACCTAGTTCATCTGGCCAGGCGAGTTTTTCCAATCGCCACAGGTAAGTATCTCAGTTTTGGAGGTGTTTAATTTGAGGTGCATCCAGAGTTAAATTAACATTTTTGAGTTTCAAATGTGCTTGGAGTTTTACAATTTGAGAATTATTTGTGTATTGTCAGCATAGTTCTAGCAAGTGAGCCCAAATCATGTAGACTTTAATAAAGCATTGGCAAAACCAATAGGGCTTGCCTACACAAGAACTATTGGTGTTGGCAATGTGTTTTTGCCATGTTGCACACCAGTGTGGCTGCTGTTCAGCATGGCTAGACGTTAGTGGCGTGCAGTGTCCTAGAGTGGAGGGGGGAGGGGAGTAGAGTACTGTACACTGGATTTGTTGGAGTAGAGTGTTTTAGAGTGGAGTAGGGGGAGTAGAGTGTTGTAGAGTGGGGCGGCATAGAGTGGGACGGCATAGAGTGGGACGGCATAGAGTGGGACGGCATAGACGGAAGTGGGGTGGCATAGACTGGGGTGGGGTGGCATAGGGTGGGGTGGCAGAGTGGGGTGAGGTGGCATAGAGTGGGGTGGCATAGAGTGGAGTGGGGTGGAGTGGATTGGATTGAGGTAGTGGGGTGAATTGGACTGGAGTAGATTGGGGTGGATTGGATTGGGGTACAGTGAGTTGGAATGAGAGGTTTGGAGTGGGTGGACTGGATTAGATTGGTTTGGGGTGGGGTGGATTGGAGTGGGGTGGATTAGATTGTTTGGGGTGTGGTGGATTGGATTAGAATAGGGTGGTATAGAGTTGAGTGGCCTAGAGTGGAGTGGCGTTCAATCTCCAGGTCAGAGTCCCCCTACTCTTCTGGGTCCCAAACGTTAGCCAAAGTGGGGAATGGCCCTACAAACCCCTGGCCAAGTACTCATCTCTTTCCAACCCTCTCACTTCACCCGCTGTTGCGAAGATGTAGTCCAATCTGAAGAATACCTCAAGTGCTTCGGAGTAGTAGGAATACATATGATCAATGGGGTGGTGTCTGCGCCATGGTCTGAGAGGCCCATGGTGCCAGCGAAGCCTGTCAGAAACGTCTCCTTCTGTTGTCCCTTAATCAGGCTGGTGCGGTCTAGGGTTGGGTCCACTACACCAT
Source organism: Calotriton arnoldi (assembly GCA_963921515.1). NCBI lineage: Eukaryota > Metazoa > Chordata > Amphibia > Caudata > Salamandridae > Calotriton > Calotriton arnoldi. Next base: position 1,347,999 of record CAWUFW010002144.1, on the reverse strand, counting down.
TAAAGTCGCCCGACAATGTGCAAGGAGAAACCTGCCTCCAACAAAATCCCCACCACCACATCTAGGGTCACCTTTTGAAGTCTTGGGGGGGCATAGACTCTGACTAAAGTAACATCTCTCCGACCCTAAAGTCCCTTCACTGCCACGTAGGTCCCACTTGAGTCAGCCCATGTTCTCTCTATGCGAAAGAGAGGGGTCTTTCTGACAACAATGGCCACAACATTTGTGCATGCGTGGTGAAACCCGCATGCACCAATGTTGTGTATGCTCCTCTTCCTAGGAAACTCCAATGAGAGCCTCGCAGATGGGTGTTCGTGCCCGATTCTTGATCAGGAAGGCAGAGCTGCCTTGATATTACTAAATTATAGTGTCACATTGGTCAGTTTCCCATCTAGTGCTTTTGAATCAACTGGAACAACCTGGAATTCAAGGTATTCCCCTGGCATGGTTTTAACTCTATCCTTTCTGAGCGGCCTCCCATGCCATTTCAGTGATGTACTAAACCTCTGACTTGTAGAATTCCTTGGGCCTCCACATTTTACCCAGTTACCTTTAGTCATTCAATCCTTTGTTTTTTTGCTGATGTTCTAAGTATATTGATATCCAAATCATCATTTCATTCAATGAAAATCAGGTCTCTAACTACGAAAATGTTTTGGACTTGCATGCAATCAGTTGCTTTCTGGATAAAGACAAATTCATTAAAACTTTAGAGCAAAACTGGCATCTCCAGCATTAAAGGGTCTGGTACCATATACACTTCTCTTTGGAGAACTTCGGAGCTAGACCAATCAACCACCATGGTTGCGTCAACAAAAAATCTTGGATTCATTTTCTGACCTCTTTTCTCCTTGTCTGGACAAACAGTGTGTCATCTACTTCTAATACATCCAAACGCAACACAAAATCCTGCATTTTCACACCTGTCACTGCGACAAGACTGTTGTACAGTCAATTATATTCTCACAACCAGATTACAAATTCTGCATTTTTACACCTGTCACTGCGACAAGACTGTTGTACAGTCAATTATATTCTCACAACCAGATTACAAATCCTGCATTTTCACATCTGTCACTGCGACAAGACTGTTGTACAGTCAATTATATTCTCACAACCAGATTACGCAAGTGTTCCCTGTCTTAAACTTCCCACCTTTTGCATTTGGTACCCTTCAGATCATTAAGAACAGTGATAGGATTCTCATCGGAGGCTACCCTAGATACTGTAGCATTTCGATTAATCTTTCTGCTTTCTGTTGATTGCTGCTACCAAATGATCTATCCATTTGCCATTGTGCAGTGCATAAAAGGGCCCGCTCATTCTTCAGCACTATTTTATTCCTTTCGCTTATTCCAGAATCCTATGCTCCGTAACAGCCATGATCCTGTGCCATCCTAAAATTAAGAGGGAATATATTGGAGGTAGATCCTTCTCCTTTCTAGCTCCACAGGACGGGAAATGTCTCAGTCTTGAGCTATGGTGCATCCTAAATCTTCTGGAAAAAAACTTAAAACTGTCCTTTCCATACATGAGTATAGTCTGTCCCTTTCCCTTAGCACCAGGATACCCTCTTGGTGTGGTATTTTCAAGCATCTCTTTCAACAGAAAAAGAACTAAAGAAATGTGCATTATCTGCACCATTTGGTGTAATTGAACAAAACACCCCGAGGAAAAGGGGAAGGTGAAGAAGCCCAAATATCTTGTAAAAGTAGTTCGAAGGCCTATCAGGTATCTGCTCCAGCGTGTTTTACAGTGCATCATTTGTTAATAACTGTCCAAGAAACTGGAACCATATATGCTACACACTAGTTATCCTGTCCCAAAGAGTATTAAAATACATTTGCCAGGCTTCTGCACAGGGTCAGTCTGGTCATGTTCCCAAAGATAGCCTGATCACTGTCAAGTGCAGAATGACAATGGGCAGGCCTGGGCAAGCACAAGATGATGCGCGCCTCTTCCCACAACAAATTATTCTAAACCTCAAGGAGTGACAGTGAGGCCTGGGGAAATTGCAGCTTTTCAGTAGTACAGTTTGAATTAGCCTTGCTTTGAAGGTGAGAAGAAGGGACAGTGCACAGGAAAAGAAGGCTGTGGAGGGGAGCTGACTGAGGAGTGAGTGCCTCATTCCATAGAGTACATCAATGCACATGGAGTGATTAGCCAGTTATTGAGCCTAGGTGAGAGGGTGTCCAGTAGTTTTAGGAAGACAAATCTTGGATTGGTGATTGGAAGGATCAAATGTGTTTGATTAGGTAGCCTGCGGCATGACTGGAGTAATTCATGGTTGATGGACATGGTCTTTCAAGGATCTTGCATTCAATTATCTCTTTAACCAAGATCCAGTGGATTTACCGGAGGATAGTTGCAATTTGCTTGTAGGCTAAATTTGAGTTGAGCGACATGTGTCTGGACCCTTTGCAATTTGGCAAGTGTTTTCTCCGATATTAAGGACTCTCAGGGATTATGGGAGCTTTATTTATTTTGAAAGTAAAACACCACCTCCCCCAACCTACTCCACATTGCTAGATTTAATTTCTGTGTAAGGGAAAACTGCACTGCGTCTGCTATAATAAATCCCTCTTGTTCTGTTGCTTTAATTTACTACTTGTCTGTTTTGTGACTGACTCCCACTGTAGCATTAGGCAGTTTTTTTCCCATTCTCTCATGGCTCGAGCAATGCTGTTGTATAGCTTCCTCGCGCTGTGACTTGCCTATGTCTCACCGTTCCACGTGCACCGGCTGAAGGTTATTTTCCTTTGAACCTGCTTGGAGTTCTTAATTCGGGTGTGAGGAAATTACCACTTCCATCACAATAGACAAGCATAGGTGTAATCGAGTATACACTGGAGTATGTAATGTAATCTGGTTTTAATAAAAAAGAATAGTGCTGCTTGTGTGGGAATATCAGCAATGACCAGTTAGAAGAAAGAAATGTAAATGACCATGCTTTCTCGGGCTACCTACACCTAACATGGCTGCTTTTGGAAAGTTGCAACGCCCATATTAGCCTTGTCAGTTTGGTAGAGGCACATGAAGCATTCAAACAAAAGAAGGACTAAACTGGAGAAGTACTGCCTCGGAAAAAGGCAGTCAGTTGCCATTTTATTATTATTTTTTCCGCTTCCGAAAATAATTAAAATTCCTGCAGTACATTATTCCTCCAAAGCAATGTATGTAAGCACTTTAATGTTCACGACAATTTTTTGCTTTGCCCACGTTTTCCTAGTTACCCTTCTTGCTTGAAATGCAATGTTTCTACTACTTGCATGCTTCTGACAAGCAGCACAGCTGTTTAAAGTGAGCTAATCTGTTGACGTCATACCAGTGGCTAGCCCTACAATCTTGTCAAAATGGAGTCCTTCTATTATATCTACGTCAGAAGCCCTTTTGGAATATGGTAAACAGTATGACTTAGAGTCCCGTTTTTCTGCAAAGGTACGGACTTCCCCATTTATGAACCCCCTCCCCCCCCCCCCCATGTATGAATATGTAGAAGCACCATAGAGCAGGTGCCTTTTTCTTTTTATTCTCCCGATTAAATATTCATAAAGCCATGGCATGGCAGGGAGGGGGCGGAGCTGTATAGGGTTGGCGCTGGAGACAGCTGATGTGGTTGCTGCAGGTTGGGCAAGGGGCGAAAATGCTAGGGATGCGGACATAGAACCCCGCAATGGAGGCTTTGGTGCAGGGCATCTATGTAGCGTGAGCCAGAAGGTATTGAGGACTGGCTCGAGCCAGGCAGCCCGCTTCCAAGGCTTCACATACCGGAGTCCTTGCAGTGTTGATGACCAGCTGTGGGGCGCCTTCCTGATAAAATCAAAGGAGTGATGGTGAAACATGAAACTGGGCACCATGCTGTTAACACGAGCACTGGTGTTACGAGCTCAAAACAAACAAAAAAAGTAGTTCCAAAACTGATGCTAATACTGTAACTAGTAGATTTATAGTGTATTTAGTCACTGCTCTTGGCGAGGGTTAACCACTGGAAGAGGCACCACAAATGCATGCCATAAACGAATGGGAATAAAGAATAGGAGAGTGACCATGGACCCAGCAAATAACAAGCCTACAGGCGGGCTGTAAACCCACAGTGTGAATACAGCAGGTCTCGAAAAGACAGTGCAAGAGCTGCCTAGGCTTGACCTAAAAAAGGGTTATGGAGGGAGCAGCAGGCAGTGGGAGTGGGGCGAAATAGTACCTGAATCACGTTGGGAGCAATGGACGGGCACTGATAAAGTTGAATTAATCTGTGCTTTGTTCGTGCTCCACAGCAAGCATCGAAAATTAAGTTTTGGCTGAAGTAGCCAATTCGGAATGCTGCAAAGAAGAGTGATGCTGAGGCGCACAAACGGTAAGTAATGGGTAGGCCCCAAGCTCTGTTAGTAAACAAAAGAGTCTCGCAAGCGAGAAGCATGCGCGCAGGCTTGACCGTAAAAAGAGGTTAAGTACTAGGACCCAAACTTCCAGACAGGCACCAGGGCAATTTCTGGCACAACCAGGTTTTTTACTTTTAGTAACTTATTTTTTATAAAGCGGTAAATACTGCACTTTGCCATCTCTAAGATTTGTAAATCACAAATGTTACTGTTATTACTCAAATTATGATACTCAATTTACCCACCTCCGAAAGATGGAAAAAAAATCCATCATTGTTTACCTTTTAAAAAAAAAAAAAATGCAACTTGGGATGTAAGGTCTCCTGCCTGGGGCCTGCATCTTTATTGAAGAGTACATTTGCTTTCATTTTTTAGTAATGTTTCATGATCATTTCTTTAGAAATATCTGTTAAATACGATGGCTATTAAAATTCTCTAGCGAGCAAGCAAGGGTCAGGCACTCTTGCTATGTACAATGGTATGCTGTTATTTATGCCACACCATTTTCAACGATCACAATCCGCCACTTCATAAAGTAATGCAGATCTACCGCAGAAAAAGGGGGTGGATTAAAATTCACACTGGAGGAATTAAAACTACTTGAAAGGGCACCTCTAGCCGTCTCTCTCCCCCTGTAATTGGTTTGGGAGACTGGGATCATTGCACAAAGCAACTACCATCAGAGCCCAGTTCATATCCTTTAATTATGTATAATGAGAGCACCCCACTGGGTTCACATAACTATCAAGTCCATTGAGATCTGATGGGTAATGGAGTTATCGAAAAAGAGTACAAGGGCATGGCAATATAGCCCCCCCGCCCCTCCCATCACCACCACCTCCCATCCTTGGGCAGTTAATACATTACCTTAACACACACATGCACCCGCACAGGCTGCTCCCCGCGTAGTCCCATAGCTTTATAAGTTGTCAGAGTCTGTATTCTGTTCTCTGGATCCACAGCCTGTGGAGGTGATTCTTCCTCTCTCATGAATTTGGCTTTGATCCATTCTGATAGTAACCTGCACATAGAGGTAAAAGTGAGTGCCATCTAATAAAACAGGCTCTGAACCATAATAGAGAGCACATGTTAATAAATATTTTAAAGGGGTGAGAAGAGAATTCCACAAGGTCACTACTTTGTCAAGAAAATGTGGCGCACACATCTCCGTACTCAAGGTGTAATTTCTACCACAGTGGAACTAAGATTCGCAAAAGGCACCTGTGTTTGAGCTATCTGAGAGAGATATCCAGCTCTATCATGCCAGATGCGAGGATCCTACTTCGTCCATGTCTTTTCTTTGCATTCATAGTCTTGCATTTATAATGAAGGCACGTAAAAGACAAAGTTACCCACATTCAGTAATAGTATGTTTACTTATTGGTAGTAGTAGTTTTGCAGCTTTAAGAGTCTTTTGGATTCACATGCTCTGCATTATTCCACCATCTAGTAGTTGGTTTCGGAATGGTTAGTCTTCAAGTCTTTTCTCTCTTTTTTTTTTCTCCTTTGGGCATCGTCAAGTTATCAACTATTTGGTCTCTTTTCCCTTCTCTCATTATAACTTATACACACCCTGGATGCTTTTCAAAACAGTCGCATTCTTCAGATTCTTTTTCTCCCTTTTGTAGGTTTCTCTTGCTATATAGTCTGTTGTCTTTGAAAACAAACCTCTTCTGGGTAGGTGGGTGGATCACACTTGAATCCAGAAAACATTTCAGGATGCAAACTACTCCTACCTGTAACTAACCTTTGCATTTTGCTGCATGAATCTTTTCTGGATTTACATGATCTGCATTGACTTTGTAGCTGTATCCTCTTCTCTAAAGAGGCTGGGATTGCTCATGTGTGCATTTGCAAACAAGTGTTTTTTTAAAAACAGTTTTTATTGGCTTTAAGGTTGTAACACCACAAAATAAGAACTCACCACCATGCCTTGTACAATTAGCATATGTCAGACATAAATATAGAAGCGTACTTGGGTAGAGTACCATAAAACCCCAGCTAACAGCATTAGACAGATGCATATTCAGCCAACAGCAGACCTCCCTCGTTTTGCCCACCTCAATTAATCTTTGGGCCATGCTGCTGATGTTGTAGAGGGGTTCCCTCCCCCCGGGGGTCATCTGCACTCCTCCAGGTGGTTTGAGAAGATCCGGAGCCCCAGCCAAGGGCATAATGTTCTCGCCATGGTCCTCACACTCTGTGAATTTGTTTTGGGCAACCTCTTGCGCTATAAACCACTCTCTCTGCCTTCATGGAGTGCATCATACCAGTGACCCATTGATTCAGTGTGGGGAGGGGGATTGGACTGCCCTACACTTTGGCAATATCTTGCTTCGGCCGGGGCAAAACCTAGTGTGCTAAAAAGAAGCTGCTTCCTGGGGAGATCAACGTCATTGGGGATACTCAATACAAAGAAGTGGGGGTGTATGGAATGTGCCCGAAAGACTGAGGTCAACTTTGAGGTTACCATCCTCGAGTATGAATGTATATGGGGGCAGTCCCAAATCATGTGGAGGTAGGAACACTTCCCACATCGCAGACAATTAGGGCTCTGTGCCCTACTCCTCAAATAGCCATTGTCTATGATAGTAGACCCTGTGTAGGACCTCCAGTTGTGTAAGCGGCAGAGCAAACAAGTGTTTTATCACTTTGTCCCACCTCAGCCTCTCTAGTGACTTGAATGTCCACACAGCAGTGTCTTGTGAAGGTGTGTGCGGAAGACCATGTGGCAGCCTGCAGCTGTTATTTAAGGATACATTTCCTAGGTAGACAAGAAGGGTTTCTTCCTTTGTCCTTGTCGAGTGAGCCCTTGACCTCTCGCCAGGTGTTACTCCTCCTGTTTTGTGAAAGTCATTAATTGTTTGGACTATCCATTTTGCAATAGTTCCCTTTGTAACTGGAGAGCCTTTGCTTGCTTGTGCAAAGGAGATGAAAAATTGATGCCCCTTCCTGACTGGTTTAGTCTTTTAAAAATAATACATAATTGCCCATCTCGCATCCAGCGTATGCAAAGCTTTCTCAGACTATGTCTTGGGTTGTTGGAAGAAAGCAGGAAAGTGTATTACTTGGTTAACACCTAACTGTGATACCACCTTTGGTGTAAACAGTGGGTTTATTCTCATTACTACTTTATCCTTTTGAATTTGTAGATCTGGTTCCTGTGTTGTATGTGCCTATTTTCGACTAACTCTTCTTAACGATGTGAAAGCAACTAAGAATACTGTTTTCAGTGTTAGATATTTGAGTTCCACGTAATCATACATTCAAAAGGTGCTTTCATTAGTTGTGTCCGCACCAAACTGAAGTTCCATGTAGGTGTGGGTGCCCCCCCTGGAGGGTTGTGATCCTGTTTGCTCCTTCCAGCAAACGTTTTATAGGAGTTGAGGTGAAGAAGCTTCTCCCTATTACTCTACTTGTATATGCCACTATGACTGCTAAGTGGACCTTCAGTGAGGCATAGCAGAGTTTCTTGTCTTGCAGATGTGTGATATACCTATCTATGTAGTGTAATGTGCCCATAACTAGCACCAGTGTACGATGAACCACGTTTTCTCGTGGTTCAGCGAATGCTACATTTTTGTGAGTGTTTCATTGGTTATGTTTATATAAAGTGTACCCCTGATGAAGGGCCTGCGACCCAAAATGGATTGGGTTTCTTAGTCAAGATTATCGCAATCCTTTAGACTGTGTATGATGAAGAAATTGTAGGAAGCCGAGTATTTTCACATATAAATTTACAGCTACAATGAACGTTTGGTTAAAAAGAATGTACTGATTGAAAAATGAGTACAAGGATCCTTTGTTTCTAGTTACACGACATGAAATTATGGTAGAATGTCTAAACCTGGGGGCGAGTGTTGATTTCAGTGCGTCTTGGGACTGATATGCAGGATTTTGCTATCAGCAAGTTGAAGCAATTACTCTTCGGTCTTTGGGTCAGAAGACAGCACATCTTTGATCATTGTTTCAAAGTTTAAGAATAACGTGTGTGCTTTTCAAATATTAAACCGAGTATCCACAGGTTCAGAAGTGTACTGAAGAGTTGGTGTCTGAGGTCCAGTATTTATAGCCAGTTGTACCTTTTTAAGTGAGGGAGAAGCGTCTAGAGGTTTCCTTTTGAAGTCCCAAGGCATCCTGCCTCCCCTGTACTGGCTCCAGACTAACTACAGGGGGTATGCAGCCCTTTGTGTGGAGGCAGGACACAGCCTATTCAAGTGTAAGTAGGGCTGTGCCCAGCTGCTCCCTCCCATCCTGCCATTAATGACCCATCCAAATTAGACTTCACCATAAGTTAAGATTTTAAATTCCAATTCAGGGGACCCCAAACATGAACTGGTCACCTATTGCCAATTTGGAAGTTGCACTTATAATATGTAATAAGGTAATTCCAATGTTATCTACAGTATGGGAGAGGTAGGCCTTGCAATAGTGAAAAACAAATGTAAGACTTTTTCACTACCAGGGCATGTAAAACTTTTAAAAGTGCATCTCCGGCTTTTTAAATACCTTGCACCCTGCCCTCTGGGCTGTCCAGAGCCTACCGTAGGGGTGACATATGTATTATAAAGGAAGGTTTAGGCCTGGCAAAAGGTTTACTTTGTCAGATCGACATGTCAGTTAAACTGCACACACAGGCTGCAATGGCAGGCCTTCTCTCACATGGATAGGAGTATTTCTCCTGACCAATTTTGAACTCATTTCCCTAGAGGACTTGTCCATCTTGCTGCTCAGCTGAAAATCTGGGTCACCTCTTGACCCATGCCCTCCGGACATTATTAAACCTGCTGCTCCACTGATTAATCCCATCTTTAATAAATTGATGACTGTTTCGTTGGAGGCAGCTATAGTGCCACAGAGTTGAATGCAGGACTTACTACTACCTTTACTGAAGAAAGCTAATGCGGACCCCAAGGTGCATAACGACTTCGGACCAATTTCTCTGTTTCCTGCTGCTGCCAAAACATTGGAGAAGTTGGTCAACTGACAACTCTCCCATTTTTTGGAACATAACCAGCAGCTTCATGACACTCAGTCTGGCTTTTGTGCAGGATATAGCATGGAATCTGCCCTCTTGGAGATCTCTGAATTCATTAAGGACAATCTCAATCATGAGGCGGCAGCCATGGTTGTCCTTCTTGATTTGTCAGCGGCTTTCGACACAGTCTCCCACTCTATTCTCCTGGAAAGATTATGAAGTGTGGGTGTCCAAGACACGGCCTGGCTCAAGTCCTATCTGGAAGACAGATCTCACATGGTCTGCCTCCCTTCATGTCCTCTGTCAAACCACTTGATATCGGGGTGCCTGAGGGCTCTGCCCTGAGCCAGGTTCTTTTTAATATCTACTTGGCCCCCGGGCTAAACTTGTGGGAGCTTGGGGTGTGAGAGTGACCTTGTATGCTGAAGACACTCAGCTTATGTTTTCATACCAGGAGAAGGATGTGGGAGCTTTGGACGCTCTCAAGGGCTGCTTGAGGGCCGTTGGTAAATGGATGAATGTTAGTTGCCTTAAACTGAATTCTGACAAAACAGAAATACTCTTTCTTGGCAAAATTCAAAGCACTAATATTTGCTTACAGAGCATGTGAGCAAAATTCTTAACATTTAAGAAGACTGACTCCCTACCAACAGGGGAGATCCTTGCGCTCCAATGGGCGAAAACATTTACATGTACCCAGGCCCAAGAGGAGGAGGTGGCTCCTTTTCCCTTTTGACCTCAAACTATGGAACTCATTACCGTCAACTTTTTGCTTTGCTCCTTCCAAACCAGTTTTTCCATTTTGATGTATAGACTTCCTGTTCTGATGTCCGACTAGTCACCTGTACCACAATTAGGCCGCTAGTGCTGGGAGGCTTCTCCAGAAGCAGACGTGTGCTTTATAAATTTTATCGTATTGTATTGAGACCTGTTTAATGGGCTACTTAAGTGGGTGGCACAATCAGTGCTGCAGGCCCACTAGTAGCATTTAATTTACAGGCCCTGGGTACATGTAGTACCACCTTACTTGGGACTTATAAGTACATTAAATATGTCAATTAGCTGGAGGCCAATTCTACCATGTTTTAAAGAGAGAGTACAAGCACTTTATCACTGGTTAGCAGTGGTAAAGTGCACAGAGTACTAAGGCCAGAAAATTCAGCAAAAAGTGGAGGATAAAGGCAAAAAGTCGGGGGGGGGGGCCTGCAGCAAGGGCCAGAATCAGCAAAAGTGTAATGAGGCTACCTTCTGGTGTAGCAGCTGGCAACTGCACTGTGGCATGGTCAATGGGTGCTTTGTACAGTTTGGTGTGATCAGTATCAAAAGTGACACTGTGTTAATTTTCTGGATGACCCTTCGAATGAGAAAGTGAGGAAACATGTAGTCACGGTCTAATTGCCAGTTCTGACTCCAGGGGTCTCCAGTGGAACTAATAGCATCCCTCTACAGGAAGCAGAACATTTGAAAGTACATGTTGTTACTAAAAGATCCATCAGTGGAAACCCCACTTGCTGAAAATTCTGTGCACAATGTCTAATGCAACTCCGGCTCATAAATGGTGGACTCAACTGACTGAGTCCTCAATCAAATGCAACAGCCAGGAGGCAGTGGCTCATACATCTGAATTAGACAAATTGGATGTCCTCCTAGCTGCCAACAAGACCTCCAGAGTCCACCTAGAAACGAAGGTAGATGCAGTGGCAAAGGAAAGTAATTTTCTCCAACATGATCATAAAAAGCTCCCAGCATGAATGGCCCTCATGGAGAGGACAGTCGCGATCTTCAGACTCAAGCCTCCGATTTTCAATGGCAACAATGAGATCTCACGGAGAGGATGAACGTCCTGGAAACGAGGGCTGAAGATGCTAAGGGGAGAGTCCGACAGAGCAATATCCATATTATAGGCCTTCCAGAGGGTTACGAGGGATCCAACATGGTGGACCACCAGGAGCAATGGTTTAAAGAGCTGGTCCTGGCTGAGAAACTCGCCCGCTTCTTTTCCATTGAGCCTGCCTATTGGGTGCGGACGTACGAGTTACTTACCTTCGGGTAACGATGTATCTGGTAGAGACGTTGTCTAGCCGCAGATTCCTTAACTCAGAATATCCCCAGGCGTCAGACTGGATCCGGAAAATTTTTGCGTAGCAGTACCTCTGTGCGCCGGGGGGGCGGCGCCGCCTAGCTCCGCCCTGACGTAGTCCCCGGACATGACGTCAGTGGAGCTATATAGGACCCCCTTGGCGCGCTGACGTCAGTTTTCTTCGGAGGAACTTTTCCGCGCCACAACCCGGAGCCCCCAGCAAAACCGTGAGAGTATGGGAACAGTGTGCGAATAAAAAGAAAATGGGTGAGAAGGCACCATGAACAACAGTGAGAAGCACTGTTGACTGAAAAGGTGTTGAAAAGGAAAGAGCAGAGCAATACATGGAGAAGCTATGTGCGCGTAAGCGAAGTGAATGTTACCCCCAAGGGAAAGAGATGTATAAAAGAAGACCGAGGCAGACGACAGAAAGTCAGCACTCGATGAAGGGAATGAAAAGCAACCCCACAAAAGCGACAGAATGCTCTCTCCTGAGGCAAAAGGAGTAATGAATTGAGCCAACTGCGACAAACAATAAAGCCCCAACCCATAGGGTTAAAGAAAGAAATAGGGAGACTGTGTCCCGTATGAGAGAACTAGTGGACTGAGGAACCGGCTAGAAAGACCTCAAAAGCAACGGAGAAGGTGGGTATGAGGGTAGAAAACACCAGTAGGCTCCATACTGGAGGAAACTGATGTGAGAAACGCAGAAGGACACCTGAACCTATCACCCAAGCATGAGATTGGGAGAAGCAGAACAAGCAATGCCAGAATAAGCCTAATGGGGAGGGTGGTGAAAGATACCGCCCCGTAGAAGGATAAACCACTCCAAGGGAGTGAATGTAGAAAACCCCACCTGAACAGTCCTTGCAGATCGGGGAGGATGGGTGGGCGTTAAGGAATCTGCGGATAGACAACGTCTCTACCAGATACATCGTTACCGAAGGCAAGTAACTCGTACATCTGATAGAGACATCTAGCCGCAGATTCCTTAACTTAGAATAGATACCAAAGACATACCCCATAGGAGGCAGGTCTGCGAGAGAACCCCACTAAGTTGCTAGGGGAACAGAAGTGTCAAGCAGCCGGCTAAACACAGTGGGGGCAGAACTGCCAGAGTGGCCAACACCGGAGTACAATACTCCATAGGGAGTGGCCAACAATGAGAGGCAATGGCATTAAAGCTGCCGAGGGCGGCAGGAAATCCCTGTTGGTGAAACAGAGGAGAAGTGAGCACAGAACCAGAAGGGCAGTGCGGAATAAAAGTGGATACTTTCTGAAAAAGGAGAGGAACCAAGTGTATAATATGAGGGATCCACAGGATCTGATGGACTTGGAAAGAGAAAGGTGTAGCTAGGGTACAAAAATGGACCGAGTCCGAGCAGGCAGGACGGACATGCAGAAGCACAGTGGAAGTGAGAACAGCATCGGAAGGATGCTGATGACTCCCAGGATGAGGCAGTGTTAAAGGAAACACAAGACCGGCTAATGCACTGTGGCCCATGCACCGGACATGTGAAAGGCGGGCATGAGAAGAATGGCAACAACCAGAGCCATGAATGTGGGGAACAGAAGTACACAAGAGAAACCGTATGTACCGCCAGAACCACACCATGGAGAGGAGAAGGCCCCATAAAGCGCCACGAGCAACAGCTGAGACACGAGACACTCACTAATAGGGGTATTGTGTGAAAGAGAGCCGGTAAAACTAACACACATGGAAGACATGCGCTCACGAAAGTGAGGAACCAGACCACAGCCACCGCAAGGAAGAGTACGCCTGCAGGAGGTCTGGGCGTGTGTAGTACGCTGGACAGGACTAAAGAAGACAGGGCCCAGCCCGGTGGATGAGTTGAGAAAGAAAAACCATGCTAGCACCAACAGCTACGTAGCAGTGGTACTGGCCCAGAGCCAGATACAACAGCCACAGGCAGTAGGAAAGACCCACTGGCTACTGTGAAACAGACAGGGAGGCCGAACAGCACTGGAAGGAACAAGAGTGGATACACGCTCAATACTGCACCAGAGAAAACACTGCTGGGAGGAGAACCCCCCCGCTGAAAGGAGCAACCGCAGCTGGAAGGAAAAACAGGACAACACCTGCGCGGAATGCAGCAGGAAATAGAAAGGCCTGGTAGGGAGGTGGCCAAAAAACCAAGGCGCAAGACAAAGACAGCAGCAAGGTCTGGGGCCAAAATGCCGCCACGGAGAGCGAAGTCCAAACATGAGAGGACTACGCAGCACGGGCATAGGAGAGTAGAACTGTACAACGGAAAGGTGCCGGAAAACGTACCAGCATGTGAGAGCGAGCACACTAGGGAGCAGTCGCTGTACGTAATAGAACACAGCAACAGGGTCCTGTGATAGGCAGTGCAGAGATGGAACGGCCGCAGCGAAAGAACCAGGATGAGACGGGAGGGACCTGAAAGCCCTTCCGGCCTCAAGAAATGGAGTAGTGAGATGCAGGGGAGTGCCGCAGACCAGCAGCAGCAACTATGAGAGAGCCCAACAAATGGACCGCAAGAAGGCCCCGGGAGGGCATGCAGCTGCAGTAAAGCGCACAGGCACAGCTGCCGAACAACGTAGTAAAAAGGGCCCCACAGAAGCGTAGAAAGACTGCTGCGGGAAGAAGGCAGCTATACAATAGCTAACAAATACCCCACATAGGGTAAGCATCAACCCGCAGAACGGGCACCTCTTGAGCGTGAGCCCATAGACAGAGGACGTAAAGTGGGAACACAGAAACCACAGGTTCCGAACATATAACCCCTGTAGTAGGGGCGTGCAAGGCAAAAAAATAAGCAGCTGACCTGCTGCATGAAAGAAAGCAAATACGGCGAGAAGCCGCTTAGGCCGCTGAGGTATTACCAGGAACCCAGGGCCAACCTGAAGCAAGACACTACGGAAGGGTAGACAGAAGGCGGTGAACCGCAGAGTCCGCATGTGCGTCAAACAGGGACACACCATCAAATGATAAGTCCCGGAGACTGTCACGGACATTGTCGGGGAAACCCCCGTCGCATAGCCAAGCATGGCGGTGCAAAGCAACGGACCTCGCCATCGCCCGACTCACCGAATCGGTAGCGTCAACGGCGGACCGAACGGTAAACCGCGCCATTTCTCGGCCTTCGTGAAGAAGACGAGCTACGTCAGCGCGAGGACACTCAGGGAGGGCAGGCAAAAGACACTCCACCAAGTCCCATAGGGCAGAAGAAGCCCGGGCAAAGACGCAAGCTGTGTTCAGAGCACGTAAGGCAGAACTAGAGGACGCAAAAATGCCACGTCCACACGCTTCCAACCAACGAGACTCCCTAGTAGGAGGCTGCAGAAGAGGTGGAGAGGAAGGTTGCGTGGCCAAGGACACCTGCACTACAAGGCCATAAGCCCCAGGCTGAAGGGACCAACAGGCTGGGCTCCCAGGAGCCGGACGGTGCCGGTGTGCTACAGCCCTGTCGACAGCATCCCCGGAAGAGGGCCGTGCCCATGTCCCGAGAAGGGCATTGAACAATAGGCTGCTAAAAGGTAGCAAGGGCTCAATATCTACCGCACCCTGGTGGAGTAGATCCAATAAAGGGTCGGAAGACAAGGGCATAGAAGAAGGGTGCAAATGTAAAACAGCTGCAGCCCGACGAACACCCCTCAAATACAAAGCACCAGCTTCAGTGGGCGTGGTGGGGGGTGACAATAGCCCATCTGTAGGGGACGGCTGCAAGCTGACACGTCCCACAGGAGGAGGAACAAGGGCCCACTGCCCCCATGGCATTGGAGGCAACTGGCGAGGAGACAAGTCCGGGCCTACCCGGCCTGTGTCCTCCGGAAGCGGAGAACCGACAGGTGCTGGCGACCGCTCCGGCCTCGAACGACGCCGCTCCGACGCCGTAAAGGCGTCGAACCCACCATGGAGAGGCGCGGAGACAGAGCCTGAGGACCAGGTGGCGACAGGCACTTGACCGCCGGCGCCGATGATGACGCAGGGAGCCGCCAGGGGCTATGCGGAGACAAGGCAGAATGGCACGGCGCGGGACTAAAACGCCCATCGGCGTTGGCACCCGACGCCGGCACGGCTCCGGAGCCGAGGCACTCGGCCGCCGGCGCCAATGATGACGCTGGCACGGCGCCGGAGCCGAGGCACTCGGTCGGCACCGAGGGCGAACCCGCCGGCGGAGATCCGACCTGAATGCCTACCTCCACTGTGGGACCCGAAGGCGCGCCAGGGAGAGGAGGTGACCCGAAGATGGAGTGCAGAGCCTTGTAGTAGGCTTCCATCTGGGGCCGAGTCGCGCCAGTACCCGGAAAGGGCGGGTAAAGGGAGGCTGACTCCGGGCGCACGGCTCTGTGTGGGAACGGGAACCATGGCCCCCATCGTCACGTGGAGGCGAGGACCTCGACTTCCGTGACTTTTTCTTCAACTTACCTGTAGAGCGACGTTCGCGGGATCGACTCCGGGAGCGGAGGCGGAGAGAAGACCCAACCGGAGAACGTCGGTGAGACGCCGTGCGGGTAATCTGGGCGGCTAAGAGCTTCATCCGACGCTCCCGTAGGGACTTTGGGCGCATCTGCCGGCAGACGTCACACTCCACAGAGTCATGGTGCGACCCAAGACACCACATACAAATGACGTGCGGGTCTGTCGCCGACATCTGACGCGAACAAGTTTCGCACAATTTAAAGCCCGAAGGCATCGCACACTGTTCCCCGACGCCAAGGACGTCGAAAAGGGCCTGAAGAAAAACAGGCCAGAGGAACAGCTGAATCCCGGATCCGCGTTGGAACGCGGAAAAGAAGGAAACTGACGTCAGCGCGCCAGGGGGGTCCTATATAGCTCCAATGACGTCATGTCCGGGGACAACGTCAGGGCGGAGCTAGGCGGCGGCGCCCCCCGGCGCGCAGAGGTACTGCTACGCAAAAAATTTCCGGATCCAGTCTGACGCCTGGGGATATTCTAAGTTAAGGAATCTGCGGCTAAATGTCTCTATCAGATAAGGCGCCCACCGCCTGCGGCCCCGCCACGCCCAAGCTCTTACTCTTCAAAGACCGCAATGCAATCCTTAAGGGTAACCCCATTCTTCAAGTCACTCATCAGATTCTCCTGTTTACCGATTACACCCTGGCAGTCCTGCACCAACAAGCCTGTTTTTTGGGGGTGAAACGCAAACTGAGAGACCTAGGCTTGCAGTATGCACTACTTTTTCCCTCCAAGCTGAAAGTTATCCACAGCAATGAGTCCTTGTTCTTCACGGACCCATGTGAGGCCTGGGATTGGCTAGAAGCTAAGATGCCAGGCAGGGATGCCACCCCCACCCCTCCCCGGCCGCAGACGTAGCCACCGCTGCATGGAGATGAAGTGGCAACCTAAGCAACCATTAACCCCAGAGCATGCCTTCACCTATGCAGGTCAGAGACAAACATCATTCTGCCCTGGAGGTTTTGGCGTCTCTTGGCGCAGTCTGGGAGGGGGTGATCAGATCATTTAGGCTCCTCATTAGCAGCATCGGAGATAGTGAGCTTTTGCGGCTCTACCCGATCAGGGGCCAGGGGACTCTCAATCTGTGGATGAATTTAAATGAAAAGACGGTGCGCTGCTGCCGGGGGAGGATACCCCGCCAGTCCCTCCCAACAGGGGACCCTGGGTTTGTGAAGCTGATATGACCATGCCCGTACCACCTGCAATTCCCTAGGTCACACAGGGCCGCCCCAAATCATATCATCAAGGACCTAGTCGGGAGCACCCCATAAATCCCTCTTTACTGGTATCCCCATACTCCTGATGGACTGGACATGTTGCGCAGATGAACGGCTGTTGCCTTGCTGCCCGCAATATAGCTATCATTTACAGTTTGATGTTTGTTTGCCTCTTGACCTCATAGTATGGCGATCACTGGCCCCAGGTTGTATTCTCTCAGGAGGGGCTTCCCTAACTCTACCCTTCCAAACCTCGATCTCGGCCACCTTTGCCTCCACATGGCAACTGAGGGAAGGCACAACTACTCTAGGCACATGACGCTTCGCTCCTGCAATGTGCTCTCCTGGAATATCTGAGGGATACATACTCCCACCAAATGCTACAGCGTATGTACATTTCTGAAACGTAAAGGGATACCTATAGCTCTGCTACAAGAGTCACAGATCACACACCTGGAGGGGACCCGAATTCAGAAACGGTGGAGGGGTCAGGTACACACAACCAACTACTCAGAATATGCAAGGGGGGCCCTAATAAGGGTGAATGTGGGGGCCCCAGTGAAGGTTCTGTCGCAAGAGGTGAACATACAGGGTAGATTAATTATCCTTGAGGTGCACCTACATGGCAATCATATGTAGTATCTGCTCCCCTAACACCAAACAATCTCAATTCCTACAGCGGTTGTCTCTCAACCTAGCAAAGTGGGCACACATCCCTAGGCTCCTACGAAGGCCTTTAACCCAGTATTGGATCCCGACCTGGATCAATCTCACCCGCCACTCTCCACGGTTCCCACCACTAGGAGTTCGACACTACTCTTTCTATTCATCAGTTCATAAAGTCTACATCCACCTTGACCGCATTGTTTGTTCACATACAATTTGCCCATACATCACCTCCCCGGACTATCTGGGTAGGGAAATTTCCAGCCATAACTCCCCAATATTAGGTCCACAATAGGGATGAAGGGCTTCTCCGATACCAACTAGGCGGCTACAGCCTTACACTCCTGAGGAGCCGCCTTTCTGGGACACCCTCGCAGGCTCAATCCAAAACTTCTTTGAGCGCAATAAGGGCTTGGCTTTCTCCTCAGCGGTGGAATGGGAGGCCTTTAAGGTGGTCTTCAGTGAGGGGGGGGGGTTGCATACAGATGCGGGTTGGAGTCAGACTCACCCTACTCTGGGAACTGGATACAGCCGAGCATTAATATACAGAGGCGGAGTGGAGGGAAGCCACTACTCTCGAGCTCCTTCAGACTCTGAGCACTTTCAGGGAAGCAGAAGCATAAATATTGGAGCACTTCCGCTGCTTAGATACCGCGGCTTACACTGCTACTGTACACTCAGAGGGAGTCAGAAAAAAACTGAACTAATGTCCCTGCAGAAGAGACGGAACTTGAAGTCAAGTCACGGTGTTTGGACTCTGCAAGCAACATTATGGAGTGCTTCCTGGCTTTAGTGAAGCAGTACTTGGAGAAAAATTCCAAAGGTTCATATAAAGTATCTGCAGAAGCAAATATCCAAGAGACTTACAAGTACTATAATGCAAAAAAAAAAAAAACAGAATATAGGGCAGATTCAATTTCTCACAGACAGCACGTGATAATCTGCGGTCTCTTGCAGGCAGTGGGGGTTCTGATGAGGATGCCCAGACAGCTTGAGATGAAACATGTTTATAATTGACATTTACTTTACATCAAGTAGTTGTGCCACTCAATTAACAGCACATGACAGAAAATTCTTGGAATAGATATCTTGGATGAAACAATGGAAGACAATTTTCTTGCTGTGCGGATATTGCTCAGCAGTGAAATTCAGGATGGCAAGGATCTTAGGACTAACAGATGTCACCAGTTTTAGGCATAAAACAATTCTTCACAGACCATACAGCTTCTAACCTTTTTACTTTTTCACATCAGCCATGACTAATAAAGCACACAATGACAAAAAAGTGGGGCAAGAGATCATCTGCTACATGTGCCACAAGTTACTCGTCCGGTGCTGGAAGTGGAAGCCTTTGGCAATTTCAGTAGGATTATGGTCATATCCAACCGAAAGTGTTAGCAGACATATCTCCCTCAGGCCCTCATATTTGTCCCTATTCTGTATTTCTTTGTGCACCTACATTGATAATCCATTTACTTCAATAATTCATCATGTCATGAAAATCCAAGGGTCGGCCTCCCCTTCTAAATAAAGCAGCCTTTGTACCCTAGTAATCTTCTCTGTTCTCCGGCAATCCTGAACCTTGAGTAATGCTTCTCGAGGCCATTTAGCAACTCCCAAGGTTACATCTAGAAGCCCTTTGACTTCTGGAATTACCCAGTCATTCTTTTTAAATCTTACCAACATCCATCCATCGCCGTTCCACCAGTCCTCTGTCCTACTCCGCCCAGTCGTACAACCAAAACTGTCATTGCAACAATTCACTAATCCAGAGACACTACAACCTGTCCAACCAGCAATGCTTTAATTAATGCAATAACCACCCATCACTGGATAATCCCGTCATCCGATCATATTTCCTGTAACCAGTAATCCTCTTGCAAACACTCACCTGCTGCAGCCATCGTCTTGGTTATCCTCGTTGTCTGGTAACAGCAGTACCATCTTCCAAAAGACATGCTCACAATAGCCAGGAAGATTCTCTGCTATCAGTGACGGCAGGTCCAGAGGAGTCCAGGCAGCCTCGCTAGAGAGGGCAGAGAAAATAACCACCTCAAAAAGGAGGGTCTATCACAAATATGTCCAATTCATTGTCCCATCACACAGCACCGTGTACACTGCTACAATGTGCACAGTACACATCTAGTTTGAGAGGGCATACAATTACATATGGGACTATAGAAATACCAGTTTTGTAACTGTCCAGGCAAAACAATCCAACTCCTCAGGTGAACCAGAACAAGGCAGCTAGACTTACAGATAACATAAAACCCAGCCTTAGCAATCTATGAAAGAGCCTACCTCAACAGACGACTCCTCTTCTACGTCCCCAACCGCCAACTCCGCTCCGCCGACCTCTCCCTCGCCACCGTCCCTCGCATTCGAAGAACCACCACCGGCGGCAGATCCTTCTCCCACCTCGCCGCCAAGACCTGGAACACCCTTCCACTAAGCCTACGACAGACCCAAGACCTGCTGACCTTCAGGAGGCTACTCAAGACCTGGTTGTTCGACCAGTAGCAGCACCCCCCCCCCTTTTTTTCCCCCAGCGCCTTGAGACCCTCGCGGGTAAGTAGTGCGCTTTACAAATTCTGTGATTGATTGATTGATTGAACATCTCCATTTTAAGGTAGAGCTATATCAGAGACCTAAAAAAACAGGATGCTTAGATCACAGTACTAAACTATTCTGACTCTACCTAGAGGTGCAAAGAAAAATACTTGGCTTGATAAAGCCTTCCTTATGGAATGCTCTGCTAACGAAACTGAAGCAAGCAAATCACCTGTTTTTCCTGAGAATACTGATAACTTGCCTATTCCAAGGCTTCTAGGCTTCAAGAAGGAAAGCTAGTTAATAAGTATACTTGCAAGATGTGCTATGAAGTGATTTAAGTGGCACTGAGAGCACTACAACGTTTGCAAACATTGAAGGTTTAAGGGTGCACAAAAGTGATACTATGTGGTCTACCACACTGAGTTGAGGTGAAAAGGTTTGGGCTGACGTGATTCGGCAGGTTTTTTCTTTAAACAAGGTGCTAGGCAATGTTAATTTAACAGTCAAAGCCAGTGACTGTATTATTTAAATTTTATGTTGGAAAAACATAATTCAATATGAACAATTACAAAATGTATCACTCTAAATATAAAAGAAGAGTGGCTGGAGGCTTTCGCAATTTCTTGGTCAGAAAGAGAGAGAGAGAGAAAGGGAGAGATGAGGGACTGTAGGGGTTTAGAAAGTGTATTACACTTCACATGAAAAAAAACCTTAATTTAGGAGATTTTAAGTGTTTAGATGTACAGCACACACTAAAATCCACTGAAATTGTCCAGTTATGGTTAACCTCTCAAACATACTTCACATTTAAGGTTCTTTCTGTTATAGTAGGTGTAAGGGTGTGTTACTTCTCCAATGTAGTCAATGCCCACAAATGCCCAGTTTCAGTAATTTATAACGTTTACTTTATATCTCAACCATAATATATCTAATGTGCATTCTTTAAGTGACTTACTGCAGTTTTAAAATTTTATATGGATTTACTTTTACTAGCCCATGGACTGTCAGCAAACGTATAATGAATCAGATCACTAAGGAGTGTAATGTTGTGCAAACTATTTTTTTTTAGCAGTTCTTGGATTATATCTGTTCACAATCAACCAGGATGGAGTAAAAGGTCTGCAGATTGCTGCCACCTACCTTGAGTGAATGGCATCACCAAGAGGTCTTTGGTGAATTGATTGAGATGTGTGAATCTATGAACCTTACAGTTTTGTTTGGGACAATGAAGCCATTATAAATCCTTCAGCTGCGAGCCATCATTATCCCAGGGCATACATTAATGTAGGCTGACCCTTTAAAAAAATGTTTGTTTGGCACCATTAAAGTGTGGTCCGCAAACGTTAAATGCAGTGTAAGATCAACAATATGGATGCTTTTTTGACCGTTCAGTGCCATGCAGTAATTCAATCAGACTCGAGCAGGGGGCAAAATTAACATGCCAACTAATCAGGGGCTAAATGTATTTTGGGCCAAGTTGCATTCCAGACTCTATGTTTTCAAAGCATGGGTGAGATGACCAAGCCAATTCTTTGAACTGAGACAGATGTATAAGCCCAGCACAATCCAAAGGGTCTGTCTGTAAAGATTTCCTGAAATATTGCATCCTTAATATTTATGAGGCAGGAATCCTGCAAATCCTTGAGCCCTGATGTGAATGCTGAGATGGAGACCCACAAGTCACAGCATTAGCAAAGTGCCTTTATTCTACGTCTATCCCTCAAAGGACAGAGATTGCAATGCCATTATAAGTACCACTTTGTGAAAGTGACTTTCGGGGAAGCATGCAGTAATAGAATTATGGAATGCTAATAACTTTTCTAATACTATCAGCCTTTGGCACAGGGAACGAATCAGAACAACATTTGGCAGCAAAATGGGCCATGTAGCTATGTTTGTTCAAACTTTGAGCACATTGATTAAGGGGGAGCAAAGTTATTGGCGGTAACGCAAAAGTAGCATTTCCCATTTTAAGACTCACAGCAACTGTTCTCTCTACTACCGATACAACAGCTGAAAAGAATTATACCAAAATTGCATAAGGACATAATATCACAAATAGTTTATCCTAGTTAGGTTGTTTGTTAGTATAATTATTAGTTTATAGATATTTTATGTTACAAAAATCTGTTGGGCGGACTTAAAAGGACTAATCTTTATATGTCTTGATCATTATGTTCGCAAAGCACAGTTTGAAGCTAAACATTAATCGGATTGGTTTGCAAAGTGTGGAAACGTGTGCTCCGACTGCTACAATGCAACCGTTTGTAAATTTTAAACATCATGTAGCAAATGCAAGCTCCAAACAAGACAAGAACAATGACACCAAGTCAGTATATGTCTGCACCATTTCACTCAGCATGCAGTGGCAGTCTGCATGAGTTTGGGGGTGGGTCCCTTAGGGTGGCACAATATATGCTACAGCCCTTAGGGACCCTCTTTAGTACCCATGCCCTAGGCACCAGGGATACTATTCACTGGGGACTTAAAGTGGAGCTAAAGGTCTTGGCAATTGGGGAACAATTACCTTGTTTTAGCGAAAGAACACTGGCACTGGGGACCTGGTTAGCAGAAACCCATTGCACTTCAGTCAAAACTGCATCAAATACCAGGCAAAAAGTGGGGGTGACCATTTCAAAAAGGGGCACCCTCCTACAGACGATGTGCTGCAGAAGAACACTCAGGAAAGTGGTATAACGGCATGGATACCGGGCCCACGGAAATCAGAGAAGCCCACTCTAAACATGGCCCAGCGACAATGGGTGCTCAGGAGGAGGATGGCAAAATTTAAGGGAGTGGGTGTCATGGTTCAACTCAAGTTCCCCGCAGCCCTAAAAGTAATGTGGCGCAATGAGTGTCACACTATAAGAGGAGCAGAGGAGGCGGATAAACTAAGGGAAGGAAAAGTCTAACTTTTCCTGCTTGGTTTGGGGTAATACCTTGCCTTCTGTGCTGTGATTCTTAGCTGAATTGGTCAGCACTCCGAATAGAGGGCAGGATTGGGGTACTGTATAAATCAACATTCCCAATTAAGTTTTTGAGACACTTAGTCTTTTGGCCGATTTGTCATTTGGCTTACTCTCCATTTCTTTTGAATTTCTTTTTACTTTCTTTCTTTTTTCGTAAGAGTACTTTTAATAATCCACCGCTCAACTGCTCTTACGGTGAGAAGATATCGCCAAGCGAGAAGGGTCTGTTTCTTCAGGGTAGGAGCATATGGGTGGGGAGTATCGTGGGGAAAAAAATCTTCAAAATCACTGAGCGACACTATTCATAAAATAATGGCACGGTAGGATTCCCCATGGATACTCCCGATAGAGGTAGAAGGAAGCTGTTATGGATAGTACAATAAAACTCCTATCTTGGAATATCAATGGACTGCAGGATAGGAGAAAGCAGATCAGTGTAGTCCAGTTTATCAGGGATATGAATGCTCAGATAGGTATACTGCAGGAGACGCACTTAGAGAGAGATGAGTGCATAGCCAGCTTTAATAAATTCTCCTGGGTTCAGGAAGTTATCACATTGGATCAGCTCAGCACAACGAAGTGGGAGGCAATCATCATAAAGAAAAACCCTGATTTGAAATTGTTGGATTATTGGACAGATACATCAAGTAGATAAATGGCTTCTGGCAAAACTGGCGGTTTGCAGGACAGAGTTTCTGTGCTGTGACTACTATGGTCCAAATATAGATGATCATACTTATTTAAATATCATCGAACAAACAATCTTGGAAATCAATCTCCCAGTTCTAATTGTTGGTGACTTTAATGTAGTTCTTAATGAGGCAATGGATAGGAGATCGAAGTATAAAGGGTGCTCAATGAAGAGGAGATTAAAAGTCATAGATATGAAGAAATAACTCAGTCTCATTTATATATGTAGGAGGGAATTTGGTTATCGTAAAGTTTTCACCTTTTATATTAAAATGTTTGGCTCCCACTCCCGTATTGACTACTTTCTCCTGGATAACACCATCTTAGATATGGTTCAAGCTGCGGGCCACCACTTGGCATCACTATCAGATCATTCGCTTTATCAATCTCTTTTCCGACACACAGATCAATACCTAGGTGGACGCTAGATAGAACCCTGTTGAAGGATCAATGGGTGTGCCACAATTTAATCACCCAGGAGTGAGCTCCTTTATTTGGGGGTATAAGCCACCCAGACTTTCATGGAAAAGTTTTAAGAACAAGCTGAAGAGTGGTGGCTTACCATTACCGGAATTTCAAATGTATGCCTATGCTTTGCAATTCAAGAATTTTCATACACTAATCTCTGCCCCCAACCAATCTGCTACAGGCTATCTCTAATCAGCATTGCTAGCAGAACATGGGCAGGAGGAGTTCCTGCAGAGGTTTGGGCATCCAAAGTTCTTCAAAGAAATTAGGCTGAAGATACTCAAGCCGCCCTCAGATAATGGAGTGCCTTTAGGAGAAACCTTGGAACACCCCACTATTCCAATATTTCACCAATCTAGGACCTCCTGAAACTCCTGAATGTATGAAGGATAGCCTCATCATCCCTCTGAGAGAGTCTGGCTTCCAAACATGGGGAGACCTTAGAATAAGATCCTATTTAATTACATGGCAGGAGGATTTTGAAAGGGGCAGGCTTTCAAGATTTAAGTACCTACAAATAGCTTCCTGGTGGTCAGTTCAAACATGAGGGGGGGGGGGGTCAAAAAAGTGAGGAAATCGTGGATTTAATTGTTTCTAATACTATACCTAAGAAGAAAGTCGCACTCTGGTATTGGGAAAAAGTGGAGGCAGAGAATGTAAAAGGCAGTCAGCTCTACCAAATATGGGACGATACTGTGCCGTCAACTCTTTTGGAAGATCTCTGGTGAAATTCCTTTAAACTACTTTATGACAGAATAAAACCTGCCTCTCTAAAACGTAATCACTTCTACACAGTGCATAGATTCTACAGGTCTCTCAAAAAATTGGCAACAATTTCGAACCATGAGTATGTTAAAAGTGTGGGTCACCAGGGGCAGATGATAAGCACCTTTTTAGTATATGTCCAAAACTTTCTCTATTTTTGCAGTATGTCACTACTTTCCTGTCCGAGGTTTTTAGACATGATGTCAAGCTAAGCAACACCTTAATACTATTTGGTACGTATCCTGCGCTTAGTGGCAAATTAAATAGAACAGACGAGCAGTTGCTCTTCTATATGATATTGTTAGCACGTAGGGAAATATATAAAAAAATGGGCATCCTCAGAAGTTCCGTGTGGGTCTCACTGGGTCAGAGCAGTAAATCAGGTCTCACAATAGGATGTAAAGGCCAAACTGAGAAGAGCTAAAAATATCTGGGTGAACTTCATGAATTGGAAGTCAGCTTAATAATCCAATGTTGCACTGAGGGTAATAACATCAGTTCAGTAATATGTATATCAGTCTGGCGGGGTGTATCCAGTTAAGCTAGTCTGGCTATATGACTGATGGTGAAATGAGGATAAATAAAAAAGAAAAAGTACATTGGGTGGCTAATCCATCCCGACAGAGGCTAAGGCTTACCCTAGAAAGGAGAAAAATGTCCTTTCTGCCCTCCAGAAAAGAGACTGTATTTATCCACAGGAGTTTCCAGGCACTATACAAACTTCTTTTAAAGCTCTCTATGAGGAAATGGCAATAGTGCCTGTAAGGAAATGCCTCTTTTTGTATGGTCACCCCCAAGTTTTTGGACTGATGCTGCTGGTTTTTCGACTCGGAGTGCACAGAGGCCTGCTAACCAAATCTCAGTGCCTGTGCCCGTACCCTTAAACTGGTATGGCTGATCCCCAATTGGCTAAGCTAACTTTCTTGTAAGTTCCTAGTAAATGGTACCCAGGACATGTAAGTTAGAGGGACACCCCAAGGTCTGCAGCACTAGCTGTGCCACCCTGGGTGTGATATGAGTAAAACAAGGCTCCCAG
Organism: Calotriton arnoldi; assembly: GCA_963921515.1. NCBI lineage: Eukaryota > Metazoa > Chordata > Amphibia > Caudata > Salamandridae > Calotriton > Calotriton arnoldi. The sequence continues at coordinate 1,321,733 of CAWUFW010002144.1, read as the reverse complement.
TCTACCACTTCCGACTGGAAAGCAGTTTGAACTGCTTGCCCGACATTGCCATTTACAGTAATGGCAAAGCCAGACTTCCCCCAGGTATATGTGTTAGTTACCCCAATGGCAGGCCAATTGAGCCCTAAGGCAGGGTACAACATATCTCACTGGAAGAGCATGCAATTTTACATATTGACAGTAAATACGCAAACCTGTTGTTCTTATTGTCGAAAGGAATGGTCGCAGAATTGGCGAGTACAGAGTTACACGCTGACCCCTGAGTTGTGCTAACTCTGGAACGGTGTGAACAAAGTGGGTCATCCAAGGTTTCAAACAACTTGTTACATTAAGTCTGATTTGATTCCCAGGTCGAAATTAATGTAACAAGTTGCAGTGTGCAACTTTAGCAAAGTTGCCACTTTGTTGCCTTTAGTCCCCTGTGCCCATACTGGTTCCACACAGGTTTCTGTCACCAAGACAGATTTCTGCCCTCTTTGGGAGACGTGCTAATGACTCCCAGGAAAGGATACAATATGAGCCTGCTCTGGGAGGAAGTGTCACCTCCCTCCTGCAGGAAGGCACATGGGTGTTGGCTCAAAAGGCGAGCTTCAAAGGAGCAGCCGCCTCTGAAGGGCGAATAGGTAACACTTGAGAGAGTGTCCGCTCTATTGTTGAAGCAGACAGACTTGCACTAGGGACAGGAGACAGGAAACCAGCTGCCAAACCAGTTTTCCAGGGGTGTGCATCCTCCCTGGTAGCCACACCTCTAAGTTGGATTATGGAGCTCTACATGTTGGGAGAGGATCCAGCCGTATTGGAAGTTGGCAGAATGGTGCATCCTGGGGATTCCCAGCGCCCACACTTCACAGGAAATGGTAATCGGGTGAGAGGGAATCTGGTAGCCCATTGGCTATCAACCGCATCCTGCCCTGAGGGCATTTTCTGAGCATAAGTAGGGCACCCATGGCACCCTGGAAGAAGGACCGAGGAAGAACTGCCCTGCTGCACCATGGAACCAGCAAAGAGAGGCTGCACCTTCGTGGACTGCCCCTGCTGCACCTGATGCCAGGCAAAGGAAAGGGACTGTGCCTGCTGTGTCATGCTAAAGGAGAAGGCGTCTCCAGAGCCCAGCCAAAGCCACAAAACTCAAGGGATAGTTGACTGGCCTCCTTTTCACAAAACAGGGACAGAACAGCTGAAGAAGTCTGCTTCGACAAGTTGGTAGCCTAAAGTCTTCAATCTGCTGCCAACGAATGCCGTACAGCACCAGGGACCAGGACCCAACATACAAAGTTGCACTCAAGTTCACTGAGCCCGGGAGTGTCATCTGCGTGCAGCTCAGACCTCAGGAGGACAAGTTATTGATCAAGGAAGGATTGGCCTGTGACTGTGATACTGGGCGACTGGTAGTCCAGTGGCAACTGGACTTTGGACATGTATGACTAATTTGAGCAAACTTTACAAAAACAAAATATGCCCTCTGACGTTAGAAAGTTGGGTGCAGATTGATAAAGGATGGAACAAGTTACACAGCAGTGCACAGGTTGCATTTTCCACTGTAATTAACAAGTTGCCTTTTCTGCACTTCAAATTTCACTGGGGACACCGAGCTGAACACTTGCTAATGTTTACAAGCGAAGCCGCATTTTCAATTGAAATGATTACTAAGCGAGAAAGCAAGAAAACATCATCTGAGAGCCGTGCAGAGTCATAAATTGAGTCAGTAATGGAGTGGATGAATGCTGGCAGGGCACGGTGAAAGGCAGTGGCCTCTAGCCAGTGCCAATTTGGGTCATGCCCTGATGGTATGGGGCTGGAGGGAATGAGTAAAGAGCAATGTTAGAAGTCACAGCCTGAGCTTTGCATCAGTTCTCATTAGTATATTATGCCTTTCTGTAGTAAAGTCCTGCCTCAGGAGATGAGAGGCACAGGTAGATACTTATCTAGAATTGTGCTAGTAAACTGGCAGACAGAATTGCTTACAGGATACTCGCATCATGATTCAGCTTCTAAGCAAATGGAACTTTTCCAGTGGCTGTTACGAAGGATTATTTAACAAAGAAAAAGAAAATTAGATTTCGTGGCACACACAATGATACATAAACAATTACATAACGTATTATAGACTAGTGTCTGTGAGCTACAGGGATGTTGTTCATTGAGGGGTTCTGAATGAATTCAAATAGATAAGAGCGAAGCTCAAGTTGTATATGATGTCACTCAGCACCTCGATGTGAAAAACATCCCTGAAACTCAGTTTCCCATTTACAATGTTATTTTATGTATGGTGCCCAAAATCATCTACCACTGCTTATAACTGCTAGGCTGAGGCAAAGGAGTAACGGAGGAGGCATACATAATATTGCCCCTCCTCCCTGTCCCAAATGTGAAAAAAAGACATCACATCAACCAACCCCCACATTAACCTACACCCCCGACCCCCAGTACAAATTGCCAAGTGTTACAAAAGAAGGCTAGAGCCTTGAAAAGCAACTGCATGGCAATGGAATGCCCCGAAACCGAGAGCCGATACAATGCAAGATTCCTACAGCCTGACCAAGATGGCAGCTGTCACGAATAAACAAGAAGCGTGTAGTGACCGCACCAGCCCACTCGTGGAGGGGATGACAGACAAGGCAAGGACCTGAGAATAAGCAACCGGCATCCAAAATAGACAACAGTGCACCAAGTTCCCTGTACCAGAAGCTGCAAAACAGGCTGGAACAACAAAGGGCCAGTAAACAGCAGGCCATGGAGGAGGTGGTGGAGCCCTGTGGCAGGAAGGTCCTGCAAGAAAGGAAGAGGATCGGTGGCTGGAGCGCCTACTCACTATGCCTGAAGAGATAAAGCACAACAGGTAAAAAACAAAAAGAAAGTGTGCCCAAGGGACCCAAGGCCTGGGACATGAGGGTGGGTGGAGGGGAGAGGCACTCAAGCTTTGACAGGTCTGGGATTGTAAGACCAGGCTTTGGACAAATCAGTAGATTTCTGTGAATTTCAACCTTCAGAGGCCTCCTGCACCAACCCCTCCTCGAAGACCTAAGCGGCAAGTCTCAGCGATCTAGTAACAACGCCTAACAGTGCCTCTGAGAGGCTAGAAACTATTGGGTCTGTCTAGTACAAGGGGTGCCTCCAGCACGGAAGACATGAGCATTGGGCCACCATGCAAAAGCCGTTAGCAAAAGCCACAACGCACCAGTAGTGTCAGCAAGTCTTGGTGGGGAGTCTCTCATACTCGTATAGCTTGGTAGGATGCCTCAAAAATATCAGGGATGAATGTGCCCTGTCTCCAACCCTCCTTATCCATGTTGTGCTTTCAGCATCATTGAAAGATTAAAACAACGTGGCTAAGGAACTCTTATTGGCGGCAGCAAAAAACAGAAAAGAGAACTTCCCTAGTGAGATGTTGTCAAGGTCTGCATCAGTGAAAACATAAATCACAAGCAACCACTTGATGCAGCCATGGATATAGCGTTAAACACAAATGGCACAAACCGGGATGATGCCCCCATCACAAGGTCCTTCATGGAGGAACTGTTTCTACAACTAAGAGAAGATAACTCTTCTCTAAAGCCAGACCTCACCAACGAAATGGAAGAAATAAGGCTCAACCTACTAGATCTCAGAGGTAGAGCTTCCATACTTTAATATGCAGGCAACACATGGGATGAAGAAGAAGTGCTCAGTCAAGATGTGCTGAAGATCAAAGACCAAAACATCAACCTCCAGAACCAACTGGAAGAGTTGGAAAACTGATCTAGGCCCCAGAACATCTGCATTTGTGGGGTTCTTGCTGGAGCAGAATCCCCCACCATGAAAGCTTATGTCCAGAAACCATTCAACTTACCACTGGAGACTATACTTGGCAATGTGGTCGAACTGGATGGAGCTCATTGGCAGGTTCCCTAGGAGTTAACTGCAACTGTCCCCTTAACATCCTCATCTGCGTCAATGACATTGGAAAAAATGTGTCATCACTTTTGGGGGGACCAAGAGTTGGCTTTTTCAAGACTTGTCAATAGTCCCTTTAAAAAAGAGGGCTTTCCACCCAGTCACTGCATTCTTGAGGGACAAATGTATCGGATATAGATAGAGACACCCATTTTAACTCAGCAACCAATGGGACAATCAGACATCTGAGCTAAGGTCACTCACTGAGGCCATAAGCATCCTGGGTCTAGATGAGTTTAAAAACAATCCCAACATAACAATCCCAGAGCAAGTCCAAAAACAGGAAGATAGTAAATCATTGCTAGCAGTAGGTGAGGCAATAAACCCAAGAGATAGCACAAGAAAAGAGAGCCTTATTACAAAGTTTGACGGATGACACACGTTCAAGATATTACTCACCAGATAGACCCAACCGAGAACCACAATGATTGTTTAAGGACATGACGAGGAGTGGGCTCTGAGGTGGGGGAAGGGCGAAGGGCTAAGGAATTAAGGTGAAAGTTGAAGGTAAACTCTACCAGGGCTACTGAAATATGGTCTGTAGGTTACTCACAGAGTTTTCTTGGGATGGAAGGAGAATGAAAGTAATGTAGTGAGGGTTAATTCTAGGCTCGACTCGAGTTAATGTTGATATACTAGTTTCTGATCCACTCACATGATGCGTTAGGTCGAAACGCCAAGACAACTCCATTGAAAACATCAGAAAGGCAGTATATCCAGAGGACTGAAGAGGGCTCAAGGAAAGCAAGCAAGTGATCAACAATAACCACTTCCTTGAAAACGGTTCGCCTCAATGTATGAGGCCTTAATGCTCTAGCCAAAAGGCTATCAACACTGACCCTACTCCATGAGATGGAGTGCGACATTTGTTTGGTCTAGAAGACACATTTATTGGGAAAAGACACTTAGACATTAGATCAAAATGGCTTCCTAGACAATTCGTATTATTAAACTGCACAACAAAAGGGCAGAATGGTTATCCTCTTATCTAATTCCTTTAAAGAGGTTGTATGAGGGACAGTTTTTGAGGAAAAGGGAGGGCACCGTTTCTTCCTATCCCACCTAGGAAACTTAGCTTAACACTTGCAGACCAAAAAAAGATCAAACAAAGATGTCTTGAGCCATCCCAGTGATCCTTCATAGGGGAGGACCAAATTATACAGCAGGGTTGACTAAATTGTGCAAGAAAAGCAAATTATGTAGCATAATGGGGCAAATTTTGTGATAGTATTTATTCATTACTTTGCATTTTTTACACATTGTAACACTGTCTGCGCAAATATTTCACTTTATTAGCACTAGTTTTATAACCAAATAGAGCATTAAACAACTGAAAGATAACCAGTTACCGATTGCGAAGGGTCTTCCAATGTGTGGGAACACGTCACCACGTTTTTGTTACTTTTAAACTGATTGAGCTGGAAACAATTCTTTTTGTTAAAATCTGCAGATTGTGCAGAGGGTGGATTAAGTGTGAAATGCGTCAGATTCATAATTACGCAGAAAACGCCACGGCCGCATAATTCCAGAGGCCCTTCCTTTAGCTACCTGATAGAAATAGTGGGGGTAAACATCATACGGTTTTCCCTTCTGCCCATCCGTAGGGACACAAGACAGGACTCTTCCCTCTCACCCCGCAGTTCATGGTCTACATGGAGCTGATGGCCGACAGGGTGAGAGGAAATGTGAGAATCACCAGTGTCAAGCATGGATACAGAGTGCTTTATTATGTATGCAGACGATGTGTTGGGCGCACTAACAGGCCTGGTAAAGTAATTTCCAGGCTCGTCAAACTTGCAGCCGCGAGGTGCAGTAGCAGCCGCATGGTATCACTGCCCCAGTGAACAGCATGTACAGCCATGCCTGGTAAGTTTTTGCCGCAGTTCACCCATAAAACATGCTCAGAGAGACAGCGTATACTGCATGTCTGGTTGGTAAGTTTTTGGGGCAGTTCCCAAATAGAACCTGCACACAAAGACCGGGGGGTATCCAACTCACAATGCGGGCACTCCTTAAGTATCTGTTTTCTCTGGGAGCCCCACACATTGGGACGACACTAAGCTCCCCTCCGTGAGAGTCTCAGGACTAGGCACACTCCTTCCCCCTCTCAGCAGGCAGGCTGATTAACGTATTAAGTGATCTGGCAGAGAGGAGTAGGGTCAACTACCACTATCTGCAAAAGAGCAGCTGATATTTCCTTATACGTAAAATGGGGAAGGAGCCTAAACAGTGTTCATCCAATACGAATATTGCCCTTATTAACGTAGATGCAAAACGTTTCACTAAAATATTAGCAGTAGAGAGACTGTGATGCCTGATCAACTTCCCCCTTGCCAACCGGGCTTTGTTGTGGGTAGACTGACCCGTGACAAGTCAATATGATAATTTGCCTAGTCCAAAATCAATCTTGGCTGCTTTGGTCTCACTAGACACAGAAAAGGCCTTTGAACGAGTGGACTAGCACTTTCATGTCAAAGTTTTGCATAGAGCTGTCCTGGGACCTAGGCTCATTACAGTGGCCCTCACTGGCTACTTAACCCTTCCTCCACAATAAGAATGAATGGACATATATTGCATCCATTCTCACTCTGTAGAGCCATAAGGCAGGCATATTGAGCATCTGGCTGTATGTGTAAGAGAAGGCGTAGGAGTGGAAGGGATTCAGTCTGACCCGCACACCAATAAAAGTATGCTATTCACAGATGACATCCTTCTGGTTCTGTCCTCTCAATCGATCATGCTTCGCAAATTGATGTCTCACCTGCAGCTATTCAAGAGAGTGGCTGGCTTTGAAGTCTGCTAAATAAATCAATATTTCTTTACCAGCCCCTGGACTAGACCTTGACCAGACTATTATATGATACAATTTATAAAATTGATATGTTATAAACCAGGCAGAAGGCTATCTATAGAATTTCCATAACTTAGAGACAACCGCCTTTCAGGTGGGCCAACAGATCAATTCAATATTTAGGCATACAAAGAATTCCCAAAGTGACTTAATTTTACAAGGCCAACTAGCCAAAGCTATTGGTAAATCTACGTGACTCTGATCTCCTAACTGGTCCAGATCAAAGTAATTAAAATTAATGTACTGCTTCGTGTATTATAACTATTCGAGGCCCTTCAAATCAAAGCTCAAACAGAACCTCCTTCACTTTTTAATAAAGGATATGTGCAGCTGGCATATATAAATCTTTAGTAGCCTAGAGAAAAGTGCACTCTCGGCCTACCTGAAGTCTATAATTATTACAAGGCCTAAAGTAAACTATGCCAAATCCCTTGCCTTTATGTTTATTACACACCTCCCCGCACAGCGGATTCAACTGAGCACTGAGAGCCTAACCTGAACTCCGCGTACATTTAAATATTTGGGGATTTAAATATATCACAAAGAGGTTGACCTCCTGGTGGAAAACCTCGGCAACGCAGTACGTTCCTTGAGGTCACTAATCTCTTTTGGGAAGTTTCTCCCATTGTGTGCGGCGGGTCGGTTGGCTCTGTCGAAAATGGTGATGTTACCCTGACCTCTACTATTTCACAAATTTCACGGTTGTGAGCCCTAGACGCATCCTCCATCACTTGGATTCCTTATTACTAGACCTCATCTGGGGCACAGGAAGGGAGAGCGCTGCGCTGCACACACTACAGCTCTCTCCCTGCAGTGGCGGCATGGGCACACTGAATTTCACACATTACTACCTAGCAGCCCAATTTTAATGGGTGGCCCTCTGACTGGCAGAACACCACACAAAGGAGATGGAGTCTCTCCCCGGACAGGCATCCACGAGGGCCGCATTCTATCCTTGCTATTCTTATCAGACGAGGTGCCGACATCCACTTCTTCTACGCATGGGCCAAGAGTGCTTACGGAGGAGATTCCAGTGGGCGTGAAGTACTTTGCCCTACTTCCTACTACTACTGCTCCGAGGACTCTCTTTGGGGGGGGCCATACTCTTAGTGGACGTCGGCGGAAGTTATGGGAGGATGCCGGCATCACCACGCTCAGTGACCTCTTCACAGAGGGAACAATAATGACTTTCTAAGAGATACAGGATCTCCATGGCTTGCACGGGGGAGCATTCATAACCTATGAGGAGCTCAGGGCGACACTACCACAATACTAGGACGTCCGGAACCAGCCCAGGACCATTATTCCATGCATTACACTCCATAGAACACAGTACGTACCTAGTGACCTGGGTATACAGACACTTTGCACGAGACCCCATAGGGCACTGGTGCACCTGCGGTCGGGTGGGAGGACTTCCTGTGGCAACCATTCCATAACTCAAAGTGGCTACAGCCTTGAAATACCCCAGCAAGACTGTTCTCATTTCTCCCACTGTTTTGGAGATTGATAACAGGCCATAAGCAATAAAATGACACCCCAATGCGAGCAAACTGCCACCCTAACCTGCGATCCAGGGACCTTCGGACCTGGCATTCTTTCTGGATGTACACTGCCTTAAACAAAGAGCAGATGACAGTCAAATGTAACAATCGATTTGACTGTCATCTGCTCTTTGTACAATACTGTATTTTGAGCAGAAAACTATTAGCAGAATTTCCATAAAGTGGCGAGGGACAAAATATACAGAACAGCCTGAACCAAAAATACATGTAGTGAAAGATGCTTCCCTAAACAGAAAGAGAACACATTGGATCAGCTTACACACACATGCAAGGATAAGGAAGTGCAGCAGAAGAAAGCCATTGAATATTTTTCGATTGGAACAGAGAGCAATGATACTAATGGCAATCTAACCAATGAGGAAATTTATAATGAAAAAACATTTTTGATCAGGACAGGCAATATTACAAAAGTGTACTACCTAGGCAGCAGGAAGGTTTTCAATCCCTACAACAATTAACGTTTAGAGTGCAGTACGGCAATTGGAAATTAGGAGAAAAGTGGATTCTGTGGTTCAAGTAAACTCCAATATATTTGCAGACCGACTTGCTGAATGGCAGGAATATGCAATTAATGTCAATCAATAACAGACGTCAATAACACATTTTCCGTAGCAGGAAATGCTGAGACAGGAACATGTCATCGTTAGACAAAACAAGGATAAGAAAATACAACATACCATAGCAACTGCTGATGAAAATATTGAACCTTCATTTGATGCATCGACTGGTCTTTGAGCCACTGCAACCTACAAAACAATCTCACATTAACTTGATGTGAATGACTGAACAGGCTAACAGAAGAGTCAGACTGCTGAGAGTGCACTTCCTGTGTGTAGTGTGGGATTCAAAGTTTTACAAGGAAGAGAGCCACAGCAAGCTTAGGAAGTAAAATATTAAGCTAAGTACAGTGTTACTGCTACTATAGTGCAGTGACGATTTCAATAGAATAGTAAAACAATTTGGCTCGTTATAAGACCCAAAGTCCTTACCAAGAACACCTCAAAAATCCAAGAGAATAAGTAGTGAATGAATTGTTAAAATTACTAACTGAAGGTGCAGGCCATTATGAAGGTGGTTTAATGAGCATTACATTTAAAACTATCTGTGTCTGTTGCGAATAAAATCAAATTATGAACAATGTACTTGCATACATAACATTTATGGCTAATAATAATAATCCTAAAACCATAATATGCAGCAGTCAACAGCAAGCTATAATTTATACCTCTGAAATTCACATATGACATATCTGCTATGACGATTGTCCATCACCAGCACTTCTTCACATCTCAAAAAGGCACTCTGATATGGGATGATAATCAAAATGCCTATCCCAACAGATCTCTCTACATCTCTCTCCCTCCAAACATGCCAGCTCAGGACCACAACTATACACAAAATTTCAGATTGGGCAACCCCGTGCCATAACCAGTTAAGAAGACGGTATCGTATAAAATACAATAAACAGACCTGCAAAGTGGTTTAAAGTTACCAGCATACTGAAAACCATAGAACTGGCCATCTGTCTCTCATACTTAGTCCCACAACACGATAAGCGCTCCTCAGTGATCATCACACACGACATGGAAACACTTCCCACATAGGATCAGAACAAAGACAACATCCTTCCAACCACACAACCTACACGGTATAGCATGCTACCCATGTAAATAGGCGCTTCAGCACCCCACATAGGAGTAGTATGTGCTATATAAATGCTGTAATACAATGATTTTCATTCAGTCAACTGCAATCTTGTTAATGAGTAAAGCAGTTCAAAGGTATACTTTTAAAGCCAGGTTCACATACACGGGACAAGATTCTAAGGGAGTGAGGATAGGAAAGGAAATGCACTGAAGACAGAGGGAAATGTTGGCAAGCTCCAGGAGGAGCAAATATACTGTAGGCAAGTTACAGTGGCACCAAAGAATTTCAAACAAACTTCTAGAAACTAACAGCACGTTTCCAGAGACTCAATGGAACTTGGTGCAAGGAACTCAAAGCAAGCTTCCAAAGGTCAGGCAGGACATATAGCACAGTCCAGGAGGAACAAAGACTGGAAGGAGAAGTGGTATTCTCACCTTGTGTAAGACACTCCTATGTTTCCAGCATGGCCCAGCTGTAGTATGCCCTTGGCAAAGAGGTCTCTGTCAGGTGGAGACGCAGCACTTGGAAGTAGTGCTTTCAGCTTATCTTTGTGATCCATACAACATGGGGCTGCAGGGAACGCTCTCATCTGACGCCTCAACTTCTTTCGGGCCACCACTACCATTCTCCATCTGAAAAGATGAAAGGTGGTGAAAAAGAATATATCAATTTGTACCGGTATGTGACATCATAGCTAATGTTACACAGCATAAACTGACTGTTAATCGAGCAAAGGCATTGCAACTAACACAATCAAATTACAGAACCGATTTGCAGCATCTTCCTCAACCTGCAGTCCACTGGAAATGCAGTAAGGGAACAATACAGCAGAGGATTGCAGGATCAAACGCACCCACAGTGAAGGACATTATAGTGTATACAGTCAGGAAGCACCACATAACACTAGTATCATACTCTCCACACAGCCAATGTCATTTCTTGGACAACAGCAATGAGATGAGAGTGAACCATAACACCAATCTCATCTCACTACCAAGGGCATTATATGGAAGGGATGAGAGCTCTCCAGCATCAAACCAATCTCACAACCAAGGCATTTGACAGAGTACACTCAAGGTTTGGCACTTCACTACAGCACCATCGTCATTCAACTCTCTGCAAAGTATCCTTCTTTGAATGACAAGCTCTGGAAGCTGCAGTAATAGATTCCTACCAACAGCCTTGCATGTAATTAAACTGTTTTGCTCACAACAAACAGATTAGAAAAGGCTGATAGTAAGTAACACTATTCAGCTAAAATCAAAACTGCAGATTTTCAATTTAACACTATAAATGATGCCATCCCACCACTGTTTGAAGTAAGAAGTATCATTAAAAAAAAGGCAGCACAGTTCTCGGCGCTACTGGCTAAGAGGAGAACTGCAATTCACTGGATGTCAGGAAAGACTCCTGAGATTAGGGATTAGATTAGAGAAGTATTGAAATGGTAAACAGCTGAAAAGATACAGGTGAACAGCACTGCACAGATGCTGAGTTACAAGATTATCTACTAGTCGACAGTCCTTCCGTAAGCCCAATTGTCGGAATTTTAAAGTATGCACTGTGCATACTGTTTGGTGCTCGCATAAGTGGAGTAATCATTAACAAATAGGAACATTGTATTCCCCTGAATATTTTCTGACGACCGGATCCATCAGTCAGAAGAGTATTCAACTGTTTTGCCTGCAAGGCATGAGAAAGTTATGCTTCAAAGTTGTTGTTATGTCTGCAAAAGAAGACGGATACCGTATGTGCTATTGAATGTGATAACTGGATTGACTTTATAATAACTGTTTAAATTACATTAAAATTGTAAAAAAAAAACTTAAGTGCAGACTTTAAAGCATACCGTCTTTAGATACATTTAGGAAAGTCTTCCAAATATATTTCATGAAAGGAAGAAAGATAATGCAATCACTATCTACACAAAACAAAGCAGAAGAGTACTTAATTAGGCGATACCAAGATGCCCCAGCCACATTTAGTTTGTATGCATGGAACATTAAATCTCTCTAAAGTATAAGGTTAGAGTGTTTAAAATGCATTCACATTTAAAGTCTTAGCATTAGAAAAGACATAAGGGCATTCACGGCCCTGCCCAGGCGAAGGCGTTGCCTCCACAGTATAGCTGGACCTTCCTTCCCTTAAATCTGTCTCTTATACCTTAAAAGAGATGCAAGCTTGAAAACACAAAGCATAAAGAATGTCCTTCAGCAAAGGGCCGAAAAGACAAACAATACATTATATAAGACAGTGAGTAAAAATAATTTACTTATGTGTACCTACTATGCCAGCATTAGTATATTTTATAAATTTACATGCCTGAATAATTATTTCTCCATGTCGGTCTGGGTATTCTCGTTAACAGAATATATTTTATAACACGTACATCAGCACTACTTCTAGGTTCATTAGAGCTTGCACTCACCTACAGGCCTCCTCTCTGCAGCTTCTGTAACTACACACCTGTGTGCCATACCTACCCGGTTCGGAGCAAGTAATACGTTGCAATATATGTCTCTTCAAACAAATGTGGTGAATTGCACTTGGAGTTGTAAAGTTACCAAAGCCGGAGAACCCTGCATTCATGTGACTAACTTATTTTACTCCAGCATCGGAATATTTATAGTTTAACATACTTATTTCAATAGAATGCCAATCTACAGTTATTGTGCATAGCGCAAAGAGGTTGCGTATATCAGTGGAATTTGATTCCATGAGTACCTATGCCAAGTGTAGATTTTTCTTAAGCCTATGTATAGGGTGTAAATTGGTGAGGTTAAGACTTGCTGGATATGGCTTGGTGTCTCTTCCTCGTTCCACAGGCCATGATCATCTGGGATGTGTTAAGAAATTCTTAAATCTCTTCTACTGAAAAAGCATATCAGTCTTGAAACCTACAGTTTGAAATGCCTTTTCTGCTATATATAAAGATCTCTAAACAATATTGGCAGAGATACTGTTTGGCTGGTTCCATTTTTGGTGCAACTTGGGTAAGTTATCCTGTGGAACTCTGAGTAAGGTTCAACAGTCAAAAAAGTCCTTGCTTCACTAACCCTCCTTAAATGAAGTGATAGCAACTAATAGGGCTGTTCCGCAGATTATTCATTTTATATCAGCTAAGTGTATGGGCTCAAAGAGAGCTCTTCTTTAATTTTGGAAAAAAACAGGTTTGTCTCAAAGGGCTGGTGAAGAAGTCTTGCATCCTCAATAATCCCCTCAGGCAATACTTCACAGCTGATTACAAGGATTAGGAGTTTTGATCCAGTGTCACTAAGTGAATACTACAGCTATAGTTACACTGCCTGAAGAATACTATAAGGTAAGAGACCCCATATGCAATAAGCATGGTACACTATGTGGTAGGTACTTGACACATGTTGAGTTGGTTAGCTGCACATCATGTATAGACCTTGGCCCATTTCCTGAAGTATATTTTGGTTGAAGATGTGTTGGTAGGCCCATTCCTCTTCAGGTTAATGGAAAATGCAACTTAAGTTAATGAATTTTGTGAGTACATGTTGGAGAAGCGCTGGCAATTCTTTTGTTGCAAAGAAGTCTATATTTTGGGTTTTCGATGGTCAGAGGTTGTCTGATACATAGCTTGATGAGATTTCCACTTGTGGGGTCATTTTTTTGTCTGGCTTAATGCCTCAGATTTTTTTTGTTCTCTATTCGCCACAAGTGCGGTTCTCGATAATGAGTGACCTGGAGTCTAACAGCCTATACCCACAATTCTGGGCTTCACTTAAAAATTGTATCCACCCTTTCTTAAGGGAGTCATACATTTTGATGCGGTTAGCACTCATTACTTTTACTGCATTGTTCATAAACTCTGAAAAAAGGGCTGGGTACTAAACGCAGCAGTCTTAATTTTAAAAACATCGATATACAAACTATTTTTCTTGTACTTCACAGCCGCTGGCTGACCTACATATCCAGTTTAGTTTTTTCTACTGAAATGGCACATCTTTCTCCATGCTGTCCTATTTTAATGAAGCCAAATTAAGACTTCTATTAAATGAGCGATTATGCATTTCATCTTCAGTCTTTCAGCGGCTTAGTCAATGTGCTGTGCTGCTCTTTTTGCTATATCTCAACGTTGTGTTTGCACATGGGGACCAAGAAGATGGATGATGACATAGGTTCGAACAGGGGTTTGTTTCTTCTTACTTTTAGTAATGATTGGGCATGAGTTTCTTTTTATAAGTTGTGCGCTGTGCTGTGAGACAGAGACGGGACAGAATTCTCATCTCAGACAAATGATGGAAGCTGCTGCCTTGAGGCACTTCCTGTGTGTGATTTTAGCCAACAATGGGTCCCTTACCAAAAGCAGATATGGTCAAACTGTTAAATATGCCAGTTGCACAGTATTAGCTCCTATAAAACACTCATGCAAAAAGAGATAGCCCTTGCTTAAGTTGCCCACCTTTCAGGTCATTAATTTAGTAAAGACCTTGTACCAGCAATGCTGGCCTTTCAACATCAAACTGAGAAAACTTTGAGGCTTTTTGTAAACTTCTATATATAGGGGACGCCACTGGCCCGAGTTTATAAAACTTGCTTTGGCCTCTTCAAGACCCACTGTCCTTATTACGCTTGATTTCAAAACTTGTATTCAAAATTAGGATGTGTTTGTTTGAGTATTGATCATTTTGGTGGTCAAAATTGACTTCCTTCTCAGCAGGACAAGGGGACCTCACTGTTCCAGTCTCCAACCAACACATTCACCTCGTTATAATACAAGTGTCAAAAATATTAAAAGACTTTATAGTGCAATTATTATGAAACATTTAGATGAGATGAATAGAGACATGAAGAAAAGAAAGGACTTGCACACATCTTGGTTTGGCAACACTGAAGCAATAAACATGAAATAATACCCAGAATGTTTAATATTTTTCAGGCACTAAATGTTTTGCTGAGCAAGAGCCTTGCTGGCATCTGGTGTGATTTCTTTTAGACAAGGTATATCTTGCATGCAAAAAGTTACCCATGATACCAGCAAGCCACATTTCACACTAAAAGTAAACTATTTGCTTCATTTCACATAATTTTCATGAAATATTACACGTCAAATGATGATATAAAACACCTCTAAACAAAATCATGTTGAATTTTTTTTTAAGTGTTTGCCCCTCAAACATCAATTCATTAGCCAAGAATATTCATCCCAATTTTGTAAAGAGCTACCTTTATGCCATGGAAAGAGAGGGAATGACTAGTAAAGAACTCATTTTCTTGTTAATGTCATATGACCTGGTGAAGTGCTGTCGCTCACAGGGCAATACAGCCAATGGATGAATGGGAATGACCCAATCTCCTTTAACTCTGGGAAGGAATCTGGAGTGTTAAATACCAGAGATTTATATATAATGGGTACCTGCCCCCTTTGAAG
This sequence comes from Calotriton arnoldi, assembly GCA_963921515.1. Classification (NCBI taxonomy): domain Eukaryota; kingdom Metazoa; phylum Chordata; class Amphibia; order Caudata; family Salamandridae; genus Calotriton; species Calotriton arnoldi. The sequence goes on along the minus strand of CAWUFW010002144.1, from coordinate 1,306,339 downwards.
TGGGGGGTCCACAATCAACTTGGCTTCAAGGGGATTCTATTAGTGCACATCAGGGTGAACAGTTAAATATGGCTGGAGAGCGTGCCACAGCTGGAATGATCTGTAGAACTGGGATCGTTCCAACCCAAAGTCTTCCTGTAGTTCTTTGAATGATTTGACCCCAGCGCAACCTACACCATGTCTCAGAGATAACACCCAGTGAGTCCCATCCCCGAAAGCCCTCCAGTGCCGCAACTTCCGCCAAAAAGGTGCTGCACCATAAAGTAACCTCGCCCGTTAACCTGCCTCCCATTGAATATCTCTAAGCGACGACTTGCAGATTTTCAAGACCACAAGAGTCAGAGGGACCATGCGATGACAGTTTGTCCCCATAAACATGATGATGAGGGTGGTTTTTACCCATAATTCAGCGTTCATGTTTATAGACAGTCTTAAAGCATGTAGAAGGGTATTTTGTACCATGGAAGCTCTGATTACTATAGTAGGCAAGTGTTTTTGGTGTGGGCTACACACTCTATCCTATTTGTAGCAGATCTGCACTGAATCCTTGTTGGTCCACTTAGAAAGGTGTTATTTATTGTATTGTCAACTGTAATTTTGTACATGTTTGTATTTTTATAACTGTACACCTGTTAGTTGCCTTTTGTGAAAGCTAATGCTCAATATAGTAAGCATTAGCTGGTTATGGTGTGATGACAGTGGCAAAGGCTATCAGCCTGTTTGGTTCACTGCGAAACATAATATCAGATGCCATACTTCTAATCTGCTTAGTTTGAAAAGTTACAGCAAAGGAAGCAGGCATGACTTGTTTATCATGGAAAACAAATGTTAAAAGGAGTTGATCTTTAAGGGTGGATTGTTATGACCTTGTGTTAAAGTTTTTAGACCTGAATTCTATTCATGGAAGCTCTCAGATAACCATTTCAGGCAAAGCCTTTGGTGTTGGTTACCCTAACTGACTAATACTGGGTGTATTGAAGAAATAGGAAAATGACATCTGGCAACTAGACGATGCTGTGTGAGCGATAGCCTTGATGGGAACAGGGAGGCCACGATCAACGCAAGATTTCACTTGATTCAATTTAAGTACCTACATCAAATATACCCAACACCACAGCAACTATGGCATACGAAAAGCACTGCAGAACCTACTTGTTTCAGATGAAACTTGGCTGTGGGTGACTTTCTGACTTCTGTATGGGACTGCCCAGTCCTCCGTCCATACTGAGACTCTATTGAAACCACACTCAGTGCAGTACTTATCCACCCGATCTGTCCCACCTCCAAAAGGCTATTCCCAATGTGGTTGATGACAAAGGGTTCACGCACACTGAAAGAACAATTGTAAGGTTGGGCCTGGTCATAGAAAAGAGAGACATAGCCAGTCAGTGGAGACAGGCTGAAGCTCCAGCAGTGGGGGCACAGAGCGCGAAAATGGACCTCTGCTGTGTCAGAGAGAAAACTATATATGTAGCACGGGCTGTTCCAGGAAACATGAGAGGATATTGAAGGGAGAGGGAATTGATAGCGATTTCATAACTGGGTTTAATACCATTGTTTAAGTGTCAATAGAGGGTTCACTACTTCATGAGTGGTGTGTTGTTGATATGCAGACAGCTCATTACCCCCTCTGCTTGGAAGTTCAGTGGACAGTATGACCTGATTCTGTTTACTGTGTTTATCATAAAACTCAATAAAAAAAAGACAATGTGAAAAAAGGCTATTTTTATTGTGGGGATTTTGAGCTCTGCTTTATGCATTTGCTCAAAAGGTTTCCTCATTTGCTGTGCTTAGTCCAGACTTCAAATGGGTGTTGGAGCAGACCTTGGCGGGTAAATTCTTTCTGTCTCTTCGGTACATCTTTTAATTACTGGTGGTACAAAAATGTTGGATAGCATACTGTTCACCCTTTTATATTTAGCAGCTTTGATTTTTTTTGCCCTGCTGTTCAACATCAGGTGCAAGAACAAAGGAGTTCATCAGGTGTGTTGAACACCTGAGGGGCCACTAATAATATTATCATGTGAGTTTGCTTACATTTGCTACTTTGGTGGAAAGGCAATGGCAACAGTGCATTCTATATCGAATGGCCGTGTGGAAACCTGGAGGCAATGCCATATAATTTTTTGTGTTTTTGTGCTTCGCAATGAGGTCTCTGTGTGGTCTTCCCCAAATACCCAATATAGAGCGTAACAATCACTGATCTAATTCCCATTCATGTGATATTCCTCCTGTTTCCAGAGCCTGTCAGCCTCTACTTTTTGTTCTCCTTGTAAAAGTATTGTACCATCAATCCAATATTTCTGAATGGCTCATCTCCAGATGTCTTGTGCTCGCTTCGAAAGAATATCTGAGTTCCTGTTTAAGTAGAACAATATTATTGGGTTGTTCTGTCTGTATCTGCCTATCTCTTCTGTATAGAATACCTTCAGTGCTAGGGAAAGTTCCAGCACACTTCTGTTCTTGATGCTAGACTTTCTCCTCCTGTGCCACAGTCACCTGATTTTCAATTCCCCTGTGTGTGCACCTAACCATCAGCATGATGCATCTGTGGTGATGGTCATTGTGCGAGTTGGTTGCTCTGTCTCTTGTCATGTTCTCGATTGCCCACTATTTTAATTCCTTCTCCAGTTTGCTCATTACAACCACTAGATTGTCAATTCCATGTTGCTTGTGACCACTGGCTCATCAGCCACTCTTGTAATGCTCTTATGAGTTTTTTTATAAAGTAATTTAACTGCTTTTTCATAACAAACAGCTTAAGTTAACAAAAAGAAAATAAAGCATCCATTACAGTCACAAATTGTTTTACAACTGGTTCCCTTGAAACAATACCACACTGTGTCATGTAACTTCCCATGCCTGAGAGGCCATAGTATTCCCACCATTTTCCCCAGATTCTATGATGTTTGCGAGGCCAACTTCTGGATTTATAGATGGGTTCCCACAATTTTGCACACCAGTCCATAGCTGCCTTCCATTTCCCTAGTGCAGGGGTGTTCGGAGATTTCCAGCTAATGTCTCTTCTGTCGATAATCGTTGCCATTCCCACTAATGACTGTTCTCAATGGGATCCACCCACATCGTCAAGGATTCCCGTAAGATTCTCATGGTCAAACTGGCAAAGGGTATGAGAGGCATGCAGGATACCATCACTTTGAATACTCATCACAATTCTCACTGTAAAAGATTGAGTCATTTGATGCAGGCAAATTGTTCTCTCCCTGTTGGAACTCTCTACTGTGAGGAGAAAGCTTTGGCTTTCTTCAAGTCTAAATCTGCAATTGGGATGGATAGGATGATTATTTCACCAACTTTCCTGAGAACCCTTAATGAGAAAGTTGTTTCTGTCACCTGGGTTATGCTATTCTGGAATTGCTTTAACAAATTCGCCTTGACCAACATTCGGTTAGGAAAGAGCATATGTACATTACCCGTTGCCTCAAGAGTGCTGGTAGCGGGGGCGTGGCTAGCCGCCGATGAAGATGGCCACCATCTAAGTACGCTGCGCTAGCCGACAGCGTTCAAGCCCATAAAATCCGGCACTATCCGATGCCTTGGAGACTCTAATGAGTGGGCAACCGAGTGGAGAAACAGCGGTGTCTTAAAACCCCAGGATCGAGGGGTGGAAGGCGGGCGAGTGGAAGATTGCAAGAGCGGCCCGCGGCGACAAGATGGCACCGCCCCAGTGGTCCAGAGAGTGAAGCGGCTTCGTCGTTCCAGCGGAACCGCTGCGGTGAGGGACAGCCGTGCAGGGAGCAGCCACCCAGGACTTCACTACAGTCGCCGGAGGGAGGCTGGGTTGCGGTGTGCGCGAACCGGAGTGTGAAGGGAGCTGACCGCGGATTCGTGGCGCGGAGCACCGGCAGGTCTGTGTCATCGCGGCTGGGGCTCCCGCTCTGATCCTTGTCTCCGGCTGTGCTGCCTGCGAGCCCATGCTTTTCCTGTTTCTCCAATCCCTGATTATCCCATTAATCGCAGTGGGATAAACATCTACGGCCCCTACTGTGACAGATGAGACTGAGCCTCCCCAGATCTAAAGGAACCCTGTCTCTGATGGCCTCCGCACTACGAACTGCTGACGAGGGAGGAAGGGTGCAGCGAGCTGCCGGTGGCGCTCCGCTTCAGTGTGTGATTAGGGCCAAATTGTGACTCCTGCCTTGGCCACAAGTGGAGACAATATCAGCGGACTCTCCGGGAGACAGGGTAGGCGCTCCCCTCCCCTCCCCCACCTGACCGGTGCACTGGCGGTGTCTTCCAGAACTTTGCAGCAGAGACCGTCTTATCTATGGGGAAGTAGACACCAGGTCTGATACGCCTGCGTCGTGGAGGACAGTGGTGGGGGCTGTGGTCCAGAGTTGCCACTGCGGTGGGCAGTGTATTAATATTATCGTGAGAATCGCTCCTTTATTGGTAACTGCGTGAGGAGAGGGACCCGTGGCCCTGAAGTGACGCCGAAGAGGGTGCGCTACACTCCTGTGAGGCTGGGGTCAGGGCCCAGGCATGCCGGCCACTACGGGAGCACCTTCTGGTACTTGGGATCATTGCTGGCGGCCCGTAGATTGAGATCATGGGTCGCAACAGAGTACTGGGGCCTGGACAAGCCAATCACATCAACAAATATATGGTGGCCATGGGTCGCGACGATGGTGCGACAGGAGGGGCTCGACAGGAGGAACCGGAGGATCAGACCCCAGATCCCTCCTTGAAGGACATCATGAAGGCGATTAGGGAACTTAAGGGGACCCTGGAGCCGAAGTTAGACTCCGTCACGGAGGAGGTGAACCTCTTGCGAGCAGACCTTCTGAAAATTTCTGAGAAGGTGTCCACGGCAGAGGCAGGAATTGGGGGCTTACAGTCCAAAACTAAATGTCTTGAAGACCAGGTTGCCACGCTCACAAAGAATCAATCTGACATCTATGCCCAGCTTGAAGACCAGGAAGGGAGGGCCCGGCGCAATAATATTCGCGTTGTGGGAGTGCCGGAGGGAATGGAGGGACCGTCAGTGGACTTGTTCCTGGAAGATCTGATTTTAAACCACCTGAAGCCCAAACACTTATTTAACTTCTTTTCCGTAGAACGTTCGCCCGGGGCTCTGGGGGGTAGGCCTCGCCCTGGAGCCCCCCGCGCACGATTATAGCCCGCTTTCTGAATTTCAGGGACAGGGATGCACAAGTTACTAACTTGTGTAACGATATATCTGTAAGAGACAGTAGTTAGTGACAGATTCCTTACCTTAGAATATCCCCAGGCGTCAGGCTGGATCCGGAAAGTTTTTTGCGTAGCAGTACCCTTGCGCGTCGGTAGGCGGCGTCGTGCGGCTCCGCGTCCGGCGTCGGGACCGCCGGGATGACGTCGCGGGCAGTACTTAGACGCCGCCCCTGCGCGCTGACGTCAGTTCTGTACACGACTTTCCGCGCCAGGAACGCAGAGCCATGCAAGAAGCTGACATAGGTGTCTGAAAAATACTAGGGCCCTGAAAGGGATGTCCTTAACCCTAGAAATCAGTTCGCAGAACGGGGAGGATGGGTGGGGCGGTAAGGAATCTGTCACTAACTACTGTCTCTTACAGATATATCGTTACACAAGTTAGTAACTTGTGCATCTGAAAGAGACACGTTAGTGACAGATTCCTTACCTTAGAATAGATACCCCAGCAATACCAACCCCGGTGGTGGGTCTGCGAACAAAGATCAGACAAGGAAGTCCTGGAGGACAGAACGGCCAAAGAAGCCGTCCCTCCGGACCTGACTGTCAAGGCAGTAATGCTTTGTAAACGTGTGCAGCGAGGCCCACGTAGCTGCCTGACAGATAACCGGCAGCGGAACACCGCGGCCCAAGGCCGTGGTAGCAGCCGTTGCCCTGGTGGAATGGGCACGCAGCCCAACAGGAGGCTCCTTCTTAGCCAAAGAATAGCAGGTCTTGATGCACGAGGTAACCCAGCGGGAGATGGTTCTCTTGTGCACCGCCCGACCTTTTTTGGCGCCCACGTAGCCAACAAAGAGCTGGTCATCCACCCGGAAGTGTTTTGTGCGGTCGATATAGAAGGAGAGCGCACGTTTTGGGTCCAGACGGTGGAGCCTCTCTTCCTCTCTGGAAGGATGCGGAGGCGGAAAGAAGGTAGGCAAAGTGATGGTCTGCCCAATGTGGAAGGCAGTGACCACCTTTGGCAAGAAGGACAGACGCGTCCTAAGAACAACCTTGTCTGGATGGACAGACAGAAAGGGAGGTTTGCATGACAGAGCCTGGAGCTCACTCACCCGCCGAGCGGAGGTGATGGCCACTAGAAAGGCTGTCTTCAGAGTAAGAAGCCGAAGAGGACAGTTATGTAGAGGCTCAAAGGGAGCGCACATTAAAAAGGTAAGAACCAAGTTCAAGTCCCACTGAGGCATCACAAACGGAACAGGAGGGAAGAGGTGTGTAATGCCTTTTAAGAACCTGTTAACAACAGGGGACTTGAAAAGGGAGGGCTGATCAGGGAGCCTGAGGAAGGCCGAGATAGCACAAAGATAACCCTTGATGGTACCCAGGGCAGAACCCTGTTGGGCCAGAGAAAGAAGGAACAGAAGGACCTCAGAAAGAGGGGCAGAAAGGGGATTCACAGCCTTTGCTGTGCACCATGCCACAAATTTGTTCCACCTGCAGGCGTATACCACCTTAGTGGAGGGACGCCTGGCTGCCAGAATCACATCACAAACTTCGGGAGGCAAGTCGAAAGGAATCAACTGCCGCCGCTCAATCTCCACGCAAGCAGGTGTAGACTGGACAGGTTCGGGTGGAGGACCGTCCCTTGCTGCTGCGACAGAAGATCCTCCCGAAGAGGCAGACGGATCGGGGGATCTACGCTCATACTGAGTAGCTCGGGATACCAAACTCTTCGAGCCCAGTCCGGAGCCACAAGGATGACTTGGGCCCGGTCATGCCGAATCTTCTTCAACACTCTGGGTAGAAGTGGTATAGGCGGAAAGGCGTACAACAGACCACAACTCCACTCGCGACGAAAAGCGTCGCCGAGCGAGTGCAGCCTTGGAAATTCCAACACGCAGAACTGATGACATTGCGCGTTCTCTTCGGTGGCGAATAGATCTAACCAAGGCTCTCCCCATTGTTGAAAGAGTCCTTGCGCCACTTCCGAGTGAAGACGCCATTCGTGATCCATCATGCATCTGCGGCTGAGTTCGTCCGCCCTGGCGTTTAGGGAACCTGCCAGGTGTTGAACCATCAGGAACATGTCCTGATGTTCCAGCCAAGTCCAGAGGCGCAGAGCCTCCTGACAGAGGGTCCACGACCCCACCCCGCCCTGTTTGTTGCAGTACCACATGGCGGTGGTGTCTGTGAACACCTGCACTACCTTCCCTTTGACAGAGGGAAGGAATGCCTTGAGTGCAAGTCGGATCGCCCGGAGCTCCAGAAGGTTGATATGGAGCCGGGACTCCGCCGGAGACCAGAGGCCTCTGATCTCCGCCTCTCCCATGTGACCGCCCCATCCCAGAAGGGACGCGTCCGTCACAACTGTGTGCTCTGGCTGGGGAAGGGAGAGGGATCTGCCCATGACCCATTGCCGGTTCGAGAGCCACCACTGCAACTGTTTTGCAGTCCCCACCGAGATCTGGACGTGATCGGACAGGTTGCCCTGGTGCTGCGCCCACTGGAACTTCAGGTCCCACTGCAGAGCCCGCATATGCCATCTGGCATGATCGACCAGCAGGATGCAGGAGGCCATGAGGCCCAGCAGCCTCAGGGTGATCCGTACCGAAACCCAGGATAAAGGCTGAAAGATCGGAATCATAGCCTGAATATCCCGGACTCGCCGTTCGGGAGGATAGGCCCGAAACTGCGTCGTGTCCAGAACTGCTCCGATGAAAAGGAGCTGTGGAGAAGGAACCAGATGCGACTTCGGCACATTGATGGAGAACCCCAGCGAGTGCAGGAGTTCGGCCGTAGTCTGGAGGTGGGAGACGACTGCCTGGGACGAGCCCGCCTTCAGCAGCCAGTCGTCGAGGTAGGGGAAGACTGAAACCCCTGCCCGGCGCAGATGAGCTGCGACCACCGCCATCACTTTCGTGAACACCCGAGGGGCACTGGTAAGGCCAAAGGGGAGCACGGTGAACTGAAAGTGCTCGAGGCCTACCGTGAACCGTAGGTAACGCCGGTGGGCCGGCAGGACGGGGATGTGGAAATAAGCGTCCTGCAAGTCCAACGCTACCAGCCAGTCTCCAGGGTCGAGGGCAGTCAAGACCTGAGCTAGGGTGAGCATCTTGAACTTCTCCTTCCGGAGGAAGCGATTGACGTTCCGGAGGTCCAAGATAGGACGCATGTCCTCCTTGTCCTTTTTGGGCACCAGAAAGTAGTGGGAGTAGCAACCACGCCCTACTTCTGGGGTCGGAACATGCTCGATGGCCCTCTTGGCCAAGAGGGCCGTGACTTCCTTCTGTAGAAGCACCAAGTGATCCCCTGACATGCGGTGGAATTGAGGTGGCATGGCAGGGGGGGTGGTCTCGAAGGGGAGGGAGTAGCCCCTTCAGACAATGTCCAAGACCCACCTTTCCGAGGTGATGGGACGCCAGTGGTGAAGGTGATGGCGGACCCTGCCCCCGACTGGCGTGCTGTGCACCTGAAAGGAGGGACTAGGAGGGCTTGGAGGCCGCGGACGGGTTGGAGGTGGTGGCCTGACCCGCACGCTGGTTGCCCGAACCGCCACGGCGGTATCCACGTCCTCGGCCACGCGAAGGCGCTTGCTGCGCGGGCCGTTGGCCGGGTTGTTGACGTGACTGGGCGCCCCTTCCGTGGCCACGAAAGGGGTGAAAAGCAGACGTGAGCGGAGGGCGCACAACAGCAAGGCCCAGGGACTTAGCAGTAGCCCGCGAGTCCTTGAAACGCTCCAGCGCATGGTCTGCCTTCGAACCAAAAAGACCGACTCCATCAAAGGGCATGTCCATGAGTGTATTCTGGACATCCCCTGAAAAACCAGTGGTTCTCAGCCAGGCGTGGCGACGCAGCGCCACCGTCGTTGCAAGCGATCTGCCCAGCGAGTCGGCGGTATCAAGGCCACAGCGGATGGTGTATTTAGCCGCATCACGCCCTTCCGCAATGGCGCGGGAAAGCAGTGTCTGGACCTCCTCAGAACACTGCGGCAAAACAGTCGCCACCGAATCCCACAGGGAGTGGGTGTATCGGCCCAAGAGGCAAGCGGTGTTAACGGACCGCAAGCCAGCACTGGAGGAAGAGAAAGCCTTCTTCCCAAAGTGATCCAGGCGCTTGGATTCCCTATCCGGAGGGCGGTAGGGAAGGCGGTTTGGGAGGCAGAGGCTTGGACAACCAAGCTCTCAGGGGTGGGGTGTTGGGAGAGAAACAGGGGGTCGCCCGGAGCAGGGCGATGGCGTCGGGCCACGTTCCTATCCACAGGAGCCCCTGTGGTGGGTTTGGACCAGGCACCCAAAAGAACGTCAGTGAGTGCATCGTTGAACTGCAGCACAGTCTCCAAAGAGGAGGCCGCCGGCTGAAGCACTTCAGTCAGGAGGTTAGTCCTGACGGCCACTGTAGGCAACTGGAGATTCAAGGCTCCAGCAGCTCTACGCAACACCGTTGCAAAATTAGCCCCCTCCTCCGTAGCCACGGGAGGAGACAGCATGCCAGAGTCAGGGGAGGTGTCCAGACCACTGGCATCCCCAAGTTCCTCAACCCAGTCCGGGTCAAACTCGCACTGTTGTGTGAGAGGGTCCTCAGACCCCTCCCAGCTCTCCTGGTCCTCCTCAGGTGCATAATATGGAGGAGGAGGGACATAGGGACCCAAGGTCTCATCGGCGCCGGAACCGGCGTCGGGAGACGCCGGTCCGGCTCCATGTCCGGAGCCGGGGAGAGCCGGGGAACAACGCCGTCCGGAGCCCCGGACGGCATCAGGAACGGCACCGGGGACACCGGCGTCGGCGGAGGCGTGGTTAGGTCAACCGGCGTCGATGGGGGTTGCGGCACCACCGGAGCCGGGATCGAGGCCAGGGCCGGAGCCGAGGCCGGGATGAAGGCCGGTGGGACAGGCGACGCCGGGACCGGAGTCGACGGTGACGCCGGAGCAACCCCATCAGGGCCCGCGGGGCCCGAAGGCGCACCGGAGGGACTTTGAGGCCCGAAGAGGCGGGCCATGGCCGACAGGAACTCCTGTATTTGGGCCGGAGTCGCTCCCGAACCCGGGAAGGACGGGTAATGCGGGGGTAACTCGACAGGCACGTCCGAGGCCGCGGGGGCGGGGACGGTGCCGACAGGGACCTCAGCCGAGTCGTGAGACCGGCGAGGCGAAGTCATAGAGCGATGATGCCGCTTAGACTTCTTGTGCTTCGACTTACCGGAGGAGCGCGAAGACTTGGATTCCGACGAACGGCGGGGACTCCGCGTCCGGCCCCTCGACCTCTCCCGGGACCGGGTGCGGCGCGGAGCCGACTGCCGGACTTCGAGGAGCTTTCGAGACCGCTCTCGCAAAGCCTTCGGATGAAGTTTCCGGCAGTCAGGGCACGACTTCGTGTCGTGGTCTCGGCCGAGACAGAAGAGACACTCGAGATGCGGGTCCGTGATCGACATCATGCGACCACATTCCTCGCAGGGCTTAAAGCCGGGCATCCCTACGACACCGTAGGAGTCGTGAAGACTCGTTGAAGAATCAGTGAAAAAATTCACAAAAAAGATAGTCAAAAAGTGACTAGGGCACTGCTCTTCCCGGATCTGCGCTTACTGGCGCGGAAAAAGAAGAACTGACGTCAGCGCGCAGGGGCGGCGTCTAAGTACTGCCCGCGACGTCATCCCGGTGGTCCCGACGCCGACGACGGACGCGGAGCCACACGATGCCGCCTACCGACGCGCAAGGGTACTGCTACGCAAAAAACTTTCCGGATCCAGCCTGACGCCTGGGGATATTCTTAGGTAAGGAATCTGTCACTAACATTTCTCTTTCAGATGCTATCCTACAAGCGGCACGTATGCACGGTGACCTCTGGCACGAGAATGCCACAATCCGCTTTTTCCCGGACTTTACGCTCCATGTCCAGCGCCAGAGGCGAACGTTCGATGCCGTTAAAAAAGCCCTTTGTGAACAAAATATGAAATACATGATGCTCTTCCCGGCTAAACTCAAAATCATAGACGAGGGGAAGACATACTTCTTTGACTCACCAGCAGAGGCAAGTGACTGGCTGGAGGGCTGGCGTACTGTTAGTCGCAAAGAAGGCAGAAATCGAACGATGGCGGAGAGCGTCCACGATGTAGAGGAGCAAGAGGTGGAGCGGACATCCAGTGGCCAAGTGCAACGACAGTGGACAGATAAGTGACCTGTGGGGCACTCCCCTAGTCATTGGAACTGAACTTCTCCTCGATATAAACACTGAGGGGCGCAAGATGGGGTTGGAGGGTGGTGCTATAGGAGAAGGGGCTCACCTGAAAATGGCAATGTGATATTGAACGGACTTCCGTAATGAATGGCCCCCGCCCTTTCTTTTTCTAAATGTATAGACAGGCCACTCATGGGTTTCGATAAGTATGGAGGCTACTGTATTACATTGTATGGGCTTGACAGTATTCATTAGCAGACAAATTGTACTTCATGCTGGAGGCTGGCTCACGGCTCCCCACAAATGTTTCTTACTACACAGTTTGGGCGACAGGCACTCTGCACGTTTGGGAGGTGGGAGGTTGGGGGCTCACCCAGCAGGGCTGCAGGGAGGGGGGAGTTGGGTTCACGGTTTGACTTGTTTGGGGGGGATGGGGACCACGCTCAAGACCAGGATATCCAGCACTCACAGGAGGCTAACACGAAGGAAACCCGAGAGGTGCGGGAACACTCAAATACTATTCACCCTGCCCGGGGCCATGGGAGACTTAGCTAGTATGCAGGTATGGACCTGGAACGTGAATGGTCTGGGGAACAAGATTAAACGCACATTAGTCCTGCAGCATGTCAAGAGGCATTCCCCAGACGTTATATTGATTCAGGAATCGCATCTAAGAGGGAGTAAATGTAAGGCACTAGATCGCTTTGGGTACAGAATGGTGGCTCACTCCGGGTATTCGTCCGGGGCTCGTGGGGTGGGAATCCTGATACGTAACGCGCTACCCCTAGTTATCACAGGCACTTGGACAGATGACGCAGGCTGCTTTGTTGCAGCAGCGGGTAAATGGGAGGGGTGCCTAATTGTACTGTGTTCATGCTATATACCCCCGGGTCTCCATGCAGTGGTCTTCCCGAGGTTCAGCTCGTTCCTGACAGACCTGCCCCATGGCACTCTCCTGATTGGTGGAGATACGAACGTAGTCATGAACCCGGAAATGGATCGGTCTGGTTCCCATGCGGGCCGGCAGGGAGAGCGTGGCCTGGCGGACTTCGTTATGGCCATGGGCATGGTTGACCTGTGGCAGGCACACAACCCACTACTACGGCACTATACCTACTATTCTGCACGACACGACTCCTTTTCTAGGACAGACCACTTTTTTACACGTAACGACAGGGTGGGGGAATTCTTTAACCCTAAACATATGGCAAGGGGCATTTCAGATCATTCCCCAGTATGTGTCACTATTAAAGGCCCGCTGCTAGATAGGGCTGCATTCCCGAGAATTGACCCCTGGCGCCTGCGAGACCCAACGCTTAGGGACAAAATCCGAGAGGGCTCGGAGCTATATTTTAAAGAAAACACAGGGTCAGTAGATTCACACATTACTCTATCGGAGGCCTATAAGACGGTCCTGAGGGGACAGGCACAGGCGCTGATCGGGGCCCAGAAGAAAGAGGAATCCCTGCAAATTCGGCAGATTGAGCAGGAAATTCACCAGATGGAAGGTGATATTGCAGTTGCAACAAGTGCTGACCTGCGACATAGGCTAGCACTGAGGCAGCGGGACCTGAGGGCCCTAGCGGATAGCGAGGCAAAGGCATATGCGCTGGCGCCGCAGCACCGCTTGTATGATGTAGGAGATAAGGCACTGAAGCTCCTAGCGTGGCTGGAAAGACGCGACAGGGAGCGATCGTGGGTGACTGGGGTCTTTGATAGAACTGGGTCACTGAAAACTACAAGTAACGAAATAGCAGAAGTCTTCGCCACACACTTTGAGCGTGTTTACGCACCAGTGTGCACGAGGTCGGAAAACAACTGTGAAGAATTATTAAGAGATTTCACCCTGCCCCTGCTGTCCGGGGAAGCACGTGACGCGCTAGAAGCCGACCTCACGGAGGAGGAGCTAGGTGGCACTCTGGACTCCCTGAAATCCGGGAAAGCGTCAGGCCCGAATGGGCTCCCAGTTGAGATTTACAAAGGGCAGGCCTCGATCATAGTACCACGGCTATGAAACATGTTGATTGAGGTGCGAGAAAAAGGGCAACTCCCTCTAGACCAACGGGCAGCTACGATAGTGGTAATCTACAAAGCCGGAAAGCCGCCAGATCAATGTAGTTCATACCGTCCTATCTCTCTGATTAATGTGGAAGCCAAGGTTTTGGCCAAGGCCCTAGCGGACAGGCTGGTGTCAGTCATTGCGGAATTGGTACATGTGGATCAATCGGGCTTTATGCCCCGCAGAAGCACCCGGCATAATCTTCGCAGACTATATGGTATACTCCACATGACAAGCGACCCTGCAGCCCAGCAGACGGCTTTAATGGCACTAGACGCGTCAATGGCGTTTGATAGTATTGAGTGGCCCTACTTGTTTATGGTTCTCCATAGATTGGGTTTTGGTCCCAACTTTTGCGGTTGGGTAAGGCTATTGTATGAGACACCCACAGCTCGAGTACGAGTTAATGGGGCACTATCACGCTCCTTTCAATTGCGGAGAGGCACTAGACAGGGATGCCCCCTGTCCCCGCTACTGTTTGCCCTCGCACTGGAGCCATTGGCACACTGGATTAGGAGGGACCCGATGAACTGGGGTATAGTGGCGCCAGGGGGGTGGGAGGAGCGAATTTCGCTCTATGCTGACGACATAGTCTTATACCTTGCATGACCCTACCACTCGATGGCGTGAGTGCTTCACATCTTCGAGCTATTTGGTAGCTACTCGGGCTACAATATTAATTGGTCCAAGTCAGTGATCTTTCCATTGTCTGGTCCCGCCCCCCCCAGGGTTCCAACGCGGTGCCCGGCCCCAGTCGTGTCGGAGGGATTCAAATACTTGGGTATCCACGTTACGCGGGATCAAAAGGTGTTTTGGAAAAGAATCTTGGGCCTCAGATAAGTTGACTTAGTACTGATGTCAGCCATTGGCGCACTCTTCCGCTTTCACTTATGGGTAGGGCGGCCCTGTTTAAAATGATGGCATTGCCGCGTCTCCTCTATGTTCTCCAAAACACCCCATACCCTGTCCCTCCGACAGTTTTTAAACGGATAGCGCAGGAGGTCAGAACGTTGTTGTGGCAGGGTGGTTCTCCTAGAATAGCGCTTCACAAGCTACAGAAGGGAGTGTATGATGGTGGCCTGGCGATTCCGGACGTCAGGTTATACTACTGGGCCTCGCAGCTCCAAGTCATAAATGACTTGGTGTATGTGGGCGTCGAGGAGCCGGCATATAGAGTGGATAGAACCGTCCTGCCGGGAGGAAACTGTGAGCCTCTCCTCTACTCCCGAAAATCACGATCAGAGTGGCCGGTACATACTAAAGTGGTGGTACAGTGCTGGAGAGAGGCCAATAAACTACTTGGCTGGACGGGGAAACGGACTAGTCGAACTCGGCTGTGGGTGGGTGATCCACTGCACGAGGTGGCTGCCCTAACGGGCTTCAAAGGGTGGAAACTGATAGGCATCGAATACTTGGGAGATGTTTGGAAAGGGGATACTCCCCTCACTTTTGAGGAACTACAGTGGGAATATAATCTACACCAGACCCAGAGATTCCATCATTTGAGACTAATGCATGCACTACGCACCCACATCCATAGTGACGCTTCTGTTCCGGATTATTCCCCATTAGAGGATAGAATGCTACTAGACCCCATTCCCGAGAAGGCGACCTCCACGATTTACCGTAAATTGATAAACAATGTACCTGACCCCCTAACGACTCTCAGAGAGGCATGGGTTAAAGACCTGGGAAGTATGGATGACGAGGAGTGGCAGGAGGCAATTCAGAGCCCAAGAGAGATCGCGGTTCGATCCAGATTTAGGTTGGTACAACTTAAGATATTACACCGCACCTATTATCCTCGTACACACCTATACACCTGGGGCAAGGCCCCTACAGCATTGTGCGTTAGGGGATGCCAGCGGAAGGGAACCTTCCTACATATTCTATGGGAATGTCCAGAGATCGTCAGATACTGGCAGAAAGTCACAGATACTATATCCAGGGTGGTAGAAGTGACGGTTCCAATGGATGCTAAATGGCTTCTATTAATGATTAAAGGGGACTCCGATTGGTCTAGATATGTGGGTATTTGGTTGGGTCTTGCAGTGGGGATCGCTAAGCGAAACATTGCCAGGGGGTGGGGCGGCGTCTTTGCCTCCGACACTGGAAGAGTGGGGGCGAGATCTCGACTGGTGCCAGTGGGCTGAAGAAACAGTGTATAAGAGCAGGGGGTGTGTCAAAAAATGGGAAAGAGTATGGGCGCCCTGGCGAAGATACAGAGGGATGTGCATGAGAGAATGACATGCAAACAGCCGAAATGGTGTGGAGTGGCGGTGGGTTGTAATGACCCGAGCCGTGACACTAGCTACACAAATTTATCACGGTATGTAGGCTTACCTGGGAAAACTTTTCATATGTTCTTTTAGTCTCCTGTTCCCTCGTGACTGTTATTATTATTGATGTAATGTATCAACCTCACTGTGTATCAATGCGAGTAATTCCGGTAAAGTATGGTCTATTGAGCAATGTTAATAAAAAGAGTTTATAAAAAAAAGAGTGCTGGTAGCACTGCTAGACATTTGTATACACTCCTGGTGCTTACTGTATTCCATAAGGCAATATGTTGAACTGATAATGACAATCCCCGCTCACAACCTAGAGGTATTTTCTGTGTTTCTTCTTAATGGGAATACAGAGGTGGGAATCTTTTAGATCTTTCGTTCCCATGAAATCTCCCTCTTTCAGCATTAGTATCATTTCCTCACATGCTTTCGTATTGAATTTGCATCTTTAGAAACTTATTTCTAGAGCCTCACGTCCATTGTGGGCTTCAGGGTCAGGTGCTACATTGGAATCCGAAATAAACAGGGTAATCCCTTGAGTGCACTAAGTATTTGGAAGTTTCACCATAGCTCCTTTTCTTAGGAGACCTACGACTTCTTGTTGCAGAAGTTTAGGCGATCTGCTTTGCACTTATGCTTTGGTGGTGAAATACTGGGAAGTATCCTGTCCACCTCGTATCATATCCATGTGGTATAACATTTAAGACGCACATATCAGAGATTATTTTCCCCTACTGTTAAAGGACCCTCCACCCCCCAAGTCTGGGAGGTCTGTGTGCAGGTGATCAGTTTCTTTGGCCAGAGTCCCACGGGGTGTGGCCCTTTCCTCTCTCTCCAACTCAAAAGGGCTTCCTCCCTTGTTAAGACTGGTGCCACTGAGAGGTTGTGAACTAGGAACCTGACTCATGGCCGCTATGAAATGGTTACATCTTAACCCCTTTCTATTGCTTGTGTCTCTTTTCTGTAGGATCCCATTGCCCTTGCAGTTTAATTATCCTTTTTCAGCCTTAATGAGTAATCTACCTCTGCACCAAACAGATTTTGTCCTGTGAAGGGCGTATTGATTACATTCAGCTGTACCTCAGGTTTGAGCCCTGAAATCCAGAGCCAAGCATGTCTTTTCATTACTGTGCAAGTGCACAATTGCCTACTCGCTGTTCCCACAGCTTCCGAGAACGATTTTAGGCAAGGATTTGATATGGTCTTTCCCTCTTGGAGGATGATGTCTGCCCTCTTTCTATATACCTCCAGCAAATGCTACATGAGTTCTTAAATCTCCTCCCACTGTTTGTGTCCGTATCTGCTAGCAGAGCACAAGGGTTGGCTATTCTTTATTGTGTAGCTGCTCCCCTTTCCATCTTTTGGCCTACTGGCTCCAGCCTTTTGCTATCTTTATCTAGTGGTGGTCCTGTGGAAGACGATGTATCAGCCCTCCCATAGACCGTCACCAATATGCCGCCCTCAACGATTGCCTTGCAGTGAAAGCTGTGGTTGGTACAGGTCCAACATTTCCAAGTCATTAGGATAATACATTGGTCCACAAGAAGGTTGATGCTTAAGAGGTGGTGTTTTAGATATTCCAGAAGCTTCCAAACATGGGGTAAAAGGTTGCCGTCTTGATGGCATCAAATCCTTAAGGGCATCCTACAAGTAGCAGCACACCTCATCAAGGGCCTGAAGAAAAAGGACCACATCACTTCCATCCTGATGGAACTCCACTATGTGCCCTTGCCGCCCGCAGAATCTTCAAAATCTTCCTCACAACAGGCATCCCTGCCTGTGAGGAAACAGGCTTTTGGCAGGTCTCACCCAACATTTTGCACCCATTTTGACTGATAGGCACAGGTGGGCTCTGAAGTGCCCTGAGCCCTGCTAATCAGGACTCAGTGCAACATACATGGTCAATTAGTTTATACCCAATGGGCACAGCTTAACTTACTTGTAAGTCCCTAGTATTTAGTACCAGGGATACCTAGAGCCTGTAAGTTAAAGTGTCACTCGCGGACTGCAGCACTAGTTGTGCCACCTCGAGTATGACAAATTAAGACATGTCTCCCAGACTGCCACTGCAGACTGGTAGAGCAGTTTAACACTGTTAACTCAACTAAACCATTTCAGGCAATGGCAAAGCCCAAACTCCCTTTTGAATATGTGTAAGTCACCCCTACAGCATGTCTGTCGAGTCCCAAAGCAGGGTGCAGCATATTTAAAGGTAGAACATGTGCTCGACATGTTTCTAACAGTATAAACCAGAGATTGTCGTTTTTACTATAGGAGTGATTGGTAGCCCCATTGGCAAGTACAGAGTTACATGCTGACAACTCACACTGCTAACTTCTGTTTGGGACTAACGAAGTTGGTACTTCAAGGTATCAAACAACTCGTTGCATTAAGCCCGACTTGATGCCCAAGTCGAAATTAACGTAACTTGTTGCCACATGCAACTTTTACCCAGTTTTCCAGTGGCCATTTGCTGAGGCTGGCCATGAGACAACCTCCTCACCCCTCGGGAGACGTGTCAATAGATCCCAGGACAGGTAACAATAGAGGCCTGCTAGTGGAGGTGTTACCTCCTCATGGCAGGAAGCCACACAGGGTGTTTGCCCAAAAGGCGCACTTCAAAGGGGAAGCCACCTTTGTAGGGCAAATTGCGAACACACAATAGAGAGGGGCTGCTTTTTTGCTGGAGTCGACAGGTTAGCATCTGGGATAAAAAAAAAAAGGAGAGGGAGGGAGGACACTGGCCAAACCGTTTTTTTCATGGGCGTGTAGCCTAAAGGTAGCTACATCTCTAGGTAGGGCTACCAAGCACCACACAATAAAAGAGAGGGGTCCCAACATCTTGAGAGTGGGCAGAATAGACCACTCTGGGATAGCAAGATGCCACACTCAGTACAAGCGCAAAAACGAAAAGCGAGGCAACAGACCTTCTCCATGTCTGCACACAGGATCTGGAATGACATCCTCATATCTATCATGTCTGCCCCAACCCTGCTCCAATTTAGGAAGGAGCTGCAGACACGCCGGTTTAAAAATAACTACATCATGACACACCTACAGTCTACTTTCACTCTCAGAATCCGGCAACTCCTCCAATCACAAGTCAATTGTCTTGCTTTGAATCCTTAACAGTGCTAAGCTGCCTTTCATCTAAGTACGCACTGTATAAATATCATACACAAACATATATAAAAGAGTCAGTACATTCACAATTATGTATGCGGGTTCCTGCTAGGTGACTTTTTAATTATCTTCTACCATTGGGGTACCGACTAGTAAGAAACAGCCTCCTTGAATGGTTCTCCACGTTTGTAAATCATACGCACTAGTATTGGTTTTAATCGTTTTCTTTTCTGTATAGGTAGAAGAGTTGCTAATAGGAAAAAAGGCTCAGACTGTTCCTCTCCTAACTGGACCCCATAGAAGTATGCTGCTGTTTTAACTATAGCACGATACAAAGAAAGGCCTTTTATTGTCCACTTTGGAAAGGATTCCTAATTTCTTTAGAATCTCATCAAACTCCACTTTGGAAAGGATTCCTAATTTCTTTAGAATCTCATCAAACTCCTTTTAATTCTGCAGCAATGTTGCTATTTTGTCCTCTAGGCCTCACTTCTTTTTGACAACAAGGGACTTTTCTTGATGTCGTGTATCGAGCATTATCTTATCAGGGTGGGATGAGTTAGCCTATGATGAAGCATGCCACAAAAGTGTGGGTGAGGCTTTCTTTTCCATTATGAACAAGGCTGGTTCCCTCTGACCCTTGCCCAACAATTCGGATCCTTTTATCCGGCACGTTATTTCATCTGTTGTGTGGCCCATCTTTTCTGGGTCTCACCAGGCCTTTGGCCAACAGTTCCTGCATGTGAGCTCCCCAGCCCTCAATGGATGCATCCTTTATTGTAACTACTCTGGCCGATGAAGGATGTAAAGTGAGGCCTGCGTTGAGATTACTGGGAAACCTTCACTATAGCAGCACCTGTCTCAGCAACCTTGTGATATGGACCATGTTTTCCCATAAGCCAGCTACCTGCTTCCACTGATGGTCCAGTTCTTGATGAAAGGGTATCATCTGGAGCCTGCAAAAGAGTGATAGGTCTATGCACGATGCCAACCGGCCCAGCAGAGATTTGTATGATCTGACTATGACTAACTGCTTGGCTGAGATGGTTTTCACCATGGCTTGGAGCTTCACTGCTTTGTCCAGTGAAGGAAACAACTTTCCCAACTGTGTGGCCAGTATTACTCACAAGAACTGAAGTTTCATCCCTGGTTCCAAAGAGGAATTGTCGATTGTTTGTGTTGCTCATAATCTGTGAAACAGACTGATGCAGGCAACATCAGAAGTCTTTGCCTCTTTCTTTAATGGAGCTTTTACGAGCCAGTTGCCAAAGCACGGGTATACTTAGTAACCCTGTTGTCTGCTAGGCAGTTGGTGAAAATGCATGGTGCAGACTTCAGGTCGATTCAAAGGCTCTTTAACTGACAGTGGTGCCCGGCCACTGAAAAAAAAAGGAGTACTTCCATTGTTTCCCTGAATACTGAGATGTGGAAATACACATGCTGGCAGGCAGGTAATCTGCTTCCTGAAGCATCAGGAGGACTTTGGGAGCATTAACAAGCAAAAGGATTTTCTTTAGGAACTTCATCAGCTCAGAGGTCTAGAATAGCCCTCCATTATCCCCTTTTATTTTTGATCAAAAATAATCTGGAGTAAAATCCCTGGTTTCTCTGGAATCTTGAGATCATCTCCATCACTCCATTGAGGAAAAGGAGGATAATTTCCTGTTATGGCTCCCTCAAGAGAAGATGATGTTCCTTCATGGGTTGGCAGACAAGTACTTTCTTTACAAACTACAGAGTGTGTCCTGAGTGTACAATCTGCGTCAACCATTAGTTTGATATTATGGACTCCCATTCTGGGGGAAAAACTAAACTCCCCCCCCCCCCCACCCTGCTGAGCTGGAGATGGTACAGGGCAGCCGGGGGTTAAGAGTCAAACTCTTTTGGTTGTCCTGATAGCGCAAGTGAGTGGTGCTCCTTTTGCATCTGGAAGGCCTCCAATATCTTTGTCTTTGATTTCCGTTGGATGTATATTCTTGCTCACATCTGCACTGTTGTGGGCGTAATTATGGTCAGCCATGACCTCCATATTGATGAAATTTCCCCTGTATATCTGGGATCGTCCTAAGCCACGAAACGTGGCAGAGCCAGGATGCAGATATTGCAGAACCCCAAGGATATAGCAGTGTCTTCAATGATGATATTGTTGCTGAAGGAGTCGTTGTGGTCAAAAAAGATCTCTTCATGTATCATGACGTCAACTGTCCCATAGGTTTCAATAAGGATGTCGTCAAAGAGGTAGTCGTTTACGACATAAATGTTTTCATCATCGTAAATGAGGATGACTAAAAACATCACTGGTGAGAATGGCATTTCAGTCAGGTTGTCAAGAAAGCTAGATTTTCACACTGTTTTTGAGCAGGCTTGTGTTTACCCTTCCTGGAGAATTCTCTTGAGAAACTCCAATTCTTTCATGTGAGGGGGTGGCTCAGGCACTTTATTGCAAATCCAACTCTGGAAATTCAACGTTTCCTTTTTTGCACTGCCTTCATGGAAGTGCTTTTGACAGAATCATCCACAGATGAGGGGGCATCCTCTTTGGAAGTCGCCATTTTTTTCTCCAGCAAATATAATGCCAACCTCCTCTCCCTATACTTCAGGGTCATGGGAGGAAAGGTTTTACAGATGTTGCAGTGTGAAGCCTTGTGCATTGCGTAAAGCAATTAATTACACTGCTCATCAGAGTCACCAGTATAGATCTTTTTCTGTCCACAGGTGAAGCCTGATTTGAAAAGAGATTATTTCTCTCCTTTAGTCATGATGATAATTAGTGACAGAGGAGAGTTTTCCCTGACTGAGAAAATAGAGATTTCCCACTAAATCCCCCCAAAACAACTAACAAAACACTGAAAGCTGATGATAAGGCAGGTTCATATTCAGGGTAGACCAGGAAAGTAACCGGATAAGGTCAAAGAGAGGTCAGAGCAGAGCTCTTCTCGGGAACACCTTCAAACATGACAAGCAGCAAAATCTGAGCTAGGGTGGCCTTCAGTGGGTGAAGAATAGCTAAGCACTTTCACGTCAATGGCTGAAGTTTGGGTTGTTTCAAATGAGGTGACTGTGCTACTGAACAAACAGTGCGATTGAGGCCTACAGCCATTTTAACATTGTTCATAGTTATTTAAATTTACCAGGGATTCCCAGCCTGGGGATGGTGAATGATTCAACATGTGAATATATGAAGATCCAATGCTGAAGAAGAAGGAAGAGAATTTCAGACCCAATCACGAGAGCGCAGAATAATGTACAGCATGTGAGTCTAGAGGACAGCCATGCCGCAAAACTAGGATAACAAGTAAGGAACATCTCGATCGTGGGATCTTCAATTATATCACCAGAAAATAGAATAGCAGGTACATCCTCTAAACACTGAAGAGGATGAATCAGGAGAACAGATAACTTTCACAAAGTGATATGCGTCAACTCAGAGTTCAAGCAAAGCTGCCACATTGCATATATTAGTTATAAGGATACACCGCATAGATAGGAGCAGCAGTGGCTGCATCACCTGGAATGGGCATTTAGCCCACCGAGAATTGGTATTTTGCCTTCACGGTAGTAGGGAGTGGCATATTACTATCAATGAATTGATTAGAGATAGCTAACCAGGAGTATTAATTTTATAGTTGAGAAAGAGTTCATTAGTTTTGCTAATTGTTTTTGTGTTTGTCCAAACGCCATCCCAGAGACCTTTATACATCTCTCATCTGGAAAAAAGGCTTTGAAAAAAGTAATCTAATTAATATGAAAGTCCTGAATTACACCCATGAGGAAAAAGTGTGAGTTCTCTAGAAGACCTTTTTACTATTGAAAACAGTAAAAGGTTTCTATGAGCCACCAGCATGCATCTCACTCACCCTAAAGTGAAATGACGTTTAAGTTACATTTCAAGACTTTCTGGGCGAAGGTAGATGTGTGCATTTCTTTTAAAGTAGGACTCATTCATTTCAATGGTTCTATAATAAAGTCTCCAAGTGGGAGAAAGTTCCTCACTAATGGAAAGACTTTCTGTAACCGTCTTTAAAAATAAAATCCATACATCCCTCCAACTGTCCTGGTGCGTCTAGGCCCTATACTCCCTTCAAAAAACTGTTAAGAGCTTATGATGGACGCAGGGGATTACACATCGCACACTACAGCATTCTACATCCCTTCGTACCTACTCCTACCAATCAAGCAATGGGACGCCCTTTTGAGGGACATACCCAAAACTTATTGAAGCTTATCCCTTAGAGAGACAGCGTACAAGCTCATGCTCCAATTGTATTATACACCGGCCCGCCTCTCCACCATTTACCCCTCCACATCTTCCCTCTGCAGTCGCTGCGGTTTGGCAGTGGGGGACTTTTGTCACATATGGTGGTCATGTAGCCTCATCACTACCTACTGGGAAGAAATCCTGGGACACATTAAAGCCACCATAGGATATCCGCTTTCTGCTTCCTACCTTATGGTTATCCTTGGTGTGCAGCCCCTTACATTATAAGAGATGACACACGCTGACTGGAAGCTCATTGGTCACATGCTCCATGCTGCGCAGCAGCTTGTGGCACTGGCATGGAAAAAGACTTCTGTCCCTTCCATTGCTCAATGGTTCACTTCTCTATGACATGTGCTGGTGATGGAACAACTCTCCCACAACCTAACACACACTGAGGCTAAATTTTAATATGCTTGGTGCCCACTGATCCACTATACGACTCGCTTGGAACTTACATGTTTCAATCCTCCGAGGTTAAGATCTCTGTGGCTCTTTGATAGACCCCCCCACCCCCCCGGAGCTTACACCCAGTGACTGGCCCCCTATTCACCTCACTACTAATAATGACCTCCAATACACTACTGTGTGACATTGTCCGAATCTTCTAACTCTATCAAACAGACTTGACCAGGAATTGTTGTATTTTGCTGTTTCACTGTTCTTTCTTTTTGCTTTGAGACATGCTATGCTGTGGATGCCCCCTAGGCGCACCTATCCACCAACTGTGTGACCCTTTATTTCCTCGCAACATTTTTGCACTATGCGTACTTGCTTTGTGCCAACTGGTCTACTGTCATATTATGTTGGTCCCTGGCAGACATGTCGTACTTTATTGTAATCAATTGAAAAATTTCAATAAAAAGACTATGAGCAAAACAAAAAAAAAAAAAAAAAAAGAGTTCCATGTTCATGTGAACAAGTAAAAAGATTGTGTGAGAAGTGTGTCTTCCATAAACTGTACAAGATATTTGTGAAATAAAAGAGATAAGGCAATAGCATTTTGACAAATATTTCTTTACCTTCCATTAGCAATACTCCTTCCTATTAACTCTGCAGGTGTACACACTAACAATTCTGGCTCTTCTTGACTTTGCAATAAGTTGCAGTAAACCTCATCTGTTCCTCTTACCTCTGTAGGTACTTGCAGTAACACTGTAGCTCCTGTAAAACTTGCTTTGCAGTTCGGAATATTTCTTCCTCTAGGAAAAGCCCAGTCAATTCATGAGACACCTGCTGTGAACAGCGAGCAATTCGTTGCCTCTTATCTTCGTCAAAGGCAGACCTGAGGGCAGAGGAATAAGTGCAATTAAAATGTAATTCATTAGGTAGGAGGGTGTAGACAGTGGATGAAAAAAAAAAGAGGAATAAAAGGCATGGGATCAGCAATAACCAGGACGAACAGAGGGAATCTACGAAAATGTTACTAAAAAAAATAACACTAAAGAACTGCAACATAAATAAACAACTACAACAAAAACATCTCAGATGTGTATTCAATGCTGAAAGACGCCCAAAACATTGAACAAAAATCAAATAAATGAAAAATCAACAACAAATAAAAACAAATAGCACTTACCTACACTAACCAACTCACACGCTCAACACTTCTATTGAAATAGAAGCCTTAATTTAAATTGCTTTTTCTTATTCATGAAAACATGTTTTTTGCTCTTTATGTTTGTTGTTTTTATAAACTCACAGACAGAGTAATAAGTGTGTGAAATGGGTATTCAGTGGAAGGGGCAAAGAGAAAGGAGCAATAAAGAATGGGATATGCACTGTACCCTGTAAGCATCTGCTGGTAGTTGGTAGTGCTGTATATTCACATGCTCTCCACACTTCTGCTATTTAGTGTTGGACACAGATGTTTGCAAGTTGTTTTTGATCAAAGAACTTTTGGTCATAAGGCAAGAAACAAAAACAATTTGCAGATGTCTGACCCAACATTAGACGGAAGGAATGAGCAGAGCTTGTGTACATACAAGCCCACTGCTACGGAAATATGAGTTTACATGGAGGATGGGCAGCTGAGTGATAAATGCAAAGTAATTGGTATTAATATGAGAGGTGGAAGAGGAATAAATTCAATGAGAAGGGCAATAACGAGGAATGACCTGCAGCATTTAAGCACAATGTATTTACCTTTGGTAAAATATATTTCTGGGGTACTATCTTCTTGCAGATTCCCCACCTTTGAAACACCCCCCAACCATCAGACTAGCCTTAAAAAGCTTTCCCAGCAGTAACCATGAGGCTTCACACCACCTGTGTATAAAAAGGAGCTGATGGCAGTTCCTGATACTTTTTCCAGGCCCCAGAGGGTGTGCAGAGGAACCAAGAGAGCATCAATGACAGAGATAACAACAGCTCAAACACATACTTTTTTATGTTACATGTATTTTTATCGCACAATATTACTCATGAGGGTATCCTGGCATGCCGCAGAAGAGTAAGGCTAGCCATGTGTGGATCTATGCGAAGAGTCAAGTCTTAAGCTTCTTGCAAAATTCAAGAAGAGAGGAGGAGGCTCTGATGTGGTGTGGGAAGCCATTCCATGCATTAGGAGCGATGATCAACCAGGGCCGACCTCGTATTCTGTTTTTGTATATGTCAGTAAGAGTGTGCCAGTAAGAGTCTGGCAGAGTGGAGGGGCCTGGAGGATTGGTGGAAATGTAAGTAGCTGTTCAGGTAGGCTGGGAATATGCAGTGCTTTGTATGTGTGGGTGAGGAGCTTGAACTGTGCACACTAGTGTACAGGTAGCCAGTAGAGGTCTCTCACGTGAGGTGTCATAAGGGACCGGCGTGGGAGGTTAAGGGTGAGTCTGGCCTCTGCGTTCTAGACAGTCTGTAGTATTTTCATGAGTTGCTTGGTGATTACTACATAGAGAGAGTTAAAGTAGTCTAGTCTGCTGGTGATGACAGCTTGGGTGACGGTCTTTCAAGAATTGTTTGGTAGCCACTTGAAGATTGTTTTTCAGCATCCTCAGTGTGGAAGCAGGATGTGGCGACGGAGCTGACCAACTCGTTGTCGATGATGATCCGGAGTTTTCGTGCTTCTGAGCTGGCGGCAGGGGTGGATCCTAGGTCTGTATGCCACCAGACTGAGTCCCATGGGAGGCATCTTTTCCTGAAAATTACAACTTCAGCCTTGTCAGTTTTCAGCTTGAGGCAGCCGGCTTTATCCAGGTGGCCACTTCGGTCATGCAGTTGAAGTTGTTCCTTGTCCTGGTGTTTTGTCCGAAAAGGACAGTAGCAGTTGCGTGTCATTGGCTTAGGTGAGTAGGTTGATGTGTGCTCGAATAACACAGAGGAACCCTAATGAATGTTTAGTAAATATATGCAGATATGAGCATGTGGCTGCACTGTACATGCCAGTCACTGGAACACCTCTGGTGAGATGTGTAAGAAGCCACTGATCTAGTAGAGTGGATAGGAATGCCCTCCAAAGAGCCTTTCATGGACAAGGCTTAGAAGAGCTTGATGAATAGGATGAACCAGCATGAGATGGTGTACTTTGTCACCACCTAGTCATTCTTGGCTCCGGAAAAGTCACCAAAGAGCTTGTCACCCCCTGTGTCTTAGTAAGTGCAGTTGATGTAGTAGATCAACTTGTACTAGTGAAAAGAAAAACTGTAAAAGACGGATAAACTGAAAGGGCCTGCAAGTTCTCCAACCCTACATGTAGAAGTTATTGCAACTAACAATACTGTCTTCAAAGTAAGACGAACTGGACAACTGTACATCTGCTCAAAAGGAGATGTTATCAAGAAAGTCAACACAGGATTCAAATCCCATTGAGAAACAATTAATGGAGCAGAAGAAAACAAGTAGAGCAAACCTTTCAGAAGAAAACACCACAAAAAGTGACCTAAACAATGAAGGCTACTCAGGGAGGCCCATGAAAGATGACAGGGCAGCCAGGTAACCCTTCTCTGTAGCAACTGCAAACTCCCTCTATTGAAGAGACAGAGTGTGAAACACAGCACGGCATATAGGAGTGATTTAAAGGTATGAAAGTCTTCTGACTACACCTTTGCACAAATTTGTTCCAGCGACCCAAACGGGTGGATTTTGTAATGGGTTCCCTGGCAGCCAAGATGACAATTGCAACTTCATCAGGGAAGCTGGTACCACTCAACCACCACACGTGCAGCGGTTAAGAATTGGGGTGGAGGACCTGGCCATCCTTGTACAAGAGCATGTATGCCCTGAGCAGGAATAGAAGAGGTGCTAAAAGTGGAGTGCAAACAGATCGAGGTAACAGGTCCCCCATGCCCAATCGGGAGCAAGTAGAATCAGTGGAAGCGTCTACAGCAGGCCCTGAGATTGGCTGAACCTGTAGGCGTCCCCCCAAGTGAGCCATTGACAGGGAAGCGTATGGCACAAAACTGAGGACACTTCCTGATCTGGGCCGTGAAGAAGAGATCTACACCTGGGCATCCTAAGAAGACTGCTTCTGTCACTTCGGAGTGAAGTTTGCATTTGAGGCACTCCAGTGAGTGGTGACTTAGAGCATCCACTCTCATGTTAAGTGACCCATTCAGGTGAGCTGCCTTGTCTGTTGAAATAACGGACAGTGGTAGTGTTGTTTGAAAATATATGAATGGCACTCACAGATAATGAAGGGAGAAATGCATTCAAGGCAAGGCAGATTTTCTGCAGTTCTAGCATATTTATGTGCCAATAGTGCTTTGAAGCAGAAAAGTCCTGCAAGGCCAGTGAGGATGTGCCCATGACCACGGTTAGCCTGTATTTGCAAAGGGCTGAACAGATGACCTACCTCAAAGTTTGAGGGTTCCATCCACCATTGGAGGTCTTGATGAACAGACTGGTAGATCTGCAATTGAGCCAGCGGCAGCCCCTCCATTAGGGCAGATGAGAGCCGCCCGCCCGCCCTGCCACCACCCTCAAGTAATACGATAATAAAACTAGTATTAAACCCGTTTTTTTGTCTTTTAATTTTAATCCCCCTGGACCCGACCCCAGGCCTCTGATGAGTCTTGGGGGCAGGTCCAGGGGGGTGACACTGCTGGTGGGGTAGTGGTGGGCACTGAAGCTCTCGCCAGCCTCAACTATGTTGCTGGGTCTGGAGAGAGCAGGCACAGGCTCCCAGTCTGCCTGGGAGCGCAAGATGACAGCGCTCAGGCCAATCCTGACTCTGCTTTCATGCAGCGTCGGGTTTGGCCGCAGTGCAGTCTGGGAGCCTGTGCCCAGGAGAAGACTAGGAGAGCACATGCAGCGGCATTCAGGTAAGTTATTTTATTTTTATTTTTTTCTCCACAAACCCCTGCCCCCCCACCTCCCTCCTCCGGGCCACCCCCCCCCACTTTGGCTGGGGACGGGCCGCTACTGATTTGAGCGAAGAGATTTCCTTTGTGTTAGATCCCCTCTTGTTGCAGGTATCACTGCAGAGCCCTCATCTGCCAACTTATATGTGGATCCAGCAGGATGCACTAGGCCATGCAACTGAGCAGACCAGTAACACTGGGACATGCTTTTGATCCGAACTCTCAGAATCATCTCTGGAATATCCATAAGCCTCCGTGCTACACAGAGGTGGGAGCTTTGGCAATGTTGGTAAAGCCCAAGTCAGAGGTTATCTTGCACCGAAGATGTTCTATGGCAAGCGACCTCTGCCTTCATCAGTCAGTCGTCCAAGTAATCCATGGACTCCCGACAGTCTCAATGAAGCAGTCACAACTGGCAGCACTTAAAAGCACGAACAGCAGTCATCAGCCTGAATGGCAAAATCATAAATTGGTAGTGCTGGGACTCCACAGTGAACCTCAGGCAACAACTGTGAGAAGAGAACTGGAAGATAAAAGTGGGCATACTGGGGACCTAGGAATGCCAACTTATTGCCCACGTCTAGGGCCAGCAAGACTTGGCTTAAAGAGAGCATTCTGAATCTATTCTGCAGAATGAACTAATTGAGAAGGCGAATATCTAGAATAGGACTCAGACCGCCATAGTTTTGGACCGAGAAACAAAGGGAGTGGGGGGCGTGGCTAGCAGCCGAACGAAATGGCTGCTGCCTGAAATCTCTCCGGACCCCATCAGACATCTCCGCATATCCGGACACTTATCCGTCTTCCCCCGCTGGTGGTAAGCGGCGTAATCGGTGCGGGAAAGCCCCGAGCACCAGACTGCCAGCCAGCAAGAATTACAACCAAGCGGTGCGGCGGCAGCACCGAGTGAAGCGTTTCTGGCCTGTGCATCGAGGGAAAGCCGGGACCTCGAGTGCGCCTTGTATCCGAAGTGCGGTGCGTGATTGAATGTGGACTCGCTATTACGATCAT
The DNA here is from genome assembly GCA_963921515.1 of Calotriton arnoldi. Taxonomy (NCBI): domain Eukaryota; kingdom Metazoa; phylum Chordata; class Amphibia; order Caudata; family Salamandridae; genus Calotriton; species Calotriton arnoldi. Next base: position 1,276,994 of record CAWUFW010002144.1, on the reverse strand, counting down.
GGCACCAGATGCCGGCCGCGGCTCCCGGACACCACTTGGCAGGACCGATGAGTGCTTAATCGTGGCTGGCGCACTCATGAATCGGCCCGTAACACCGAGCTCCCAGCACGGAGTCTGCAACATCGAGGGAGGCGGCTGTGACCTGCCGCCGAGGAAGAGCTGGGACCTCGGATGTGCCTTGCATCCGACGTGCTGTGTATGTAACTCTGTGGGCTGACACACCGTAGTACTGACACTGTTCACCAACCGCAGCGCCGGAGACTCGTGGGGAGGTGTCGGTGAGTGCATTGTTAACGCTGTTGGTCCTCTCCTATCAGGCTCTGTAGCCTCCGACATACTTATACCTGGGAGACCCTGCATGACGGCACAGCGCTGAGGGGGTCGCACGGGGGTGAAACCACTCTACCACCACAATTAACTTTTGGCAGGCAGACAAGTCTTCCCCCCCTCGCCCCCCCCATACACCCTCCTCCCTCCATCTCACACGGACAAAGACTGGAGATCCTGTATGCACAGCACTAGTTGCAGAGCAGGACCCGTCACACAGTACGGTGGTACTACTACGCAGTGAAGCTGACTTCCAATTTGCTGGCCCACGGAGGGAATCATAACGTTGTGACACCACTGGCAGCACGACACCAGGCACGGACAACAAAGGTTGGGACTCTTTGCTCTGGGACACATTCAGCTTGTACATCAACGGTGGCGGAAAGAAACTTCCTCCACCCCCCCCCCCTCCTACCTATCGCCACAGTAGAGAACCACCTTACTCATTGGCAGTACATCGTACTATCCTAAAGCCTTAATAAATCACTCCAGTGATCCCCACTGGCGACGTAAGCAATGCAAGGACCCTAACCTGGGGGTAGGAAACCCGAAAGGCCGCTGGTACCAGCGGGTGGCCCAGGCAGGCAGCGGCGAATACTACCGCCCGGGTGATTGTCTATACTGCAACGTGGATCATACTAACAGCGATGGGGGGCCGAGGGCAACGCAACAAAATAAACTCGACAAGTACACCTATACAAAAACCCAGCAAGAAACGGCAGACCATTCGGCCTTGCGCACATCTACTGCAGCCTCGGGGGAGAAGCCCGAGGTCACATTGCAGGATATACTTACCAACTTTCTTTTTTTTTTTTTTTTATTGAGAGATTGCACACAAGGTACACACCAATGCAGAGTGCCACTCTGCCAGTACACATTGTTCGATAGTAAGTGCAAATCATTTTCATCATGTTCAACCCCTCCACTCCCCCCTCCCTCACCCCAGCATCCGAAATTCAGCAAGTACATTGATACATGGAAAAATCATAATGCATGTAATTTTATAGCTATGCTGGTGCAGTGTGTCATCCTCAATAATCCGTCAAGTCCAAAATATTTACATCCTCACGTCGCCTGCAGGTCTGGATTCTGATATACTTACCACCTTGAATAAAGTTCACACAGCCCTAGACTCTCGGATTGGCACAATCTCAGTGGAACTCTCCTTGCTCAGAGCCGACTTCCAAAACATGAGGGCAAGAATCACGGACGTCGAAACCACCGCGGGAACACTGAGCGACGACACCAAGAAACTAAAGCGTCAAGTGACTCAGCTAGAAGCCGAAAGCAAAGCAATGGCAGCGAAGTTGGACGACTATGAGGGTCGGCCCCGACGCAACAACATTCGCATAATAGGAGTGCCGGAGGAGGCGGGGAGATCAGCCATGGAACTCTTCGTGGAAGACCTAATTAAACAACATCTACAGCATAAAGGCCTATCACACAATTTTTCAGTGGAGAGGGTACACCGCGTTCCTGGTGGCAGGCCCAGACCGGGTGCGCCACCTAGACCGATTCTAGCCTGTATTTTTAATTTCCGAGATCGTGGCCTCATTTTACAAACAGCTAGAGTGGCCCCACCGGTACTCTTTGAAAACAGTACAATCACCTTCTTCCCGGACTATACGGCTGCAGTGACCAAGCGAAGACGCAGCTTTTTAGATGTCAAAAAAGAACTGAGGAATAGGGAACTGAAATACTCCATGCTGTTCCCAGCAAGATTGAGGGTCGAGGCGGAGGGAAAAGCATGGTTCTTTGCTACTCCGGAGGAAGCCCAGGAGTGGCGTGAAGGATGGCGTACAGTAACGGCGTCCGGGAAGACGAATTCCAAATCGCATTAACAGCCGCATGCAACAACACAATCCGAGACAGAAGATCCAGCTGCAGTAAAAGCAGACTCGCTGGAAAGACGTTAATGAGGCGGTGATCCCATCCTGGAGACCACGACGCAGAGCACAAAGGTAATTTTCCGTCTAATAGACTGCGGCGCCTCCTTCATCACAGGCTCAACTAAACGGTTGAAGACTCTTCTTTTTTGGGACTGCTGCCATCTGCTTGAGTGACATTCTATGTCCACAATAAAATTGATGTACGCTTACTCATTTATGTGCATTAACTAGTCGTTATAATCATACATTAATGTCGCAGAGATGGTCTGGGGGGACTAATGGAGAGACAAACCCCCAACAAAGGTAACAGGGAATGGGACTTAAGCACTCTGCATTGTTGAGGAGGAGGGTAGTTCTACATCCGTCTTGCAGGGAGGGGCGTGGGACAAGTTACAGGGTGTATATTAAGAGTATTTTAACTTTTTTGTCATTGTTTCATTTGTTTAACACAGAGACTTGCAAGCGTATATATTTAGTTTCCGCAGAATTCATTGGGGCGGGTGCCTTACAGGTCTGGCTCAAATGACACTTACAACTACATCCACGACCCCAGACACCTCTATGACTCGACGCCTGCGCGTACCGTCCTTGCCACTTATCTCCTGGAATGTCAATGGTCTGAAAGACAAGTTAAAGAGAGGGCTAGTGCTGCAATATCTCAAACGCAAGGCACCAGCAGAAGCCTTGCTACAAGAGACACACTTGGTGGGTTCGACATGTAAAGCACTAGACCGCTGGGGTTTTAAATTAGCGGTGCACTCCGAATTTACTTCGGGTTCACGAGGGGTTAGTATCCTGATTAAAAAGAACTTCCCCCGGTACCGGAACTGATAGATACTGACAGCAGGTCCACAACTGACCCACAAGCAATTGCCAATCAGTTTTCGGCCCATTATAGTGCAGTATACCGCGCTAATGCATCATACACTGAAGAGGACTCCCAGTTGCTACTTAAAGCCATTGCGCTCCCCACACTGACAGCAGAAGACCGAAATCTACTGGATAGTGACTTGACAAGCAACGAAATAGCGCAAGCCATAAGGTCCCTCCAATCAGGCAAGGCCCTAGGCCCGAACGGCATACCCATTGAACTTTACAAACTCAGACCTGACAAACTAGACCCACATCTGCGTGACATGCTCATAGAGAGCAAAGAACAGGGGATACTACCGTTGGAACAGAGGGTGGCTACATTGATCACCATCGACAAGGAAGGTAAACCAAAGACCGATTGCGCCTCCTATAGGCCCATCTCCCTGCTCAATGCTGAACCCAAAATTCGGGCCAAACTCCTGGCGACCCGCCTCGTCAAGGTGATCGGTGGCCTGATTCATCCTGACCAGTCAGGCTTCATGCCGCATCGGAACACTGCATTGAGCTTGCGTAGAGTACATGGTGTTCTGGGGAGAATAGCCACGATTAAGGAAGCAGCGACAATCGTGTCGTTAGACGCGACCAAGGCATTTGACACCATTGAATGGCCGTATCTCTTTGCGGTTCTCGCAAAGATGGGATTGGGGCCAAGCTTCATCCAGTGGGTCAGGCTCCTATACTCGGAGCCCTTGGCGCAGGTCGTGGTCAATAATAAGAAGTCAGACGTGTTTAAGCTGAGTCGGGGGACCCGTCAGGGATGCCCTCTCTCCCCACTCCTGTTTGCCCTCGCCCTAGAACCACTGGCTACATGGATTCGTAAAGATCCAGTGATACGGGGTCTGCGTTGGTCCCCAGAGTGGGAAGACCGTATCTCCTTATACGCAGACGACATCCTGCTATGCCTAGCCTCCCCAAAAGCCTCACTTGTAAGGGTGCTGGACATCCTTGCAATATTTGGGAGATACTCTGGGTTCACTGGTAACTGGAGTAAGTCCCTCCTATACGTCCTTAGCGGAGACCCGCCCACCCAACCTCAGGGCTGCCCCATATACATCAATACGGTGGGCTTCAAATACCTGGGTATCTTTGTCACCTCGGACCCAGCACTCCGATTTGACCGTAACCTGCTCCCGCCGCTGCAAAAGTTGAAAAGAGACATAGCGAGCTGGAAAACGCTTCCGATCTCGCTACTGGGCAAAGCGGCCCTCTTCAAAATGATGCCTCTGCCCCGCTTTCTGTATGCCTTACAGAACACTCTGGATCCAGTCCCAGCATCATACTTTAAAGAAATTGAGAGTCTGCAGAGAGACCTGTTGTGGGATGGGAAACCTCGTATAGCGTTGGCTAAACTCACACTAAACTGGTATGATGGGGTATGGGGCATGGGAGGGGGGGGGGAATCAGCCTCCCAGACATAAAGAAGTACTATTGGGCGGCCCACCTTGCAGCCATTAATCACGGCACCTACGGACGTGCGGACGATCCGGGGTATGCCATGGATAGGTGGCTTCTACCGGGAGGGGACTACAACCGGGCACTCTATTCAAAACCCCAGCGATACCCTCTAACCGGGCCGACTAACCATTCGGTCCATATATGGCATGTCGCGAACAAAAGTCTGGGATGGAAGCAAAAACTTACGTTGGCTACTCCCCTATGGGATACCGAGAAGCTAGGCAGTTTGTGGCGGTCGAAGGGGTTTGATAAATGGGACCTTATCGGGATCTAAAAAATCGGAGATTTATGGGTGAAAGGAGACGTGATCACGTTTGTCTCCCTGCAGCAAAATCATGACCTAGCCAACTCAGAATACTTCAGATACCTACAGGTCAGCCACGCCCTACGATCACATCTCCCTAAAGGCTCCTCTCCCCCAGAATCCTCACCACTTGAGGACAGATTACTGGACGGCTACTTGCCTGAGAAAGCCATATCACAGACGTACAAGAAATTGATTAACAACATGACAGACCCCCTCCAGCAAATAAGAGAGAAATGGGGAAGAGATGGCATCGAGCTAGACGACGAAGAGTGGCAAGAAGCTGTGGCCTCCCCCAGGGAAGTGGCAATCCCAGCCAGGCTTAGGCTAGTTCAGCTTAAAATCCTTCACAGAGTCTATGTCACTGGGCCCTGTTTGGTGCGCATGGGAAGAGCGGAGGGTGGAGAATGTAGACGGCAATGTGGACAGGAAGGCACGTTTATGCACATCATATGGGAATGCGATCGCATACAACCATACTGGCGCAAAATACATGATATCCTTAGCGAAGTACTCACACTCGTCCTCCGCCCAGAAGCACGGAGATGCCTTCTGAATGTATGGGAACCTACGGATCTGAATAGCCAAAGAAAACGTTGGGTCACACTGGGATTAATGTTGGCAAAGAGAAATATTGCGCAATTGTGGGGAGCCTCGCAGACGCCTAAAGTAGAGACCTGGAAAACTGACCTAGATTGGTGTATGTTCAGGGAAAAGACAGTGTATGTGGCACAGGGCTGCCCCAAAAAGTGGTCCCAGATCTGGAACCTCTGGAACATCTACCGAGGGAATATCTGTAACCCACCACGTAGCGACAACTCTGACGACTTACCCTCCCCATGAAATAGGTCCTTACAATGTACCGTTGCTCTATCACGCTTGATAATGTATATGTATATAAAATATTGAACTTGATTCCTCTGTACTGTAACTACTTGTCGATGAATAAGTTAATAAAAAGAATAAAAAAATTTAAAAAATTAAAAAACTTCCCCATGATTATTCAACACACTTTCACGGACGATCAAGGCCGATTTGCAGCGCTATCTGGCCAATGGGAAGGGCGTACGATCAATTTAGTAACAGTCTATATTCCCCCTGCACTTCACTCACTGGCCCTGCCAGCATTGGGCAAATTTCTACTAACATTACCAGAGGGAGAACTGATAATAGGTGGTGATTTTAATGGAACAATGAATGACACTCTGGATCGGACCCCCCCCTAGGCCGCAGCACCGGGTACGCTCCAGCCTAGCCGATTTCCTGGACGCCTTTGGCCTGATAGACACCTGGCGCTTCAAGTTCCCGCAGACACGTCAATATACCTACTACTCTGGGGCTCATAACAGTCTCTCTCGCATAGACTATATACTTACGGCCACAGATAGTGTAGGCAGGTTTAGGGAAATAACGCATCTACCTCGAGGCATCTTCGACCACTCCCCTGTCTTGGCTGACTATGCTCTACAGATCCCAACACGAGCTCGAATGTATCCAATTTATCCGGGGTATCTGAATAACCCCAAGATCCGTAAACGGTTACGCGTCACCACAACACGCTATTTTGCAGAAAATGAATCGTCAGTGTCCTCGTCAATGATCCTTTGGGAAGCATATAAGACGGTCCTTAGGGGCCAGCCCATGTCTTTGATATCGGGTCATAAAAAAGAACAGAAAAAAGTGATAGAAGCCCTGGAACAGGAAGTGTCCCACTTAGAGACACTACAGGCTCAAGACCCAACAGACACCAACGCATATAACTTACGTACAAAACACCACGAATACAAAGAATACTTATGGGCGGACGCCAGAACCCGACTCAGAGCAGTTCAACACAGGGTCTATGAAACCGGGGACAAGGCAGGCAAGCTTCTCGCTTGGCTGGACAAGCGTACACGGGCAGACAGGTGGGTGACAGAGCTCCGACTACAAGATGGTACCGTCACGTCAGACTCACAGGAGATAGTGGACGCACTAGCAACGTACTTTGAGCACGTTTATACTTCTACGGTGACGACTGGAATACAAGAGGCGACAGCATTTCTTAATGATATTCGTTTACCAACACTCACAAAAGAAGAGACCCAGTTACAAGAGGCTGACTTGACTGCGGACAAATTAACACTAGCCATGCACAAGATACAGTCAGGGAAAGCACTGGGACCCAACGGTATTCCAATAGAACTTTACAAGCGAATGACGGCTAAGCTGGCCCCCTATCTCTTAAAGATGTATAGTGCTAGCTTAGATCAAGGGGAACTTCCCCCAGACCAACGTATAGCCACCATCGTGGCTATCCACAAACCAGGTAAACCCCTCACCGACAGTACCTCATATCGCCCCATCTTGTTGCTCAACGCAGAAGCAAAGATACTGGCCAAAACGTTAGCTCTCCGACTGACCCACCCCCCCCCCCCCACACCCTACTAAACTTGTCCACCCGGATCAATCGGGATTCAAGCCCGGAAGAAATACAGCACTAAATCTCAAACGCCTACATAGTGTGATGAGCCGCAAACACACCATACAAGAGGAGGCCGCCATATTGTCACTTGACGCAAGGATGGCCTTCGACTCTGTCGAATGGCCGTTCCTCTTCGCGGTCCTTAAACATATGGGGTTTGGGCCGAAGTTTTGCTCATGGGTTCGATTACTATACACTAACCCACTCGCGCATGTAGTAGCCAACGGACACATTTCACGTGAATTTTCCCTAGGACGCTGAACGCGATAGGGGTGCCCTCTGTCACCAATCCTCTTTGCCTTAATCCTAGAACCTCTGGCAGCCTGGGTACGGGGAGACCCAATCATCCAAGGACTTCAATGGACGGAAGGATGGGAAGATCGCATATCCCTCTACGCGGATGACATCTTGAAATACATAGCATCCCCCAAACGCTCCCTTCATAGATTGTTACACATATGCGAAATATATGGGGCTGTTTCTGGATATGCCATCAACTGGGAAAAGTCAGTTCTGTACATTTTATATGGACCTCAGACGGTGTTGCCGAAGGACTGTACCGTTAAAGTAGTATCGGATTGCTTTAAATATTTAGGGATCTGGGGGCGCTAGAGTGCGCCTGGCAAGATGGCCGCACTTCAGTGAGGCTCTGCCCGGCTGGGCGCCAATCCGCCTAGTATCTGCCTGTAGCGAGCTGCTCCTGCATACCGAGCGTTGCTGCCCTGCTTGGGAGGCCACCTGGAGCTCGTGGGACTAGTTTCGAGCTGCTGGGGGGCGCCGATCGTTCCGACTACACCGCGCTGCGGAGTCCCGGCGGCGCCTTCACAAGATGGCGGCCGCCGCTGGACCCTGAGTACGGGCCATCCCTGCTGTCACGGAGGTCCTGGGGCCCGGTGGTCCTTGCTGCGGAGTCCGGGAGAGGTGCGGTACAGTCTGGTGGCATCGGAAGCGGACAGCTGTGGGGTGGTGTGCTGTGCTCCGGTCCTGCTGCGGAGTGCGGAGGCTGCCGAACCTGCGGCGCAGAGGTCGATCACGGACTGTCCTGGCGAACGGAGTGCTGCCTGCGCTGGTTGCGGTGAGTGGGGGGCGGCTTATCCCTGGCCGGCGGCTGCGGAGGCGGGTTCGGGCCGGGGAGAGAGCCGCGGCCTGCGAGCTGTGACTGGGGCGGGCGGGCGCTTGCGAAACGGCCTTGTGGCTGCCTGCTGTGTTGCTGCGGCTGGACTGTGCTGGAGGCTGCCGTGTGGAGGACTCTGGGGTGCAGCTGCCCTGCTTCTTCTCCCGGTGCCCTGCCTGTCTGGGCCGATCCTGGTGGGTGTGCCCTGGATCTCTGGGTCTGCAGTCTTGGGGCTGCGCTTCCTGGCTGATGCACGTGCTGGAAGTGCATCCATGATGCTTAGATTTGTTATGGCCGCCTCTGGGTGAGACCTACCTGGCTTGCGGCCTGTGACTTACTGCAGCTGGCTCCTGGGTCATCGGAGTCCGTCCTGTGCCTGCTGACCTTGCACTGCGGCCTGCCGGGCCTGGGGTGGTGCCGGCCTTGCCTTTTCGCGCGGGGGTGGACATCTCCTGCATTGCGACACGCCTTTCCTTGCTGGGGTGCCTGGGCTGCTAATCCCTGTGGTACTGCTCTGCATCAACCTGCTGGCCTGAGACCCCGACGGCTCGCTGTGTTGCGGCTCTGGGGCGGATGCCCAGCGGGGCTGGTGTGAAGCTTGCTATCTGCGTGTGTGGCCTGCGTGGGAGCTCTCTGTGGTACCTGGTCGGCCTGGCGATCCGCACCTTATTTTAAATTGGGGGCACCCATTCCAGTACTCTCCCAGCAGTGTGACTCAATAGCTGCCAGGATGGGGAGGACCGATAGAACGCAACCTCGCCTCACGTTTGAGGCGCGAAAGTCAACTAAGACCCCGCACAGAGCTGCCTCCGATTCCGAGGCGGATGCTCAGGAGGCGGGTCCATCCACAATCGAGACAACATTGTTGGCCATGCAGCGCAGCTTACAGTCCATAGAGGGCACCATGACTGCTGTTAACCAACGACTCGACCATATGTCTTCGCAGCTCGAAAAGCAGGGCGCCCGCGTCGGAGAGGTGGAGCAGCGGGTCTCTGCAGCGGAGGAGGGGCTGAGTGAGGTGGCAGGGAAAACACTCAATATGGAAAAAGTCCTCTCCCTTATCCAGGCAAAGAATGAAGATTTAGAGGCCCGCTCCCGCCGCAATAATCTTCGAATTACGGGGCTGCCGGAATCGACAAACGTGGGCAGAATGGAGATCTTCATGGAGAACTTGATTAAGGATATTTTTGGCACTGAATTACTCTCCGCCATGTTTATTGTCGAGCGGGCCCACCGCTCACTTGCGGCTCGTCCGGCTCCGGGGGCTCCCCCACGCCCTGTTATAGCGCGAGTTCTGAACTATAGGGACCGAGACGCCATCCTGCGCATGGCCAGGGATAAAGGAACAATCCAACATCAGGGTAATACCCTCTCTTTCTTCCCGGATTTCACTGTCACGGTACAGGCCGCACGCAGGGAATTTGGAGGGGTGAAAAAGTTTTTGCAAACTGAAGGTGTGCCCTATGCCATGCTATACCCTGCTCGCTTGAAGATAGGTCCAGATGGGGAGTCCAAGATCTTCACCAACCCCAAGGCGGCGATGGAACACGCGAAACATTTACAGCGGCGGCGACGTGACTCCCGTACTCTATCAGACTCTGAAGAACAGTAGGGACACTGGACGCATACTGATGTTTTGGCTTACTGCTTTACTTAGTTGGTAGCTCTGTCTTCACATTGATATAGGCTTGCCTTCTATGCATTTCATGTTTTTTTTCCCTTCTGGTGCAGGTGGACACTTTCATGACTTTTTTGCTGTTGCGATATGGCACCTCCTTAGTCCTGGACTCTATGATAACGCTAGATCAGGCAAATATGGTGTGCTGCTCAGCCACCCCCTACTAGTAGGAGGTTAGTAGCACTCTGACGCCCCCATGGGAATACCCCTTGTACACTCTTCGGAGTTTTTTTTGGGTTTGAGTTGGGGGGGGATAGTTGGGATGGCTTTGGCGCGTTGGGGACGCTGAAGTGGGTGGGGGGTTGGGGGATGGTGGGAGTTGGGTGGATTCTGGGGGAGGGGGGGGTGGGATATGAGAAAGGGACCGACACTGTCAGTTCAATATTTGGGGTACTCATTTTTTGTCTTGCAGGAGCAGGCATGCCCCTGTTTCATTCTCTAATTGACGGGCTCAAAAAGTTTCTTCTCATGACATGAGTGGTAAAGTGCGACTAATAACCTGGAATGTTCGTGGCCTCAACACCCCCAGAAAGATTCGCTCTGTGTTTGCCACTCTGGACAGAATGGATGTCCAGATAGCTTTATTACAGGAAACTCACCTCACAAAACTGTCCGAAAGCAAGGTTGGGAATCGGTGGGCGGGGGTGCGCGTGATGTCCTCGTATTCCAGTTATGCCAGAGGGGTAATGATACTGATCAAACGAGGGGTCCCCTTTTCGGTTATCCGCACGGACACAGATGACGCTGGCCGCATTGTGCTTCTATATGGGCAGCTGGGTGGAACGAACGTGCTGTTAGTGAACGTGTATGGCCCGAATATAGACGATCCAGCCTTCTTCTCTGACGTGTGGCGCCGCATTACTTGCTTCCCGGAAGCCGAGATATTTTGGGGGGGTGATTTTAATGTGTGCTTGGATATGACTGTGGACCGCTTGGGTAGTAAGACTGCGCGACCCAAACAGGCGTCGGAAGTATTGCTGGGACTCATGGATGTTGGTCGGTTGTGTGATGTATGGCGAGTGCGACATTCTGAGGCGCGTGAGAGTACTTTTGTTTCCTCTGTCCATGGGACCTGGTCTCGTCTTGATTTCTGGTTGGTCTCTGAGGCTGTGTGCGCCTGGGTGACGGATGTCTGCCATATGGCTCGGACGCTCTCCGACCATTCTCCTGTGCTCTTGCAGCTGCAGTTCCCTGCGTGCCAAAGGCCTCCGTTCGCCTGGCGCCTGCAGCCATCCTCGCTTTCAGACCCTGTCTTTAAACGTGACATTGGGGAGGCGATTCATAACTTTTTCAGGGAAAATGAGGGTTCCGTCGATAGTGCGGGCGTCCTTTGGGAGGCTTTTAAAGTGACCATTCGGGGGTGTGCATGGGAGCGCAGGCTGGCGTCTTGAGGGACTTGAGGCGTCGGATTCAGAAATTGGCTGTAGAAATATCCGCTCTTGAACGGTCCTATGATTTGGACCCGTCGCCCACTACACTCTCGGCAATACGGGAGTTGGTCACTGAGCATAACGAGACAGTCGATCGGGAGATGGCCCATAGATCTCGCCGCAACAAGGCTCGTTATTATGGCGAGGGGGGCAGACCAGTTCGCTCTCTGGCTCAGAGGCTGGCCGAGCCCCGTGGCCGGGACTATATCAAAGAGATACTGGACGAGGCAGGGGAGGCTCATTACACCACGGCAGAAATCAGTGGGACCATATTAGACTTCTATGCAACCTTATATGCAGCCAGAACTGAGGCGCCGCAGGACGAGATCCATGAATATCTTGATGATATTGCTCTTGGGTGGCTGTCCACTGGACATGGGGAATATCTCACGCAGCCCTTCGATGAAGAGGACGTCAAACTTGCTATTCTGTCCCTCCCCACCTGCAAAGCGGCGGGTCTGGATGGGCTCCCGAGTGAATTTTATAAGTTGTACGCTAACGCTCTGGCCCCTAGACTGCTTGCGGTATTTGCGGAAGCATATGATGCGGGTTGCCTTCCAGCATCCCTAAGGGAAGCTCTTTTGGTTATGTTGTTGAAGCCCGACAAAGCACCTAACCACTGCGATTCCTATAGGCCCCTCTCCATTATTAATATCGACGCTAAAATCCTAGCCAAAATGATTGCCATGCGTATACAGCCCCTGATTCCTCTTTTGGTACTTCCCGACCAGTCGGGGTTCGTGCCAGCCAGGTCTACCACACACAATCTACGAACACTATTTGCTACACTGCACTATTTTGAGTCCGACTTTCAGGCCGTTGCTGTGCTGCTTGATGCAGCAAAAGCGTTCGACTCCCTTGAATGGGATTACATGTTTATTGTCCTTTTGAGAATGGGCTTCCCTCCCTTCTTCCTCAAGTGGATTAGGGTACTGTACTCCGAGACTGCCGCCAGGGTCCGTGTTAATGGTTGGGTGTCATCGGTTTTTACTATCGGTCGGGGCACGAGGCAGGGATGCCCCCTGTCGCCAATGCTCTTTGCCCTGGCTCTGGAGCCTCTTGCTTGTAAGCTCAGCCAGTTGCATGCGTCGGCGGCACTGCGGTTCCGGGAGCGCCCACTCATAGTCTCACTTTACGCGGACGATATGCTTTTATACGTTCGAGACCCTGCAACTTACCTCCCCGGAATGCTTAGAGAATATGTTAAATTCGAGCGTTTCTCAGGGTTAGGGATCAATTGGGCTAAATCGACTGTTTTCCCTCTGACGGCTGGTACTCACGAGATCCCATTGGATTTTCCAATTTACTGGACCCAGGATCCTGTGAAATACTTGGGTATCTGGCTGCATAGGGACCCCGAGCAGGTAATATCCATGAACTATGGTCGTACCATCTCTCACCTCACGGATAGGGCTGCGCGCTGGGCTAGGCTGCCTCTCTCACTTGCAGACCGCATTGCGGTGATTAAAATGTCTATTTTACCTAAACTACTGTACTTATTTATAAACATTCCTATTCGCCTGAATCTCTCTCTCTTCAAAACATTGCAAACTGCCCTGCTGTCATTCGTCTGGGGGGGGGAAAAAACCGCGATGTAGTTGGCGTACCCTTGTGCAACCATTTGATCGTGGTGGCTTTGAGGCACCCGATATGCGTTTATACTATTTGTGCGCTCAAGCGCATTTTGCACATTATTGGTTCTACCCACAGCGGTTTCTACCAAATACGGCGATAGAGGCGGATGCTGTGCTCCCACTTCCGCTTATAGCGGCTGCTCTTTCAGGAGGCGACGGGGGCCCTCGGACAGAGATAAATCCGGTGCAGTGTACCGCCTGGGCCTGGCGTACCCTTGCCCAGAGAGCGCAACTTGGTTACCTCTATGCTCCGAAATTACCCGTTGCGGCCCACCCGGATATCTCTGCGATGCAGGAGCGTTTGGCCCTGCGCACGTTGCAGGCAGTTGGGGTTATACAGATGGGTGACCTCTATAAGCTGGGCCACTTCCGTTCCTTACAGGACGTTCAGACTGGCCGGACACCAAGCCCGATGCCGAGTTTTACGTATGTTAGGGTGCGGCAGGCGATTAGAGCAGTCTACCCTGACTACCCAGCAGAACCAAGGCCTTTGCGTGCATTACAGGCGTTGCTGTCGGGGGAGGGACGTAAGGGGTTGATAACCAGATTGTATGCGGCATCCCAACGTGAGATAGACCTGGACGCACACCCTTCATACCTTAAATGGAATACAACCTTGGGGCGCATCTTGCCACTCGATCATTGGCAGTACTGCTGCGGCCTGACGGGCGCCTTACCGCCAACTGTAACCTACGCATTATTCATTTTAAGTTTTTACATCAGTGGTATTACACACCGTTGCAATTAAAGAAATATGGACTAAGGGAGGACGCATGCTGCGCCCGGTGTGGTCATACTGAGGCTGATTTTCTGCATCTATCGTGGCAATGTGTGGGGGTGGCCGCCTATTGGGTTAGGGTTGCGGCTGTGCTGTCGGACGTGGTGATGGAGCAAGTGTGCTGTGTCCCTGAGGTGTGCCTGCTGGGAGATGTGAAATCCCTGAAGCCTTGCAACAGGCGGTTGGTTGCAGTGGCGACATTACTAGCGAAGCGAGTTGTGGCACAATGCTGGGGTGGTAGGAGCCTTCCTACGGTCCGAAAATGGGTTCGAGATCTGACCTATTGCCAGGAACAACTGGAGACTTACGCGGAGGATCTTCCCGAGTCATCTCGACCTAAAGACTTCTGGGCCCCACTTACCGTGTACCTTCTGAGCCATCCCGATTTGTAAGTTGTCCGGCGCCTGCATATTTGGTATCCCTTCCTATCCTTGGGTCAGTGCACTGCTGAGAACTCTTGTAATTTGGCTCATGAGACGTGTTATCATATTGCCTGTCACTAATGTATATGTACCTTTGCTCTATGATATTGCATTTATTTCAGTGTCGGGGGGGGGGGAGGGTGGGGTTGGGGTAGTTGGCTCTCTGAGCTGTTATATTAGTTCTTGTACCGCATCAATGTCTTAAAATGCTTGTGTTACCCTATGCTACAAAGTTATTGATGGCTCCGTATTGGGGCACGTGGATTGTTACTTGCAAGCTACAATAAACAAATTAAAAAAAAAAAAATATTTAGGGATCTACGTCTCGTCCGACCCAGACGACTTTATGGCAAGGAACCTCCAAGAACAACTACAACGGCTGCGACGAGACGCCAAACATTGGAAGTCGCTACCGCTCACCCTACTGGGTAAGGCGGCCCTTTTTAAAATGATGGCACTCCACAGGTTTCTCTATACACTACAAAACACTCCCTTCCCTGTTCCTACAGCTTATTTTAAAGCAATAGAGTCAGAGGTCAGTAATCTCTTATGGGACGGGAGGCCTGCCCGAATAGCTGCGGTAAAATTGGTTAGAAGTTGGTACGATGGCGGTATAGCGCTTCCCAATGTCCAGATCTACTATTGGGCCTCCCAATTAGCAGTGATCAATCAATGGGTCCATTCGCCCCAGACTGACCCCGCATATCGCTTAGATAGGCATACCCTAGGTATGGGAGGGATCAACCGCGTGCTATATAATAAAAAGCAGAAGCTCGGCCGTCCGGGTCCAACTACGCACACAGTCCACATATGGCGCACGGTCACACGGTATCTGGGATGGTCAGATAAACCAACTCAACAAACTCCGCTATGGGACACCGGCAAACTAGGTAAAAGTAAAGGGTTCCAAAAATGGGATGCAATAGGAATTTCCCAACTAGGCGATCTCTGGAAGGGAGAGAAAATGGTCACTTTTGCCCACTTGCAGGAGCAGTACGAAATGGCACCCACGGACTGGTTTTGCTACATTCAGATCAAACACGCACTAGAGGCGGCCATCCCACGGAACACGATCCTTCCCGAAGCCTCCCCATTAGAAGACCGACTTCTGACAGATCACATGGACAAAAAAGCGATCTCCCTCACATATCGGAAGATTGTAAACAATCAGCGGGACCCTATGCAAAAGTTGCGGGCACAATGGCAAGCTGAAATAGGCGACTTAGATGATACTGACTGGCAGGAGGCGATAGAATCCCCTAGGGTGGTGGTGGTTTCCTCCAGACTACGCTTAATACAACTCAAAGTACTCCATAGGACTTACTTTACTAGAGTGACGTTGTGCAAGATAGGGAAGACCACCGATCATTCCTGCCTGCGCCTATGTGGGGAAGTGGGTACTTTCTACCACACGTTTTGGGAATGCCCTGTAATTAAACAATACTGGACTGCAGTGATGCATACCATTACTGAGGTTAGCACCATTTCCGTTCCACCGGAGCCTAAACAATGTCTCTTGAACATCTGGGAACCAACAGACCTGAATCACATGGCACAAGCCTGGGCTACCCTGGGGATGATTATAGCAAAACGAAATGTGGCCAGACTTTGGGGAGCAGCGATTGCCCCAATCCTTGAGGATTGGTGTAAAGATATGGACGTGACTATGGCGGCGGAAAAAGCCACGTATGTCCACAGGGGTGCCCTAAAAAATGGGAGAGAATGTGGGGTAAATGGAACACCTTTAGAGGAGGTATCTGTACCCCTCCGACAATGGGTTTGAGTTCGGACGAAGAGGAAGAATAAAGATATTATTTATTCACTATAGCTATACTATGTAAGCCTAATGTAAGATGTACCCATGCATATGTAAATGGTGATGGTAACTGTTATTATATGTATAAGTCATACTGCGCATGTAAGTATTGCAGGTCTTCTTTAATAAAATCTTTAAAAAAAGAAACAAAGGGAGTAAAATCATGTGCCCCTTTCTTCCAGAGGTAACACTACTATGCCCCTTTGCTCATCAGGGCACGAATCTCTGCCTCCAGACTTGAGGTGTGAGCCAGACAGCACATCCTGATGGAGGGAAGATGGTCCAAAGGAAGGGAAAGAAAAGTTAGGTTATAACCCCTTTGGACCAGCAGGATGACAGGTGGTCCACTGTGATCCAGTCCCAGTTGAGGGAAAAGATGGTAGTCTTCCACCCTCAACGGTAGAAGGTGGTGTAAACAAGGGGAAGGAGGGGAGGATTCAGAGGGGCTTTGAGACAACAGATGATAGAGGAGATTGGCAGTGGCATAACAAAACCTTTGCGCCAACCCCCCTGTAAGGTACTACTTGGAGGGGGATCATTGCATGCACTCCAACACGCAGTGGCACTACCACAGAGTGCAACAGGTTACACAGACACATGATCTGAATTTAGACAGCAGGAACCTGTCAAGCAACAGAGAAGTTATAGGCTCAGTTCTCACAGAATAGCCAAAACTCAAGATGTACAGAATGTACAGGCTTTAACATCAGACTTCAGAACAGTAGGTTCCATTAAAGTGTTTTCTTCAGACAGAAGAGTGTTTCACATAAAATGTGCAGTATTGTTTTTTAAACATCAGTCAAATTTTACACTCAGAAGCAGCGACTTTAATTAGCAAAACTATCCTTAAGGTGATCTAGAGCTTTGTAGCGTTGGTATTAGATAGAAATACTTTCTATTGGGTTACATAGAATTTACCAGACAATGCACCTGAAAGCAAAGTTATCCCTCAAGATACCAAAACGTACAATTTTCAGCATTAGACTCTCTCTCAGGTTACAGACATGAGGCCATACACAACAGAGATAATCCTCTAGGTGACCAAAACATATTTCATGATTGATAAAACCTGACAAAAAGCGCTTGCAAAATCCCGGGATACCAATGAAAGTCAGTAAGGCACTAGAAACTACACATTTTAAATCAAGCCTCTGAGTTACATGTCCACTCTGCCCCACACTGTCCATTTCTTGATGACTTCTGAATCAAGGATTTCCAATACCAAGTGTACCTTAATTATTTTCTCTACGTAAATTAGCTTAAATTGTGCACCAAATTTAGTCCCGGCATAATGAATGCCAAGCCTTAAAGCTCAAGCGCTGTCAACCTGTAACTTGTTTTTCATCTTCCTCTTTCCCCATGTGTGCTACGGCCAACTCGTACGGAGGCACTAGAAATGGACCATGCTGACAAACTACGAAAGGTAGAAAACAATGAACCTCACTGTTTTCAGTGGTTGATTTTATGCAATTTCCCTGTTTCTGTGTAGATTACACTTGTTCTGGGGTTATTTTTACATGCAGTTGGACTGGACTGCATTTTAAGGTTTTCCTAAAAAAATCTGAGCTGAAATGTGTGCATTAGAAGAGCTCTCTTTAGTCGTTGATGCTGAGAAGTGAATGAAGACAAGCGATTCTAGTGAAAGGTATTCATGAATACACTGGGCCTTACTTTAGCAAAATGATTTTCATGAATAATTCTGTCACAAATGCCCGTCCGACAAGCAACTACCACCATTAAGAGGGACAAAGTCTTCACTGGCAATCA
The DNA here is from genome assembly GCA_963921515.1 of Calotriton arnoldi. Taxonomy (NCBI): domain Eukaryota; kingdom Metazoa; phylum Chordata; class Amphibia; order Caudata; family Salamandridae; genus Calotriton; species Calotriton arnoldi. Next base: position 1,259,043 of record CAWUFW010002144.1, on the reverse strand, counting down.
TCACTACTGCTCACATACACCCCCCGCCACCATTCCCCCACTTCCACCCCCTCCCCCCACTGTGTTTAGTGCTGCCCACACAGTCTGTCACACTCTTGGTGTTTGCCAAATGTCCCCCATTCTGTGCAACCTGCCTGGATCTCATTTGCTCTCCTATATTCTTCTCCCAGAGAAGCCTCGCCTATGCAGCAGCTGGGATACAGTAAAGCGGCCTTGCACATCCACCAGGGTGACCACCTGTCCGAAAATTACACGGATTGTCCCCAATTTCAGCCTGATGTCCCTTGTCCATTACCCATTACTGATCTAATTACAGACAGCATACGTCCATAATGTCAGCACGGTTTCTTTTTTACAGCTTTCTGGCATATTATGCAGCTGCGTGATGTATAGATCAGAACTGGCTTCCAGTGCTCCCTCAAAGGTTATTGAACAATAAACGGAACATACTTTTTACAGAACAAAATAACACTGTAGGGCATTTGAAAAGCTCCAGTCTGTTGCCTGTACTACTTTTTTCGGGCTCTATTTATTATGGAGTTCCAATTTATTTTCTTTATTTTACTATTTTCCTCTAATATAATGTGGCACTAAGATTTTTACTTGCATAGCAGGTTTTCATTTCATTTGAGCATTGTGATGTTTCTATTATTGTTGTTTGAGGTGGATAGGTGCTGGAATGGATGAACGGGGGCATATGGATGAGCAAGTGGATGGATTGATGAAAGGATAAAGAGTGCGGCATGAATGGAGAGAGTGCAAACAGGAGGATGGCTCTATAGATGATTGCATTGGTCAGGAGGATGTATGGATCAATGGATGAATGGGTCAATGGATGGATGGATCTTGATGAATGCATGAGTAGATACATGAATGGCTGGAGATGGGTGCCTGAATGGAAGGATGGAAATACAGGGAGGGATGGATGGACATGACAAGTGTTTGGGTGGATGGTTGAATCAATGTGGGTAAACTGTTAGTTCTCGCTGGGTGGGTGGATGGATCTTGCTGGGTACATGGATGGATGGATGATGGATGCTTGGATGATCTGTGTAAATGGATGGATCTTGGTGGGTGGATGGATATACGGAAGGATGAATGGATAAGTGCCTGGATGGATGGATCTATGTGGAGGAATGGATCTTGGTGGGTGAATGTATAGATATTGTTAGGTACAGGGATGGATAGATCAATAAACGGATGGACGATCGGGTCTTGGATGAAAGGATGAATAGATCCGTGTACATTGACTGATCTGGTGGGTGGAAGGATAGACAAATGGGTGGGTGGATGGATGGATCTTGGAAGCATGATAGGATTTACAGAAGGTTGGGTGGGTGCTTGGATGAAAGGATAGATCTGGGTGAATTGATGGATCTTGGTGGATGGATGATGGTAGGATATAGGTGAATGGGTGGATCTTGGTGGGTGCATGGATGGATGGATGGATAGATGGATGAATGAATGAACGGATGGGAACAAATTCCCACAAGCTGAACAATATACTATTAATCTTTCTGTGAACCTTGGTATTACGTGAGCTTCAGCTCGCTGTTTCAGAGAGGTTGAGGGCTTCTGGTTTGGACTTTGAATTTAAAAAAGCTGCTGATTCCCACTGGACGATTTGTGAGTAACACCAGAGGGGGTTTCAAAGCCTTGGTGGCCTTCAGTCAGACATACAAACAAACTCTCTAGGTTTATTGGAATACACTCCAAGTGAGCACCTGACACTGGTAAGATAAAACTACAATGCAGCCACATTGTTAAAGGGGTTGTTCGCCTGATGTGACAAGCAGAATAGGCCACTTCCCTTCCCGTAAAATGCTCTGTACCCGGCTCTGCAATATTTCAGCAGCATCGAATAGGAAGGCAGACTTTAGCTAAGATCCTGTGGAATTTTATGACCAGAAAATACTTTTAAAAAACTCAAATTAGCAAAGAGTAAATGAAAGACTTCCACAAATTGCGTAATGCTAAAAATATTAGGTCCAGCTTTAGAACATTCTGGCAGCTGGTGTGGGTCTCTTTAAGCCGTCCTGAGGTAGTGTGAACATATATCCATTAATTAAATAAACTGTCCATAAATTCAGCCTAATGTCCATTGTCTGGTATTGATCTGACAACGTACAGAATATTCCCATAATTTTAGCACTATTCCACTTTCTACAGTGAGCCAGTCCATGTCACATGAAGTTAAACCGATACAAAAGGGGATGATGGACGGAACGCTTGAGCCAATCAAACACTCACCCCCAGTCAACTGATCTGGGTTTAATCCATCATCATTCTTTAGCTCACTCCACCACCCCAGTTCAGACATGGCCATATGCAAATCAGTCTGACCCTGTGCCTCATGGGAACAGTCCAGCCCGAACTGCCAAGCCATGTCTTCCCTGGACCGGAAACAAGCATCCTAGGACCGGTTTCTGGCATTCCAGCCGTCATCAGCCAGGCTTGCTTGAATCCAGTGGCAAAGTGAGCAAGGGACCCACGTCTGGGCATACCCCGCCAACTTAGGGCGAACAAAGCGATACAAAAGGGGATGATGGACGGAACGCTTGAGCCAATCAAACACTCACCCCCAGTCAACTGATCTGGGTTTAATCCATCATCATTCTTTAGCTCACTCCACCACCCCAGTTCAGACATGGCCATATGCAAATCAGTCTGACCCTGTGCCTCATGGGAACAGTCCAGCCCGAACTGCCAAGCCATGTCTTCCCTGGACCGGAAACAAGCATCCTAGGACCGGTTTCTGGCATTCCAGCCGTCATCAGCCAGGATTGCTTGAATCCAGTGGCAAAGTGAGCAAGGGACCCACGTCTGGGCATACCCCGCCAACTTAGGGCGAACAAGCGATACAAAAGGGATGATGGACGGAACGCTTGAGCCAATCAAACACTCACCCCCAGTCAACTGATCTGGGTTTAATCCATCATCATTCTTTAGCTCACTCCACCACCCCAGTTCAGACATGGCCATATGCAAATCAGTCTGACCCTGTGCCTCATGGGAACAGTCCAGCCCGAACTGCCAAGCCATGTCTTCCCTGGACCGGAAACAAGCATCCTAGGACCGGTTTCTGGCATTCCAGCCGTCATCAGCCAGGCTTGCTTGAATCCAGTGGCAAAGTGAGCAAGGGACCCACGTCTGGGCATACCCCGCCAACTTAGGGCGAACAAAGCGATACAAAAGGGGATGATGGACGGAACGCTTGAGCCAATCAAACACTCACCCGGAGTCAACTGATCTGGGTTTAATCCATCATCATTCTTTAGCTCACTCCACCACCCCAGTTCAGACATGGCCATATGCAAATCAGTCTGACCCTGTGCCTCATGGGAACAGTCCAGCCCGAACTGCCAAGCCATGTCTTCCCTGGACCGGAAACAAGCATCCTAGGACCGGTTTCTGGCATTCCAGCCGTCATCAGCCAGGCTTGCTTGAATCCAGTGGCAAAGTGAGCAAGGGACCAACGTCTGGGCATACCCCCGCCAACTTAGGGCGAACAAGCGATACAAAAGGGGATGATGGACGGAACGCTTGAGCCAATCAAACACTCACCCCCAGTCAACTGATCTGGGTTTAATCCATCATCATTCTTTAGCTCACTCCACCACCCCAGTTCAGACATGGCCATATGCAAATCAGTCTGACCCTGTGCCTCATGGGAACAGTCCAGCCCGAACTGCCAAGCCATGTCTTCCCTGGACCGGAAACAAGCATCCTAGGACCGGTTTCTGGCATTCCAGCCGTCATCAGCCAGGCTTGCTTGAATCCAGTGGCAAAGTGAGCAAGGGACCCACGTCTGGGCATACCCCCGCCAACTTAGGGCGAACAAAGCGATACAAAAGGGGATGATGGACGGAACGCTTGAGCCAATCAAACACTCACCCCCAGTCAACTGATCTGGGTTTAATCCATCATCATTCTTTAGCTCACTCCACCACCCCAGTTCAGACATGGCCATATGCAAATCAGTCTGACCCTGTGCCTCATGGGAACAGTCCAGCCCGAACTGCCAAGCCATGTCTTCCCTGGACCGGAAACAAGCATCCTAGGACCGGTTTCTGGCATTCCAGCCGTCATCAGCCAGGCTTGCTTGAATCCAGTGGCAAAGTGAGCAAGGGACCCACGTCTGGGCATACCCCCGCCAACTTAGGGCGAACAAAGCGATACAAAAGGGGATGATGGACGGAACGCTTGAGCCAATCAAACACTCACCCCCAGTCAACTGATCTGGGTTTAATCCATCATCATTCTAGGATGCTTGATTCCGGTCCAGGGAAGACATGGCTTGGCAGTTCGGTCTGGACTGTTCCCATGAGGCACAGGGTCAAGACTGATTTGCATATGGCCATGTCTGAACTGGGGTGGTGGAGTGAGCTAAAGAATGATGATGGATTAAACCCAGATCAGTTGACTGGGGGTGAGTGTTTGATTGGCTCAAACGTTCCGTCCATCATCCCCTTTTGTATCGCTTTGGTCGCCCTAAGTTGGCGGGTATGCCCAGACGTGGGTCCCTTGCTCACTTTGCCACAGGATTCAAGCAAGCCTGGCTGATGATGGCTGGAATGCCAGAAACCGGTCCTAGGATGCTTGTTTCCGGTCCAGGGAAGACATGGCTTGGCAGTTCGGGCTGACTGTTCCCATGAGGCACAGGGTCAGACTGATTTGCATATGGCCATGTCTGAACTGGGGTGGTGGAGTGAGCTAAAGAATGATGATGGATTAAACCCAGATCAGTTGACTGGGGGTGAGTGTTTGATTGGCTCAAACGTTCCGTCCATCATCCCCTTTGTATCGCTTGGTCGCCCTAAGTTGGCGGGGGTATGCCCAGACGTGGGTCCCTTGCTCACTTTGCCACTGGATTCAAGCAAGCCTGGCTGATGATGGCTGGAATGCCAGAAACCGGTCCTAGGATGCTTGTTTCCGGTCCAGGGAAGACATGGCTTGGCAGTTCGGGCTGGACTGTTCCCATGAGGCACAGGGTCAGACTGATTTGCATATGGCCATGTCTGAACTGAGGTGGTGGAGTGAGCTAAAGAATGATGATGGATTAAACCCAGATCAGTTGACTGGGGTGAGTGTTTGATTGGCTCAAACGTTCCGTCCATCATCCCCTTTGTATCGCTTGGTCGCCCTAAGTTGGCGGGGTATGCCCAGACGTGGGTCCCTTGCTCACTTTGCCACTGGATTCAAGCAAGCCTGGCTGATGATGGCTGGAATGCCAGAAACCGGTCCTAGGATGCTTGTTTCCGGTCCAGGAAGACATGGCTTGGCAGTTCGAGCTGGACTGTTCCCATGAGGCACAGGGTCAGACTGATTTGCATATGGCCATGTCTGAACTGGGGTGGTGGAGTGAGCTAAAGAATGATGATGGATTAAACCCAGATCAGTTGACTGGGAGTGAGTGTTTGATTGGCTCAAGCGTCCGTCCATCATCCCCTTTGTATCGCTTGGTCGCCCTAAGTTAGCGGGGTATGCCCAGACGTGGGTCCTTGCTCACTTTGCCACTGGATTCAAGCAAGCCTGGCTGATGATGGCTGGAATGCCAGAAACCGGTCCTAGGATGCTTGTTTCCGGTCCAGGAAGACATGGCTTGGCAGTTCGGGCTGGACTGTTCCCATGAGGCACAGGGTCAGACTGATTTGCATATGGCCATGTCTGAACTGGGGTGGTGGAGTGAGCTAAAGAATGATGATGGATTAAACCCAGATCAGTTGACTGAGGGTGAGTGTTTGATTGGCTCAAACGTTCTATCCATCATCCCCTTTGTATCGCTTTGGTCGCCCTAAGTTGGCGGGGTATGCCCAGACGTGGGTCCCTTGCTCACTTTGCCACTGGATTCAAGCAAGCCTGGCTGATGATGGCTGGAATGCCAGAAACTGGTCCTAGGATGCTTGTTTCCGGTCCAGGGAAGACATGGCTTGGCAGTTCGGGCTGGACTGTTCCCATGAGGCACAGGGTCAGACTGATTTGCATATGGCCATGTCTGAACTGGGGTGGTGGAGTGAGCTAAAGAATGATGATGGATTAAACCCAGATCAGTTGACTGGGGGTGAGTGTTTGATTGGCTCAAACGTTCCGTCCATCATCCCCTTTTGTATCGACATGAAGTTAAACAGCAGGCTTGTCCATTGTTCATAATTGATTTTATACCAGGCGACATTTGTCTAGAATTTTAATGCTGCTTCTTAACAACCAGTCATGTGGCTTACTACATTCTTCAATCGCCACCATTAACTGTGGCCATAGTATATATGCTGACCTTGGATTGGCTGATTAGTGGCATGATGCGTCCACAAATCCAGCCTCCGCCTCCCAGCTGTCCAGCCCTCCCCGACCCCAACTTAATGGCGGCCGCTGCGGGGACAGGCGAGCAAGACCACTGACTCATTGTCAGTGAAATTGCTCTCCCACCCTCGCAGCTCCGCCATTAAGTGAGGCCTGCCCCTGCACTCTCGAGTGTTGGTGATCGAGGCCCTCCTCCACCTGCAGGTTTCCCTGCGCCTCATCCCTGGTGGTCCAGTGGACCTCTGTCTCCTTCCTCTCGCTCTGCTCTTTCACTCGTTTTTCTGCCCTCTTCTATTTTTCACCTTTCTGCACTTTTCTGCATCTCTGCTCTTTTGTGCCTTATTTCTGCTTATTTTCCCCTTTTCCTTTATTTCCTTTATCCCTTATTTCCCCGCCGCTGCTGCCCCCGTGGCCCCTCCCCCCCAGTGCGACCGGCCCAATCCAGCTCCCCTCCCCGCTCCCGCCTCCCAGCTGTGCAGCCCTCCCCGACCCCTACTTAATGGCGGCCGCTGCGCCCGTCTGCGACCCGACCGCGACCAGCGCCAGGAACCCTGGACCTCCGCCCCGCCAACGCTATGACCCAGCGGCACTCCACGCACTCAACCCAGGCCGCAAGAACAACTGCAAGCTAGCATCACCAGCTGACACCCACGGACCCTTCAGCTGTCATCGCTGACGGCACTCCTGCAGCACCGCCAAGAACACGGACCCAGCGCAACCCGCCCGCAAGAACACAACCGAACAGAAGACCCTGCAATGCATCTTCCTCAAAGTCCGATCCCTCCACAAACACGCCACCGAAATCTGGGACCTTCTCGACAGCACCACCCCGGACGTAGCGTTCTTCACCGAAACCTGGACCAACACCACCTCGGGACCGGACATCGCCATCCCCCAAGGATACAAGATGTCCAGGAAGGACCGCCCCACCCGCCCGGGAGGAGGAATCGCCATTGTCCACAAATCCAGCCTCCGCCTGAGCACACTCCCTGATGAGCCCACAGAACTGATGGAACACCTTCACTTCAAGAAACTGGCCAGCCCCACCGCCACCCTCCATGGAACCCTCATCTACCGACCCCCTGGACCCCGCAGACCTTTCGTCAACTCCATCACGGACATCATCTCCCCGCAGGCCATCGCATCCACCAACTACACCCTGCTGGGAGACCTCAACTTCCACCTCGACAACCAACTGGACCCCAACACCACATCCCTCCTGGACAACCTCCACAACATTGGACTACCCCAGATCGTGACCGAGCCCACGCACTCAGCAGGACACACCGTCGACCCCCTCTTCACTACAGGAAACTCCATCACCTTCAGCCACACCACCGAACTCCCATGTACCGACCATCGCTGCGTCCACTTCACCTTCAGAACACCCATCATCCACAGACACCAGCACCAGCTCCCACGAAGAAACTGGACCAAAATCACCGACTACCAGCTCACCTCCTCACTCAACAATTCCACCCCTACCATCGCGGAAAACGACGACCCCAACACCGCAGCCCGAACCCTGCATAGATGTATCTCGGACAGCACCAACACCATAACCCCCCTCAAGAAAAACAACAATACCCGCGCCAAGAAAGCCAGATGGTTTACCACCGAACTTCGAGAGTCCAGACGCACTTGCCACCACCTCGAAATGGCCTGGAGGAACACCTAATCCACAGAAGCCCACAACAACTTCAGAGCCGCCACCAACGCCCACCATCAACTCATCAGAGAAACGAGGAAAAAAGTGATTGAAGACAGAATCTCCACCCACGTGCACAACAGCAAGGAACTCTTCAGCATCATCAAGGAGTTCGCCCAACCCACCAGCGAGTCTACCGACATCCCTCCCTCACAAGACCTCTGCGACAAACTGAGCACCTTTTTCCACCATAAAATCAAGAGCATCTACGACAACTTCGACGAAGACAACCAACATACTGAACCCTCACCAACCACCCCCGACGCCCGGAAACCAGCGATTGACAACTGGACAGCCCTCACCACCGAAGACACATTGAAGACAATGAAGTTAATCCACTCAGGGGCCCCCACAGACCCCTGCCCCCACCAACTCTTCAACAGAGCCGCCGACACCATCGCACCCATGCTCCGCCACACCATCAACCGCTCCCTGGCGACTGCCTCGTTCCCCGATGACTGGAAACACGCCGAGGTCAACCCCCTCCTAAAGAAACCCTCGGCGGACCCCACCGACCTCAAAAACTACAGACCCATCTCCCTGCTCCCATTCCCAGCGAAAGTCATCGAGAAAGCCATCAACAGCCAACTCGCCACATTCATTGAAGAACACAACATCCTCGACTCCTCCCAGTCCGGCTTCAGAAAAACCACAGCACGGAAACCGCCCTCCTCGCCGCAACAGACGACATCCGCACCCTACTGGACAAAGGAGAGACAGTAGCCCTCATCCTCCTCGACCTCTCAGCGGCATTCGACACAGTCTCCCACCGCACCCTAATACGAAGACTCTACGACGCAGGAATCCAGGACAAGGCCCTCGACTGGATCCGCTCCTTCCTCTCCGGCAGGACGCAGCGGGTCAGACTCCCCCCTTTCCTCTCAGACCCTACACCTACCACCTGCGGTGTCCCCCAGGGCTCCTCCCTCAGCCCGACGCTCTTCAACATCTACATGGCTCAACTTGCCCCCATCGTCAGAACCTACGGACTCAACATCGTGTCATACGCAGACGACACCCAACTCATCCTCTACCAATCCAACGAGCCCAACACCGCCAGACACAACTTTCGAGAAGGCATGGAAGCAGTCGCCAAATGGATGAATAACAGCTGCCTACAACTAAACACCAACAAAACAGAAGTACTCATCATGGGCCCAAACCCCGACGCCTGGAGCGACACCTGGTGGCCCCCCGCCCTCTGAAACCCGCCAATCCCCACGGACCACGCACGCAACCTGGGAATCACCCTGGACTCCGAGCTCAAAATGGACCGCCAAATCAACTCCGTCTCGTCTTCCTGCTTCCACACCCTCCGCCTCCTTCGTAAGACCTTCAAATGGATCCCCCTTGAACACCGAAATACCGTCACACACGCCCTGGTCACCAGCAGACTCGACTACGGCAACGCACTCTACACCGGAATAAACAAAAACCTCACCCGCAAGCTACAGAACATCCAGAACGCCGCCGCAAGACTAGTCCTCAACCTGCCAAAACACTGCCACATCTCCCAGCACCTGCGCACACTCCACTGGCTCCCCGTCGAGGTGAGAATCACTTTCAAGATACTCACCCACGCACACAAGGCCCTCCACGGCACCGGACCCGCATACCTGAACAGCTGACTCAAATTCCACGCACCCCAAAGGACCCTACGATCAGCCCAGCTCTCCTACGCCGTGGTCCCCCGCACCAGAAAGACCAGATCGGGAGGCCGCTCCTTCTCCTTCCTCGCGGCCAAAGCATGGAACGCCCTTCCGCTCCACCTCAGACAGACATCACTCCCCATCTTCGCAAGAAACCTCAAAACCTGGCTCTTCGACAGACCCCCTCCTTGATGGAATGGAACCTGCATCCCCCCTCCCCCCTAGCGCCTTGAGACCCTTACGGGTGATTAGTCGCGCTTCAACAAACCCGATTGCTCTCTGCTCAGTGGTCCAATAAGTGTACGCTAGTCATTACCCACTGGCTTGTTAATCTGCCTTTGGCTAATTGTTGGCATATTTTCCTGGGATACACTGGACTTGTTTTTGATCTTTGTTCTTCCAAGGAGCCAACTGACCTATGGGTTTATGACTGGATCTTGGTCAACCTAGGTCTACCCTGGCCAGACCAACAGGTAAGCAACTGGACTGACTCAGCCCCTGCCTTCCCTCCACATGCACCACCACTGATGCACCACCACAGTATGCCACACATTCAGAGGGCTTTTCATTTCAGTTCCTGGCTTGTCTGCTGAGAACTCTCTCCAGTTTGGCGATATAACTTTTTCTCTGACAGGGAGATAATATTGCATGACCTCAAAGTCCAACATGAGGAAACTACAAGTGCTTCAAAATTCTACAACGAGGCCAGTAATCGGCATTGCGAGGGGAGAGCATTTGACACCTATGTCACATGGTGTGAAATGGATGCCAGTAGAGAAGAGGATCCATTTTAAGGCACTGATGCAAAATGCTGTCTGTGGTTCAGCACTTGCATGGTTGTGCATGGACTGGAGATTTACAATCCTACCCGAGGAGGCAAAATTACCCCTCCACCCTTGGATATCAAACAGTTATGAACACATTATAAATGATGCTGATAATGATGCTCATAATGGCTGCCATTATGGTGGTGACCTCTCCAGGGTGTGTAGATGGTAAAGTCTTCATTGACATGGTAAAGTTGTTAATCAAAGTTAGTAATGAATGACCTCAGGCAGCCTTAGGCACGTTTTTCAACAAAAAAACATACAAATACAATTCCCAAGAAAAGTACATGATATACTTTAGGGTTCTGCAAAAGTGAAACATGAACAAGAACTGGGGTGATTTGAAGGGCGAACCAGCAATAAAAGAGTAATTGTGCTTTTCAAATGCATTTCATGAACCGTTGCTTCAAAACTGGGGGCAACTATGCAGTGTGGAAGGAAGTGTTTCAAGGTGTCGAATGGTGTGCAGTGGGTTGGGTGTGTGGTGCACTGTGGCTCACTGATCCAGGGGTAATGGTGGAGTGCACCGAAGGCCACTGTGCTGAGTGTGCGGTGCACTGTGCCAGATTGTGGTTTACTGTTTCAAAGGTGATGGTGGAGCGTACCGAAGTCTGGAGGTCACTGTGCTGAGTGTGATGGTGCACTGGTCTGTGGTAGCAGTGCGTTATGCAGTCTGTGATTGTGCACTGTGCCACTGGTGGGGTGACACTATGCAGTGGGTGGTGGTGCACTGTTCTGTAATTGATAGTGCCCTGTGCTATGAGCGCTGGTTCACTATGCCATTGACTGTGGTACAAGACACCGTGGAAAATGGGGCACTCTGGAGCACATCTGGTGTTGCACTGTTAGGCACATCCCTGGTATGATGATTAAGGTGAACATGTGTAGGATTTTTAAAAACTTTTTTCTGTGCTCTTTTTCTGCATCTCATTCATGATTTTGAGTTTGACCTGTAATTGATTCAGCCTTCTTCAGCAACTAGCTTATTTGCTCCAGGAACCTTCATCTGTTGACATGAGACACTGTCAATCATTTCGGTGATTTGACCACTGATGTTTTTTAGTCTCTTCTCTTTATTGGCTGTTTGGGAGTATCTGACTGCTTCTTTTGGAATACAAGAGGGACTATTTTACATCTGAAAAGTATACACCATCATTAGACATATAGGGGCACATGCATCAAGGTAGGCTTTTGCGATTCCTTAATTGCGATTATTAAGGAATCGCAATTAAGGAATCGCAAAAGCCTATGCATGTAGGAATCGCTATAAAAATAGCGATTCCTAAACATTCCTTAATTGCGACTCGCTAATTGCGAGTCGCAATTAAGGAATACCTCCCCATTAATTCCTATGGGCCTAGAGGCCCATAGGAATGAATGGGAAGACATTCTCAATTAGCGATTCGCAATTAGAGAATCGCAAATTGAGAATGCAATTTCAAGGGTGCCAGGGTGTCAAAATGACACCCTGTTGCACCCTGAAATTGTGATGTGCACCCATGTTGCACACACACATGCCCCAAGGGCATGTGTGTGTGTAACCTAAAACTTAAAAAATGCATTTTAGAGCATTTTTCGAAGGTTTTGCAAATTACAGACAAGTTTGATTTGTCTGTAATTTGCGGTCCCAAATAGCGAAATCGCTATTTGAAAGTGCTTCTAGCATTGCATTTAAGGAATCGCAAATTGCGATTCCTTAAATGCAATCGTAATTTAGGAATTCGCAATTAATTGCGAATTCTTAAATTGCGCATAGGAAACACTTTCATACATCTCCAAAGGCCAATTTGCGATCGCAAACGGCCGATTTTTGCGATTCGCACCGTGAGCGATCGCAAAAACCTTTGATGCATGTGCCCCATAATTCTTTAACTCATCCATGCAATGTTTACATAAAGTAATCCTATTTTAATTGTTTTGCAGCACTGCAGTAGGATTTGGTTTTCTTTTGGCTTTTCTAGTGCTTGTACAATAACTTGAATCTACCACACGAGACAGAGTCTAGGCTGATGGATGCAGATGTGGGGCAAATAGCACGGAGGGTAGGTTGACAAACTCTGCACTAGTTTAGTCAGAAACAATCACAATGAAATACTCATCCACACATGTGCTATCTCCCTCAAATTTGATTTAAACACTTAACATTTTACTTCCTTGCTGTCTCTAGTAGTAGTAGTACCATTGCCTAGGAGCTGGAAATCCACATTAATCAACAGAGCACTGCTTCAGGCACTATCATTTCAGGTAAGGGGGCAGAGTCATGGGACAACTGTCCCTTATTTGTCAAATTCTGCTTAGATTGCATATATTTGCTAGTTTAAAAAAAAAAATATTTTGCAAGTCCAGTTACATGCAATTGTTTGCTTAGTACGTTTATGCACTATCAATCAATCAATCTCTTTATTTCGGCCTAAAAGACCATAAAAGAGCAAGATAAATATATAGATACAGATTATATATTTTATTATGCATTATACAAATCAAAGAACAACATTTTTTTGACTTGCTCTTTTGTCAGCTGTCTATTTACTAACTTTTATGTTATTGCTTGACCTACTTTGATATGTCTGTAAAACGGACGTTTTGTGCTGAATTTTGACCTTTTGTCCTGAACTTTTACAGTCAGTGCCAAGAATATGCCTCCATGCTAAGTGCTCACCTCAACATCCAGTACTGTTAGACTGCTCACTAGGAGTTGTTTTATATATATACTGTCTCGCAACCGCTGCTGCATAATGGCTCTGGTGTGCTCTATGCATCCCGTCCCTTCCTGCTCACTCCCTTCTCCCTCACCCAATGTGTGAGCCCCTCTATTACTGCTGCAATGCTGTACCTGGCCTGTCTCCAGTCCTGAACTCTGAACTCACAAATCAGAGTTGTCAGGGATTAGTCTAATTAGTTTAATCATCAATGTGTAGTTTATTAGTTAATTAAACCCATAAACAACGATCACAAAAAGAAAAGAAGAAATACAATACACGATTCTCATTACACCCTGCATGCAAATTCCATTAATCCATATAATGTTCAAAAATACAATTTTTACAACCCCCTACTTAAAACCATCCCAGTGTTACACAAGCCAGAATTAAAATATTGCAGGAGCAACAAAATGTCACACCAGAGGCACAGAGTGCTAAAAGGGCCAGGACAGAGGACGGCACTAACCCAACTAGAAAGGAAATCCTCTAGCAACCTGTTCCTTTCAAGATGATAAATGGCCATCTCACATTTTGGTTTATGCAGCCAATACAATGGTGTAGCCACAGTCTTACAAGATCCATAAAAAAGTAATCAAAAGAATAAACATATATAACATGTTTGCAATATCGAAGCAGAACCTGAGTAATGCCCATGTAGGAGAGTACCTAATTTGAAACTTTCATGGGCGGAGCCGTTATCAAAAAGCAATAGATATGAATATTATTTTTGAAGTTTCAGAGCGCAGCTCGCCCAAGTAATGCCCATGCAGGGAAATACCTAGTTTAAAACATAGGTGGAGCAACGCACGGGGGCTGAAGTGTTACAGTATAAACTGACAAGCTAACCACACAGCACCAATAAAAGAGGGCTGTCAAAAAGCTAAAGGCGGTAAGAAAAACCAAGTTGAAAAGCAGTGATGGAGCACAAAGCATAGAAACAAAGCACAGATCAGAAAGGCGGCGGTGATAACCCAATTAAGGAAGCTAGGAGGAGCTAAGCCAAAAAAGACAGTCCCATTTAAGGAAAGTGCAAGTTTCATTACATATGGCCTTAAAGTTCTCTCTACAGCCTCGTCCTGGGGACAAGGTCGATGACATCTGAAATCTTTTTTTAAGCATGTCAAAGAATTGAACCATCCATTCAATAAGCAGATGCAAAATACATGTATCATAGTTTCCTCAGGAAGCTTGCATAGACGTCATAATTTGTTCAGGGGATTGCCATCTTACAAACAATTTGGAATGAATCCCTGGGTCGGAAGAGACCCTGGCCGAAAGGCCATAAATGTTCTTATAATTTGTATGGAATAACAGGCCCCCAAGTATGGTTGCTCCAGCATGTCTGTGTAGGAATTTAGCACCAACCACCGGTGGGCACGTTTTGCAAGTTCCCCTTTATCCTCCAACCGACTTATCTTCTGAATGCATTTATTCACTGCTTTTTTCTTTTTTAAACACAGCTTGACTTGTTGGCTAAAGTCATAACTTCCCAAGCCCAAGTTTTTAATGGATTCCTCCAAGTATTTCTTACAAGGTGCCTTTCCTTTCTGCATATTTATTTCAGCCCAAACATAGTGATCCAAAGTTTCATTTGTGGCAGTCCGAATCTTATGGCATAATTTAAGAAAAGCCCCCATCCGTGCGGGGCTTGTTTTGCCAAGGCAATCTCAAGCCTTACTTGTGCTGGTGAGGCTAATCTCGACAGGCGGAATACGCACTTGTACATCCTTATCAGAAGATTCTCCAGGAGTTTTGCATCCCACCGAGCATCAGTTCACTACCATAAGATATTGCTGGTAGAAATTTTTGATTTAGCCACGACTAAGTGTGGATTCAAGGTATGGCACCCATAGTCTTTTGGAAATGGTTATAAATGCAAAGATCAGGGCCGTAGCTTTTTTCTTGCCAATTTTCTTCTGCGAAGCAAAGGAAGCCCGTGAGTCCAGCTTGAAGCCCAGATACTTATAGGTGGCTACTTCTTCTATGGAAAATCCGTTAAGCACCCACTTGCCCTCTTTGGTGATATGCTTCTGAGGTTAAATCACCTTGGTCTTGTTGAGGTTAATTTCAAGAAGATTGCCCACTGTGTACTCTGCGAGCTAGTTGATCAGTCTTTGCAATCCCACTCGTATTTTGGGTCATCCTCCTAGAGAATGTTTGATACGGATCGGCCTCCTAAGCTAGAGGCGTGAGAGGCCACTTTGTCAAGGTCAATTGAGAGATCAGAGATGCACAAGTTAAACACAAGTGGTGCAAGCACACACACCCTGTTTCAGCCCCATTGAGGTTGGTACCTCCGTTGACAGATGCCTTCCATCCCCTACTTTAATCCTGATCCATGTTTTGGTGTATAGCATTCTGATGACCTTCAGTAACTTTTGTGGGATGCCCCAGCATTCTAAATTTGCCTGCAGTTTCCCATGCAGTACACGATCAAAAGCAGCCTTAAAGTCCACAAAGCACTAGTACAGGGGCGAGCTGGCATTGCATGCTCTCTCCATTAGTAGCCCAACTGCCATTACGTTAGTAAGGGTGCCTTGTTTTTTCGTAAAACCGGTTTGATTCAAGGAAATTCTTCTTGATTCTACTGTCCACTCGGAGAGGTCGTTCAACAATAGAGATGAAAACTATTTTAATTCAACATCAAGCAAAGCTATGAGGCGATAGCTGTTTGGCGAACATGCTTTGCCACCTTTAAAGATGGGATGGATTACAGAGCCTCCCCCGCTCTCTGGGATGATCCCCAATTGCAGGATATTGTTAAACATTATCATCAGGTACTTTGCCCAAACTGATATAGTGCGTTTTAGTATGGCTTATGGAATGTCATTAGGGCCCGGCACGCAGTTGGAGCGAGACCTTCCATCACTATGATGATTGCATCAGTTGAATAATTTAGCACCCCTGGGCTATAGGGGGCATCACTTACCATGGGATTTTCTGATGTCATGGCTTCTAAAATTGCCCGCTACCTGGATTAAGTGGGCTTTAAGATAATACACCCAAACTGCCTCACTGATGTTGGCAGCCCGCATGCCTTTTTAGGTCTCGCTGAGCCAGCGCATGCGCTGCTCTGCGAGACATTTAGTTAGTGGCTTTTCAAAGTGGTACCACAATCTTTTCCTGGCCTCAAGCTTGCGTTCACGAGCGCGTGCACGCGCGCAGCCGCCCTGTGGCTTTCATGGCTCATTAAGCCTTGCTCTCCCAAGCGCCTCGCTCTGCCCCTGCCCCTCCCCCACCACAGAGCACGTCCCTGCCATCACTTTCGCTTTCACGGCCGCGTTACTTTCACGCCCGCGCGGCCAATGCTTGTTTATTAGGTGGGAGGACCAGGCAGCACAAAGTGCTTTCCCAGTACTTGTATTTACACTTTTTTTTAATTCAAAGATCTCTCTCGGTATCGATAATTTAAAAAGACACACGTTGAGTATATGTAATGATGCATGCGTGATCCTCCAAAATGCAGCGTCACTGCAGTTTTCTTTTCTTTTTTTTACGTTTGTTCCTTGACATTGCTATACAGCATTGGCAAAGCTAATGGGTTCCAAAAGCGCAACCAATTGGCTTTGCCATTACTTGTTAGTTCTGATTCTGCTTAACTCAAGGTGCGAAGTCCCTGTCATTGCTTGCTGCCAGCTCTCTACTTCCCGCACCAAAAGTTGGGGCTCACACACAACAGACATTTTTATCTATATTCGCACCTTAATTGATAGCTGCGCCGGCCAGTGCCCCGTTGCCAGGCACCTTCATACACCATGGAAACACACTTATAAACAAAAAGTTGCAATGCGGAAAAGTAAAGGACAAACGGAGATCAGCGCGTACAGGATCATATACATGGGGCAAGGGGAGAGCAGCGCACACAAGCTAATATGCGTGCCCGTCCCCTCAGTTTGTCATCTTTCCAATGTACAAAAATCCACACTAATATATCTAATCCGGCAGTTAATCCCCCACTCTCTCACCACTCCTCCTTTCTATCTCTCCTTCCTTGAACAAATATCTACACCCCTTCCCCTCCCTTTCTCTCGATTTAGTCACCCTTTTTGCTTTCTTCAATTTTAGATTTATTCAATGTAAAAACAAGTGGCCCATCGTGTGCGGCGCCAGTATCTCACCGGACACTGCTAAGCTTTTCTCTGCCAGGAGCTTTTTGTCACTTAAAGGCTCCTCGCAGTGCTTCGTTCTCCGGGATTTTCAATTGCACAGACAATTAAGGCTCACACAAAAACAGCCATTTTTGCCTATATTCACCTCTTAATTTATGTCGGCGCCAGCCAGCGCCATGTTGCCATGCACCTTTACTCCATGCAAACGCACTTATGAGCACAGGTTCAAATGCAAAACACTGACGGAAAAGGTGAGAGCAGCGCACACAAGCTCATATATATGCGGGCCCACTCAGTTCATCAACCTCCGAATGTCAATAAATCCGCACTAATTTATCAAATCCAGCACTTTATTCCCCGCTATATCACCTCTGCTCCTTTCCATCTCTCCTCTTCTACAGAGCCATCTGCCCCCCTCTCCGTTTTTATCTATCCACTCACCCTTTTTGCTTTTTTACATATCTGTTTAATCACTATTTCGTCGTAACCCCTTCTAGTGCGACACCAACATCTCACCGGACATCTACTCAATGCAACATAAATACACTCCACAAAATACCACTCAGTGCTACATAGTTACACGCCACATAATTACACTACTCAATGCAACATAAATACACTCCACATAATACCACTCAGTGCCACATAATTACACGCCACATATTTATACTTTACTCAATGCAGCATAAAACACTCCACATAATACCACTCAGTGCCACATAATTTTATGCTACATATTTACACTGCACTCAATGCAACATACACTCCAAATAATACCACTCAGTGCCACAAAATTACACGCCACATAATTACACTCTACTCAGTGCAACATGAATACACTCCACATACCACTCACTACCACATAAATACATGCCACATAATTACTCTACTCAATGCAACATAAATACACTCCACATAATACCACTCAGTGCCACATAATTACACGCCACATATTTACACTCTACTCAGTGCAACATGAATACACTCCACATACCACTCAGTACCACATAAATACATGCCACATAATTACTCTACTCAATGCAACATAAATACACTCCACATAATACCACTCAGTGCCACATAATTACACGCCACATATTTATACTCTACTCAATGCAACATGAATACACTCCACATACCACTCAGTACCACATAATTACACGCCACATAATTACACTACTCAATGCAACATAAATACACTCCTCATAATACCACTCAGTGCCACATAATTACACGCCACATAATTACACTCTACTCAATGCAACATGAATACACTCCACATACCACTCAGTACCACATAATTACACGCCACATAATTACACTACTCAATGCAACATAAATACACTCCACATAATACCACTCAGTGCCACATAATTACACGCTCACATAATTACACTCTACTCAATGCAACATGAATACACTCCACATACCACTCAGTACCACATAATTACACGCCACATAATTACACTACTCAATGCAACATAAATACACTCCACATAATACCACTCAGTGCCACATAATTACACGCCACATATTTATACTCTACTCAATGCAGCATAAAACACTCCACATAATACCACTCAGTGCCACATAATTATATGCTACATATTTACACTGCACTCAATGCAACATACACTCCAAATAATACCACTCAGTGCCACATAATTACACGCCACATAATTACACTCTACTCAATGCAACATAAATACACTCCACATACCACTCAGTACCATATAAATACACGCCACATAATTACTCTACTCCATGCAACATAAATACACTCCACATAATACCACTCAGTACCACATAATCACATGTCACAATTACACTATTCAATGCAACATAAATACACTCCACATAATACCACTCAGTGCCACATAATTACACGCCACATAATTACACTCTACTAAATGCAACATACACTTCACATAATACCACTCAGTGCCACATAATTACACGCCACATAATTACACTGTACTAAATGCAACATACACTTCACATAATACCACTCAGTGCCACATAATTACACGCCACATAATCACACTCTACTCAATATAACATAAATACACTCCACATAATACCACTCAGTGCCACATAATGATATGCTACATAATTACACTGCACTCAATGATACATACACTCCAATAATACCACTCAGTGCCACATAATTGCACGCCACATAATTACACTCTACTAAATGCAACATACACTTCACATAATACCACTCAGTGCCACATAATCACATGTCACAATTACACTCTATTCAATGCAACATAAATACACTCCACATAATACCACTCAGTGCCACATAATTACACGCCACATAATTACACTCTACTAAATGCAACATAAATACACTCCACATACCACTCAGTACCATATAAATACACGCCACATAATTACTCTACTCAATGCAACATAAATACACTCCACATAATACCACTCAGTGCCACATAATTATATGCTACATAATTACACTGCACTCAATGATACATACACTCCAATAATACCACTCAGTACCCCATAATTACACACCACGTAATTACTCTACTCAATGCAACATACACTCCCCATAATACCACTCAGTACCACATAATCACATGTCACAATTACACTCTATTCAATGCAACATAAATACACTCCACATAATATCACTCAGTGCCACATAATTATATGCTACATAATTACACTGCACTCAATGATACATACACTTCACATAATACCACTCAGTGCCACATAATTACACGCCACAATCACAATCTACTCAATGAAACATAAATACACTCCATATAATACCACACAGTACCTCATAATTACACACCACGTAATTACACTCCTCAATGCAACATAAATACACTCCACATAATACTACTCAGTACCACATATTCACAAGTCACAATTACACTTTATTCAATGCAACATAAATACACTCCACATAATACCACTCAGCGCCACATAATTACACATCACGTATTTACACTCTATTCAGTGCAACATAAATACACTCCACATAACACTATGCCACATAATTACATGCCACATAATTACACTCTACTCAATGCAACATAAATACACTCCACATAATACCACTCAGTGCCACGTAATTACACGCCACATAATTACACTTTACTCAATGCAAGATAAATACACTCCACATACCACTCAGTGCCACATAATTACACGCCACATAATTACACTACTCAATGCAACATAAATACACTCTGTATAACACCACTCAGTGCCACATAATTACATGCCACATATTTACAGTCTACTCAATGCAACATAAATACACAACATAATACCACTCAGTACCACATAATTACACGCCACATATTTACACTCTATTCAATGCAACATAAATACACTCCACATAATACCAAGGTGCCACATAATTACACGCCACATAATTACACTACTCAATGCAACATAAATACACTCCACATACCACTCAATGCCACATAATTACACTCTACTCAATGCAACATAAATACACTCCACATAATACCACTCAGTGCCACATAATTACACGACACATAAATGCACTCTACTCAATGCAACAAGTTGCCAGCAGTGCAAGTACAAAAAAACTAGAAGAAATGTTTTATTTTAAAAACTTTTTTTAATCAGGTTGTTCAGTTGTATTTAATGTCGTTTTGGTTTGTATAAAAGTAACAAAAATATTATAACTTTTCAACATGCTGCACACAATGCTCTACAACATAGCCAAAAGTTCTGGCTAAACACATAAGGTCCCAAAGGCGAGACATATTGGCTATGCCAATGCTTGTTCTAGATCATTGATGATCCGTCAAACCCTTCTCGGATCACTGCTCTTAGAGGCAGTACGGAGCTTTTCCCAGAAGTTCGCATTCCTGTTTTTATTAAGGACCATGTCTCTCTTTTGAATTTTTGAATCTTCTTTGATCCTGCCTCAACTATGTAATTAACAGGGTTTTATGGACTATACTTTATTTGTCGTAAAGATCTGTTAATCCTAGATTTTACAAGGCATATATTTGTGGGCAGTCGGATCTTCCTGTTTCCGTGAAAATTCATACTTTTCTGCCAAAGTTTAGCTGGGTATATTGTCAACATTTGATCCATAAAAGATACCCAGGCTCTTACTAGGTCTGGCTCGTTCTTAAAGCCAACTTCCATAACTTCTAGAAATTTGTCAACTATTTCTTGGATTTCCACCTCAAACGCTTCAGCTTTTCCGTGTTTGCTTGTTCAAGCAGACCTCTTGCAGGGTCTAGTCTGTCGAGCTTGCCCCTTATCCAAACGTTTTGGGGCTGATGATCACTTTCAGCGCGGTTGTCAATCCTAAAATGCATGATGTTGCTATCCATTCTGGAGCTCACCATGGTATAATCTATGTATGAGACCGTATTAGACGGGGACCTCGTCCAACTGGCGGGATATCACCCGGGAATCTTCCATTCATGATTACCAGGCCGGCATGCTCACAGGCTCTTAGCATTCTCTGGCTGGTTTTATCCAGCCACACCTTGTCGGGGTGAATTTGCTCCTGTATTGCATCGTAGGGGTACCTTTTCATGTCCTCCAAATCTGCGTCTGATGGTTGGAGAAAAATGAGTTTGAAGTCCCCAGTAAGTATTATATTGGATGCCACATTCGCACTTTTGAAATCAGCTAGATAGTTGGACTGCGTTTCCACCGAACTTTCATTGCCCCTGGGTGTTACGTAGATATTTACTAGAACTAGGGTAAACGCCACCTGACGAAACCAACCTTCCACATGTAGGGCTAACATCCAAGGTTCTTGCGCCTAAAGAATTTTTACATTCACTGATGTATTTGAACAAATGTATACCGATAGGCCACCTTTGGCCCTTCCATATTTACTTGATTGTTGGGCGGGAATCCAATATTCCGCAAACACAATTAGCGGAATGCTCGTCAAGGCCTATGTCTTCCCTAGGGCTATTATGTCAAAGTTCCTCCAATATTTTAGCAGCTCCACATCCTCTGTCTTTGCTGCAAGGACCCCCACATTCCAAGAGCATAATCAAAGTTTGCTACAGTCTGTCACTGGATTTGCAGGCTCCACTAAGCATCAATCCACCGTTCGAACCGTAGACAAGGCTATCGGGAGCCAGCTCCAATTGGCTGACTCATCCTTCCTTACAACTGGTCTTTGTATCTCAGCAGCTTTGATTTTGATGATTAGCTCCTACTGCCTGCATGGGGGGGCCTTCCTACCGTGCCTTTGAGTATCAAGGAGGGAAATCTCTTTTCATTTGGCATCTCATCTTGCTTCAGCAGTATGGAGGGATAGGACTGTTACTGAAATAGTGACACCTTAATAGCCCAGCTTTTCAACTGCTCTGTCTTTTTTCGCTAGTATTTCCATGTGTAATCCTGGCGTATTAAATGTAACTAAAGCAGGCTCCATGACTTGGTTGCCACAGGTGGGAGGGGTTTCTTCGCACAGCAGCTGTTGTCCCGAGGGCCAGCTTTCAGGTTTCCCGTTTCGTAAATTCTCATGGTTGGCCAATACAAGGCTTCGGGATTTAGCATTAAGGACAATGCGTTCAGCCCTGCATCCTGCCTCTTGGATTTCACTTCCTTCCATATATAGTGCTGCACGTCCTTGGGGGGGGGGGGGGGCCCCCCTCGCCTGAGTAGCTTCCTTATCCCTTACTCTCCAGGAGTTGCTTTGGTCGGGGCATACAGAGATTTCCTGTGAGCCCACCATTGGTTCCAATCGATTGGTCTCCACTGGCTCCATCAAGGTTCGACTTTTCCTGCTTAACACAGTGTCAGTTTTATTCTGTTTCTCCGTCTTCCCGGGCTGCAGGGGGGGGCTATGCAGGCAGTTCAAGTGTTGTTCTAACTTGACCTATATTGCTGCCTTTTCGCACTCGCTTCCTTTCTTGTTTCGACAAGCGCAGTTTGATGGACTAAGAGTTCCCCAATTCAGGCTTAGATTAGGATGCATCTAGTTCAACCTAGATACTGGGGCTTTTCACCCGCAGTGAGACTTCTTTTACTGTAGCTGAATCTAGATTGCCTACACTTGTAGTTATAGCTTCTATCTCTTTGCCAGTTTCCAAGGTGCTTGTAGTAATCACCCTGCTCTCATCCTTTACAGTGACTTTAGCCTCTGCTAAGATTCCATTAGTAATGATTGTAGTTGCGTCAATTTGTCAATAACCTCTCCATATGTGCACACAGTGACGTTTGTGCTCTTGTCGGACTGTACCCGGGATACTAGGCTATTAAGGTTCCGGAGCTTGTCATCGATGTCCGAGACAAACACCGCAAGTGTATTTAGCAGGTCTACCTGTATATCCATTTTATTTGCATGGTGGTTAAGTGCCTTTGCTGTTGCCTGCATAGTGTCTAGAACAGTTCCCCAGAGGATCTTCCAATCTGTATGTTCAGCTTGCATTTGTATTGCCCGAACACAGTCTTTGATCGGTTGTTGGGAGGGCTTAGATGCCCTCCACAGTGATCTAGGCAATGAATATATACTGGGTATTCCGGAGAGTGCCCTTCCTCAGCATTAACCTCAATGAGTTTTCATAAGATTTCTTATATGCTGGGAATAAATGATAGTTACATAATCAGTTAACCAGGATGCACATCTTCATTTAATGATTCAAAATAGTTTGAGCAAGCCTGGATAGAGGGACCCCTTGTCCTTCTGAGACACTGACGGATGCGGATAGGCTCCGCCTAGGATTGAACTAAGATTTGCAATATTTTTGTGGAACTAATAGCAGCATTCAAATAGGAGGTCTCACGCCGCGCTTTTTTCCAGCGGCACCTCGGGGTGTAATTCCCCCTTGTTGGAGTACTCTCAGTACGGTCTGACTGGGAGCCGAGTTTCGAATAAGATTTCATCGCACTACGACCATGTTCGGATTACCCACCGTTTGGAGGCATCGTACTAGATACGGTTGAACAGAGGTTCCCCTCCCCCTGTCCTGAGGAAGACCCGCAGCAGAGGAGTCTACTCACCCTCTTGCGTCAGGGTCTAAACGTCGACATTTCCCCACTGGGCCTGCACTCAACGTTTATTCCCCTCCGACCCAAGCCACAGATGAAGTTGCACTGTGCATCAAATTGAGGAATAATTATTAAAACTCGGATTGCTATTTAGTTTAGGGGCAGGCCTACTACAGTAGGGATACTGGCCTTCTCCTTCCTTGGAAGTAACCTTTTGAGCATTACATGCTGAACACTATGCCCCTGTGTTTATGTATGTTTTTCATTCAATGCATATGATTTATCATGGAATAAACTAATGTTTACAATTGAATTGCCTTTTGGTGCCTTTTCCCTATGAGTCATCATTGTGGAATGTGCTTTTGTATTACGTACTCTTTCAACTATATAATTTAATCGCTTACCACAGCCGTGCGGATTTTTCTTATTTCACTTACTGTTATTAATTTCAGTGTAAGTAGGATTGTCTAGGATCAATTGTTTTTCTTATGGATAGAGGGACCAGGCACTCCCTGTACACCAGGATTCACAGACTGAGATTCCTGTTCCGCATAATCACGGTTTGGAGTACTATGTTGGGTATTTACTCCCTTCTTTACTATCAATATTCGTTGGTGATAACGGGCATGGCCGGTACCAAGACCGGTTGCCATTATGTCACTTTTATCAATGGACCGTGTCAATTTCTTAGGTCCGGCGTTAGCGGTACCTGGACTCGAAATCTGTTTTTGGCAGTGGGTTGAGCACACAAAAAAAGTACAATATCTTTCTAGTACTCTTGCCCAACGTGTGGGCCCATGACTATAGCTGCCTCTGTGACTGCCCTGATCACATGACCCCTTCTCAGGTTCACATTCAATTGTGGGTATCAGAATTGGCGACGTTACTGATTTTTTCACATTTTTAGCTTTTGCGTTTCTCTTCAGGAGTGCTGCCTCTGATTGAACTTTGCGCTTTCTTTTTCTAGAGCCGGCATACACAATGTAAGAAACTGGGCTTTTGTTGCAGTAGTCCCTTAACTGTTTCCATGGTATTTGATGCAACTCTGACTGAAGTGCACTGGATTGGTTAGAATGTGCCAGTTTGTTTTCCTCTTGAAACTTTGGCATTAGTTTGGGTATTCCTTCGTTTTTTCACACTCCAAGATGGCGACCGCCATTTTGAACAATCATTTTCCTGCACTCCTTTTTCTCTTTCGGGGCTTTATTTACACACGGGTAACACTCGAGTTTCATTCTGCTAACAGTCGACAGACGGACTTGCAAGCGACGGCACGGGTCTACCTGGCCCATCCTTTAAGGTAGGACTCCCCCAGGGGGGCTAGATTGACTGTTTAAAACTACATTTAGAATGTTTGCTTCTTAAACAGCGTAAAGCTTCACTATTTTATGCGGGCATATTTTACGTATGACGACAGCGTGTTATAAGGGGTGTTATAATCGAGTACATATCCGGGCACTCGATAATTTTTCTCACAGCACGTTTACAGTTTTTTTCACGATACTATAAAGCTATATAAGAGGGTAACTTCTTATCACGTTACTTGACTAACATCCGAGTACGAGCTTAGGGAATTAGTACGTAGATGTTTGACATTTTACCGCATGATACAAGCACGATTCGTCATTTTAACACACTGGCGTATGAAGTTATGGTGACGTTTTCTAAACTGATCGTGTTGCACCTTACTGGTAGTTTGGGAAAGGAACAGGGCCCCTGAATCTAGGATGAGAGTACCCTGACAGGGAAATCACTACTATGGGAAACGGAACACCTGGGCATGGTGGATTTCTAATGAAGCAGGCACATCAATTCCAGACATTCAAATTGATAACATTACTATAAAAACAGCTTATAACGTCGTGATGTATTTGCTTGATTTATTTTTTCAATATTTTTTATATATACAAAAAAATGTCTCAATATAAACAATTAATGGCTTAAACACTATACCTGATCATGAATCTACATGATCTTAGAGGTGTTTTATATGCTCTGGTTCACCATATAAGAAGATTCAGGTCACATCATAACAATCTTAGTTAGATCGGAATTAGACATGCAAAGCTCTTAACATTAGCCATCGTCAATAGGACAGAATCTGCTAGGGAGCAAATATATACACTTATCGATGACCAATCGCGTGTGTATACCTAGTGACGAGCACCTTTACATGGTGCCAACATCTATGAGTAGTGATTGGAGTGCATAGACTACCCCCTTTTAAGTACATCTAATACTAATGGAATTGATGTGCCTGCTTCATTAGAAATCCACCATGCCCAGGTGTTCCGTTTCCCATAGTCGTGTTGCACCTTACTTCAGTATTTCAACGCTGAGCACTGGGACTCTTCTTAACAGCATCCAGTATTACTAGTTTTAATGTTGTAACCGGATCCTCCTCTATAACGCATGATATACGCATGATCTATATTTTACACACATTGATCATCGTGAAAGGCTTGGGCACCGTCTTCCGACGGAGACAACTTTTAATCTTGATCTTTCGACGTGGAGGGTGTAGCCCCTATTTTTTCATAGATTCGAGACTCACGTCGTCACAGTCAGGACTACTGCATGGTTCCACTTTTTCACAAGCCTTTTTATTTATGGTTGTGGCCTAAACGCCTTTTGAGTTATTGAATTTTGCAATTTTTGATCATTATTTCAGAACGATTCTCCTGATGAAGGGCACCGTCCCGAAATGCATTGGGAATTTACACAGAGTGATTTACAAAGAAAATCATAAAGAATGATTCACCAAGAAGACTGGTGTTGTCTATGGATGAAAAAACACATGAGTGTGATGTAACACTATGTTTTCAACAAAATAAAATCAAGGATATAATTGTCTACAATCCATTCAAATTCCATTACTTTGATTAAACCAAATAAGGGTCTTCACCCTTCGGAGTGCACAGTGGGGACGTTGTTTACGGTTAGACAACGCAACTTTGTATTTTCAAGACTCTCGCCCTAGATCAGAGGGCGATGCCCACTTGACCCTACCAAGAACTAAATTCAGCTCTTTAGAGAAAGTTTGAGCAACCACAGAGTGCCACAAAAACTTTTTTCCTATTTCCACCGTAGGATAACATTACCACACCCAAAAATCGCACTGTCAATTTTTGAAAGCGATAAAAAATTCATAACTTGAGAAGTACTTACCTGATTCTGAAGATCTTGGTATCTAAATTCATATAAAAGTACATGTTTCTTTTTTATAAATTGGTGTCGGATTTCTTTATTGAGTGCATTTCTCACTTACTGCCTTTGTGTGTGTAATAAATGCTTAGTACTACCCTCTGGTACGCTTGACTGCTCGCCCACACTGCCATAAATGAGAGCATTTGTGATGTCATTGGTGCCTCTGTAATTCCTTTGGGGTTTGCCAGGACTCTCTACACAGTGTACCTCTTTTTAATCCACTATATATAGAGCTAGCTTCCTACACACCATGGTCCTGATCCTTACTGAGCTCATCTGTCATGACAGGACTCACACAACTTTGCGGTGCCAGTAACCAAGGGCTTTTTAAATGGTGCTAACTTGTCGCTTTATCACTTGTTATGCCTTGGTTGTGGGCAGTTTCTTAATGGTACTGATTTTTCACTTTATTTTTTCATTTCATTTAATACCCCCTTAATCTAACATAAATCTGGCGCCAGAGGATGGCAGCACCAGACTACAGCCGCCCCAAAAACTCCTCCCGGGGGTGTAGCATTGGGGCCCTCCGGAGGCTGGTGTGCCGCAAGGGCCGGGGGTCTCTTGGGAGGGGGTTTTGGAGGAGGAGGCAGCGGTGAGACACACAAAGGGCAGGAGGCTCTCGGCTCTCAGGTGCCAGGCGCAGGGTCGCCTAGGAGAGACCCGCGGGAGTGACAGCTTGAGGCGGCAGCAACAGCTTCTCAAAGGGAGTCATGGGGCCACAAGCCGCACCAAGCCATAGCTTGGCCGCCTACGCAGCACCTGTACGTCTCCCCTGGCACAGGCATCCTAACTGAGTCTAGCACCGCTCCTGTCACCACGAGAGACGCACGCCTAGCCATCCACCTCCTCCTACCTCCAACTCGTCTCTCTCTTGCTTCGCACAGGGCCGGGCCCGAGAATAGCTGCTTCCACTAACTCCACAGACTCCGAGCCTCTGATCTCTCGTGGCAGCAGCAGCAACGCAATCCCCCTGCCTGCCTGTCGTGTCCCTCCCTGCTGTGTCGAGCCTCCCCACAGTAGTTTGCCTTCGTCACACCCACTCACTTTTACTTTGCGCTTCCGATGTCGAATTCATTTAACTGAAGCAAAACAAGACTACAACACCCATAGTGTAAAGCCCAGGACTGAAAACAGCGCCCATAATGACCTTGAGAGAGGTTGTCACCTTAGTGTAACTCGCATTTGTGGGAGAGCACCTGAACACCAGCTAATTTACCTTTTCCACCACCAATAAAATGTTGGAAATCCAAATTCCCATTGTGCATGCGGCCGGGCATGAACAAGCAGGCTTGTGGCCAACAGCCTTCCCTCAACTGCTATGGAAGGCAGTGCAAGCTCATGTATAGAGAGAAAAGCAAAGGGGGGTAGGCCAAGACCAGCCTCGGTGACTGGCAGACCAGCAGCAGAAAACAGCTTTTGGCAGCTGCCTAAGGATGAGCTGTGGAAAGCTCTCCTTGTCTCATCACTCATGGCTTTTCTATTGTCCCGTCAGCTTTTTCTGTCAATACAATATTAATGAAGAGGCCTTGCACTCTGCTCTGAACAGTAAGAAATGATGGGGTACCATCATGCAACTGATCTCTGGTAAAGGGATGTGCACCAAAGGGTCCTACTAGGAACTGATCCCATGCATACGAACTTGCTTGGATGGAAATACCATAGTGAGGCAACGAGGCTATGGAGTGAGAGGGATTCATTTGCTAATACAAACCAACATTATAAGGTCACAATGCAGGCGAGGTGACTTCTCTGACGTGGACTTCTCAAGCTTGAGCAGGTAAATGGAAGAGCATGGGACTGCAGATACAAAGGAACACCTCCCATGTAGGCCCTTTAAAACCAGCTCTCTCATGTTTTCTAGTGCCATATGCCAGTAGCTAATCCAGGTCAGGTCAGAATATTTTTCTTTGCCTTCTGGTACTTGTAGTCCCTTTTATCCCACTATAAATTCAGGACTACATGTACTGGAAGAGAATGAAAAAAACGTGGACAATCATCGACTCCCACATGGACCTGAGAACTGGAGGAAAAAGTTACTTCGCTTTGGTAACGCCATTTCTGGTACAGACTAACAGCAGATTCCACACCAGATGAATATTCCCCCAAGTATCAGACTGGATCCAGAAACCTTTTAGCAGTACCCTGGTGCCCTGGTAGGTGATGCCATGCGGCTCCGCACAGATGCAATTCTGCTCTCGAAATTACATCCAAGGCGAATATAGGCGTCAGTCTTGTGTGCGGACGTTATCTGTTTTTGAGGCTATCCGCACTCTAAAAAAACATAATGCCCCAACAGCAAAGTGGCTTTAACCAGCATGCAGATTCCTAGCCTTGGGATCTTAATAATGGGTAGAGTCCAATTCACAGACGGGGAAGATGGGAGGGTCGATGAAGAATCTGCAGTTAGATAGGGTCTCTACCAGAAAGAGAGTTATCAAAATAAGTAACCTGATCTTGTGCAACTGCAGATTCCTCATGTTTTGAACAGATTCCAGAGAAATACCTATTAGGAGGTGGGTCTATGAATTAGCTCAAACCAAGAAGTCCTTAAGGACCAAGCAGGCAGATTGCCCTTCTTGGTGAACCTGGCTGTCTAGACAGCAGGGCTTCATGAACGTGCAAAGCACCACCCACGTAGCTGCCTGGCAGATGTCCCGGACAGGAACTATGCTTGTGAACACAGTGGTAGCAGCTTTGGCCCTGGTAGAATGGCCTTGCCAACCTTCTGGAGGCTGATTTTTGGCCATTGTGTAGCAGATCTTGATGCAGAATATGATCCAAGATGGTCTTCTTCAGCATGGCCTTGCCTTTGTTTGCCCCGTGAACCCCACAAAGAGCTGATCATCCACCTGGTCTTCTTTGGTAGTAACTAATGTAAAAGCTCAGCACTCTTTTGGGGTCCAAGCAATGGAGTCTCTCCTCATCCTTAGAGTGGTGAAGCGGAATACAGAACTCCGGCAGGGCGATGGTTTGATTGTCAGCGTCACAACTTTTGGTAAGAAGGACGCTCACGTCTGCAGAAGCAGTTTGCCTGGGAAGAAGGTGGTGTACGCTGGGTTTATAAAGGAAGCCTGAAGCTCACTCTCTCAGCCCGCCAAGGTGATGGCGATGAAGAACACCATCTTGATGGTGAGGAGCTGCGAGTGACAGCTGCAAAGCGGCTCAAAGGGAGTGGACATCAAATATGTGAGGACCAAGTTAAGCTCCCACTGAAACATGATGAAAGGAGAGGGAGGAAACCAGTATTGGAGCGTTTCAAAAAACACATCACAACCAGTGACTTAAATAATGAAGGCTTGCCTGCAATCATAAAAAGGCCAAAAGGTGCCCATAAACTGTGACCAAAGCAAAGATTTGCTGGGCAAGAGACAAAACAGAACGTCAGATAACTGAGACTGGAGGGGGTCAATCTGTGGTGTGATGCAACAAACTACAAAATTGTCCCAACAACAGGCATATACAGTTTTTGCTGAGGGATGTCTGACTGCCAAGATGACATCAACCACCTCCGGAGGTAGGTTGAAGTTGTTCAGCTGTTGCAGCTCAATCTCCATGCATAAAGGTGGGGATTGTGAAGGCCCAGGTGCAAAACCCTGCCCTGTTGTTGCAGCAGCAGATCTTCCCGAAGGAACAACCTGATCGGAGGGCAGATACTAAAGCACTGGTTTTCTGGATACGATACTCTCTGTGCCCAATCTGGAGCCCCTAGGAAGACTAAGGCCTATTCATTCCTGATCTTCTTCAGAACTCAGCGCAGGAGTGGTATTGGCGGGAAGGTGTACAGGAGTCCAGAGTTCTACTCTCAGCGAATGTGCTCCCTTGTGAGAGGCACCTTGGATTCTCCAAAGCATAGAACTGCTGCCATTGCTCTTTCTTGGTGGTGGTGGTAAATGGACAGAGTCAAGGTTCTCCCCATTTGCAGAAAAAAACCTTGCGTACATCTCTGGGTGTAACTGCCACTTGTGATCTACTAGGCATCAACAGATGACCTTGTACGCACAGTGATTCAAATACCCTGCTAGGTGGTTCACCACCAGGAAGATCCCCTGATGGTCCGGTAATTTCCTGGGGTGTAGCGCCTCCTGGTACAAGGTCCAGGGCCCCACATGGCGGTAGTGTTGTAAGTAAGCATCTGCACCAGCCTCCCTTTGATGGATGAAAGTAAACCTTTCAATACCAAGTGAAAGCCCAGCTTCACAAGGTTGATATGGAGGAGCTAGGCCTCCACTGGAGACCAGAGGCCTCTGATCTCCATCTCTTATAGATGTCCTCCACAATCCAGAAGAGACGCATCAGTCACCTATACTGTAATAGGGAGAGGAGTCTGCCGCTGACCCAATCATGGTTTAGTAACCACCACTGCAGCTCTTTCGTAGTCCCCTACAAAATCTGGTCGTTGAAGGAAAGGTCCCCATAATGCCAGGCGGGTCTTCGGCACATTGATCGTGATCCGCAAAGATGACAGGAGGTTTTCCATAGTCTGGCGGTTGTTGACAAATTCCTGGGGGGGCTTGTCTTCAACAGCCAGTCGCTGAGTTAGGGGGAAGACTGGGATCCCTGATCTTTGAAGGTGTGCTGCGACCACAGTGATGACTTTCGGTAACACCCGAGGGGTACTGGTGAGACGCAGTGGGAGCACAGTGAACCGAAACTGCTCCAGTCCCACCACCAACCGCAGATAGTGCAGGTAGGCCTGCAGGATGTGTATATGGAAACAGGTGTCCTGCAGGTCTAACGCCACCATCCAGTTTCCAGGGTCAAGGACAACTAATACTTGGGCCAGTGTGTGCACCTTGAATTTGTCCTTTCAGAGGAAGGTGTTGAGAGGACACAGATCTAAAATAGGAATATGGCCTCTGTCCTTTTTCGGCACCAGTAAGTAGCAGAAACAACCACTACCTACTTCTTGTGCAGGCACCCTCCCGATAGCTCCTTTGGTCAGAAGAGCTTGCACTACCTGCTGTAAAACGGATAGATGGCCCTACGTCAGTCACGCCGGGGATGGTGGAAGGCGCAGCGGAGTGGCAATGCAGGACATTATCTGCAGGCGCTACCTGTCCGATGTGATGGACTGCCAACCCTGCAAGACTAATCAGATCATGCCTCCAACCAAGTGGAAGTGCACCAAATAAGGGTACAGAAAGGGTTGGGCTGTGGGAAGGGGTGTGGGCTAGTGGACTGAGGGGCTTGCTGACCCTGACTGCGAGGACGGTAGGTGCCGCAGCCGCAAAACTGCTGTGCACCTTGCTGAGGCTGAATTGGCTTATGATATGGGGTACCTCTGCCTTAGTCAGAAAAGGAACAGTAGGGCTGATGCGACTGGCGAGGAACGTAAGGTCAGCTGTTTGATTCTGAACATGTGATGTCCGGGTGTGGATTTGGACATTCAAGACATCATCACTCATTTATGATCGTTTGGCAGAATAATAGAAAATGATTCACACTGTATAAGACTACACCTTGTCTGGCGGCCTTACAGTGAATTGAAATCTATTAATTGCAGATTTTGTTTTTTGGTATTTACACAGTGTCGTGGTCGCTATGTTTCCAGTCTTTTGAAGGAATATCTATTTGGTGTTCCTCAAGCCCAGAGGAAGTCTAGTAAGACGAAACACGTGTTGGCTGTGCTTTCTGATGGGGCATATTTGACAAAGAAATAAAATAAATCTTTTTCTACGTATTATGCATTGTCCGATCTTTGTACTATCTATGTTGCCACTATACTTGGGTTGTATCCTTTAGATTGACTTAGTGATTAATAGATCATGTTGCATTGTTATCCATATATTTTTTGTACCAAGTGTTTTTTTTATATTAATCACATTCATCTTGCAATAAAGTGAAATAATCTTACAATAATATTCGGATTTGTCTTATTTGGAGTGCTCTAGACAATTATGTGATAGTTTCTTTGGTTTTGCTGCTAGCAATCTCCATGTTTACAATTCTTTGCAGCAGAAGAGTTGTCTGTTGTAGTACTTATTTTTCATTCTTTCTTCTTTTTTATTGACCACTTTTGTGTGAGGGGCTAGTACGGGTAGTTTGTTCCACTGCAGCAAGTTGTAATAGGCCAGCAGGGCTGACGTTTTTTGCATTGCTTGATCTGATCTACATCCAGGGAGGTGGAGTGCAAGCTGTTTAAGCACCTTTGAATGTTGTGTGGTGGTGGACAGGTTCTGCAGTTCAGTGTTATAAACTTTTCAGGCAGAACATCTTGTCTCATCTCTTGGGAGTCTGGGCACAGGGCTGGCCAGGACAGGTCACGCTCACATATGTACAAGGTGGAACAAATCAATTATAACTGGCAGAAGGAGGAGCAGACAGATTAAGGAGAAGCCCATCGGCTCTGACCCTCAAAGTGGTACCTATGCCAGTTCTCACACTCTCACCAGTGATGCCACACCACAAGGTGCAGTGTAGGCCCAGGGTCTCGCCTCATCCAGCAATAAATCAATTTATTTCAAGGATGTTGTCTACACATCCCAAAGAGCAGGCTTTAGTAGACTTACCACTGGCAGCTTTGCCAACTACTACAATGCATGGACATAGCAGTCTAGCAGTCATGTGGCATTCTGCGTATGAAGAGTGAGACTCCTGATGCAAACCGCCTTCAGCCTATGGCACGCAGGTTTTTTTTAGAGACTCTGTGCAGAGGGCCCATAGGAAAGGCACTGGGGTTAAAGAAGAGCAGTTCCTCTGTTAAGGCCTCAGAGGGTAAGGAATGTTGCTTGCTGGCGAGTAGACCACTGCCTTTTTGAAAATTAAGGTAAAGACTGGGATCAGAGAAAGAAGGAGGGAGCAGATTATTAGCCTCTGAATCATCCTTCGTGAGGCTAGAATCCTTATCGCCATCGTTACAATGTTGGAGACACAGGCAGGTATCTTCTAGGTCTGGAAACGTTTATGGGCCCTAGGAAGAGACTGTTCTCCAAGGTACATTCTGACTTTCGCTTGGCAAACAGGATAACGTCACCTAAATTCAAGTGCAGCCCTGGCAAGGACTGAACACAGTGCTGAAACATGCTCTGCGTGAGACATTGTGGAAGGCACTTGAAGGGAAGGGACAGCAGTCCACTAATACTTCGTAGCGTCGAGACCCGAGCCTGAGGAAGAGACAGGGTTTGAGGGGAGAAGGGGAATGTTTGAGTCAGTCAATAGTCGTCAAGCCGAAAGGAGCAAGGCCAGGAGAGTTCCAGAGCTGTCCTCAAGATGACAGACTGACAGAAAGCCTCAAGTACTGAGGGACAGTAAATGGAGTCGGAAATTCTGACTTAATCTTCTGTGGCTTCAGAACCAGAGGATGCGGAAAAGTCCAGTGTCAGCGAACAGTACTGTAACTCTGAATGGTCAAAGGAAAAGGGCCATTTCCTGGAGGAAGATGATTTCTCCTTTCAATGGCGCTTTTGTATTTTTTGTGGGGAAGCTTTTTTTGGGAGATTTTTCCCTTACAGGAGAAGGACTTTGGAGTGTTCCTCCAAACCCTGGCCAAGAATATCTTGGCCTCACGATCCCTGCGTGCATTTCTGGTGAATCAGGGAACCTGAATCGCAGGCCAAAGAGTTGTGGTTGGATCCAAGATACCACATCTATATGTCATGAAGACATCAGAAAACCTTCAGAAGAGACATTTGACCGGTCTCCGTTGTAGAAGAACAAATGGTCATTGGTGAAGCATCCAAAGAGAGAGCTCTGGACAGTGTCAAGGAGGCATGGAAAAGAAGAACTCACATCAACACACAGAATGGCACCTTTTATACACCAATAGGAGGATGTCTGATGGGTGAAGTCCTGGATAGAGCTGCAAGGTGGCATCAGAGAGCTACTGCAGGGAAACACTTTTCTAATCTAGCCCCACACCTGGAAATATTCTAAAGGTGAGGAATCTGCAGAAAATGTATCCAATACAAATCAATTCTAGGGGGGCGGAGCCTACCCATCATGGCATAAGGACGTGTTTGCTGTGAGCTCAGAGCCCCAGCCAAAAAATTCTGTAGGCATCCACATGCTAATTGCACCGATACGCTGCCACCATGACCTGCAGTCACTCGCGACCAAGCTATGTCCCGGGTGGTGACGGTGCTGCCTCTTTCTCCTGCTTTGGGTTCAAACACCGGTGAGTGGGTTGCCCAGAGCTAATTGCAGCCTGCGAGAGAGGTGCAAGGAGATGCCCGAGGAGCGAAGGCCGACGTGCTCCCCTCTGCTGCACTGCAGTGGCATCAGGCTGTGTCTCCGGTGCACATCGCCCCTGCAGATGGGATGTTGATGCCGCAAGGGCCCACTGAGAGGGTCCGCAGGAGATCGGGACTTGGGTGCGAGCTGCGCTTCGGTGCCTGAGGCTGGAGGTGTCCAAACTCTGCAACATATGCTGGCCTGAGGGAGACCGCCCTACTAAAATTCATGACTTCCTCTTCTGCCCCTCTTCTGAAGGTGGTTAGTGCCCCCCTCGGGGACAGAGATGCAGTGGGCCCGATTACAAACTGCACGAGCGGAGTGACCGCGTGGTCTGGCGTATGTAGGTCTGGGGATGGCTTCCCCCCCGGGAGCTGCCTGCCCTGTTAGTGGACCTGGGAGACAGGTCATGATGAGGGGGGCTCCCCTACCAAACTGCCACGATTGTACCCTAGACCAGGAATGAACCAGGGGCCCCGCCGGCACAAGACCCCCCACAGCAGAGAAAGACATGATCATTGCCTCTCAGAGTCTGGAAGAGAGACTTAGGCGTGCCCTTGGGTGGTGCTGGACCGCAAGGCTGGTGTGGCACAGCTGTGGAGGGAAACGCTGCCTGACAACTGGTCACTGTGCATGGGAGCTAGTGGCAAGAGGGGGCGAATAACAGCCAGGCCGCAAACCATGTGGAAATGCCTGGGCCCTCCCTCCCTTGGTTTCCCCCCGCTTGGCAGGGTTCGGTGCTCGGAAGCAGCAGCCATGGTGAAGTGCAAGGGCCAGAAGGCCCAGACCCAAATAGACAAATTTACTCACCCACTGCAGCAATTTAATCCTCACAACAGCTAGGAAGTGTCAGCACCTATGTTGATGGATGTACTGAAAGCGGTCTAAGACACCAGGTCTTCATTGGAGCATTAAAGTGGACTCGCTAGCGACAGACCTGAACCTGGAGAGGGTGGACCTCCGCAAAGTCACCGACTGGGTCACCCAGATGGAACAGCAGATCACCAAAATGTCCACGGAGCTGTGCAGCATGGAAAAGATCATGGCAGAACTACAATGCTGGACGAAACTACTGGGATCCCATGTGATGGGGACGTCCTGTAGAAATAGTGTGCGCTTGGTGGGACTACCGGAACATGAAGAGGGTGACAGCCTGGTACTCTACTAACAGAAATGTATCCTGGAGTGCTGGCAGCCGAAAGGCCTCTCCCATTACTTTTTAATAGAGTGCCACAGAATGCCGTCCAATTCCCCACCGCCGGGGGCCCCGCGGAAAACTGTCATTTTCCACATACTCAATTTTAGAGACCGAGATGACCTCTCATAAGCAGTGCGACGGAGCGAAGACCTCCACATCGGGGATGCATAGATCATGCTGTTCCAGGATTATACGAGGCAGGTTCAAAAACGTAGGCGGACTTTCGAGGTAGTGAAGAGGCTTTGCAGGGAACTAACCATGAAGTACATGTTTTACCTGGCAAAACTAAAAATCCTTCATGAAGGCAGATCGCAGTTCTTCACGGATCCAACCCAGGCGTGAGACTGGCCGGACACGCAGGACTCCTCTGCATTACGGTGGGCCAAACAGGCATGGAGACACTCCACTACTCACAGATCTGACACGCCAGAAACCGAGATCTCCCAACAGGACCAGCCAACCCAATCTTCCACAACCTCTCCAGATGCTGGGGAACGCACTGACCTGCGCACATAGTACAGTATTGACACCATAAGCAGGTCGGAATGCCAGGATGGAGCAGTTGAACGCGATTTTGCTGCTTTGAGACTCACAGAAGTGTACATTGTCTCCCCCCCCCATCAACACATCTCTAGTGGCGGAACTTCATTCTGGAGACTGCACTCCCTGGATAGATGTACCACCGTGAGCCCTAATGTTAATCACCTTATAATAATGTTTACTGTTACACTCTACACAACAGACTCACAGTGCACAGGTTTATATGTGCTCAGTATGTTCAGTATTTGTGCAGTAGAGCCTACGGGAGGGAGACACCCCTACTTTCCTTGTAGTAGAGGCTTGGGCATCAAATGTTGTGCCTTCTGGTGGTAACATGTCACATGAAACGGAGATAAATAGACACAGGGGGACGCGATGCAGCTGCCTGAGTGGGTGACACGCAAGAGACTTGGGAAGACAAAGTGAGTGCACCCACAAGCATACAGATCATGGACGTGATTAAATTGCTTTCATGGAACGCACTGGACCTCAATAATTACATGAAGCACACTAAGAGCATACCTACGCAGGCATGACGTATAATTGGCCTGCCTGCAAGAGACACACGAACTGCTGTTGGAGGCCAGGCTAGTGCACAAATGGAGGGGGTCGCTTTTACCATGCAAGTTACAGCACACATGCAAGAAAGACGGACATTTGGCTAGCACCAGGCACGCAATTCTTGACAACTATAACACTAAAATACTAAGAGGGCCGATTTCTTGCTGTGCAAGGCCTAGTGCATGGCAGGGATCTCACTTTGGTGAGCGTATATGAGCTGAACATAGACAACGATACTTTTTACCCCTGAGCTCAGAACGGCATTAGCTATCTACATAGGCAGTACGATGCTATGGATGGGCGACCTAAAGTGTGTACTTAATGGGAGGCGCAATCAGGTCCTCCCATATCCTACATACAAGCAAAAAATGGCAGTCTCCCTGCTCCAGGCGATGACAGAGTTAGATCTCCTGGATATTTGGCGGGAGAGAAACCGCAGCATGCACAAATTCACACATTGAACATGGCCCACCCACACCTACTCTAGGCTAGACTATTATCCTGGTGCACAAGACTCAGGCGCAATACATGTTAACAGTGACTCACATGGGCAGGATACTGTCTAACCATTCACCAGTCCAAATGAACTATTCGATTTCCAAGTTTAGGGCATGTATTCCAACCTGGCGACTGCCGGTGTCGGCCTTGGTGACCCGGAGTTCTGTCCAACCCTTAGGGAATCCATTACAGATTATTTTGCATTAAATGCCAGTAAAGCTAGTACTAGAGGTGTGAAATGGGACGCCTTAAAAGTAGTGAGGAGGGGTACAGCGAGCTCATGCGTGGTCTCACTGACCTAGAAACGGAAATTCTGGACAGGGACAAAGAGCAGACGCGTCTGCCAAATGCTGCTGCGGGGGGAGAGGGGGGGACACCTAAGCCGAAACGAGACTTGAGGCCACCCGTGCAGAAATAACAGAAAAGGTCATAAAAAAAGAAATATTACAAAATTGCCATTTCTATCAGGTGCTGCATCGGGAGGGAGGCCGAGCAGGAAGGTTAATGGCCAGGCTGCTGTAAAGAGATCAGTAGGCTGCCAGTATTATAACTATTAGAGAACAGCGCAGTCGTAAACACGCAAGAAGAAATTAATGCAGTGTTCCTTGCACATTACAAGACCCTCTATAGTGACACACGACATGATGTGGACATGCCGCATTACTCAATACTAATCACAAAACAATGGGGCAACCCAAAATTAACCCGAAGGACCTGGGTAACTTATGATACAGACAAACAATGGTCCGATCGGAAAAAGCAACAAGAGGCATAGGAGAACTGAATATATCATAAGATCTCCTACCACTATAAGGAAAAGACGAAAAACAGTCTTGTAGATTCACGTGGTCCAGCCTCGTTTCCACTAAACTGGCCATGGCAAGGAAAAGATCTACAATTGGAGTTTGGGGCACACAAAATGGAGTTAATCACACAGGCCCTGCAGCTGCTACAGCTAATGCATCCTCTCTCAATTCAAGTCGGAAGGCTTCCATGTATAATAATATGATTTGTGAAAAGGTCTAAAGGGCCCCCGCCCCCTTTTTCTTTTCCTTTTTCTACTCCTTATCCACACGAGCACCTTCTCTGAGCACTCATCTTTATCACTTTATCCATTTGTGGATCGAAGAGTTTTCGATATAATGTGTATATAAGAATGTTGTTTGAGACTGTCTTATATGTAACTAAACTTTCAGAAATGCAATTATGTGTATGTCTCTTAATCTTCTGGTTTTGAAATCTTGTCTGCTGCCCTAACCTCGTAACTGTGGATTGAATCTACAAGACTGTTTTTCTTCTTTTCCATATAGTGGTAGGAGATTTTATTTTTTCATTTCAATCCATAGCAGGAATAAATTAGTACAAAGATCATAAATTCATCACATCTAATACAGTAGATACACATCAGGGCTAATACAATAACAAAGGGGGAGTTCATGGTTAAGTTAAAAACAGATTGGCTATATACAATGAAATACCTATCTAAACAAAGAGCATTATGCATAGTAAAAAAAACTTCAATCTCTCATGTGCGCTATCATTGGGCCCCATACCTGCATACCCAACTTCCGCCTTTGTAGCCCTTTAACTGCATATAGGCTTTAGTCTAGATTAAATATACTATAAAATCTGACCCTCCACATCTCAAAGGAAGGAGCTTCCTCCTGTAACCACATGGACGAGATGCAGAGCTGAGCCACTGCAGTGGCTACGAAGACCAAAGAGCAACATTTATGAGCCGAAAGCCCAGGTTTCAATTCTTCTCGAATTCCTAAGAGCATTATAGACGCCGAGATCTTTATCCCGGCCCCTGTTATCTCTGAGAGGAATCTCTCAATATGTCCCACAAACTGTATCAATTTTTCACATGTATAAGAAATATGCACTATATCTGCCATATCTGTTCCACAGCGGAAACATTTTCCGTCATTCACTCCCCCCCATTTCAACATCTTTGCGGGGGTATGATACAAATTGAATAGAGTTTTAAAGTGCTGTGCTCTTAACTTAGCCAAAATCAAGATCTTCCCAGCTATATCGATCGACTGTTCCACTGAGAGGACTTGCCCCAGGCGACTCTCCCATTTAAGATTTTGCATGTCAAGGTCGTCCCTCCTTGCCTCCAATAAGCAATTATATAATACCCAATCTTAGCCTATAATACCCCAATCTTAGCCCTGCCTATAATAGCTTCTACTAACGGGTTTGGTTCTATCACCCCCTGTCGCTTACCTAAGAAATCGCAAATTTGTAAAAACTTAAAGAATTGGTTTTTGGGTAGATCGTATTTATCAGCCAATGTTGCAAAAGAAGAACAAAGACCCCCTTCTTCGTAAAAATCACTGATTTGTGTAATCCCTTTACCTCTCCAACTGTCAACCATCCCATCCCAAAAAACGGCTGGCAGTAAGGTTGTAGTGGATGTGGGTATATAGTACGAAACCCCTTCGATCTGAAACCACCTTCCAAACCTTAAAAGCCGTGACTATGACCTTAAACCGGGTTTTTTCGTAATGGCTGCCTTCCAGCATTTTGAATAAACAATTTCTAGCTTCTGCTCCTAAAACCATCTGATATATAGACGGGGCTTCGGCAATATTACCAACCTCTTCTCCCGTAAACAGTATCCGCATGTTTTGTAATATGCAGGCATAGTAAAATAGTGAAAAGTCTGGGACTGATCATCCACCTTTCTCCAGTGGGAGAGTCATGAAACGCATTGCTCTACGCGGTTTCTCCGGGGCCCATAAAAATCGAGCACAGATTGATTGCAACTGTTGTAGCTGATTACGGGAAAGTTCTAGCGGAACTGATCTAAAAAAATATAAAAAACTTTAGGCAAGATGTTCATTTTCAAGATGTTACATCTTCCAGCCACCTCTCCAACCGTTGTTTGACATTGGCCAAGATGGGCCTCCAGTTAACCTCGACTAATTCCCTTAGAGATGTTCTAATCCTAATTCCCAAATATGTCGCCTCCTCAACTATTCTAGGATCTTTTTTTTTTTTCTTTAAACTTTACTTATCTTTTACCGCAATATGACATGCATCTCTTAATTAACTTTACAGTGGACATTTCGTACGGTAAGCTATATATAAAATTTAGCTGCATCTGTAGACAGTGACATCATAACCTACAAGGCATTTATGTAATGGCGATAATCAGACATTGCATATTCCAGTCCAAACCCGGGTGAGAACCATTGTTATATTGCCCCTTCCCTTTCATCTCTTTACGCCAACCTTTTCTCCCTAGCTAAAGTGTACCTATTAAATTCCACACTATAGTGTCCCCCTCCGTTCTTTACCACATTAATCTGATGTGCTATTTACCCTATGCCAGTAGCTTCCAATGTTGTGCTCTCCTCTCTGTCTGCATCTTTCCGTATTAAATACTGTTGGTAGGGACCCCATATATTCTTAGGTCTACTTCTTACTGGTAGCAGAGCGTTGTAGTTATCTGATTGTGTGGAGCAGTATGCTAGGTCTGTGTGCCAGTCCTGTAGAGTGGGTATAGGGCCCTGCATCCAGCGCATGGCTATCCTCCGCTTTGCCAGAAGAATACCAATTGCCACTAGCTTCCTAACTGGTTTTGAAATATCTTTGTCCTATCCAAAGAGTGCGACAACCGAGGATTCGGGCAGCTGCTCTCCCAGCATATTGCTTAATGCCGCAAATACTTCTCCCCAGTATGTTCTTACTCCTGGGCAATCCCACGCCAAGTGCATAAAACAGTCATTATCTTCCCCGCAGCGCGGACATCCGCCGTCATCTCTCATGCCATATCCATGCATCCTAGCAGGGGTATAATACGTTCTATGTAAGTACTTGTAATGAATGAGTCTATGCCTGCCGTTTTGTGATATGGTCTTGGTGTGCGCGTAGCAATATGCCCATTGTGCTTTTGTGACCTCTGTGACCAACTCGACCATCCATTCTTGCTGTAGTTTGCTTAATTCTAGATTGGAGCGTGGTCAGGAGCGAGCGTATAAGACAGTTATCCCTCGCTGGGGAGATCCAGCACGAATCAAATGTGTCAGTGAGGTTACTTCTTGTGGCTCCTCCATATCTTCCCCTATTGAGGTGCGTATTTCCTGTCTCAGCCTGTGATATTGGTATTTATCCAGCATAGTTAAGTGTGGTATTTGCGCTCGTGCTTGTTCCCACGACTTCAATACCCCTCCCTGGAAGAGGTCTGCCATGCATTCGATATGTAGGGAGCTAAGTGTCATAAGGACTGCTTTATCCTTACTTAATGTGAGCCATGCGCACCACTCCACTGTAGTTTAGGGGAGTAGAGTAAAGATATATGTTGTGTGTCTGCTATCCTCCTGAATTGGGACTTCGCACAGCCGACAGGATCTATTATATGGTATCTGCGTTGTGTTTTGTGCATCAAGTACACAGGTAGCAGAATGGGGGCTGCCTAGACTTTTTCAATATACAATTGGGGGAGAGTGGCAGGGCCATGTATCCAGTAATGTGTGTGCAGTAGCTGTGCTGCTCTATAGTATGTCTCTAGATCTGGTGCATTGAGCCCTCCCTCTGCATAAGGTTTAGTCAGTGTTTCCCATTTAATTCGAGGTTGCTTGCCCGCCCAAGCCAGGCGTGTCATTTGAGTATTCAATGTGCGGAAAAAGGACCTGGTAAGCTCTATTGGGAGATTTGCAAACAAAAAGAGAAATCTGGGGAGGACTATCATTTTCATGATTACAATACGGCCTAGCAGGGATAAGGGGAGTTTGATCCATTTATCAATTGCCTCAGTGAGTCTTTGTACCGCTCGTCCATAGTTCTCTCTCATGACCACCTCTGGGTCAGTATGTATTTTAATACCTAAGTATCTAACTGGTTCGGTGGTCCATTCTATGGGGTATTCTGTGTTAGTGGGGATTGTGTTAGGGGTGAGTGGAGTGATCATTGATTTGTGCCAATTTATACGCAGACCGGAATGTTGCCCAAATCTCTCAACCTCTTGCAACAAAGGACTAATGTTCTGTTCAGGGTTACGTATGTATAACAACATGTCATCAGCATATGCTGATGTAATCAAATTATAATGTGGTAATCTGATACCCCAGTGAGAGTGATATTCTCTAATTGCGCACAGCAGAGGTTCTGCCACCAGCGCAGACTATTCTAGGATCATTATTGCTGGCTTGGTTCACACAGATAATCTGGTTTTTAGACACGTTAAATTTGTACCCTAAGAAGGAACCAAACCTATGTGCAAGTTGCTCAATTTCTGGCATAGCTTCTGCAGGGTCTGATGTTACGACCGCTATGTCGTCAGCATAAGCCAAAACCCAAAATTGGTCTTGTCTAGAAATAATAGGTTTGATCCTAGAACTCCGCTCCAGCATATTTAAAAAAAGGGTTAATCTATAGGGCAAACAACAGTGGGGAGCAGGGGCATCCCTGTCTTGTGCCTCTAGTAATACGTACTAGTTCAGATTCTAAGCCCATCATACAAATTCTAGCTGTGGGGGATCGGTACAAAGCCTGGATAGCTATAATAAAACCGGGGCCAAACCTCAACTACTGCAAAACGATCCACAAAAAGTCCCAGGCAACCCGGTCAAAAGCCTTTTCGGCATCTAATAGAATCAGCCCAAACGTGCTACCTTGAACATTTGCAATGTCAAGTAGGGTCACAACTCTACTGATATGATTAACAGTACCCCTAGTGGGTATAAACCCATGCTGCCTTTTAAAAACTAACGGGGAAATGACTTTGGCGAGCCGAGTTGCCAAAATCTTAGTGTAGATTTTCCCATCACAATTTACTAGGAATATGGGACGATAAGATCCCGGGAGTTCTGGTGGTTTATCCTTTTTTCTAAAAACAATGATATTAGCCTGGTCCCAGGATGCCGGTGCTACCCCACGTTGTGCTGCCTGGAAGACTGCCAGCATATCCACCTTTAGCTCCTGAAAAATGGTCTTATAGACCTCCAACTGTAACTTATCGGGCCCAGCCGCCTTACCACTGGCTAATATATTTATTGCCTCTTCCAATTCCTCCATAGTGATGGGACTATCCAAAGTAGCTGCCTCCT
Organism: Calotriton arnoldi; assembly: GCA_963921515.1. Lineage (NCBI taxonomy): Eukaryota > Metazoa > Chordata > Amphibia > Caudata > Salamandridae > Calotriton > Calotriton arnoldi. Next base: position 1,214,541 of record CAWUFW010002144.1, on the reverse strand, counting down.
CCTGACCCAGCCGTTCATTGACAAAGTTTTGCTGCACAATCTCCCTTGCCCGGCCCCCAGCACCTTCTTCTGTATAAAGTTCCTCAAAAAAGGTATGAAAGACTTCTAAGATCTCCCGAGGCATGTCTAACCGATTGCCCTGTGTGTCTTGCAAAACCTCAATCCTTCAAGCCGCTTCTGTAGAGTGGAGTCTTTGTGCGAGACAGCGTCCCTTGGCCTCCCCATATTCATAGCAATTCTCCTTATTAAGTTGATATTTAAGGGCATTGTCTCTGCTCCAATGTAGATTAACATTTGCCTTACATCGGCAACATCGGTTTGTAAGCCCGTGATGTCACTGCCTGCCAGTATTCCCTGCACTAGATTGTGTTCTGCTACTTTAAGTTTCGTGTATAAATCTTGAACTGCTAACTTCAGTTGCCCCTGACTGTGTAACCCATAACTCAGAGCTTCCCACCTAAACCCGGCTTTCAAGGCATCCCACACATAGCCACATGAGGTCGAGTCGCGATTAATTTCCAGAAATCCGTGGGAGGTAGGCACCACCTGGTATCGCTATGCGTGGACTACATGCTCCTTTACCTGCGCAGACCAGAGGAGGAGCTCCCACGTCTCCTCAATATCCTTGACAGTTTTGGACAACAGTCCGGCTTACAGATAAACAAGCAAAAGTCACAACTGTACCCTATTGCGGGACTAACACAGGTGCCAAAAATGCTCCAAACCAATATGGAGATACCATGGGAAACAGAGGCCATTTGTTATCTGGGAGTCATGGTGACCTCCTTGGAGCAGGAGTGGTACACCCTGAATATTGACAGACTCATAGAAAAATATTGAGGGATCCATAAACTTTTCGATCTCACTGTCCCTAGCTGGCAGAATAGTAATAACTAAGATGATAGTAATCCCTAGGTCTCTGTACCTCTTGGAATGTAACTACACAAAATTCCCCCAAGACACACTAAATGACTATGCTCTTTGGTGAATACGCTGATATAGAGGAAGAAGAGAAGCAGAGTAAAGATGGACACCCTCATCTGCACATATAAAGAGGGCGGTCTACGGGTTCCCAACATAGAGGCCTACTATCTAGCAGCGCAATTCGTGGCTGGCTAGTTTGACATAATTCTTATATAGAAGTATAGAAGGGTTCCTATTATAGGGCCAGCCTGTCAACTATATTAGCACCGTGTATCACATCTCTCTTTAATCTATCCTTAAACTTAGCGAACCTGCTGCAGAAAACCGCACAGGTCACTCCTATTTTAAAGAAAATCAACGTGGAACCCAAAGATCTGGCCAACTATCGGCCCGTCTCGCTCCTCCTCCTTTTAGGCAAGATTTTGGAGGGTCTTGCTAATAAAGAACTCTCTTCTTATTTGGAGGATCATGGCCTATTGGACTCCTCTAAGTCCACAGTATGGAAACCGCATTGTTGGCTGTAGTTGACTATTAGACTCTCACTGGATGCGGGCACTCAGACTATGCTGGTATTACTCGATCTATCTGCCGCTTTTGGTATGGACTACCAATCTATGGAAAAGCCTTGCACTTGTTTATAGATTTTTGGGACAATAGGACACAGACTATTTCACTTCACTCCTTTAAATCCCAGACTATGTCTATGAACAAGGGGGTCCCGCAGGGCTCTTCTTTGAGCTCTACTTTGTTTAACATTTATGCGTCCCCCCTCTCGGTCATACTGTCAAATCCTGGGGCTTTGATATTATATCTTATGCATATGACGCCCAATTTAATCATCTCATTTGGGCAAGATCCCGACAATGTGAAAATCAGATTTACCGACTGCATGAGGAGGATAGCCGCTTGGATGACGCACAACTGTTTAAAGCTCAATGGAGACAACACAGAGAATCTGCTGTTTGAGAAGGCACAGGCCTTTTGGTCAGCTGATTGGTGGCCATCCGATATGGGTTCCTGCTTTGTCCCAGGAGGGCAGTTAAAAATCTCAGTTTTATGATCGATGAGCACCTCCCCATGAAAGAACATGTTCGGTTTGTTTGTGGTACCTGTTTCGCTCCTATGCGTTTGCTTAAAAAAGAGTTCCAATGGCTTCCACTGAGGTCCAGCAGAACACTAATTCAAGTCCCGATAATGAGTCGCCTAAACTACGGGAACGCCATTTGGTAGCTACCAATGAAGCACTTCTTTCCAAACTGCAGATTGTACAAAACACAGCGACACATTTGGTCTGTAATCTTCCTCCTGGTACTCCTTCGGTTCCCACCCTGAAGGATCTTTATTGGCAGCCAGTCATGAAGCAGTCCCTGTTCAAGCTTCTCAGTCTCATTCATAAGTCTCTGGCAGGCTAGGGCCCGGTTCACCTATGTAGGAAGTTCACTCTATACTGCCCCAGCAGAAATCTAAGATCTAAGGACAAAGCTTTTAAGTTCTCGCTGTATCCGTACCTCAAGATATGGCGGCAGGTCTTTCTCTTACCTTGACGCCATCATTGGAATAAACTTCCTTTTCTACATACGATCTTGTACTGACTTTGGCACTTTCCAAAAACTTTTTAAAACCTGGCTATTTTGACTGGTCGTCCTGTCTTGATTCAGGAAAAGCACTGAGACACTCCTTTGGGATTGAGTTGCTCGCGTTACACGAAGTTCTTATAACACAGGGACACATGGAGGCTGTACAGTTACATACAAAATTATTAGAAGCGCTGCAAGCCTTAGCTGGTAGTCCACATATGCTGCAAGACATAGCACGGTTCTGGAATCGACACTGTAGACTATAGGGGAAAACACCCCATATGCTTGCAGCTCTGGTGTCTACTGGAGTTTGCCCACTTAGAGTGCAACATGAACATGACAGGGCAGCAAAGGGGGACGGCTGAAACACACTAGCTGACATATGGGAGACCGTCGCAATGCCCTCCTTCAAGGCAGCACAAACCCAGAATGGCATGGACGTGTATGTACAATACTGTGCCATAAAAATGGTGATGTGTAAATGGTGAGGTGACCTGTGGTCACCCCCAACCCCCTTTGGACTTCTGCCATGCTATCACTGCTAGTGCAAGTGGACAGTGGCCGGGGCAGTATAACTAGACTATATGCTGCTATCAGATTTGACACATGCAAACTCCCACTACATACTCTTACAAAACAAGAGACTGATTGTAATCGGTGTATTACAGAAACACTAGTGTTAATTACAGAAGTTTAAAGAAATGCCAGGTTCAGACTACTACACTTTAATTATGTGCACAGGACATATATGACACCTGCAATGCTGAATCGTATAAATAGCGATATTCTGGGGCATGGAAATTTACTGGGGATGAAGGGTTGTGAAAGGATAAATCTGTGTTAAACAGTAAGGCGGTGTGGCAGAAATCATTGCCATGAAATGGCTGGTAGGGTATTAGCAAGGGGACGACAGATGGCAAGGGGAGCGAAGCTATAAAATGGCTATTAATTGGGATTAGACAAAACAGAGGGATAAATTCCATCAGCTGGTCACTGACCAGGCATGATGGGATGACAGTGTTCCCTACGCAACAGCCTCCACCCACACACCAGTACCACATAAACAGACTAGTAGTGAATGAATCACTTTACTTACTTCAGTTCACTAGAGGATAGCTGTACAGTACTCTCTTTTACAACTTCCTCTGCCAGTTCAGAGTAAACCTCTTGGCTCAGCTGCTCGATCAGGTGCCTTCGCTCCTGTTTCAATCTAAACACAAAAGAAATAGATAGAAGACAAATAATGTCACATATTGGTAGATTCCCAAGCTCCAAGCAGTGAGTGATGCAACCATGATAGTATACAATTTAAACAAGTAGAGAACTAAGAAGGCCAGATTTATAAAGTAGTTCCTCATACAGTTCAGCAGAAACACTGAAAAGGAGTTGGAAGACTACAACCAGCCAATAGCCTTAGGTGAGAGACAAATGCTCCTCTCGGGCCAGCCAGAATACGATTGACAAAGTCTCAAGCCAATGGCTAAAAGAGACTGATTAAAATTTAAAAAAACAATGGCTGAAAGGAGCGGATCATGCTCAATATTGTAATTAAATACATATGGTAAGCAACAAGTCTTTTTGACAGCAGCACTGTCAACACCCAGATCTAAAAATTAAGGCTACCAGGGAAATCAGCTGGAAAAAGCATGACAAGCAGGATTAGCTAAAGAAGTGAGAAGTACTGACATTAGACAGGGTAAAAGGAGTCCTGTCTGAAAAGACTTGGGAAACGGCATAGTCGTTAAAGGGAAGGTTTATGGTCTCTTCCCTACTCCTCCAGTAATGCTAATTTGGGCACAAACAGAAGTTAGATATATGCATATTAGAAGAGTAGGGTGATTTTCCCCCTCCCTAAAAGAAGGAGGGGGGACGGGGAACCAGGGTTATAGTACAAAGACTAACAATGAGAACTCAGTTAAGAAAACATCTTATAATGGGAGACATGGCCTGCTAGGGTGCCAGTTCATGAGTCAGAATTTAAACAATACTGCTTCAGACAGGTGTGAACTGACTTCTAGGTGGTCCCTCTATAAATCTAACAGACCGGACTTTCCTCATAAAAGACTTTCCTCACCGCTAATAGAAACAGCCCTAATTTGTTAGCATTTCAAAAGCGAGCTGTGAGGCAGGAAGCCCCATCTAGCTGTTTATTATTTCTAGAAGGACAAATTGGTAAGGATAGTCTAAAACACATGACAGAAAAGATTGCTAACCTGTGGTCCTAATTATGCATTGTAGGTATATTCATTGAAGTCAAACACTAGAATAATTCTGCGCTGCCTGCATGAACCCTGAAGCACTTCCTAATATATGTACAATCCATTTTAAAATCCCATAGGATCTTCGAGTCCATCTGATTTCATGATGATGTACACCCTATGATTGCCTTTCAGAGGTTCAATGTATTTTTCTGGGAGCATACAATGACTCTAAATACCAATTTCATACCTGCATTCCAGCATTTTGTGCAGAACGGTGGAAATGTATGAAGAAGAGAAAAAGGAAGTGCATTTCATTGTAAAGAAACCCTGAGGGTTCTCTACCCACAGGGCACCCTACCAGTAGTTTGCCTCAAAAGTCAGTTCTTTTTTAACAGTAACACATGTGATGACTTTATAAGCCATTATTCACATTCCAATGGGGAGCAACAATAGCCGGCAGGTGGGATGATTATGACGTCAATGAAGATACCTACGATGCAGAACACGGACTACAAGTAAGTTACCTTCTGCATCGTATGATCTTCATTTATAGTTATAAACCATAGTATACAAGAGGAAGCTTATGACCGCCTTAAAATGTGACTGCTGGGCAGCAGAAAGAGATAAAAAATATTTTCACATTATTTCTAACTGAAGGTATGGCATTAAGCAGATTATATTAAATAGATTTCTTGGTGTTTCGTGGCCCATTTTTGCATCAGCTTGTGCATCACAGTCTAGACAATAATGTTTAGTGAATTTGTGTAGTGACTACCAAGAAGCTGCTTTAAGTATGTCAGCTATGGGTACCTTTCTGAGCCAAGCTGTAGTAGCTGGTTTTCCTCTGGTAGAGTGTGCCTGGGTTTACCTGGTTAAAGGTGGTTTGCTAATTGATAGCATAGTGTGATACAATAAATTATCCATCTAGCTATATGTTGCTTAGATGTGGCCATTCTTTTCCTAATTGGGCTATAATTAATAAATAATTTAGATGTCTTTTGTAAAACGTTTGTTCTCTCTAGATAGAAACCTACAACCTTTCTAATATCTAAAAAGTGAAGAGCATGCTCTGCAGTTGTTGAAGGATTAGGAGAAAATGTAGGAAGAGTAATTATTTGATTAATAAGGAACTCCAAAACTACTTTGGGGAGGTATGAGGGATGGGTTCCAATTACTACTTTCTTGGCATGGAATATAGTGTATGGTTACACTGCTGAACATGCTTGCAGTTTGCTTACTCTTGTAGCCAATGTAATAGCTATCAAGCACACTATTTTCCATGACAAATACTGCAAAGTAGACGTGTATAGGTTTGAATGGTGAACCCATTAATTTGGAAAGCATTGTATTTACTCAAGGTGGAGAAGGATGTCAAATTGGATGATAGACTTTTTTTTAGAATGGCTGAAAAAAGTCTGACTATTGGTATTTTTTTTTAAAAAGAAACTTCTGTTGGAGATTTTCTGTATGCACTGTTGGCTGCCAGATACACTTTTTTGAGGAAAACTTAAGCGGAGACTCAGCCAAGTTTAATAAATAAGGGAGTATCACGTCTTCTTGACACGTGATTTGGTTGACACCAAATGCAGAATCTTTTCCACTTGAAAGCATTATATGTCCGCTTTGATGGACATTTAGCTTCAGTTAGGATTTCCATACAGGCTGGTGGTAGATTTAGATGACCATATTGTCTGACCTTAGCAGCCATGCAGCTAAATGAAAAGATGGAAGGGTTGGGTGCCGAACACTAACCCTGGAGTCTCGCTAACAAGTCAGGTCTGTAAGGCAACTTCTTGTGTGGTTTTATGGACGCTTATAACAAGTCGAGGTACCACCACTGTCTTGGCCAATTTTGAGCTATTAGAATCATGTCCAATGTAGATCTGATAGCTTCAGAATCATAGCTGGTGTAGGAAAGTGCCCATTTTTGGCATGGTCATCCCCAGTTTTTGCCTGGTATCGGAGGCAATTTTGACTGAAGTCCACTGAGTTCCTGCTAACCAGGTCCATAGTGCCAGTGCTCTTTCCCTAACACAAGGTAACTGTTCAATAGTACCCCAATCGGCAAGATCTTTAACACCTCCAAGTCCCTAGTAAATGGTACCCCTAGTACCTAGGGCATGGGTACTAAAGAGGATACCCAAGGGCTGCAGCATGTATTGTGCCACCCTAAAGGACCCGGCACCAAACACATGCAGACTACCATTGCAGGCCGCGTGAAATGATGCAAACAAATGTGAAAACGCGACATGGCACACACCCTGTGTACCATGCCCACAGAAACTGCATTATATTATATGTGAGGACATATCTGAAGGAGCAGATATGCCCCTGTGCTGTCTAGTTAAATTACTAGATAGTACAAGTGAACAGGGAAACCATCTTAAGTATATGTACTGGGCACTGGTTGTTATGAGTTTCCCAGCTACATGATGGCTTTAGTGAAACCTATGGTGTTGGGTATCAAATCGCAGGCCTTAAATCCATACTGATGCCAGTAGTCAGTCCCCCCTGAAAACCTCCCAGCCTCTTAGTGCGCTGGCTGACTGGTATCGTCCAGCCTGTCATCACAAACATGTTTCTGACCCCTCCTGCAGTTGAGAGCCCACGGTCTCGAAGGCCAGAAACAATGCCTGCTCCGGAGGAAGGTGTTCACACCTCCTCCAGCAGGATGGCTAGTGATTTAGCATATCAAGGCCAGGAGCTTCAAAGCCCCTGCCGCCTCTCAAATACGACCCAGGCTTCCCGCAGACCTGGGAGATGCCACCCTCTACCCTGAGGCCCATTTGGCACCAGGGCAGGCGGGAAATTAACTATGCATGTAGGCGTGTTGCATAACCAGACTAGTCACACCCCCTAAGGTGGGTTGCCCGATATGCTCCTAGAAAGAAGGGTTCCACCATTTTGATTTTGGTGGAATTAGAACCTCTGGGACGGGGTTATGCCCACTCCCCACAAGAAGTGGTTATATAGGGGGTGCAGTGATCCCAGGGGTGAGTAGCCCATTTGCTGCTATCTTTCCCTCCCCCTTAAAGCCCCTAAATTCAGCATGTAGGTGGCCCCCTGACACCAGGCACTCAGATTTGCCTGACTAAGAAGAAGAAGGACAAAGAAGAGCCAAAGAAGCGAGAACTGTGGACTACCGGTGGACTTTTGCACCAAATCCTGCCTGCTCCTGTCCCAACAATCGAGGAGAATCCGACTTGTCCTGCAGCTGTGCATCCTTCAAAAGCCTTGGAGGGTTGCTAGCACTTTATCAAGCAGCCAGCATCTCCCTTTAAGTGGAGGAGCCACTTCCCTGCAACCTGCAAGCACCAACTGCAATGTCCGGTTCACTGTTCTGCTGACTACTGGGTCCACCGACAGCAGCCACCCAGGAGGAGGTCACCCTGCTCCAGAGGGTCAGATCCATCTCCACACCAAGTTTGGAGATGCCAAGACCCTCGGGAGTCACCCTATACCAATACCCGGGGTACTGGACCCCTTGCAGCAACAAAAGCTTGTTTGAAGTCCAATACAGACTCCAACAATGCAAAAACCGACCAGCCAATGAGGGACATCAGCATCACAGAAGCCAGCACAGAGAGTGGCCCAGCTGTCCTGTTTTGTTCTCCTCTGCAGGTCTGACCGAGATCGCCTATGACACACGGGAACAGCTGACCAAAACCCTCTGCACACGAGGTCTCCGGCCAGGGTCCACAAACACCGACTGTGGCCCTTTCCTCCCAAGACCCTCATGAACTGCGCCCCCTGTTGGGAGCTCCAGGACTTGTCCCCAAGTCTTCCTCCGCAGTTTGTTTCTAGGTGCTCTCCCTCCCCCCCCTTCCTGGTCAACAGTGTAGCACGCAAGGCGACCAATCCAGACTCTTCAGGGCAGGTAAACCCTAATTGCTGGTGGATCTTGGGACGTTGAACCCTCAGCACCTTAAGTCTAAAAGGGGACCCCTGAAATATGATTGCAAATTCCTGTAAGCCGAATAGGTTTGTTTGTCCAAAGGAAAGCATTACCGTGTGAAAACGCATTTGTGTGACATTTTCGATTAACTGTAAACAATTGATAACTCAAAAAGGACTTATCCAATCATGAAGTTCTTGGTGTTAAAATATTAGATAAAAATATCTGTTATTTTTCTAAATTGGTCTTGAGCTACTTCTTGAGTGTGTGTCTCATTTATTGGCTCTGTGTGTACAACAAACGCTTAACTCTACCCTCTGATTAGCTTAAATTGCTCGTCCACACTACCACAAAAGAGAGCACTTGGGATTATTAATTTAAGTCGTGTAAGCCAATAAGGGTCGTCTGGGCTTTCTACATTTTGGTACACTACATAAAAAGCCAGCTTCTTACAGTTAATGGTATCGGTGGAAAAGTGCAGAGTAATGGCTTTGACCGTTCAATCTAAAGGGAATTAACTAGAGATTTCTGTTCTGAGAGTCTGGATGCAAAGTCTCTGCATGTTTTATTTTATTTTGTTGCGAAGAGGTCCAAAGGAGGAGTACCCCAGTCTTGGAAAATGTCCTCAAGAATTTTGCCGTCCAATGCCCATTTATGAAACTCTTGTAGTATCTGCAGAGAAAGTGTGCTTGCACATTCATCTTCCCTGGAATGTGAATTGCTGATAAGCTTAGGTTTTACAGATAACATTGCGGTGCTCCCCTTACATCTAATGTTTGAAGTAATTAGAGGAGATGGGTTGGAAAGAGAAATAAATAATCTGATGTATGTTGAAATCCTAAATCATTTTTTGGAGAAAAAGTGTTTTCAACATAATCATTTTTAATAAAAAAGCATGTAAGATTCATGAGAATACAAGGATTGGGTCTCACCCATTAGCATAAGTAATGGCCACAGGAAAAACAGCTTCTATGAAATATTTTGAAGAGTGGATTCATGCATTAGATAAAAGATGGCCAGTTCATTTTTACAAGACTATGTTTAAATCCCTGGAATGAGAAGGGTACCAACTGGATGGAAGACTCGGAGGTGATCCAAAATACCCTTCCTCAGTGGGATAAGTGAAAAAGGATAACTTAGAAGCAAAAATCACACACGTACTCTAACAGAAGAAACCTGCAACCCAGGTTATGCCAAATTAAGACAGTACAGTAGTAGTGTCTTCCTGCCATGCACTTGGATCATTCAGAATAAGATGAAATATTTCAACCAAATTAGCCCTAAGTACACAATTCTCCGATTTAATTTCCTTATAAGGTTAAATAAAATAAAACCATTGAGTTTAATTGGAAATGATTAAATATAAACATCCTAAAATACTGCAGCAAAAAGGCTTCTCATGTTTTGAAAATAATTTCACAATTTCAATCTGTTCTACGATTCAACAAGATACCCATGATACAAAAGCTATATTGTACACAGAAAATGTTCAGGGCGCTGGGCAGCGCATCATGCATGCGCTCTGCCCAAGTACTGTTCTTACAGGCATTTTCTGTCCTTCTGCCTTGCAACATGGATTGACTACTGTGCTGAGCTCTGCTGTGTTGTGTTCATTTCCGGTGGTACTTTGCTTAGTGCTTTCTGATCCATTTAGATCTGGGCCCCATTAACACCCTTTCAAACAGTCAATGTCTTGGAAGCAATGCCTAGTTTGTAGATAGACCTAAAAGATTATGTGTGTATGTGTCACACACTGACATCTAGGAAAAGAAAATTGAAAGGAAGAGGGGCTGGTAAAACAGGGTAGGAGTAATATAACATGAAAAAGATCATAAGAGGAGTGAAAAAGGAGGTTCCTAAAAGGTGAATTACAACCAGGATCAGGAGAAAAATGCATAGAGGACAAAAAAGATGAGGGAGTTAGGGAAAGAGCAGAAGGATAATTAAGAGGGAGCAGATTCATTTGGGTTTTCCAGGCAAAGGCGAGTCAAAAAGAGACTATGGTTCAGAATGAGACAACCAGACCCACAGTCGGGGCCCTCTGATTAAATCAAATACATCTTTGCAGGAACGACTAATGACTCACACAAACTAATACAATGTCATGTGACAGTCCCTCTCTCTGGAGAGATACATCAACTATACAAAGTTGTCTTATCTGAAAGGTTACCCAAACGTACCTGGCTTCCTCTGCCTTGCGTTTCTCCTCCTCTGCCCTGCGCTTTTCGGCTTCTACGTGTCTTTTCGCCACCATTATTACCTCTTTAGCAACACCTTGCAGGAATTCATTTGTCACAGTTGTAAGGAGCTCATTTACTTCTGTGTTGGAGACACTGACAAGAGAAGAAATATAGTTAGAAAAGAAGAGTCACATCCAAAGCATAATGAATACTATGAATATTTTATCAGTGGTGCTATTATCAACTGCTTTAAGCTGTGAGCAGTAAAGCTATGATATAGAAAAATGGATCCACAAAGCTAAAATCAAAGAAAAGTAAAAAACAAAATGACCCCAATAATAAGGCACTAATGCACCTTTTGTAGAAAAATGGCTGAGGAGGACGGCACCAAAGCAGTTTACAAAGCAAACTGGCTATTCCAAGGAGTCACAAAGCATTATGGATATAGATAAGGTGGGTACCTTAGGGTGTACCAAACACCATGTGTATCAAAATGGCCCCACTGAGCGACACCAAAGCATAGTAGAGAAATACCTCACTCCAGGAGCATTAAAGAACTAAAACACCCTTATAAATAAACTCCTTTTATATTAATCATGATATTTGTGATAAAGTTTGTGATTTAGTATAGATTTAAGGCTACCAGTTTTATCGTATTTGTTTGTTTTGATATTTCTGTCTCTTTTTATCTATATTTACTTTTTTTGATCATTTTATCTGTGTTTATATTATTTTGGGGAAAATATCTCTTGCTGAAAACATCATATTTCCTCATTTATTCAACTGACAAATATGCACACCTACTAGAATGCCTGACATTTGTCAATTATCTGAATGTCCATAAATGATAAATCAATACACTCAATTGAAAACATGTACATTTTGGTGTATATCTTGTGAACATTTATAGCAATTTAGGTCTCATTAGAAAACGTACTATGTTTTTTTTTTTTTAACTCCCTTACCTGTCAATCAACATAGCTATTGGCCTGGCAGGCAGAACTGATTTAGAAACATTCAAAAAACAACCTAATATCCATTTTTAGGTCTCGCCTGGCGTTAGCAGCGCACATGCGCTGCTCTCGCCATGCGAGGACTTCTTGGAATCAATACGATTCCAGAAGTCGTGTCTGAGTTCCGCCTGCAAGTGTGATTGGTGTGCGTCGTTTGTCATCAGTTATTATTCAGAACAGACTTCGTTGATTGTACCGGAGGGTTTTTAGTGCCTCCTGGTTGCCACCCTGCCATTTCTAGGCCACGCCCAGCGGGATTGGATCTTTTACTGGCGGCGTGAGACGGTGGGTTTAATATTGACTTTCTGCACTTTTTTTTTCACTATTGCATGCGTTTGCGTGTGGAATGCATTTAGTACTAGTGGCTTTAACTTAATGTTTTTTTCTACGTTATTTTGTTACTATATCTTGCGTGTGGGATGCATTGCTTTTACTATTGCATGCGTTCGCACAGTCGCGTGGCGGTGTCCACTTCAGGGACACCGCGCTCTGTTTGTGTTTGTTTTTTTTAACTTTGAAACTGAGCGCGGCGCCGCTTCACGGACAACGCGCTCGGTTTATTTATATTTTTCTTAACTTTAACACTGAGCGCAGCGCCCGCTTCAAGGACACCGCGCTCAGTGTTAAAGTTAAGAAATATATAAAGAAACCGAGCGCGGTGTCCGTGAAGCGGCGCCGCGCTCAGTTTTAAACTTAAGCATTTGCAACGCAATCGGACCTATTGCATTGCAAATGCTTGTTCTTGGATGCGGATAATAAGTGCGGCCATTGTTGAGGGCCCGGATCACACTGGGACACTTATCTGCTGCAATTCATTTCCTTGCTGAATGCGGCAGAGCTGCCTCTATCAGGGGGCCCCCTGAAAGGCTGGGGCCCTGGGCCAGAGCCCACTTTGCCCATGCCTTAAAACGTCTCTGATCTTCCTCTTAAGCCAACTCCCCCTCGCGCTCTCTCTGTCCGTCTATAGAATCTGCATCATTAGCTATTCGTCCTCTCTGTCACGCTCCCTCTCGCAGACGTCCTGTCTGTCTCTGTTCTGTTTTTATCGGCCGTTTTTAGCTGCTGCCTCTGTCTCTTTTACCAAAGGCCACTAGAATGGGCGATTCTACGACCATGGTGTTTTCCGCCTAATTATGGGTTTGCCACACGTCACATGACGCACAATATGCTGCATAATTTGCACTTTTCAAAGTAAAATGTTTGTAGCGCAAAAGGATGAAAGCGCGTGGTAGGGTTGGCTGCTCACCTTTCAACTGCGGATCTCTCTATTCAAGTGCTGACCTGCTACCCATAAAGCGCGCCCTGTGCTCACATAGCATTGCTGCCTTAAAATGGGAACATCTGTAAATAATACTGACATAGAACATGCCGCCTGTGGCATAGTTTGGTCATCTTTAGTCACATACTTGCAGGTGTCCCTGTTTATAGCCAACTAAACCATATTTCTTGATTTGTTGTTCAGACTCTGTCTTGTCCTTTCCATCCGTCGCTCTCTCCATCTCCTTCTTCCCTCTCCATGTCTCTTTCTTTCATTGTTTAATTATCTCGCTCGTCCTGCTTGAGTTTCTTTATTTTTCCATATCTATCTCCCCCCTCCGCCCCTGTAGCTTTAGAACTCCTGTCTTTCGCTCTCTCTCCCTCTCTCTCTTTCTTCTTTTCTCCTTCTCTCTCTCGCACTGCCCTTCTCTATGGCTACCTCTTAATCTTCATTTAACTCGGCCTATGTATGTGTGCCTCCACTCCCAGCCGTCTGTCGCGTCTCTCTTATGAATAAATGAATGTTGAAGGAACTTGCACTCGTATAGCGCTGCTCTTGGAACTGAATAGTTTCGAGCTGCTTTATGGCTCGGAGAAGTATGAACATCTTCACTGTCTCTCACTGTGAGCCAATTGGGCTCCCTTTGGTGAAAAGGTCATAGAATCGTCAACCACTGCCCCAGACTTTTGCTGGTGATAATTGTATTGGTGAAAATGCCCAAAAGTGAGCGATAGCAGCGATAGTAATCCACCCCCCCCCTTATGTTTTATCCCACTTCAAATCTCTAAATCTGAAATTAAAGTCCCGCGCAAAGACACTCACAGAGTCTGCTGCAGGAGTTTGCCTCTGGACTTCGCACAGAAGTCATCGGAGGGAGTTGCTCACGAGGGGTTCTGAGCTCTTTGTTGACTTCTGTCGGAATCTCTTTTTTTCTCTGAGCAACATTTCTGAAATAGATTGCGCTTTTCTGGTAACCTGTTCTCGAACTTTAAAAAGATGCTCAGCTGGCTTTAGCAGTAGTCATATAGTTTTTGCACCCAAGAGACCAAAGACATCTCCAGAGTGGAGCCAGTGGATGATTGAGTGTGCCATAAGACATGTGTAAATCTGAGTTGCACCAGTGCAAGTCTTGGTGAGTTTTCCATTAGATTCGTTCAAATATGAGGTGCTCCAGACAGTGCGCCTCTTTGTCAGTGTGCCACAGGGTCCGTGCACACTGGGGATGCCCTAGTGTAAATCTCCGCGAGGGTGCCATAAGATCAGTGCACATTGGGGATGCTCCAGTATAAGTCGTTGTGCCATGAGATGTGTGTAAATCTGAGGAGCCCCAGTGAAAGTCGACATGAGTATGCCACAAGGCAGGTGTGAATCAGAGTTTTACCAGTGCAAACCCTGGTGAGTTCTCCATAAAATGCGTGTAAATTTGAGGTGCTCCAGGTCAAGTCTCGGGCGAGTGTGCCATAATATCCAGGTGATTTCGAGATGATCCAGTGCAAGCCCCCCTGAGTGTGCCATAAGATTTGTGTATATCCCAGTGTGACGTGAGGCTTGGGAAATCTAAGATGCTCCAGAGCAAGCCGATGTGAGTGTGCCATGAAACCAGTTTACATCGAAGGGGCTGCAGTGAAAGCCACTGTGAGTACGTGTCATACGACTCGTGCAAGTCTTTGTGAGTGTGCTATAAGATGTGTGTGAATCCGAGATGCTCACATTGAAGTCGATGTGAGTGTGCCGTATGTCTTGTGTAAATCTGCGGCGCGCAAGCGCAAACTTTGTAGGTGTGACATAAGATGTGTGTAGATCTGAGATGCTCCAATGAAGTCTTCGTAAGTGTGCCAGGAGAGGCTAGTAAATCTGTGTGCACACATACCCTTCTACTCACAACTCCGCTGGGGCCCCTCTACAGATTCTTTCACAATCCCTGCTATTAAGACCATCACTCCGCTCTATTGAGTCATCTCACTCTTGACCTACAGACCTCTTCATCCCAGATCAGACACACGCACCTCTTCGAAGGAAACAGGCTCCACCTGCAGCTCTCCTTTGAACTGCACGACGAAGACCCCAGATACATCTTCGACGGCATCTAAATGCGACCTTCAGCACTTCCTGTTATTCCAGGACAGTCTTCCACAGCCACGCAACCCTCCTGGAATTCTAGAACTAAGACCAACACGTAGCGCTATGCCTCAGTTACCCGGCACCCTTTGCTGTTTGCGCAATGGGGTCCTCACACCGCGCTGTCAACGCACCTCAATCTTTTCCTTTAGTATTTCTTGCTGTTCCAGTGCTGAAGTCCAGATAGAGCTCACCAACTGCGCCCCAGCCGTGACTCTAAAACACACCTGATATGAGTCTCGCACTCCGGTCTATCAATGCACCCCGGTCGTTGCCTGTAAGGCGGACCCCTGCTTTCCCCGAACTAGACACTCTGCTCTCTAGATGCACTTTTCTGATAACTGGCTGCTGGTCTTATAAGTGCATAGTGCTGCGCAGAATTAGCATCACTGTGTCCTCTGTGGCTTGGGCTGAGATCGGTCTGTCCCGAAAGGTGTCATTTTGTACTCTGAGTGACGTGACGTACAGAGATGTTTTGCACAGTGACTTGAAGTCCTGTGACACTGAACACCGAGTGCCCTGATGACGTCCAGAGATGTCGTGCACCGAGGTGAAGTGGCGCCCAGTGACAGAGTGATGTTGTGCACCGAGTGACCTAGCATACAGTGATGTTGTGCACCTAGTGTGTCAACTGCAACAACACTGTGCCACTGGAACCAGGCTGTGCCCAACTGATGAGCCCTAATAAGGGTGAAATCAGTCTTGGCTACATGTGTTCCAGTTCAGGGAGGACCTGGCCTGACAGTTTTGGTTGGACTGCTCCCATTGGAGCAGGGTCAAGACTGATTTGCTTATAGCTGGATCCAAACTGGGGTGTCATGGTGTGCAGAGTAACGATGGAATGGCATGTGGCCCAAGTAATTACCATTGGCTGAGATAAATTCAAGCATTCAATCACATCACATACATACACTCAATAACACATGGCTAAAATACTATACCATTAGCAAAGCCAAAAGCTCAAACTTAAACAAATTTGAGACCTATTGCATTTCCAATGCTTGTTATCTATGTTTTAAAATAAATACAGACAAGAAAATAGATGGTTTTCTGTCCGTATGCATCTATAAAAATCAGTAAAAATGGAAAACTGGGTGTCCTATTTATATTCCTTTTGTATCTCAGCAGATTGAGAAATCAGCAGACCACAGTTCTAAGTTGTAGAAAGATCTTATCAAGGGAGGAAGAGTTGGGTTGAACAAACATAAGAGATTCTATGTCAGGACTGGAGGCTCAGATTATGCTTCTCTTCTTTTACTGCAACAAAACAGCAGCCAATTAGAACATTAATACCAATTAAACAAAAAATCCCATGAGTCATAAAATACACATCTTTAACATCTCCTCCCCAGTCCACAAATCACTGTCCCCCAATGTCCACAAAATTGAGAGACACCATCTTGCTGCCTCTTTCTTTGCTGCTCAGCAGTCAAGTTAAGTGTCTCTCAGCCTTATTCAGCATGAATGGCTTTTGTAAACCATTGTGAAAAGTATTTATAATGTTTATTTTAGTCTTACTCGATTTCCCTATTTGATTCTTAGTGGTAATTTGCAGTGACTCTGTATATGAATGTCTTGTTACTCCGATGCTCACGTTCTGCTCCCTCCCCTCACCCCTCCTCCGGCAGACTACAGTGGACGCCGTCCTTTTGGTCCGTGTCTCCAAGTGCGGCCGACTCCTCTTGCGACTTCCACATTTGGGAGCACGGACTGCACGCGTGTAGCCCAAATGGGCATCACATGCAGTCCTCTTTCTATGACCATAGCCAGTTCTCCCTCACCACTCCGCGGAGGTTGGACACGGCTGTTTTAGCCGACTCCTGTCTGTAAGAACAGGAGGCCCTGGCTTCCATCCACATTTATGGACGTATTTTTTCCCTCGTGAGAACTGCATGATATTCTTGATAACTGGCTGAGCCTGAGGAGCTCTATCCCTGTGGAGTCACCCTAATCCATATTTTCTGTGTATTACTCATGGGCCGCTCCCACCATATTTCCGTGGTGATTACTGCTGTTAACATTTCTGACTGCAAACCTCACTATTCTGGTGAATATGAACCCTATGAGAAGGAGGGTGAATATTACTTTGATGATGGCCTGGTAGAGGCTATTGGCATGTCTGTTCAACAATCTGTTAATAAGGCAGTGGGATCTGTTCTTCAACCCTTTACCGAACACCTAGAACGCTTTCCCAAAAAGAAATCGGCTTCGCCCCCTTCCACCGTCACACAAGAGAGTTTCTCTGCCCCGCAAGAGAGTTTCACAAAACTGCAGAACTGGCCTCATGGTGAGGTGCTGGCAACACTCGCTCAAGATAGGTTGGGAGACCATAGATGCAGTGTCCGTGACCCCAGTCAACCTCAAACTCAAAAACCTATCCCGGTAGATTCGGACACAGATTCTGGCTCTTCTTATTCATCTTGTTATGTCCCTCCTGAGCCCGCTAAGAAAACGCAAAATAAATTCTGCGATCTCCTGAAGGTGAATCCCAGCTCTTGGGTCTCTAATCCTCTACTGAGGAATTTATTAAGTAATGAGGGTGAAGATGCTGGAGAGGGTACATCATAAACAGTACAAGGGAATACTTTTTTACGCGAAGTCTAGAGAATCAGGATAGGAAATGTGATTTCCAGTTCCCGCACACATGTGGGAGGAAAAAATAGAAGGGGAGCAAGAGGACAGGGGACCAACAAATGAAAGAAAGTGAATGCAAACACTGTCATGGAGCAGAACCAAACAATAACTAGAGATCAGATGTCTGATGTTAAAGTAGTGAATTTCTCTAAAAAGGAGTTAAATGCCGATATGATCTCACTACTTCAGAAAGGGATGAGTTTTTGTCCAACCTCAGAGTGTGATTTTGTTAACTTCCGAATTGATGTATACAAATTTGTGAGACAATTGAAATTAAAAACGTTTTTTGTTGCAAATCCTTTGAAGAGTAAAACTTCTATTCAGGATATTGTTATACAGGATTTGTCTAAACAGGACTTTCATGATATGATAACTCTCTTGTCCATTACTGACTACGAAGAAGACCCTGTATGTATTCGTAGTGTGATGACAGATTTGGAACTATGTACACATTTTAGTGAAGATAGTGGCCTGAAATATAAATCGAGATGGGTGCCACAGTTCTCTAGTGGCAACAACACACCTATTTTATAAGGTTGTACAGTCTGACATTGACAAATTGGAAAATAAATAATGCATGAAGGGTAGGAGTTATTACAATAATAACCTAACCATAGGGGAACGACAGGCTCTACAGATACTGAGATCAGAACAACATCTAAAAATTAGGTAGGCGGACATGGGAGGAAATATTGCAGTGATGATAGGTCTGATTATGATGTGGAAATCATAAACCAACTAGGCAATTTATTATGTTACAAGAAAATGAGTCACATTCCTGTTCCTGAGATTACTAAACATATTAATGCTAAATTGAAAGAATAGTACAGGTTAGCACTTTTGAATGATGAGCACTATTATCTTTTAATTGATCGGCCAAGCTTTTCATGTATGTACACATTACCTAAAATTCACATGGAGCTCCCCTTCCACCCCGGGAGGCCA
This sequence comes from Calotriton arnoldi, assembly GCA_963921515.1. Classification (NCBI taxonomy): domain Eukaryota; kingdom Metazoa; phylum Chordata; class Amphibia; order Caudata; family Salamandridae; genus Calotriton; species Calotriton arnoldi. The sequence goes on along the minus strand of CAWUFW010002144.1, from coordinate 1,195,796 downwards.
ATAGTTGCGGGTACTGGTGGGCCTACTGAAAAATTATTGGAACTTGAGGATATTTTTTGACGTCCTTTCGTGACGAATCTTCCATCTTTCATTTGTGACACTAAGCATATTTTAAACCTAATGAATGACGTTTTCTGGGAACCGGAATGAGCATGGTAAATTTGGATATAGTCTCACTATATACCAACAGAATACATGAACAAGGGCTACTAGCATTACGAGATTACCTCAACAAGAGACCTGTGGAGTTTTTGGAGCATTCGGATATGTTAATTGTAATGGCTAGAATGATATTAGAGAACAATGTTTTCTGTACAATGGACACTGGTATAAGCAATTATGCGGGACCGCGATGGGTTCTCGATTTGCTCTGTCCCTGGAGAACCTCTTTATGGGATGGTTTGAAGGAAAATACATTAGGGGCCCCAAGGGGCTAAATGGATTAACAATATCCAGTATTGGGGACAATACATTGATGACTGTTTGATGCTCGGGAGTGGAGATGTAGTGGAGTTACAAGAGTTTTTTTAATTTCTGAATGCAAATGAATATAACATGTCGTTTACTTTTGGATATAGTAGGGAACGGATTGTGTTCCTAGATGTTGAACTTTGTGTAGTTAGAGATAAAAAAAACATTGTAAAATGTATAGAGAGAAGACTTCCTGCAAATCCCTGCTTCGTTGCTAGCAGTTCTCATCCTAAATGTCAGTTCAACTCTCTACCTTAAGGAAAAATGCTTAGAGCTAGGAGGAATTGTAGTGAAGATGGTGATTTCTTGAATATCCTTCAGAACATGGAGGAAAGATTTTGGGTGTGAGGGTATGAAAACCAGGTGGTATTAAAAGCAAGTACAAAGTTTAAACCATAGGGTGACACAATCAGAAAAAACAAAAAAACATCAAGAAACAGAGTTCAGGGATTAGGATCGTAACGATCATTCACCCGCTAGTCAGTAAAATGTATAATGTTTTTCTAAGAAATTGGCATTTACTTTAAATGGTAGGATGCTACAGCCGTTCCTTACAAAGAATCCAGGTATGACCTTCCGTAAATGATATTGAGGAATATGATCCGTCCTAGTTACCCTACCCAACGTGGGCATAGACTTAGCTTTGCCAAATTGGCATTTGGATTTTACAAATCTGGACACTGCAATCAATGTGTGTAGGTTGGCGATGGATGGTGTCACTGAGTTTTAGTTTAACGACTCAGGAATTAATAAGATACGCATGCATATGGAGTGTGGAACTGGATTTGGATCCAATGGAGGCACATTTGAAGAACGTTCTGAACTTTCTCACTGAGTGCCCTGGAGAAGGATTGTGTTAAAGGTCAGTTAACAATTTTCACTCAGCAATATCAGCTGGACATTCAAAGACTGATGGTAGACCGGTTGGGTTTCATCCTCTCGTATGTAAGCTACTTAAAGGTATCAGAGTTTCTAATTCTCCTAAACCTTGTACTGAGAATTTATGGGACATCAATATAGTATTGAGGCTGTTTCAGCAATGGCCAGATAATGCGCTTCTGTCTCGAAAACAACTCTCTGCTAAGCTCACTATGTTGCCATGTCTGGCTTCTTGTCGGAGAGTTTCAGACATAAGAGTCCTGGATTTAGCAGGTATAGTATTCTCTCCAGAAGGTTTTTTTTTTTGTTATTTCTAAACACACAAAGACATTTTCTAAGTCTATTGATTTCCCTGCTTTTCCTCAGGACGAGAAGGAAAATGCTACTTACCCAGTATGCATCTGTTCTTGTCATATAGAGCTGTAGAGTCATATGCTATGCATAGATCGCCATCTAGTGTGGGGTCCGGATGTTTGCACTTTGTTTTTCTTCGAAGAAGTCTTTCCAGTCACGAGGTAGGTGACTCCTCCTTTCGGTGATAGTGCCCGTGGACATCGACTCCATTGTTAGATTGTTTTCCCGCAGAGGGTGATAATGGAGATAGTAGGAGTAGTAAAAGGAGATGTCCATGGATGCATGTATCTAAATAAGATGTTACTGCAACAGGTATAGGTACCCGGGGAGGTGGGTGGGCGCATACCACTCTACAGCTCTATATGCCAAGAACAGATGCATACTGGGTAAGTAGTATTTTCCATTCGAGGCATATGAGCTGTAGAACATATGCTATGCATAGACTATATAGCAGTTATCTCCCACAGCGGTGGCTAACCTGTATCTGTTGCAGTGGTCTGAAATAGTGTACGTAAAACTGCCTGGCCCACTCTAGCTTGTTGTTTTGCTAACACATCTACACAATAGTGTTTTGGGAATGTGTGAGGTGTAGACCATGTTGCAGCTTTGCATATGTCCTCTATGGGTATATTTCCTAAGAATGCCATAGAAGCCCCCAGTTTGCGTGTAGAGTGTGCTCTAGGTGGAACTGTTAATGTTCATTTTGCTTTTGCGTAGCATATTTGAATGCATTTGACTATCCACCTTGCAATTCCTGATTTTGATATGGGATTGCCTTTGTGTGGTGAAGCAAAAGCGACAAAAAGTTGATTTGTGTTACGGAAAGGTTTTGTCCTTTCTATGTAATACAGCAATGCTCTCTTTACATCTAATATGTGTAGGGCACGTTCTGCTACTGAATCTGGTTGAAGGAAGAACACGGGTAACTCAACAGATTGATTGATGTGAAAAGCAGAAATGACTTTAGGAAGGAATTTAGGATTAGTCCGAAGAACCACTTTATTTTGGTGCATTTGTAAAAAAGGCTCTTCTATAGTTAATGCCTGAAGCTCACCCACTCTTCTGAGTGATGTGATAGCCACAAGGAAAGCAGTTTTCCGTGTGAGAAATTGCAGTTCGCATTTGTGCAATGGCTCAAAGGGTGAACCCATTAGTCTAGTGAGGACAATGTTGAGATTCCATACTGGAGCAGGTAGACGTCTTGGGGGAATAACTCTTTTGCGTCCCTCCATAAAGGCTTTGATAACAGGCACTCTAAAAAGAGATAGATGTTGCCTATTCTGTAGGTATGCAGCTATTGCAGCAAGGTGTAATCGTATGGAAGCGTACGCTAAATTGGACCGCTGTAGATGTAACAAATAACATATAATGTTTTCTACAGAAGCATCGAGCAGGTTGATGTGGTTGTTATTACAGTATATTACAAACCGCTTCAATTTTGCTGCATAGCAGGCTCTTGTAGTACAACGTCTAGCCTCTTTGATAATATTCATGCAGTCTGGCGGTAGAATAAGATCGCCAGACTCTAAGACTTCAGGAGCCAGATCGCCAGATTGAGTTGACTGGAGTCCGGATGTCCTATGTCTCCATGGCTCTGTGTGAGAAGATTGGGTGTAAGACGTAATTTTTGGTGAGTAACTAGTGAGAGTTCCAATAGGGTTGTGAACCACGGTTGCCGTGCCAATGTGGGAGCAACTAGGATAAGTGTCAGAGACGCTTGTTTGAGTTTCTGAACCACTAATGGAATGAGTGGGAGAAGCGGAAAAGCGTAAGCAAATATCCCTGACCAATTCATCCAGAGTGCATTGCCTTTGGACAATGGGTGTGGATACCTAGATGTGAAGTTTGGGCATTTTGAGTTTTGGTATGTGGTGAACAGGTCTATGTGAGGGACTCCCCAACGCTGAAAGTATGGAAGGAGGACCTGAGGGTGGAGTTCCCATTCGTGTATTTGCTGCCTCTGCCTGCTGAGGAGATCTGCAATCTGGTTGTCTACTCCTGGGAGATGTTCCGCTAGGAGATAAATTTTGTGGTGAATTGCCCACCTCCAGATGTCTTGGGCCAAGCTAGACAGTTGGAGAGAATGTGTTCCCCCCCCCCCCTGTTTTTGTATGCAATACATGGCTGTCATGTTGTCTGTACGAATTCGGACAGCTTTTCCCTTTAAGTGAGTTTGAAACGCCTTGAGTGCTAGGAATATTGCAAGTAGCTCTAGGTAATTGATGTGAAACAACCTCTGGTGTTGGCTCCACAAGCCTTGCACTGTGTGCTGTTGTAGATGAGCTCCCCAGCCACTGAGGGATGCATCCGCTGTCAGTACTATCTGTGGAACCGGGTCTAGGAACGACCGTCCTTTTGACAAATTTTGTGTGTTCCACCACTGCAGAGAGCGATGAGCACGGCTGCTTACCAACACTAGATCAGTTAATAGACCGTTTGACTGGTTCCACTGATTGGCTAATCATTCCTGAAGTGGACGCATGTGCAACCTGGCATGGGGAACGATCATGATGCAAGATGCCATCATCCCCAGCAGTTGCATATAAACCCAAGCTGGAAGTGATTGATTGGGTTGAAACTGGAGAACTAAAGCCTGAATGTTGCGAATTCTGGCTGCGTTGGGGAAACGCTAGAGCCTTTTGAGTATCTAAAGTGGCTCCTAGATAGTTCTGAGTCTTGTCTGGTCGAAGATGTGATTTTAGCACGCTGACTGTGAACCCTAGTTGATGTAGTAACTGAATGGTAATGGAAGTATGCTTGAGACATTGTTGGTACGTGCTGGCCTTGATGAGCCAGTCATCCAAGTATGGGAAGACATGGATGCTTTGTCTTCTCAGGTGAGCAGCTACTACCGCCAGACACTTTGTGAAGACTCTGGGGGCAGTGGTGATTCCAAATGGAAATACCTTGAACTGGTAATGTTGGCCCGCTAACACAAACCTGAGAAATTTGCGATGAGCAGGGTGGATTGGAATATGGAAGTAGGCGTCCTTTAAGTCTAGAGTAGACAGAAAGTCGTCCTTTTGCAAAAGAGGCAGTACCTGTTGAAGTGTTACCATGTGGAAATGGTCTGACTGTATGTAAAAATGTAGCTCCCTGAGATCTAATATTGGTCTGAGTGAGCCGTCTTTTTGAGTATTAGGAAGTAAAAGGAGTACACTCCGGACCCTTGGTGATATAGTGGTACGGGTTCTATAGCTCCTTTTAGAAGTATCAACTGTACCTCTTGTTTGAGGAGGTGTAGGTGATCCTGTAAAAGTTTGTGTGACTTTGGAGGAATGTTTGGAGGAGTGTTGATGAACTCCAGGCAGTAACCAGAACGGATAATCTCGAAAACCCATTTGTCTGTTGTTACTGACTGCCAAGTTGGTAGGAAATCTGACAGTCTTCCCCCGACCGGTGTTAAGTGGTCGGGGGGGACGTACAGGTAAGTCACTGTTTTGTATTGGAGGGGGAGGTGCATGTGTTTGAACCTCTACCTCTGCCTTTGCCGTTGTTTCCTCTGTAACCCCCTCTGAAGTAATTTTTAGAGCCAGAGGGTTGGTTATTATCCTTGTAGGTCGATGTAGTGTCTGAAGAAGCAATTTTGGACCCTGCTCAATAGAATGAGCGCCGAAAGGAACCACGGCCATGTGTTGTCTGAAGGGCTCCCATGGATTTGGCCACTTCGGTGTCCTTTTTCATTTTCTCTAATGAAGAATCTACCACTGGGCCAAAGAGGCGGTCCTTATCAAAAGGTGTATTTAGTATGGAGGTTTGGACCTCTGATTTGAACCCAGATATACGTAGCCAGGAGTGCCTTCTTAAAAGGACACTGGTGTTTACCGCTCTAGCAGCTGTGTCTGCAGCATCCAGGATTCAAGCTAGCCTGGCTGATGAAGGGTGATATACCCCGAAACCGGTCCCAGGATGCTTGTTTCCGTTCCAGGGAGGACCTGGCTTGGCAGTTCGGTCTGGACTGTTCCCATGAGGCACAGGGTCAAGACTGATTTGCATATGGCTGGGTCCAAACTGGGGTGGCGTAGTGGGCAAAAGAACGATGGATTTAACCCAGATCTCTTGACTGGGGGAGAATGTTTGAATCATTCAGCATTCCGTCCATCATTTGTTGCAGTTACACTTTTCGCCCTAAGTGGGACGGGTTTGCCCAGACGTGGGTCCCTTGCTCACTGTGCCACTGGATTCAAGCTAGCCTGGCTGATGAAGGGTGACATACCCCGAAACCGGTCCCAGGATGCTTGTTTCCGGTCCAGGGAGGACCTGGCTTGGCAGTTCGGTCTGGACTGTTCCCATGAGGCACAGGGTCAAGACTGATTTGCATATGGCTGGGTCCAAACTGGGGTGGCGTAGTGGGCAAAAGAACGATGGATTTAACCCAGATCTCTTGACTGGGGGAGAATGTTTGAATCATTCAGCATTCCGTCCATCATTTGTTGCAGTTACACTGCAGCATCCAGGGAGCATCTAATTTGATTATTATTAATCAGTTGGCTCTCCCTAACTAGGTCTTGAGCTTTAGCTCTATACTCTTGTGGTAGAAATTGGAGTAATTGTTCCATTTCGTCCCAGTGTGCACAGTCGTATCTGGCTAGCAGTGCTTGTGTGTTAGATATGCGCCAGAAGTTTGCTGCCTGAGAGGCCACCCTTTTCCCTGAAGCATCAAGGATCTTAGATTCTTTATCTGGGGGTGGAGCATCTCCTGTAGTTTGGGAGTTGGTTCTTTTACGTGCGTTGGATACCACTAATGAATCCAATGATAATTGTCCCCTTATGTACACTGGGTCAGATGGTTGTGAGAAAGTGCCCTCTTTCTGCATGGTTGCCCCCACTTTTTGCTGAATTACTGATGTGCTTTGACTGAGTGTGCCCTGGGCTCCTGCTAATCAGGTACCCAGGGCCTATGTTCTTTCCCTAAAACTGCATTGAAGCCTAATCCCAATTGGCATCTCTGGCCACGGGTCAGCCCCTGGTAAATGGTACCACAGGTACCCAGGGCACTGTGAAGGCCTTGAAGGGCTGCAGCACTTATTGTGCCACCCTTAGAGGTCCTGTACCCTTACCCTTACACACACACACACACACACACACACACTGCCTTTGCAGGCTGCGTGTTTTGGTGCAGAACAAAGTGAAGAGTCGACATGGCATACATCTCTGTGTGCCATGCCTACAACCCACTGCCTTGGCATAGATCAGTCACTCCTCTAGCTGGGTGCACTATACCAGTGGTGAGGGTACAGGTGCATGAGCCCTGTACCCCTACAGTGTCTAAGTCCATTCTAAGACATTGTAAGTGCAGTGCTGCCATTAAGAGTATATGGTGCTAGGAGTTTGTCATTACGAACTCCACAGCACCATAATGGCTACACTGAAAACTGAGAAGTTTGGTATCAAACTTCGCAGCACATTAAACCCACACTGATGCCAGTGTGGGATTTAATGAATAATGCACACAGAGGGCATCTTAGAGATGTCCCCTGAAAACTAACCCACCTCTAGTGTTCAGGCTGAGTGGCTGCTTTCAGCTGCCACCACCAGACATGTTTCTGGACCCCTTGGTCGTGAGCCTGCTGCTCTCTGGGGCCTGAAACAAAGCACATCCTGGGACGAGGTGCCAAGCCTCCTCACCCAGGATGGGCAGGGTTCACGAAGGGGAAGCTTCAAAGACTTGCCGCCTTTGTGAGCTTCCCCAGGCCACTTGCTGCTCTCAGCAACTGGTCCCCACTGGTTCTGACCCCCACTTTGGGCGGGAGAACCGGCGGGAAAAACAAGTGAGGGAGAGAGGTGTGCCCACCTCTGCCAACTCCACCCCTCAGGTGGGGGAGGCGAGGTGAAGCACAACTCTCAGTCCATGCCATCTTGAAGATGGGGGGACTCAGCCAACCAGGGACAGGCTCATGCCCCCCTCTCACTGGAGGGTGGAATAATAGGGGGTGTACCTGTAGGAAAGTAGTATCTGCTTCTTATGGTTACCCCCACTTTTTGCTGATGTCTCACTGTTTTTGGACTAGTCTGACTGGGATCCTGATATCCAGGACCCCAGTCTATCTGCTTTCTCCCTTAAATTGCAATGTATGTACTTTAGGTACACTCTAGATTGAATACTGGGGTACCCTTATCAGTCCCTAGTACATGGTACACCATGTACCGAGGGCAAAGGTACCCCAGAGGCCTCCCATGGGCTGAAGCATGTATTATGCCACCCATGAGAGGCCATTCAAAATGACACAACAGGTCTGCTATAGCAGTCTGTGTAAGCTGGTGCTTGCACCACTTACTTAGATATAGGTTCCCTAGATCTATCTAAATCACTACACTTAAAAACCTATCAGTCACCCCTATGGCAGGCCTTATCAATCCTGAAGGCAGGGTGCTGGATTTTACGTGAGAGGGTGCCCCTGCATGTGCAGAGTCCCTCTGCAGCCTTCGGAGACCATTCTCCGGGGTTGTCTGTGATGCAGCCAGACATATAGGTTAAGTGGCATTATAACCTCGCGGTAAATCCTAACTTTAAAACGGCTGCTTAGAAACATGTTGTGTTTGGTGTCAAACACCTTGGAATCATACCTCCACACCAGTAACTGGTGTAGGAGGTATGATTCCACCCTTCTGAAACCACTACTGTGGGTCACCGGTCTACCCGGTACCAGCTTTCTCGACCTGGGCAGCACAAAATGGACGCTGCCAGCCACAGACACGATTCTGCCCTCCTGCTGCTGAGCCAAGCTCGAGCAGAGGAAGGCATGACAATAGGCATCCTGTCACAGGGAGGTGTGACCACCTCCCAGACAGGGTTTAGTGTATTGGGGCTGGGTGGGTGCACTCAGAGTGACAAAGTCTGCACTGGGGGCACATTTGGTGTCCCTGTGCATAGTCCAGCTCAAACCAGTTCTGGGAGCCAGTGGCTCCTGCTCTGGCGCGAAACTGGACAAAGGACATGGGTGTAGCCACCCCTCTGTCCTGCCCCTCCCTTAGAGGGTCCCCAGAATCTTTCCAACCCTCTCCCGTGGGTATAAAGTGGGATACCTGGCTACAGGACTTTAGATTTTACCTGGACAAGATTCTGCTAAGAAGAAACCAAGTACTTCGACTGCCTGCACAACCATTGCACGACTGAAAAATCTCCCTTGGAGTAAAGGAGTTACTCCCCTGCAGTAGCAGGCACCTAAGCGCATCTGACTGGCTTGCTTCTCCAGAGTTCCTGCGGACTCAGAAGATTTCAGCAACACAGGAGGTGGGTTCCCGAAGGTCCCGGAGGATGATCTGACCTCTCAGCGATTCTGAGACCAGTATCCCTCATGGGGACCGTGCAACCCAAACCCATGAGCACCGCGTACATTTGAAAGAGCATATGCTTGTTGGCAATCCCGAGCTTGTGCTTTGGACTCAGTGTAGTCCTGACCCCGAGCAGCATTTGCACCGAAGATATCCGGCCTCCACTCACCGAGTGCTCTGTGGGCTGGTGCTTTGTTAATTCGCTCGAGGTCTCCTCGCGATCCCTGGTCCGTTGGCCTGTGGGTCCTGGCGAGGGTCACCTTGTTTGTTCTTGGGCTTCCCTGGTTGCTCCAGACGTGCCCTGACTCCCCATTGCTTGGAGAGTCCCCTGGACCTTGCTGGTCCACACCGTAACCTGTTTGTCCTTCCTGCGTGGGTTGCATTTGCCAAGGCTTGTTGGTGCTCCAGCCGGACATCGACCCGTCAGCACTCAACATCCTTCGTGGGACAGCTCACCTCCGGGTCCTGGTCATCCTCGACGTCTCCTGGTCCTCGTGGCTGCAGAGTCCAGCATCCTTTCTTCACACCTGAAGCACCTGACATCGGTGGGCATTCGACCACTGAGTCCCTGGTCACCTGAAGTGACCCAGACTCGGTCCCCTCTGCTTTCAGGTTCCTCTCACCTAGAATCCAGGATTGGATTCCACCGGACACTCTTCGCCATCCTGGCAGCAGCACTTCTTCGCAGCCCTCCATGGAAAACAACGAAGGTTTCCGACACCACTTGACCCCTATGCACCCAGCTCCTCTGGGATAGGTAACACGTGTACATCGGTACTCACTGGTGTGTTGGCTCTAGAACCTCCTATGTTCCAAATGGTTTGCTTGAAGTCCTCGTAGAAGTGTCCTTAAACTATAACTTTTCAACCGCGACTTTCCCATAGAGTTGTACGGAGCACGCGGTCGTGTTTCCTCACTGCACCCGTCCCCCGTGGGCTCCCGGTGTCACTGCCTTGGGTGGTTCCTCGGGGTCCCAGCGATTCTACGTGCTCTAGGCACTGTGTCTAGTCAAGTCGTGATTGTTATACCATTTTTTTAGTATATGGTTCGGTCTCCCCCTGGAGCCCGCTGTGTATTGTACTACTTACGAATGTTCTATTGATTCAGTATTGTGTGCTTTGTGTTCTAATCTCGTGTAGAGATTAGTAGAGAGTGTTATATTAATAAATACATATTTTTATATAACTACTGTGTGGTTCTCCTTTCATTTAGTCATTCAGGAGGTGATATTCTGGTAAAACAAGCTGCTTTACATTCCTTCAAGATTAAGCCTGAAGGCTGCTCTCCACAGCTACCACTAGGATAGCTTTCTAAAGGTTATCTTTGACCTCGTACATCATAAGGGTCGTGTGGACTGGTACAAGGTGTCCACTTTAATTAGTGGACAGCATATACCAGGCCACCTTCTCACATTGGTGTGGAGCGGTTGGGATTCAAGCTTGCTATATTTTTACCAGATAACTCTCATTGAGTGATTAACTGAAAACCACTAAGTATTAGGCACATATAATACATCAAGATTTGAATAAGTAAGTTCTACTGAACTTGGAGTTGGGTAAGTCAAGGGTCTAGCACACCCTTTCTCCAACTCAAGAGAGTTTAGTCTCCACTTGGTTAGGTAGGTGCCTACACCACATAACACTAGTATGTCTTCTAGAGGAGAAGCCAGTGGCTCTCTGCCAAATAGGTACAATGGCCTCACATTCCAGGAATTGAAATCCATGTGTGTGTCTAGGAAGTTGAGGACAGGGAGAGGTGCAAACACCCAACGTCTCATTGAGATTTTGCTCTTGGATGACCTTAGGAAGACCCCAGGGTCTGATGAGGTAGATAGAGTGGGTGAGACAGGGAATGAGGAAAGGCCAGGAAGTGAAACCTTCTTTGACCTCGACTCAAACCCTGGCCAGGAGAATCAAGATGATTTTAACATGGACAACATGGAGCTTCCTTCAGGTGGGGGAGAAGGCCCCAGTGGCCCTCTATTTACTCCACCAGGAAGAGTACAGAGTTTACCTAGGAGATCTAGATCTCCCTCTGTAGAATCTCAGCACTCAGGAACTTCTGTAGGGACTTCCATATCAAATAAGAGGGAATCCTCTTATGAGAGACAGTGCCAACTTCTGGAGCTTGAGAAAATCAAGCTTAGGCTCAAGAAGGAGGACAGGGAGTAGAGCTCCAGAGAGCTACAAAGAGATTGGGACTAGTGTCCCATGGTGGCAGCAACAGTGTCCCTAGGGTTAAGGAGTATACTCATGATCATAGGAACCTGAACAAGATAGTCCCTCCCTACCAGAGTGGGGATGACATCCACAAATGGATAACTGCACTAGAGAGGGCCTGTAAGGTACAGAGGGTCCCTCAGGAGCAGTGGGCAGCTATCTTGTGGCTCTCCTTTGCTGACAAAGGTAGAGATAAGCTCCTCACTGTTAGAGACGAGGATGCTGACAATTATTCAGGACTGAAGAGTGCTCTCATTGATGGGTTTGGCTTAACCACTGAACAATACAGGATTAAGTTCAGAGACACCCAGAAGACACAGACTCAGGACTGGGTAGACTTTGTAGATTGTGCTACTAAGGCTCTGGAAGGCTGGTTACTTGGCAGTAACGTGAATGATTTTAAGGGATTGTACAATTTAATTATGAGGGAGCAGATCCTTAATAATTGCCAAAATCAGTTGTTGCATCAGTACCTGGTTGATTCTGATCTGACCTCTCCCCAAGAATTGGGTAAGAAGGCAGACAAATGGGTCAGAACCAGGGTGAAGCAGAAAACTCAGAACCAAGGTGGTGACCCTAAGAAGCAAGATGCTAAAACTTCAGATAAGGGTGGGGAGAAGGGTAAAGACCAGAAGTCTTCACAAGGGCCCCAAAAACTTGCATCTGGAGGGGGGAGGGAGGGGGGGCAGAGGGGGAGTCACAATCTAACAAGGGTAAAGGCAAAAGGAAACCTTGGTGTCATATCTGTAAAGAGAAGACACATTGGACAAAAGATGCCAATTGTCCAAGGGCCAAGGATTCCACTCCTACCACCACTGCCCCTAAGGCAACTGTCCCCCCTAGCACAGTCTCAAGTGGTGGTACACAGAACAAGGGAATAGTAGGGTTAACCTTGGGATCTGAGATGGATTCTGGCCTAGTCAGAATTCCAACTCAGGCTGTTTTGGTCTGTGATGGAGGCATGGATATTGCCTCCTTATTTGTAAGTCCCAGTAACCTGGGCAAGTACAGACAACAGCCTTTAATCAATGGTAAGGAGGCCATGGCATACAGGGACACAGGTGCAAGTGTCACAATGGTGACAAAAGATCTTGTGGGCCCTGACCAGATCATACTTGGTGAGATGTACCAAGTGACCAATGCAAGCAATGTCAGGACAGACCATTCCTTGGCAGTTGTGAATTTCACCTGGGGAGGGGTAACTGGCCCTAAGAAGGTTGTGGTTAGCCCAGACCTCCCTGTAGAATGCTTGTTGGGCAATGATTTGGAGACTTCAACTTGGGCTGAAGTGGAACTCAGGACACATGCAGAAATGTTGGGCATCCCTGCAGATGTGTTTGCCATGACTAGGTCACAGGCAAAAATGTCTTCCACTGAACAGGCCCTGGATCCTGGAATAATGGACCAGGTGCCTTCCAAGAGAAGGAGCAGTAGGGGTAAGGCAGTGTCTTCCCCCCTGCCTCAGAGAGAGGATCAGTCTCCTGAGGGAGATGATCTCAGTCCCTGTGAAGGAACTGTCTCAGAGGAACTTGAACCTGACCAGGTTGAGTTCTTGGGGACAGGGGGCCCTTCCAGGGCAGAACTGAGCCAGGAGCAATTGAACTGCCCCTCTCTTGAACCCCTCAGACAGCAAGCTGCTGCTGAGGCTGCTGGGAGTGCCAGTGGGTCCCACTGGATCTACTGGGATGATGGACTTCTATATTCAGAGGGTAGAGACCCCAAGCCTGGTGCTACCAGGAGGTTGGTTATACCTCTGAAGTTTAGAGGCTTCCTATTAACACTGGCACATGACATCCCATTAGCAGGACACTTAGGCCAAAGCAAGACCTGGGACAGGCTTGTTCCTCACTTTCACTGGCCTCACATGTCAGAAGACACAAAGGAGTTTTGTCGCTCCTGTATCACTTGCCAAGCCAGTGGTAAGGCAGGTGGTACTACAAAGGCCCCCCTGATACCACTACCTGTGGTGGGGGTTCTCTTTGAGAGGGTTGGGATTGACATTGTTGGTCCCATGGATCCTCCAACTGCATCTGGACACAGGTTCATACTAGTGTTGGTGGACCATGCCACTAGGTATCCAGAGACAATACCCCTTAGGACCACCACAGCTCCTGCTGTGGCCAGGGCCCTGCTGGGAATCTTTTCCAGGGTGGGTTTCCCTAAGGAGGTAGTATCAGACAGAGATGCAAACTTTATGTCTGGTTATCTGACTGCTATGTGGAAGGAGTGTGGAGTGAATTACAAGGTTAGTTGAGAGATTCAACAAAACCCTCAAGGGCATGATAGAAGGTCTCCCTGACAAGCTCAGGTGTAGATGGGATATCCTTTTGCCCTGCCTTCTCTTTGCCTACAGAGAGGTTCCTCAGAAGGGGGTTGGCTACAGCCCTTTTGAACTTCTGTTTGGACATCCAGTTAGGGGTCCCTTATCTTTGGTTAAGGAGGGATGGGAGTTACCTCTCAAACCACCTAAACAGGACATAGTGGACTATGTACTTGGTCTCCGCTCCAGGATGGCGGAGTACATGAAGAAGGCATCCAAAAACCTTGAGGCTAGCCAGGAATTGCAAAAGGCCTGGCATGACCAAAGGCTGTTTTGACTGTGTATCAGCCAGGACAGAAGGTATGGGTGTTGGAGCTTGTGGCCCCAGCAGCTCTCCAAGACAAGTGGAGTGGGCCCCATACCATTCTTGAGCAGAAGGGAGAGGTTACCTACCTGGTGGACCTTGGAACTCCCAGGAGCCCCCACAGGGTGCTCCATGTGAACAGGCTCAAGCCATATGTGGACAGGGCAGACATGGGCTTGCTCATGGCTACTGGTGAGGGACAGGAGGAAGAGAGTGATCCACTCCCTGACCTCCTCTCACAGAACCCTGATGATGGTTCAGTTGATGGTGTAGCCTTGGCAGGCAGCCTCACTGAACAGCAACAGACTGATTGTAGGAAGGTCCTCAATCAGTACAGACATTTGTTTTCACTGACTCCAAGTCAGACTACCTGGTGTACACATGAGGTGGACACAGGTGACAGTCTGCCTGTTAAAAATAAGATTTACAGGCAACCTGATCATGTCAGGGACTAAATCAGGTCTGAAGTCCAGAAGATGTTGGAACTGGGAGTGATTGAGCCCTCAGATAGCCCTTGGGCTAGCCCAGTAGTCTTAGTACCAAAACCTCACACCCAGGGTGGTAAGAGAGAGATGAGGTTCTGTGTTGACTACAGGGGACTCAATGCAGTCACTAGGACTGATGCTCATCCAATTCCAAGGGCAGATGAACTTATTGATACTTTGGCCTCTGCCAAATTCTTAAGTACATTTGACCTGACAGCTGGTTACTGGCAAATCAGATTAGCTGAGGAGGCTAAACCAAAAACAGCATTCTCAACCCCTAGTGGGCACTACCAATTTGTGGTGATGCCTTTTGGCTTGAAGAATGCACCTGCCACATTTCAAAGGCTGGTGAATAAAGTTCTCACAGGCCTGGAGGCCTATAGTGCAGCTTATCTTGATGATATTGCGGTCTTTAGCTCCACCTGGGAAGATCACCTGGTCCACCTAAGAAATGTTCTGGAGGCCCTGCAAAAGGCAGGCCTCACTATCAAGGCCACCAAGTGCCAGATAGGGCAGAGTAAGGTTGTGTACCTGGGCCACCTTGTGGGTGGAGGCCAGGTTCAACCATTGCAGAGCAAGATCCAAACCATCATGGATTGGGTTGCTCCAACTACCCAGACTCAGGTCAGAGCTTTCTTGGGCCTGACTGGGTGTACAGGAGGTTTGTCAAAGGAAATGGCTCCATAGTGACCCCTTTGAATTACTTAACTTCCAAAAGAATGCCTAAGAAAGTTCAGTGGACAGTTAGCTGTCAGAAGGCATTTGATGACCTGAAGCAGGCCAAGTGCACTGCTCCCATTGTGCAAAGTCCTGATTATTCCAAGCAATTCCTTGTTCAAACAGATGCATCTGAATTGGGGGTAGGAGCTGTGTTATCACAATTGAATGAGGAGGGTCAGGATCAGCCAGAAGCTTTCATAAGCAGAAGGCTGACCCCCCAGAGAGAAACGTTGGTCAGCTATTGAGAGGGAAGCCTTTGCTGTGGTTTGGGCTCTGAAGAAGCTGAGGCCATACCTGTTTGGCACTCACTTCATTGTTCAGACAGACCATAAGCCCCTCTTATGGCTAAAACAGATGAAGGGTGAAAACCCCAAACTCTTGAGGTGGTCCATTTCCCACCAGGGGATGGACTGTACAGTGGAACATAGACCTGGGAGAAACCATGCCAATGCAGATGGACTCTCCAGATATTTCCACTTAGAACATAAAGACTAAACTGGTCAAGGTTAGTTTAATGTCATTGTGTTTGGGGGGGGGGGGTTGTGTAGGAAAGTAGTATCTGCTTCTTATGGTTACCCCCACTTTTTGGTGATGTCGCACTGTTTTTGGACTAGTCTGATTGGGATCCTGCTATCCAGGACCCCAGATTATCTGCTTTCTCCCTTAAATTGCAATGTATGTACTTTAGGTACACTCCAGATTGGATACTGGGTTACCCCTATCAGTCCCTAGTATATGGTACACCATGTACCCAGGTCATAGGTACCCCCGAGGCCTCCCATGGGCTGAAGCATGTATTATGCCACCCATGAGAGGCCATTCAAAATGACACAACAGGTCTGCTATAGCGGCCTGTGTAAGCTGGTGCTTGCACCACTTACTTATATATAGGTTCCCTATATCTATCTAAATCACTACACTTAAAAACCTGTCACCCCTATGGCACCCCTATTATCAATCCTGAAGGCAGGGTGCTGGGTTTTACTTGAGAGGGTGCCCCTGCATGAGCAGAGCCCCCTCTGCAGCCTTCGGAGACCATTCTCCGGGGTTGTCTGTGATGCAGCCAGACATATAGGTTAAGTGGCATTATAACCTCGCGGTAAATACTAACTTTAAAACGGTTGCTTAGAAACATGTTGTGTTTGGTGTCAAACACCTTGGAATCATACCTCCACACCAGTAACTGGTGTGGGAGGTATGATTCCACCCTTCTGAAACCACTACTGTGGGTCACCGGTCTACCCGGTACCAGCTTTCTCGACCTGGGCAGCACAAAATGGACGCTGCCAGCCACAGACACGATTCTGCCCTCCTGCTGCTGAGCCAAGCTCGAGCAGAGGAAGGCATGATAATAGGCATCCTGTCACAGGGAGGTGTGACCACCTCCCAGACAGGGTTTAGTGTATTGGGGCTGGGTGGGTGCACTCCGAGAGTGCCAGAAAGTCTCCAGTGGGGGCACATTTGGTGTCCCTGTGCATAGTCCAGCTCAAACCAGTTCTGGGAGCCAGTGGCTCCTGCTCTGGCGTGAAACTGGACAAAGGACATGGGTGTAGCCACCCCTCTGTCCTGCCCCTCCCCTAGGAGGATCCCCAGAATCTTTCCAACCCTCTCCCGTGGGTATAAAGTGGGATACCTGGCTACAGGACTTTAGATTTTACCTGGACAAGATTCTGCTAAGAAGAAATCAAGTACTTCGACTTCCTGCACAACGATTGCACGACTGAAAAATCTCCCTTGGAGTAAAGGAGTTACTCCCCTGCAGTAGCAGGCACCTAAGCGCATCTGACCGGCTTGCTTCTCCAGAGCTCCTGCGGACTCAGAAGATTTCAGCAACACAGGAGGTGGGTTCCCGAAGGTCCCCGAGGTTGATCTGACCTCTCAGCGATTCTGAGACCAGTATCCCTCGTGGGGACCGTGCAACCCGAACCCCTGTGCACCGCGTACATTTACAAGAGCATATGCTTGTTGGAGATCCCCGAGCTTGTGCTTTGGACTCCGTGTAGTCCTGACCCCGAGCAGCATTTGCACCGAAGATATCCGGCCTCCACTCACCGAGTGCTTGGTGGGCTGGTGCTTTGTAAATTCGCTCGAGGTCTCCTCGCGATCCCTGGTCCGTTGGCCTGTGGGTCCTGGCGAGGGTCTAATGAAAGTATACAGATATGCTGTTCCTGATGGTTGTCAACACAAGGGAAGTGACACCGACCTGATCCAAATTTGGTTCAAGGTGGGAAGTCCAATTATTGGATTGTAATGCCCTCACACACCCAAAGGGTGTCATGCTTCATCATCTGGGCTGCTCCTCGTCGGGTCGGCGGTGCAATACCCAACGGGCTCCCTATAGTAGGGGCTCTTTATCGGAGATCTTCTTCCAATAGCCGTATGGTGAAGTGGGGGTATGGGGCCAGAATTGTGTAGATGTGTAAAGTTGAATGTGTGATCTAAAATAGAGTTGGGAGTTCCATTAAATGTAATTTATTCAAATGGTCTCCTACCCTAATTAAAAAGAGTGATAATGTGATGCTCAAAAATGAGTATTATGTCTCCAGTAAAGGCATCATCATTCTTAAAGGAAGGTCAACATGTTTCACGCTTGTTGTCAAGATCTACATGCGATTCGTCAGGACCTCTATAAAAGGTAGACTATCTACACATACACACGGTGCGGTGGCCAAATACTCACCGCAGCCGATTCATTACCTACGTAAGTATACCTGTCAATCCCTGATCCTACCTATGTTGGTGAGAAAAAGGAACATGAATCATAAATATACACATATAGGTATATAAACAGTGTGGTAACCCTTGTGACTCTTAACAGAATGTTGTATTCATTATGATGTGAGTAGCAGAAAACTATAGTGCCGAACAGTGAATGTCCAAAGTGTGCTATAGTGAGCTATGGCCATAGCGGCACTGTGAAGCGCAGCAGATAAAAACAAGTAAACTCACCCCATAAAGTGAGTATAACCAGGCGTCATCAGTGCCCGGTAGGGATACAAACAAGAGGAGTTCCTCAATTGCTGGATAAAACCATTGAAATAAAAGTAAATCAATGTAGACAAGGAAAAGTGTGGTCAATTCAACAACCAACATCCATTCTCATACGTTATGATCGTACATGTAACTTGATATTGTGGCCCCGGGTTAAATATCCCATATCAGTGGACAATCAAAGTCATCAGTAATCATGTAGCACCTCTAGACTCTGATTCCCCCGTAAGGAAATGGGGAAGGAACAACACTCATACTGCACCTCTAGACTCTTATTCCCCCGTAAGGAAATGGGGAAGGAACAACACTCATGCTGGGATGACCAAGTAAAGTCTATCCGTAGCCCCGTTCATAAGCAGGTAAGGTCTATCCATAGCCCCGTGCATGAACACATGGTACAAATGTAAGCCCGCACACGCTGCGTACTCTATACTATGCTGACGTTCCCACCAAATAACTCACATTGGTTGGAGACAGTGTCTTAAAACTAAGTGGGTTTTACGGTGGGTACATAGTATGGTGATAGTAGAAAAATTGGTGGCCAATCCATTATTAAACAGATAACACTGTATTAACGGGGAGTATTACAGAATTTGCCGAGCGTCATGTAATCATAACTAGAATGGGGGTCAAGTTCTAGTAACTGTAACCATTCCGTCGCGCACTAGTAGCGTACTTACTTCTGTGTCAATAGCACATCTCCAAGCGACCTACCCACATCTACCGGGTCAGGGAGGTGAACTGCTCTGTTTGCGGACTGGATTTATAGTCCCACCTTGCTGGCAATGAAGTATTACAGGCAAAAGTGGCTGGATGTATAGCGGCCATCTTGGAATGGTGTTATTTGGTATAAAAACACAGAGTTTTAAAATAGCATGATAGGCAGTAATTGTAAACTGGTGCATACAAGGGTCTGTAAATCCCCGACAATCGTAGTCAAGGGAAAGGTCAATAGAGAGTTGGCTTGTTTAAAGACTCTGTATGTAGTCCATCCTTTCTGTTAAACAGAGCTGTGCGTGCCAAAGTGACCGGATGTATAGCGGCCATCTTGGAAACGCTCAATGATTGATGGCCTATAACATGGGTCAGGACACTTTATTTGACAACTAGAGAAGGTGGTGATGACACCCTTTGGGTGTGTGAGGGCATTACAATCCAATAATTGGACTTCCCACCTTGAACCAAATTTGGATCAGGTCGGTGTCACTTCCCTTGTGTTGACAACCATCAGGAACAGCATATCTGTATACTTTCATTAGTTCACTCAGGGCGTTTATGCTGGACCTTCCTCCATTCCGATAGGAGGAGAAAGCCCGTCGGTCCCCCCCTTTTTTGTTTCCTTATTCCTGGCGAGGGTCACCTTGTTTGTTCTTGGGCTTCCCTGGTTGCTCCAGACGTGCCCTGACTCCCCATTGCTTGGAGAGTCCCCTGGACCTTGCTGGTCCACACCGTAACCTGTTTGTCCTTCATGCGTGGGTTGCATTTGCCAAGGCTTGTTGGTGCTCCAGCCGGACATCGACCCCTCAGCACTCAACATCCTTCGTGGGACAGCTCACCTCCGGGTCCTGGTCGTCCTCGACGTCTCCTGGTCCTCGTGGCTGCAGAGTCAAGCATCCTTTCTTCACACCTGAAGCACCTGACATCGGTGGGCATTCGTCTACCGAGCCCCTGGTCACCTGAAGTGACCCAGACTCGGTCCCCTCTGCTTTCAGGTTCCTCTCACCTAGAATCCAGGATTGGATTCCACCGGACACTCTTCGCCTTCCTGGCAGTAGCACTTCTTCGCAGCCCTCCATGGAAAACGACGAAGGTTTCCGACACCACTTGACCCCGATGCACCCGGCACCTCTGGGATAGGTAACACGGGTACCTCGGTACTCACTGGTGTGTTGGCTCTAGAACCTCCTATGTTCCAAAGGGTTTGCTTGAAGTGCTCTAGGCACTGTGTCTAGTCAAGTCGTGATTGTTATACCATTTTTTTAGTATATGGTTCGGTCTCCCCCTGGAGCCCGCTGTGTATTGTGCTACTTACGAATGTTCTATTGATTCAGTATTGTGTGCCTTGTGTTCTAATCTCGTGTAGAGATTAGTAGAGAGTGTTATATTAATAAATACATATTTTTATATAACTATTGTGTGGTTCTCCTTTCATTTAGTCATTCAGGAGGTGATATTCTGGTAAAACAATCTGCTTTACATTCCTTCAAGGCTGCTCTCCACAGCTACCACTAGGATAGCTTTCTAAAGGTTATCTTTGACCTCATACATCATAAGGGTCGTGTGGACTGGTACAAGGTGCCCACTTTAATTAGTGGACAGCATATACCAGGCCACCTTCTCACAGTACCCACCCCAGGGATGGGAACCATTGGTCCCTGCCTTTTACCTACCTGTAACGCCCCTAAAACTTGTATTTAGGGGCACCCCTGAACCTTGCTTCCTCAGACAAGAAGAAACTGCAAGAAGAAGAAGAAGAAGAAGAAGTACTGAACAGCCGTGCAGCAGCTAACAAGAGGAAGACGCCCACTGACTTGGCCCCAGCCCTACCGGCCTGTCCTGCGATATCCCGGTGTGTCCTGCAGCCAGCAACCTCGAAAACCCCGGAGGACCTGCCTGCCTTCAAGCACAAAGACTTTGTCTCCCGTGAACACCGGATTTGTTCATCTGCAACCTCTGGCTCCCGCCGGACACCGCGGATCCGCCCCACTCTGCACCCGTCGTCCAAGGCCCGAGCTCGAGTGGGCAAACACCACAAGGAGGTCACCCCGGCGATCCTGACCCGAGATCCGGTGACCCCTGACCTGCCTCAAGCCAACGCCTGCAGCCTAAATCCAGAAGGTCCCCCCAATCGCGACCAGGAGCTGGTAAGACGATCTGACCCCAAAAGGCACCCCTGCACCCGACGCCCCACAGCCTTGTGTGCCCAAACCGACGGTGCCTAACCAACCCCTAACTTCCCAACTTACCTCTCGAAGTGGTGGTCGCACCCAGAAGACCTTCGTCCCCAAGCCTGCAGTGCCTTTGCAAACCGGAGGTTCCCCATTGAAAACAACATGGCGCCCGACGTCGAAACAGCACCCTGCACCCGGTCGCCCTAGTGCCGCTGAGGGTGCACCTTTGGTGCTACTTGGTTTCCCCATTTGCCCTGAGCTAAAGTCCAGGAGCTTTGCTCCCACACCCAAGTGGCCTGCTTGCCAGCAACCACCAACCGGAGTCCCCCTATCCCCCATTGGATAACATTGGGCCTCAGCACTCTGCACCCGGCCGCCCTAGTGCCGCTGAGGGTGTAACAAGAGTGCATCCTTGAACCTGGGGGACCCCTGAGTCTACCCCCAGAACCTCAACTCCCACTACCAAATACTTACCTCAAAACCTGCAACGATAACACTATTTTCCTCCATAAGATAACATTGACTGTTTTTCTTGGAAAAGTTTCTAAGTGTGGAGTTTGAAAACCTTAAGAAATTCTTTAAAATTGCACTAACTAACAAAGACGATTTTACTTAACTGTTTGCAGGAAATGTCCCAGAGTAGTATCCAGGTATACTACTCTGAGTAAGAAAAGTAATCTCAAAAGTAACCTACCTGTAATTTTACTGAAAAGCCCATTCAAGTCTATGTACAGTATTTACAAAGTATTGCATTTCTCTGAAACCATACTGTAAGTCAAAACAAAGTGCATATACAATTTCATTCAAACTGTATTTCAACTGCATTACTACTGTAAAGTATTTATTGCTTACCTGTGCCAGGCTTGCTTGGTTCTAGAAAATAAAATAACTAAAAGAATATTTTTATACAAAAACAATTGGTCTGAAGTTCGGTCTTTGAGTGTGTGAATTAATTTGCTGACTGAGTGTGTACAACAGATGCTTAACACTGACCCCTGATACTGCCTTACTGCTCGACCACATTACCACAAATAGAGAGTGAGGTGCTTTCTAACTTTACCTCTGCCTACCTTTGGGGATCCACTGGACTCTGTGCACACTATACCTCACTTTGCTAAAGTATATACAGAGACAGCTTCCTACAATGGTGCAGACTTATATTTTTTATCTACCATAGGGGTAAGGATACGTGCCCTGACCGGATCATTAAATATATCGTCGACATGCCTAATCATTCCTTTGAGCATGGGTAACGTGTGTGATGATGTTTGTGTACTGCTAAGGGTTTCAAAGAGGAAATCCTCTTCGAGGGACTCTTTATGGAGCTGCACCCCATGATAATTAGCAGCTCTACCCAGCAATTCAATGTATCCTACACTGTCATCTGGTGGAGAGGGCTTGGTAGGGTATAAGTCAGGATCATTGCCTGTTGGTGAGTCAGTGTTGTAGTCCCCCCATGGGTCTGTAGGCACTGGCTGAATATCATCATCATCCCCATTACCATTGTCATCCCCATCATCCTGATTGTCAGGTGTATGTGGTGGTGAATGATCAGGTGAAGTTGGCACAGGTAGAGACTGAGGAGAAGGGGGTGATGGAATATGAAGAGGAAGGGTTAGTTCCAACCGTTCTCTTCTTTAAAGGAATGTGATATTCCTCTTCTGCATCAGTTCTCCTTTTTAAAGTCACTTTGGTGGTAATATGTCCAGTAGTGGGATGAATGTACAACACTTTCTGTTTCGGGTCCAGTTTATCGAGCGGATCGTCGAAATGGTGCTTTTTTGGTTACTTCAGTGCATCAGGCTGTTTCGACGCCGAAGATTTCGGTGCCGATGGCTTCGGGGTTGGTGTTTTCGGATCCGAAGTGTGTTTCGGTGCCGAGTGTTGCGGGTCAGAGCCGGACTTAGACTTTGATCTCACAGTTTTCGTCTCGGTGCCCGATTTGGCGTGAGGCTTATCGGAGCCGGAAGGCTTTTTTGTAGGCTTCGGTGCCGAGCCAGAAAGCGGGGCGTCTGAAGCGTGGTCTCGGTGCCGACCGGAGCCCAAGGGCGCGGGTTGGTCCGGAGCCTTCTTTTTCGGTTGAGGTGGATTTTGGGGCGAGGGAGGATCTTTACTTACAGTACGCTGTCCATGTGGGATGTCTTCATCCTGGTCGGAGCCGTACTCGGAAATGGAGATCGGTTCCTGTTCCTCCTCGGCGCCGATAGCATTGCCGGCTTCTTCCTCCGATTCAGTGATGAAGAGGTCCGGAATAGAGCCTGTGTGCTGGCTCTGCATGTCGCGTCGTCGAGCCCGACGGTCGCGAAGCGTCTTCTTGGAGCGGAAAGCCCTGCACGCGTCACAGTCCTGTTCACTGTGCTCAGGGGACAAGCACAGGTTACACACTTCGTGTGAGTCGGTGCGCGGGTACTTCGCGTCGCACCGTGGGCAGAATTTAAATGGAGTTCTTTCCATCGACTGCGAGTCGAACCGACGCGGGTAGGCCCGACGGCCCACCACGAGCTCTCCGATCGAAAGAGGGTTTTTTATCAGTAAACACAACACGCGAAGAATGGAATACGCGATCGGAAACAATACCGTCGAGGTTGAGTGTCTTGCGCACCGAGGGAAACCGAAGGAACGGTGTCGAACCGGAACGCAGCAACTAACATCCGAACCCGATGGCGGAAAAAAACAATCTAACAATGGAGTCGATGCCCATGCGCACTATCACAGAAAGGAGGAGTCACCTACCTGGAAAGACTTCTTCGAAGAAAAACAAAGTGCAAACATCCGGACCCAACACTAGATGGCGATCCATGCATAGCATATGATCTATAGCTCATATGCCTCGAACATTATGTTTTGTGATATGTCTAAAAGTGTATGAAGACAGTACTAGACTGCTTTGTTCTGAGCCAAATTATCAACTTTTTTTCTCTTTTCCAAAATCCTTTTACACCTGTGGCGGCTGCGAACCTTGCTCGCTCGGTCAGATATGTTATGGACAAAGCAGGTATTGATGTTAGCAGGGTTGGTGCACACTCTGCCTGTGGGGCCATGGCCTCAAAGGCTCTTTCTTCGGGTTTCAGGTTTGAAGATATTCTGAGAGCTGCAGATTGGTCCTCAGATTCTACGTTTAAATAGTTTTACTATAACCCTGTTGTTCATATGTCTTCTGCGGTGGTTAATCAGCTTTGAACTAGCATATTCTGAGGCTTCGGTCCTGTAAAGAATAAAAAATCTTCTAGCTTTTGCGACAAGAAGGAATATGTTACTTACCCTGTAAGCATCTGTTCGTGGCATGTCGTGCTGTAGATTCACATGCTTTGCATACTCCTGCCATCTAGTGTTCGGTCCGGATGTGTGCATGTTGTTTTTCTTCGAAGGAGTCTTTCGAGCCATGAGGTAGAGTGACTCCTCCTCTTGGTGATAATGTGCTAGTGCATTGACTCCATTGTTAAATTGTTTTCCCGCAGGCAGGTGGGAATGGAGTGTAAAAGTAAGTGGCAAATAAAGAGATGTCATGCATATAAAGAGAGGAAAGAAACTGCAACAGCCACAGGTATCCGGGGAGGAGGGTGGGCGCATGTGACTCTACAGCACGAGATGCCACGAACAGATGCTTACAGTGTAAGTAACATATTCTGTTTGGGGCATGTGTGGCTGTAGATACACATGCTTTGCATAGACTGTAAAGCAGTCCGCCACAGAGCTCACTGGCTAGAATCGCCGCTTCACTGGGATGACTCCCTTATGGCGGGGAACGTGGCTTGGTCAGCTTTTGACCCTGGAGGGTTTTGTCCCCTGGGATCGTATAGGGATTTCCTAACAGAGATGTTTACAGGGGAGGTAGCCTTGTGTCATTTGAAAACCTAAAGGCTAGGTATACCCTATCCAACTCATAGTTCTTTCGTTACCTCCAATTATACCACGCCCTTAAGGCTCATGAGCTCCTGACTCACTACCAAAATTCAGTCTGTTGGAAGCGAAGGTCTTCTTAGAGCGGTTGGGTAAAGGGGCAACCTCTGTGATTTACCGCTCGCTGGTCATCCACACTCCCAATGGTCTCAAGAGGACCCTGCAGCGGTGGGCCAACTGGGTGGGAGATCTGGATGAAAAGGGAATGGAGGGAGCCGTGTATGGCGCCTCGAGAATTGGCGATATCATTGCAGCTGCGTAAGGTTTAATGTAACTACTTGCATGCAACATATCTCACTCTGCAGCACTTACAGCACTTGCTCCCCGATGCTAAGGCAGTGTGTGCACGTTGCGCACATCCTGCGGCAGATTTTTTTCCATGTGGCTTGGGAATGTCAAGTGTTGCGGCCCTTCTGGGAGGGGGTGGGTCAAGTACTCTTCTGTTCTGTGCCGCACCCTGGAGCTAAAACCCTGCATTGCGCTATTGGGGATGATGGAGGAGATTGTTGACCCTAGAGCGGAGTGTCTCTTTCTAAGGGTGGCTTGTTGGGTTGCCAAACGGAATGTGCCCGTGCATGGAAGCAGAATAAGCCACAGACTGTCAGAAGCTGGTGCACAGGGATGGACTGGTGCGCTCACCAGGAGAAACTGATCTTTGAGGCTCGTGGCTGTCCTCAAAAGTATGATTGAATATGGGGGAAATGGTGTAGCTACTATGGAGTGTCGATTTGATCCTGTAATGCTTTACAATACTGATGATTGGACTTGGTGTAATGCTGTGCATGTGTATCGATCATTTTTTAACTGTGTTACAATCTGTTCTGATGCAAATCTCTTAATAAAGTTGGTTATAAAAAATGTTTGTGCCTAATTTGAAGATATACAGCTATTGGGTGAGATATAACCTTATGGAGATGAATGTTAGCTCAGAGAGTTGTAAATGTGGCAAGTAAGAGACAATGTTCTGACTGTGGCATTCAATGGATCGATTTGTTTTGCTTGACAATAGAATACAAATCTTTTCCATTGAGCCGCATAGTATGCATGAGTGGTATGTCTACTGGCTTTTTAAAGAAGGGTCATACATTTAGGTGGGAGATTGAGATAACCGAATTCTATGACCTTAGGAGCCAGATCGCCAGGTTGAGAGACTTGGGATCGGGTTGCCTAATTTCTCCATGGTTCGAAGTGAGAACGTCCGGCCTACTGGGGAGCTTATTGTGGGAACTACAGAGAGGTCCAGTAATGTTGTGAACTAGGACTGATGGGCCCATGTGGGAGCTACTAGCATGAGTGTAAGAGAGGTTTGCCTGAGCTATCGACCCAGAAATGTAAGGAAAGGGAGAGGAGGAAAAAGCGTAGGCAAATGTCCCTGACCAATTAATCCAAAGTGTGTTGCCGCTGGATCATGGATGTGGGAACTTGGAGGCGAAGTTTGGGCATTTGGCGTTGTCCGCAGATACGAATAGATCTAATTGGAGGAACCCCTATCTGTTTAAGTATGGGAGGAGGACTTGCAGGTGGTGTTCCCACTCGTGGACTTGTTGCCACATCCTGCTGAGCAGGACGGCAAAATCGTTGATAAAGACAGCTTATCTGTCGAAACGCATTACTGGACTAATAAACCTGCACTTGGTAGTACCTCCTGAGTGTGCGCTTCATTTGCTGAACTTTGTGGTGTGATTTATACACCGACAGGCTCCGCCGGTTCAGCGATATATATATATATATATATATATATATATATATCTCAATCAAACAAGGTCTGGATCTAAAGAACGTTGTCAAAATAGATTATGAACTTGGTATTGTATTACCTTAGTGCCGCAGAAGCATATGCAGCTCCGTCCTCACTCAGCACCTTGCAATGCTCCTTCAGGGAGTCCTCCACCAGTTCCTCCACCACCTCAGAGATATGCTGCACAAAGTAAAAAGTGCACGTTTGTAAGAAAAGAAATTATAGTATTCTTTGCTCTTCAGTTCCTACATTCATATACATGCAAGTTAAGCCAATGAATAGAGTACTGAACATGGGAAAGAGGCATGTACATTATGACATTAACCAATTGGACTCCTCCACTTTAACAAAGAGAAAACTTATCAGTGGTCAGATGACACTTAAACAGATACGGGGGGAGATTATTGAAAGTTTGCGCAACTAAATTTTGGAGCACTGCCAACAGGACTGAAAATGGAAAGTAAACTGGAAAATTAAAAAAGGTAAAGCAACATTTATTATAACCTGCCATGAGATTGAAAGTCCAACTTTCTGGACCTATATGGACCCTGTTCCATCCTGATTTAATTGAATGTTACATACATTTCTTGATTTTGTAGACCGCATGCTAGTTCCCTTTAAGAAGTTTTATTTTATGTTAAGTTTCTGATATTTAGTGTTGTTCATTAAATCTTACCAATTAGGATTTATTAAAAACAGATACAGTTTGCTAAAAGATTTCCTGCTGTCTTTCTCACATTTAGAAACTGTAGGTTAGGTGGATATATGTGTGGAAATTCCAAATGTATGGAATTTCAGTTTGTCTGGAATTTCTGTTACCGTTCAGTTAGCTCCACACATGTAGGCACTTATTACACAATAAATCCCACAGAATTTCTCCAGGTAGCTCCAGGGCCGCAGTTTTCCCCACTCTATAGGGTTTTAGGATGAAATATACCACTTTCCCTAAAAAAGGGGATAGCTCGCACTGGCTGCCGCGCTGTCACCTATGGCAGGGTTCAGTTCAAATTAAACTGATGATGCTCCTTCACCAAACATGCCCAATTAATTCAACATGAATTTTATGCCAATGATGCACTAGGATCTATTCAAAAGTTGGAAAGAATGCTAGTGTCTATTGATAAGCAATATGTTTGATTAAGGGAAAATGAGGAATAATGTTGATCATAAGCAGATAGACTCATTATTGTCAAATTAATCACTGAGTCATGTGACCACACATCAAAGCAGCCACAAGGGAAATGTATACATATGAAACAATGGCCAGACAAAACTTGAGGTGAAACACCTGAAATCTAAATTATGAAAAAAGATACAGATTCACCGAGATCCCAATTAGTCAATGGAAATACATAGGTTAATGGGAACAACTTATCTAGACTTATTTCTGAGAGTCAGTAGGAGTGAGTGGGCTGACATATACGGAAATATACCAAAATACTTCACACATCTACAGAATAGAGAAGTTTAATGGTATTAGCTGCCCACAAAATTAAACGTAAAAAGTTTCGAACTGCCTGAAATGTCTTGCAGGAACTGTGAGGAGGGAGAATGGGCACTTAACATGGCTATGCTCATAACTTACAATCCTATGGTAAGAGAAGGTGCAATGAGACGGTGTTGCAAATTTTACATGCAAACAAACCATGAATCTATGATTCTCCGCTTCATGATGAAGGATGGTGGGCAGATTTAAAATAAGTGTGTGGTGATAGCGGGACAATTGCTGGAACTGGGAAGAAGGAGGGGTCTGTAACCATTACACAAATGCTGCAGAAACTGTGTTACATTTTAGCATTAGAACAGGTTGCTTACTCCATCTATAAAACACATGTCGAGGACACAACAGCCTCTGACTTATTCTAAGATGAAAGATCAAAGTCTCATATCAAGCCTCAAACACTATATTTCTCCTAAACCTATTCATTTAGATGGTTAGGGTAGTCACTGTAACATCTATTAGAAGTGAAAGAACATATATATGAATTACAAACTGACTGCCTGATGCTGCCTGTAGTGACGCAAATACCAGCGATTCTATTTGTGGGGAAGGAGTTGACGGATGAAATGGAGGGGGTGATAGTCTTGCCAACTAACACATTGTTAAAAAGCAAAGTATGTTCAATATTTGCATTAAAAGTTAAAAAAACAGGCCAGCACCCATAGAAGATGGGTGCTTGACTCCACAGCACTGCAGAGACTAAACTACGCTGTCACAGAGATTTAACACAATGGATGGGAGATACTTTGCTTAGTATAAGCAATACAGTGGCGTAACAACAGCCCCCGTAGCCCCTGCAGTGCGGGGGGCCCGAGCTCTAGGGGGCCCACTCCGGCACTGTGCACGGGAGGCAGGCCTCTGGCCTGAGAGCTCCTGACTGGGTCTGGAGCGTGGGGGGCCCCCTCCATGTATTTTGCAGGGGGGCCCCCCTCAAGTTTCATTATGCCATTGAAGCAATATATGTATTGTATTGTAATTCATAAAGAAGGATCCACTAGAAACAAAAAAGTATAGCCATAGCTCACTTAATAATGTTGACAGCAAAATCTACGCTAAAATCTTGGCGCAAGACTTAAACAGTTCTAGACACTCTTATTCACCCAACTCAAATTGGCTTCCTAAAAGTAAGGCTAGCTAGTGACATCATCAGTCTATTCAAGCATGTTATGCAAAAGGCTAAGCTGCAGAACACAGCCTCAGTGGTACTGGACGCAGACAAGGCATTCGATAAAGTATCTCGACCATCGTGCTTCAGCTAGTGGGAATACATAAGCAGGGTTTTTCCATGGTACTAAGAACCTACAGCCAGAATTAGAGTGAAAGGAGGCCTCTGTGACAAATGCTAACAGAAGGAACTAGGCAAGGATGCCCCTTGTCCCCACTGTAGTTTCAGCTAGAAATAAAACCACTATTGACTTCCAGAAGGGCAAAAAATATTGCAAGAGATCAAATCAAGCACAATGAAAGTGGCAGACAATGTGCTGATGGTTAGAAAGGGAGGAGGAAAATGGATTCCATAAATAATCACTATAATTTCATATGTTGAAGTATCAAGTTACTCTTCAAGATAAAACTGATGTTTTTTTCCTAAACAACATTGTAACCCCTCAGTACGGGGTCAATCAGGATTAAAATGGCAAAGTTGATGTATCTGGTTTTGAAAAGACCTAATTGAATCAGGTAAATACAACAAGAAGATTATACTTCCTCACAATATGGCCACGGAAATAAATCACATGGTGGTGTAGGGTTTAATTCATAAAAATGATGGTTGCACCACAAGTTAACTTTATTCCCATCATGTTTCCAGTGTATTTCTCAGAGAACCTCTTTAAAACGTTGGATAAGTAGATCTTGAGTTGACTATGGAAGTCAAAAAAAGCTTGTATCACATTAACAAACCTCATACTTAATAACACTTTAGGATGTATCAACCTACCAGACCTCTACAAATAACAAAAAGGCTTTTTGGCATACTTAAACAACTTGTCTAATACTAAGATCAACTTACAGGTTTCAAGAAAAAACTCCCACAGCCCCAATATGAGTATGTACAAAGAATGAACTTCTATTTCCACTAACTCCAAGCTCCACCCTAATCACAAAGCAGATGAAAGTATGCCATTCACTCTACACAATGAAAACATCACAACCAACACACGAGAATCTCTAGCCCAGAAACTCAACAACGAAAAGCATAAAGCAACACATGCCTCACAAGAGTTTAATCCAAACATTAGGAAGGAGAGGTAGCTGATATACAAAGCAGAAAAGTCCATGAAAGGATTCACATTAATTGGTGAACAGGACACTGAGAACTATCCTTTGTAGAGTTGCAATACACATGTAAGTTGTCCAATATAGACATCTAAACATTTCTTACACTGAAAACTGTACTCACTACAATGACAAAATTCCACAGCACAGATCTACCACAGCTACTTAAAAAGCTCATTTCACAAAAACACTTGAAGGCCAGAACATATTAACTTCAAGTTCCACGCTATATGTCACTAAAACAAAAAATACAGGACAAATGGAACGGGCTGCAAAGAAAATCTAATCAACCTTTACTACAACTGTAGACTTGGTCAAAAACAACAAGTTACTTACCTTCGGTAACTCTCTTAATGGTGGACTCTATCTAACACAAAGAGATGATGGAAGGAGTGCTGAAACTTTTCAGACACTCACCCCCAGTCACAGATCTGGGTTGAATCCATCATCATTCTTTAGCTCACTTCGCCACGATCAGTTCAGACCCAGCCATATGCAAATCAGTCTTGACCCTGTGCCTCATGGGAACACTCCAACCCGAACTGCCAAGCAAAGGTCTTCCCTGAACCGGAAACAAGCATCCTGGGACCGGTTTCAGGGTAACACCCATCATCAGCCAGGCTAGCTTGAATCCAGTGGCAAAGTGAGCAAGGGACCCACGTCTGGGCATACCCTGCCAACTTAGGGCGAACAAAGCAAACACAAAGAGATGATGGACGGAGTGCTGAGACTGATTTGCACAGGGCTCGAAAAATCCACTCGACCGCTCGAGTTTGCGAGCTAGATTTAACGAGGGCGAGCTATTTTTAGGTCCTACTCGCCCTTTCTGGCGAGTAGGAAGACAAACTAACTTTTGTCCTCTGTCTTTGAAAACGGAGCAAATGTGACAAGATAACAAGATTTAATGGCATTTTTATTGCTCACAAAGTGAATGAGCAATAAAGATGCCTTTAAATCTTGTGATCTTGTCACATTTGCTCTGCATTCAGAGACGGAGGTCAAGTAGGTTGCAGTTAGGTCGAGGAGATTTTTCAAGGTACTAGACCTGCAGGAATAGTAACATTTTTTTGGATTTTTCGAGCCCTGGATTTGCATATGGCTGGGTTCAAACTGGAATGGCATGGTGAGCAAAAAAACGATGGGTTTAGGCCCAGATCTCTGTACTGGGGTGAATGTATGACATTGTTCTGCATTCTGTCCATCAATTGTGCTTTTTGCATTTGTCACCCCGAGTGGGACGGGTATGCCCAGACGTGGGTCCAGTGCTGTTCCTGCCACTGGAGTCAAGCTATCCTGGCTGATAAAGGGTGACACCCCGAAACCGGTCCTAGGATGCTTGTTTCCAGTCCAGGGAGGACCTGGCCTGGCAGTTCGGGCTGGACTGTTCCCATTGGGCGCAGGGTCAAGACTGATTTGCATATGGCTGCTTTCAAACTGGAATGGCATGGTGAGCAAAAAACGATGGATTTAGGCCCAGATCTCTGTACTGGGGTGAATGTATGACATTGTTCTGCATTCTGTCCATCAATTGTTCTTTTTGCATATGTCACCCCGATTGGGACGGGTATGCCCAGACGTGAGTCCTGGGCTCTCCATGCCACTGGAGTCGAGTTATCCTGGCTGATGAGGGGTGAAACCCCGAAACCTGTCCTAGGATGCTTGCTTCCAGTCCAGGGAGGACCTGGCCTGGCAGTTCGGGCTGGACTGTTTCCATTGGGAGCAGGGTCAAGACTGATTTGCATATGGCTGGGTTAAACTGGAATGGAATGGTGAGCAAACAACGATGGATTTAGGCCCAGATCTCTGTACTGGGGTGAATGTATGACATTGTTCAGCATTCTGTCCATCAATTTTTCTTTTTGCACAGGACTATCTAACCACGGATCCCTCACCTTTAGAATATCTCCAGGTGGCAGACTGAATTTGGAAGATTTTAACATCATAGCTCCCACGTGCCGATAGGTGGGGGATGTGCAGCTCGACGGTGACTTTGGTTGCCACGGAAGTGACGGTGAAGCTGTACATAAGTGGCACCCTTGCGAGTCGACAGTTTCTTTCTCGACTCTGCCTGCACACTGGAAGGCAGAGCCAAACAATAACAGACACCAAATATGTGCAGATGTCTAAACTGGAACCTTTGTAGTTGGAAAAAAGAGACCACTCCACAAAACGGGGGGCGGGAGGACATTGAGGAATATGCGGTTAGATTGACTATCCACCAGAAATCGCTTTACCAAAGATAAGTAACTTGTTCTTCCGATGGATATTTTTAACCACAGATCCCTCACCTTTAGAATAGATACCAAAGTAGTACCTCTCAGGGTGGTGGGTCTATGGAACGGCTCAGACCAAAAAGTCCTGCCGGACCGATGGGCGAAATGCCCTTCTTGTTAGACCTGGCTGTAAATGCAATAGTGCTTAGTGAATGTGTGCACTGATGCGCACATCGTGGCCTTACAGATGTCAAAGACCGGCATTTCCAGTGCCAGTGCCAGCTCAGCAGTAGCAGCCTTGGCCCTAGTCGATGGCTCTCAATCCCACTAAAGTCCCCTTCTTGCTCAGTGCGGAGCAAATCTTAATGCAGACAACTATCCACCTTGATAGAGTCCTTTTCTGCACTGCCTTGCCTTTCTTTGCCCTAGAGAAACCCACAATGACGTGATCATCCAGATGGTCTTTGGAGAGTTCGATGTAAAAACGTATAACTTAGAATCCAGGCGACGGAGTGTTTACTTCTCTTTGGAGGGGTGCGGCATGGCAAAGAATGGTGGGTGAATGAAGACTTACCCAACGTGAAAAGCAGTTAGGTTTGGGGAAAAGGGATGCCTTGGTACTCAGCACCACTTTGTCGAGTAAAAGGTTTGTGTATGGTGGCTGCACCCCAAGAGAGCTTGGAGTTCACTCATTTTGCGAGCAGAGGTCACTGAAGCAGGAAACATATACTTCAGAGTCAAGAGATGTAATGGGCATCTGTGCATAGGTTCAAATCGCATGACCTGAGAGAAGTGTGGACCAAATTAAGATCCCATTGTGGCATCACAAAGTGTTTGGGGGAGACAAATAAGTCAAACCTTTTATAAGCCTCATCACAACAGGTGATCTGAACAAGGACAGCTGGTCCGGTAAATGTATAAAGGCCAAAATGGCTGACAAATAATCTGTAACGGTGTGCACTGCAAATCCCTGCTAGGCTAAGTATAAAACAAATGGGACAACTGTAAGAAAGTGGCTCTGTATATACTGTTCCCAAATAGGTACAGTGTGCACAGAGTCCACAGTCCCCAGTGGCTTGGCAGAGGCTAAAGTTAGATATAACCTTACTCTCTAAAGTGGTAGCTTGGTCGAGCAGTAAGGCAGTATCAGAGGACAGTGTAAAGCATTTGTTGTACACACTCAATCAGCAAATGAAGTCACACACTCAAGAACTGAACTCTAGGCCAATTTGTTTGGTATATATAAAAAAATATATACAGTTTTTATTTTAGAACCAAGGAAGCTTGATGCAGATAAAATACTTTTCGATTACAGGTACTGAATGAATACTTTTTCAAAGGCAAGTGCACTTTGTACTTTAGAGTTTGCAGTAGTTGTCAAGTTATTGTACAATTTCAGAAAACTCAATACATTACTTTCAATGGACTTTTTAAGATAAATGCATGTAAATCACATTTGGATTACTTTTTGTAACTCAGTACTGGATCATGGATTCAGCACCGGGGTAGTACCTGGAAACAGTTGTGTAAAATCGTTTTAGTCAAATATATGATTTTTAAGCAATATTTAGCTGTTTCAAAAGTGGACACTTAGAAGAATTTTTGCACAGAATCCCCAATGTTATCCTATGGAAGGAATTTCAAGTTAAAGGTACGGTACGTTACGATTACTTTTGTAACCCCAATGATGGACCAGGGATTCAACACGAGGACAGTACCTGCAAACAGTTGGAAAAAGTCGGGTTAGTGATTCGTGCGATTTTTAAGGAATTTCTTTAGTTTTGAAAAGTGGGCACTTGGAAACTTTTCCGGTAAAAATGTTTCAATGTTATCCAACGGCAAAAACCCAAGTATCGGTTTTTAAGGAGTTAATCGGTCTTGTTCGGATCAGTGCTGGAGCCTTTTCTCCAGCACTGGGGTCTCTCCTGGAATCAGGTGAGAATTTTCGAATTCGGGCTTCGGTCGATTTTTAAAGAATATTTGCAACTTTCAAATTTGGACACAGAAGAATTTCCGAGTGAAATTGTCTCAATGTTATTCAATGGCGAAAAACAAAGGAACGGTTTTGAACAGGTTAATCGGTCTTGTTCGGGTCAGTGCTGGGGTCTTGTCTCCAGCACTGGGGTCTCTCCTGGGTTCAGGTGAGATTGTGCGGATTCGGACTTCGGGCGATTTTAAGGAATATTTGCAACTTTCGAAATTGGACACTTGGAAGAAATTCCAAGTGCAGCCAGCCAATGCTACCCTAGGGAGGAATTTCAAGTGGACGGTTTTAGGGCAAACACTCGACTGGCGAATTTGATCTTCTGGGGGTAGACTCAGAGGTCTCCCAGGTTCAGGATGATGTGATCTCTGCACCCTCAGCGGCACTGGGGCGGCCGGATGCAGAGTGCTGTCGGGTCTTCGGGCGCCCAATGGTTTCCTATGGAGAAGTTGCCTGACGAACAAACACTGCAAGCTCGGGGACGGAGATTCTTCAGGTGTGACCACCACTTCGAGAGGTAAGTTGGGAAGGTAGAGGACGGGTAGACACCCAGGAGTTGGGCACAGGGGGCCGTGGGGCGCCGGGTGCAGGGGTGTCTTTTGGTGTCGGAAATCTTACCCTCTGATGATCGCGGTAGGAGGGGTCCCTTGTTCTGAGGCTGCAGGCGTCGTCCGGGTCGTCGAGGAGGGTCCGTGGGTGCTGGATACTGGGTCCCAGTCGCCGGGGGGACGTCCTCGTGGTGTTGGTTCACCTCAGCTCGGGCCAGGGTCGGCGGGTGCAGAGAGGTGTGGATTCGCGGTTCCGGGCCAGGGCCTGGTCTTGTAGCTTTTCTTTAAGCAGTACCACTGCTCGTGGGAGTCCCTGTCTTGAAGTCTGTGGCAAGGCAGTCAGGTCCTCCGGGTTTGGTGAGGTTGCTGACCACAAGGGAAGCCGGGGTTTCGCAGGAGCAGGTTCAGGGGTCGACAGGCCGGTAGGGCTGGGGCCAAGTCAGTTGTCGTCGCCTCTTTGTTAGCAGCTGCACGGCTGGTCTTCTTGCTTCGTCTTCTATCTTCTTTTCTTCTTGGGATCTGAGGAAGGAAGGTTCAGGGTGCCCCTAAATACTAAATTTAGGGGTGGTTACAGGTAGGTAAGGGCAGGGACCAAGGGGTCCCTTCCCTGGGGTGGGTACACCCCCTATTCTGCCACTCTCCAGTGGGAGGGGGGCAGGAGCCTGTCCCTGGTTGGCTGGGTCCCCCCATCCTCAAGATGGCGGGGACTCAAGTTTGTGCTTCACCTTGCCTCCCCCACCTTAGGGGTGGAGTTGGCAGAGGTGGGCACAACCCATTTCCTGCCTCTGGTTTTCCTGTCGGTTCTCCCGCCAGAAGTGGGGGTAGAACCAGTGGGGACCAGTTTGCTGGGAGCAGCAAATGGTCTGGGGAAGCTCAAAAGGCGGCAGGCCTCTGAAGCTTCCCCTGCCCATCCTGGGGAGGAGGCTTTGGCACCTCTCCCCAGGATGTGCATTGTTTCAGGCCCCTGAGAGCAGATGGCTCTCAACCCAGGGGTCCAGAAACATGTCTGGTGGTGGCAGCCTGGGCAGCCACTCAGTCCAGGCACTGGAGGTCGGGTTGGTTTCAGGGGGCATCTCTGAGATGCCCTCTGTGTGCTTTACATTAAACCCCACACTGGCATCAGTGTGGGTTTAATGTGCTGAGAAGTTTGATACCAAACTTCTCAGTCCTCAGTGCAGCCATCATGGTGCTGTGGAGTTCGTAATGACGACCTCCCAGCACCATATATTTTTAAATGGCAGCACTGCACTTACAATGCCCAAGAATGGACTGGGGCACTGTAGGGGTACAGGGCTCATGCACCTGTACCCACACCACTGGCATAGGGCACCCAGCTAGAGGGGTGACTGAGGTATGCCAGGGCAGTGTTGTTGCTGGCATGGCACACAGGGATGTGTGCCATGTCGACTCTTCACTTTTGCTCTGCACCAAAACACGCAGCCTGCAAAGGCAGTGTGTGTGTGTAAAGGAACAGGGTCCCTAAGGGTGGCACAATAAGTGCTGCAGCCCTTAGGGGCCTGTCCTGGTCACAGTGCCCTGGGTACCTGTGGTACCATTTACCAGGGACTTTACCTGTGGCCAGGGTTGCCAATTGAGTTTAGGCATCAATGCAGTTTTAGGGAAGGAACACAGGCCCTGGGTACCTGATTGGCAGGAGCCCAGGGCACACTCAGTCAAAGCACATCAGCAATTCAGCACAAAAAAAATGGGGGGCATACCATGCAAGAAAGATGGCACTTTCTCACAACAACATTCAACAGTATGGCCTGTAACGTTTCAGTTTTGTGGGTGCCAAACCGGGTTACAAACTTGTCCCAGCACCTGGCATACACAGGCTTTGCAGAAGGGTGCCTGGCAACCAGGATTACATACACAACCTTTGGAGGAAGATTGAATGCAGTCAACTGCGACAGCTCAATCTCCACACATGGAGGTGCAGATTGTGCACATTCGGGTACAGGAGCATGCCCTGCTGCTACAACAGGAGATCCCCTCAAAGATGTAGCCTGAATGGAGAACAGACGTTTGTGCCCTGAAGTTCTTCGTATAGCACTCTCTTCGCCCAATCAGGAGCCACTGGGATGACTTGGGCCTGGTCATTCCTGATCTTCTTCAGAATTTGGGGGCAGGAAAGGTAGTGGCGAAAAGGCATACAGGAGTTACATGCTCCACTGTATCTGGAATACGATCTTGCAATCCAGTGTGCAAATGTTTTGACACTGCGTGTTCGACAGTGGTGAAAACATCTAGCCAGAGTTCACCCCACTGTTGGAAAATCCTCTGTGCCAACTTCCAGTGTAACTACCATTTGTGATCCGCCAGGCACCGCCTGCTGACGTTGCCCGCCCCACCGTTCAAAGATCCTGCAAGGTGGTTCCCAGCCAGGGAAATGCCCTGGCACTCCAGCCTACCCAAGAGTTGAAGTGCCGACTGGCACATGAAGCAGGACCCTGCCCAGTTTGTTGCAGTACCACATAGTGGTGTTGTTATCCGTGAGAACCTGAACCAGCCTCCCTTTGGTGGATGGTAGGAAGGCTTTCAGCACCAAGTGAGTGGCCCGCAACATCAACAAATTGATGTGGAGATGGGTCTCTGCCAGAGGCAGAGTCCTCTGATTTGAACCTCCACCAGATGACCTCCCCCATCCAGCACTGATACATTGGTCATCAATGTCAGCTCTGGGTGGGGCAGGGAGAGAAGTCTGCTGCTGGTTCAATTGAGGCTGAGACACAACTGCAGGTCCTTTGTTATCTTCTCCAAAACTTGGATGGAATTCAAAACGTTCCCATGAATTCAGGGCGTCAGGATCCACTGCAGAGGTCACATATGCCATCTGGCATAGTCAACGAGCAGGATACAGGATGCCAGGAGGTCTAGAAACCCCAAAACAAGTCTCATCAAGACCCAGGACTGAGACTGAAACATCAGGATCATAGCCAGAATGTCCTGGACTCGCAGTGGAGGGAAAGCCTGGCACTGCATTGTATCCGGGGTGGTTCCAATAAAAGGGTGCCTCTGCGAAGAAGTCAGGTGTGACTTCGGCACGTTGATAGTGAAGCCCAAGGATGTCAGGAGGGTCTCTGTTGTCTGGTAACTAACTATGGGAAGCCTGCCTTCAATAGGTATACGTCTAGGTAGGGGAAAACTGGCATCTCCAACCTCCGAAGGTGAGCTGCGACCACCGGCATCACCGCCATGAACACCTGAGGGGCACTGGTGAGACCAAAGGAGAGCAAGGAAAATAGAAAATGCTCCTAGCTCACCTTGAACTTCAAGTAGTGTCTATGGAACTGTAGGACAGGTACATGAAAGTAGGTGTCCTGCAGGTCCAAAGTGACCATCTAATCACCTGGATATAGGGAAGACAGAACCTGGCCACGCATGAGCATCATGAAAGTGTCATTCTTCAAGAAGGAGTTCAGAGGGTCAAGATATAAAATCAGACATTGTCCACTGTCCCTTGGCATGAGGAAATAGTGGAAGACACAGCCAGAGCCTATTTGCTGGGCAAGGACCCTCTCTATGGCTCCTTTGGTCAAAACAGCCCGCAGTTCATGGAGCAAAATAGACATTTGCTCTTTTGAAAGATGTTTGGATGTGGGTGGAAGATGCAGAAGGTCATACAGCAGGACTAAAAAATCTAGAATTTATCAGGATGATCTATTTTTAGGTCCTACAGGCCTGTTCTGGCGAGAGAGATTGAGCCGGCAAAGAAGAGAGGTGTTCAGTTCATTCAGAACTTGAATGAGCAATAAAGAAGCATTAAAATCTTGCTTTCATCTTGTCACATTTGCTATTCATTCCAAGAAGGAAGTCAAACATCAGCTTAAGTATTTGCTGAAATCAGATTTCCACACATTATCGTTTGTATACTATATATTTTAATCAGTACAACTGCAAGCCAGTGGGAAAGTTTGTGGCCATTTCAATGTAAAATGCGCTGTCTATAAACGAGAGTACACTACCACATCATGCTTCATTAATATATATGAATTAAACGTGTGAGTTTTAAAATATTAACTGAGGAACATTCCTGCCCCGCCTGGTGACAATGCTATTAGTGATCTCCGAGACAAGTCAGAGTTTAGTCTGTTCAAAGAAATAATCTTTTTGTACGTTAAGACATGCTGGACTCACATATTTGAAGGTGCTCTTGTATGTGATAATGAAGAAAAAGGCGACCTGGTGAAATAAAATATTTGCCTAGGATCACAATTTGAGATCAGCTTATGAGTAAAGCACATTAC
This sequence comes from Calotriton arnoldi, assembly GCA_963921515.1. Classification (NCBI taxonomy): domain Eukaryota; kingdom Metazoa; phylum Chordata; class Amphibia; order Caudata; family Salamandridae; genus Calotriton; species Calotriton arnoldi. The sequence continues at coordinate 1,156,479 of CAWUFW010002144.1, read as the reverse complement.
AATTAGGTAGATCAGATTTTTCAAGTCACTAGAACTGCAGGTCTGCTGTTTTATGATTTTTCAAAGCCTGTAAGGAAAGACAGGGCATAGTGTCTTTGGATGATCTAAAGGACCTGCTTGTCAGATGTTCTATTTTGCCACCTTTGGAGGAAATAACTGATCCTGTCTCCCACAAAGGGTTTACGTGCCACTGAGGGCAAAGTAACACAGTTTAGAAGCTGTTGTCGTAGGGGCTGGGAGGTTTGATGCCCTTGGTATCCCAAACACTGTCAGTTTGATCCTCATCCCGACCACAAAAGAACGTCAATCCCTAGAGCAGCCTCACAAGGGGCGAAACTGTTGAGGATATTGTCTCGCTGGGGTAGAAGGGTTCACGCTATGGCCCAGCTTTTTTTTTTTTTAACCGTTCCAACACAGAGTCTCGCCAAACTGGCAAGACCCATTGAAAGGCATATCCATCAAAGAGGCTTGCACATCCCCAGAGAAGCCCCTTGCTCTCAGCTATCTCTTGATCACTCTTTCCACTGGCGGTGCGAGGGAGAACGCAATATAGTGTGCTGGAAGTGTCCAATCCTCTGGCCTCCTGCAAGTCATCACCGTAGTGCTGTAGAAAATATTCCCACTCTTCTCCATGTCATCTAAAAGGTTGGTTGGCTCTGATCAGAGTCTGAACCGAAAAGGTATTAGAGTACTGGGGTGAGGCTGCGAGGCAAAGGCAAGGTTTTGTCAGAGTCTGAATAAAATGGTGATAAGTCGGCTAGTACTGCTTCGGGAGGCAACCTCTGTCGGGCCGAGAAGAATTTGGCTCGGATAATAGGATCAGTGCCTTCCATTGCTGCCCGCATCAATATCAAAGGGGCTGACATGGATTTTGGTGCTGAACTGAAAGTCAGCTCTGGCATTACAGTTGAACCTCAGGAGGGTTCAGCAGGCACAGTCTGTTCATAGGCTGTAACCACTGGCGGTAACACAACAGTAGCCCTCCCCGGATCCTTAGAGTCCAAGGGCATGCCAGAGGGAGCCAGAACAGTGCCAAAAATGTTTTTGCAACATTCCCAATGGACCCAGAAACTCGGGGTGTATCAGTTGTAGAATCAGCTCCTCGACGAGGGACCGGAAACGATACTGCGAATTACCTTGTCATCCTTGCGATTTCTCAGATTGAGAATGGCAGGACTGGGACGAATCCCACATAGACCTTCTTTTTCTTCTGCTTCGACTTACAAGAAGACATGGACCACGACAAGTACCTGTCACATGAACCACCTCTAGAGTAGGAACGGATCCGCACCCTCAACTTTGAGCAGGAATTTCGAGATTTCTTTTACTGCTAGGCAACATAAAGCTTCAAATTCCTGGATGCCTTAAGGTTCATCAGGGGACACTCCTCGCAGGACATGGAGTCATGCGTTGAACCCAAACACCAACGGCATACCTTGAGGAGATCTGTCAGACATTTGTTTGCGACAATCCCTATAAGGCTTAAACCCTATAGTTTAAGGAGGGGGCATAGTTCTCTTGCAAACTGGGAAAATTAACATTTTCTAAGAAAAAACTTTCAGTGATGATGACAAAGTTAGAAGTGAGCTCCGCATCCGCAGTCAACTCACAGGGGTGGTGCTTATATGCGGATCCACCATCACTTCTGGGGTGGAATAAAGTCAAAATGGAGCTGCACGGAACCACCTATCAGAACGCAGTAGCAATGCTGTTAAAAAGTTCCGGATCTAGTATCTAGGGATATTCTAAAGGTGAGGGATCTGCAGTAAGAACTATCCATCAGAATTTGGAATTCGGGGGGCGCTAGAGAGCCGGCTGCAAGATGGCCGCCATGTAGTGAGGCTCTGCAGGCTGGGCAGCTAATCCTTCAGTTATCCTGGAGGCGGCCTGCCCATCGCGACCTGAAAAGGTGTGGGATTGAACCTGCATAGGCTGCTGCAGCTGCTGGTGAAATCGGCGACGGGAGAGCGCTGGCTCCGGAGATAAGCGGCGGGATCACCCGTGGAGTAAAAATGGCGGCCCCGGTCTGACTGCTGCGGAGGCTGGGCGAAATCCGAACTGACCCAGCCGGAGGAGGTGCTGCGACTCAAATCCCACCTGGTGGTGGCGGAGGCGACTGGCGCTTGTAGAGGGGGAGACCTGAGCCCGGCGGACGCTGTGGGACGGTGAGAGGCGGGGGGACTGCGGCCCTGCCTCTCGGCCCTTGGCTCTGCATCCTGCGAGGTCCCCCCCCCCAGCGGCGCCCAGGCTCTGAGAGGTGAAGCGGGCGGCAGCTGTGCCAGGTAGGAGAGCGTCGGCCGGGAGGTCGCCCGGCGGGGTGTGCTCTCAGGAGCCGGGAGAGGTGAAGCGGAAGGCGGCTCGCCCGTGAGAGAGCGGCTCCTGTCGTGAGGAGATCGCCCCTGGCTGGGCCCGCCTGGGCGGCCCTGGCCTGGCGCAGCACGGCGAAGCCCGCCGTCGAAGTGCAGCTGGCGGGTGGGCGAAAGGATCCTTGGTGCAACGCGGTCCCTGCTGTGATAGAACCAGACGGCGGGGGCCGGGGCAAACGGAGCCGCAGTCTGCAGCTCGCCAGTGCAACGGGGCAGACCCTCCTGCAGACTAGCGGGGCGCACACGGGTCGGCCCGAAATGAAGGTGCGGCGGGATGTGGGGCACGGCGACAATGCGCGGCCTGGCTCCCTAGCGGATTTTGCGGCATAGGGGCCTCCAGCCATTTGTGTATGCGCGTTTGTGTGGTGAACCGGGGCCAAGGCCTAGACCCCCGTGGTGAGCGAATCTGGGCCCTCACAGACAGGACAACAGACACCACCTTGCGGCCTGGAGAGGCAGGTCTGGGGGTCCTGACAGGCTCCTGCTCTGGCCCGGATTGCTTGGCCCTGAGTCTGGGCGGACCTGGTGAGTCTGGCTGGGAGGCCCAGCCTGGGGACAGCCTATCGCCTCGGCACTGGAGGCGACGAGAGCCCTTTCCCCCTAAACGTGCCTTGTGGCGGCCCTGAGGTTTCGGGGTATCTGAGGACAGCCTGAAGTCCATGAAGAGTGCGGCCGCTGTTGCACGGCAGTAGCGGAGCCGGTGGGGGTGACGCGGGCCCGGAGTGCGCCCGGGGGGCGACCTCGGACGGCCAGTCCTGGTCAATACCGTTTCGGAGGGACTTCCTCTAAGCCGAATGAGTAGTCTGGGCACCATGGGCAAAGCAGATGCCAAACAACCAAAAATTTCCTTCGACCTACGCAAAACCCCCAAAGGGAACGCCCCCCCGGTGGAGGAGCCCGACGGTGAGAACATGGCAGCTGCGCCGGACACCGAGCCAAGCATACGCGCCATGTTTGTCGAGCTGAAGCAATCCCTGGCAGCAATAGACTTAAAAATCGACTCAATGTCTGACCGCCTGGACCGGCTGAAAGACAAAGTGGCAAACCACGACGAGCGCCTGACAGCGGTCGAACAGCGGACCTCCGCGCTGGAAGATGAAGGCACGGCGACACGTGAAAAATTGCTCAGCATGGAAAAGGTACTTGAGATCATCCGGAATAAAAATGAGGACCTTGAAGCCAGGTCCCGGCGCAACAATCTGCGCATTCTGGGTGTCCCAGAGTCCACCGTGATGACCCGGGTGGAGGACTACGTTGAGGACATGCTTCGGTCCCTTTTTGGGGATGCCCTATCGTCCATGTGTGTGGTGAAGCGTGCACACAGATCCCTGGGCCCGCCCCCCCCCAGGCGCCCCAGCCCTCCCATCATCGCGAGGCTGTTGAACTATAGGGACTGGGACACGGTGCTACGCAAGGCCTGCGACCTGCAGGACACCAGATATCAGGGCAATGTTGTTTCATTCTTTCCGGACTTTACACTATCCGTCCAGGCTGCCCGTCGAGAATTTGTGCCTATCAAGCGGATGCTGCAGCAGCAGGATGTCAAATGATCTCTACTCTACCCGGCGAAATTACGAGTTTTCCACTCCGGAAAGACATCCTACTTTACGGACCCCAAGCTGGCCACCAAGTTAGCCCGCAGTCTCAAGCGCCCGAAGCCGGCTGCCACCAGGGACAGAGAACAGATGGTAGAAGACCCGCTCAATGAGAATGACTGATCACTATGCGGTAGCCTCACTTTACTAGACAAATTAATATGGACCCTAGTGTTTAAATGGTTCGACATTTGATCTATGCCCCTTGGGCACTTGCATTAACTGGTTATTTGAGCCGGACAGACATTGCGCTGGGTGCCCGCCTGACTGACACCGCAAGCCTTATTTGGGCTCTCTGGGCTGGGGAACGCCGAGCTCCCTGGCGCTGCCCCCAAAGGATGAGTCCTGTGCTGCTGTTGGCCCCTGGCGGCCCGGTTGAGTGTGGGTTTATGCTCTTCAGCCTAGTTGGGTGGCTGTTGTGGATGGGGGGCGGGTTGGGTGGGTGATGGTTGCGCTGATTGCGATGTTCTTTGATTGTCTCCCTTTTGTCTTCTATCCTTCCCCTATTTTTACCCCCTCTCTGGCCTCACTATTTCAGCTGCAGGTTTTTTTTTTCCCTCCCCCACCGCTCACGAATTGAGGAGCTGCGGAAATGGCTGAAAACTTAAATACCAAATGCATTCTTAAAGCAATCACCTGGAATGTGCGGGGCTTGAATGATTGTAGAAAGGTGCCTCTCGTGGCAGCACTGCTTAACCGGCATTGGGCGGATATATGTTTTCTACAAGAGTTACACTTAACGCGGGACACATATTCGCGCTTGCGTGCGGGCTGGATGGGCGAAAGATTTATTGCTGGCTACTCTAGTTATGCAAGAGGCACAGCCATTATCCTCAGAAAGGGTCTACCGTGGCATACACGCGCTGTTATCCATGATCCTATGGGTCGCTATGTGATCGCTGCAGGGTTCTAGGCGGATGCCCCATCAGACTGGTCTCGATATATGGGCCTAACGATGACGAACCCTTGTTCTTTAGTGAAGTATGGAGACTTGTGGAATCTCTGGGCCCGGGTGCAGTGCTGTGGGGAGGGGATTTCAATGTGGTGCTAAACCCTGAGAGTGACAGATTGGGGGGTTCGCGCCGGCCCCACCCGCGGGCTGCGGCGCAACTCCAGGTGTTGATGGAGGATTACGGCGTTATTGATGTCTGGCATCGGCTCCATCCGAATAGCCGTGAGGGAACCTGTGTTTCTACTGCGGGCCCTACGTGGTCCAGAATAGATTATTGGCTCATTTCCCATGACGTGGACACCTGGGTCAGACGCTGTGCTCATCTCGCCCGTACCCTTTCGGACCACGCCCCTGTGCTACTGGTATTTGCATTGCCAGATGCGCCGAGCAGGTCCTTTAGCTGGAGATTCCCTGCTGGGGCCCTCCGCGACCAGGTGTTTTGGGAGGACATCGAAGTCGCTATTACGGAATATTTTGAGTTAAATGTCGGCTCAGTAGACTCCCCGTCCACGTTGTGGGAGGCATTTAAAACAAAAATTAGGGGCAGATGCATCGCTAAACGGCTGGCGTCCTGCGTACTCTTAGAGGAGATTTGAGGCGACTCGAAAGCGAGATACAGTTGCTTGAGCAGGAATATTTTTATCTAATCGACTCCCAATCCTCGCGCAGCTCAGGTCAAAGATGGCAGAATTTGAAGAGGCTGCACTAAGGGAAACACATTACTTGGGGAAGGAGGCGCGCGCTCGTCAATATGGTCAGGGAGACAGAGCAGGTAAGACTCTTGCTGGATTGCTCAGAAAGCCGTGGGCAAATGAATACATCAGCGAGCTGCGCACGGGCGAGGACGAGTTAGTGGTTGGGCAGGAAGCTGTCCAGGCTGAAATGATGACATTTTATTCCTCGTTATATGCTGCACGCCAGCCGGGGGTGCCTCCGGACCTACTTGCTTTTTTCGATTTGAATGAGCTGGTCTGGCTTAGTGACGCCCACCGCAGGTACTTAGACGAACCATTCTCCGTAGAGGAGGTGATTGGTGCCATTCGGGCTATGCCCGGGGATAAAGGTCCAGGGTTGGACGGACTCACCTCTGCCTTTTATAAGGAGTTTGCGCCGCTGCTCATCTCCTCAACATGTATGAGGATTCCTTGGAACAGGGCGTCCTCCCCCCTTCCCTTCGCGAGGCCCTTATAGTGACCATACTTAAACCGGATAAGGACCCGCTGCACAAGTTACTAACTTGTGTAACGATATATCTGTAAGAGACAGTAGTTAGTGACAGATTCCTTACCTTAGAATATCCCCAGGCGTCAGGCTGGATCCGGAAAATTTTTGCGTAGCAGTACCCTTGCGCGTCGGTAGGCGGCGTCGTGCGGCTCCGCGTCCGTCGTCGGCGTCGTGATCGACGGGGTGACGTCGCGGGCAGTACTTAGACGCCGCACCTGCGCGCTGACGTCAGTTCTGTACACGACTTTCCGCGCCAGGAACGCAGAGCCATGCAAGAAGCTGACATAGGTGTCTGAAAAATACTAGGGCCCTGAAAGGGATGTCCTTAACCCTAGAAATCAGTTCGCAGAACGGGGAGGATGGGTGGGGCGGTAAGGAATCTGTCACGAACTACTGTCTCTTACAGATATATCGTTACACAAGTTAGTAAATTGTGCATCTGAAAGAGACACGTTAGTGACAGATTCCTTACCTTAGAATAGATACCCCAGCAATACCAACCCCGGTGGTGGGTCTGCGAACAAAGATCAGACAAGGAAGTCCCGGAGGACAGAATGGCCAAAGAAGCCGTCCCTCCGGACCTTACTGTCAAGGCAGTAATGCTTGGTAAACGTGTGCAGCGAGGCCCACGTAGCTGCCTGACAGATATCCTGCAGCGGAACACCGCGGCCTAAGGCCGTGGTAGCAGCCGTTGCCCTGGTGGAATGGGCACGCAGCCCAACAGGAGGCTCCTTCTTAGCCAAAGAATAGCAGGCTTTGATACACAAGGTTACCCAGCGGGAGATGGTTCTCTTGTGCACCGCCCGACCTTTTTTGGCGCCCACGTAGCCAACAAAGAGCTGGTCATCCACCCGGAAGTGTTGTGTGCGGTTGATATAAAAAAGAAAGCGCATGTTTTGGGTCCAGACGGTGGAGCCTCTCTTCCTCTCTGGAAGGATGCGGAGGCGGAAAGAAGGTGGGCAAAGTGATGGTCTGCCCAATGTGGAAGGCAGTAACCACCTTTGGCAAGAAGGACGGACGCGTCCTAAGAACAACCTTGTCTGGATGGACAGACAGAAAGGGAGATTTGCATGAAAGAGCCTGGAGCTCACTCACCCACCGAGCGGAGGTGATGGCCACCAGAAAGGCTGTCTTCAGAGTCAGAAGACGAAGGGGACAGTTATGTAGAGGCTCAAAGGGAGCGCACATTAAAAAGGTAAGAACCAAGTTCAAGTCCCACTGAGGCATCACAAACGGAACAGGAGGGAAGAGGTGTGTAATGCCTTTTAGAAACCTGTTAACAACAGGGGACTTGAAAAGGGAGGGCTGATCAGGAAGCCTGAGGAAGGCCGAGATGGCACAAAGATAGCCCTTGATGGTACCCAGGGCAGAACCCTGTTGGGCCAGGGAAAGAAGGAACAGAAGAACCTCAGAAAGAGGGGCAGAAAGGGAATTCACAGCCTTTGCTGTGCACCATGCCACAAACTTGTTCCACCTGCAGGCGTATACCACCTTAGTGGAGGGACGCCTGGCTGCCAGAATCACATCACAAACTTCGGGAGGCAAGTCGAAAGGAATCAACTGCCGCCGCTCAATCTCCACGCAAGCAGGTGGAGGCTGGACAGGTTCGGGTGGAGGACCGTCCCCTGCTGCTGCGACAGAAGATCCTCCCGAAGAGGCAGACGGATCGGGGGATCTACGCTCATACTGAGTAGCTCGGGATACCAAACTCTTCGAGCCCAGTCCGGAGCCACAAGAATGACTTGGGCCCGGTCGTGCCGAATCTTCTTCAACACTCTGGGTAGAAGTGGTATAGGCGGAAAGGCGTACAACAGACCGCAACTCCACTCGCGACGAAAAGCGTCGCCGAGCGAGTGCCGCCTTGGAAATTCCAACGCGCAGAACTGATGACATTGCGCGTTCTCTTCGGTGGCGAATAGATCTAACCGAGGCTCTCCCCACTGTAGAAAGAGTCCTTGCGCCACTTCCGAGTGAAGACGCCATTCGTGATCCATCATGCACCTGAGGGAAGGAATGCCTTGAGTGCAAGTCGGATCGCCCGGAGCTCCAGAAGGTTGATATGGAGCCGGGACTCCGCCGGAGACCAGAGGCCTCTGATCTCCGCCTCTCCCATGTGACCGCCCCATCCCAGAAGGGACGCGTCCGTCACAACTGTGTGCTCTGGCTGGGGAAGGGAGAGGGATCTGCCCATGACCTATTGCCGGTTCGAGAGCCACCACTGCAACTGTTTTGCAGTCCCCTCCGAGATCTGGACGTGATCGGACAGGTTGCCCTGGTGCTGCGCCCACTGGAACTTCAGGTCCCACTGCAGAGCCCGCATATGCCATCTGGCATGATTGACCAGCAGGATGCAGGAGGCCATGAGGCCCAGCAGCCTCAGGGTCATCCGTACCGAAACCCAGGATAAAGGCTGAAAGATCGGAATCATAGCCTGAATATCCCGGACTCGCCGTTCGGGAGGATAGGCCCGAAACTGCGTCGTGTCCAGAACGGCTCCGATGAAAAGGAGCTGTGGAGAAGGAATCAGATGCGACTTCGGCACATTGATGGAGAACCCCAGCGAGTGCAGGAGTTCGGCCGTAGTCTGGAGGTGGGAGACGACTGCCTGGGACGAGCCCGCCTTCAGCAGCCAGTCGTCGAGGTAGGGGAAGACTGGAACCCCTGCCCGGCGCAGATGAGCTGCGACCACCGCCATCACTTTGGTGAACACCCGAGGGGCACTTTAAGGCCAAAGGGGAGCACGGTGAACTGAAAATGCTCGAGGCCTACTGTGAACCGCAGGTAACGCCGGTGGGCCGGCAGGACGGGGATGTGAAAATAAGCGTCCTGCAAGTCCAACGCTACCAACCAGTCTCCAGGGTCGAGGGCAGTCAAGACCTGAGCTAGGGTGAGCATCTTGAACTTCTCCTTCCGGAGGAAGCGATTGACGTTCCGGAGGTCCAAGATAGGACGCATGTCCTCCTTGTCCTTTTTGGGCACGAGGAAGTAGTGGGGGTAGCAACCACGTCCTACTTCTGGGGTCGGAACATGCTCGATGGCCCTCTTGGCCAAGAGGGCCGTGACTTCCTTCTGCAGAAGTACCAAGTGATCCCCTGACATGCGGTGGAATTGAGGTGGCATGGCTGGGGGGTGGTCTCGAAGGGGAGGGAGTAGCCCCTTCGGACAATGTCCAAGACCCACCTGTCCGAGGTGATGGGACGCCAGTGGTGAAGGTGATGGCGGACCCTGCCCCTACTGGCGTGCTGTGCACCGGAAAGGAGGGACTAGGAGGGCTTGGAGGCCGCGGACGGGTTGGAGGTGGTGGCCTGACCCGCACGCTGGTTGCCCGAACCGCCACAGCGGTATCCATGTCCTCGGCTGCGCGGGCCGGTGGCTGGGCAGCTGACGTGACTGGGCGCCCCTTCCGTGGCCACGAAAGGGGCGAAAAGCAGAGGTGAGCGGAGGGCGTACAACAGAAAGGCCCAGGGACTTGGCAGTAGCCCGTGAGTCCTTAAACCGCTCCAGCGCATGGTCTGCTTTTGAACCAAAAAGACCGACTCCATCAAAGGGCATGTCCATGAGTGTATTCTGGACATCACCCGAGAAACCAGTTGTCCTCAGCCAGGCGTGGTGACGCAGCGCCACCGTCGTTGCAAGCGATCTGCCCAGCGAGTCTGCGGTATCAAGGCCACAACGGATGGTGTATTTAGCCGCATCTCGCCCTTCCGCAATGGCGCGGGTAAGCGGTGTCTGGACCTCCTCAGAACACTGCGGCAAAACAGCCGCCACCGAATCCCACAGGGAGTGGGTATATCGGCCCAAAAGGCAAGCGGTGTTGACGGACCGCAAGCCAGCACTGGAGGAAGAAAAAGCCTTCTTCCCAAATTGGTCCAGGCGTTTGGATTCCCTATCCGGAGGGGCGGTAGGGAAGGCGGTTTGGGAGGCAGAGGCTTGGACAACCAAGCTCTCGGGGTGGGATGTTGGGAGAGAAACAAGGGGTCGCCCGGAGCAGGGTGATGGCGTCGGGCCACGTTCCTATCCACAGGAGCCCCTGTGGTGGGTTTGGACCAGGCACCCAAAAGAACGTCAGTGAGTGCATCATTAAACGGCAGCACAGTCTCCGAGGAGGAAGCCGCCGGCTGAAGCACTTCTGTCAGGAGGTTAGTCCTGATGGCCACAGTAGGCAACTGGAGATGTAAGGCTCCAGCTGCTCTACGCAACACCGTTGCAAAATTAGCTCCCTCTTCCGTAGCCACGGGAGGAGACAGCATGCCAGTGTCAGGGGAGGTGTCTAGACCACTGGCATCCCCAAGTTCCTCAGCCCAGTCCGGATCATACTCACACTGTTGTGTGAGAGGGTCCTCAGACCCCTCCCAGCTCTCCTGGTCCTCCTCTTGTTCAAAATATGGAGGAGGAGGGACATTTGGGACCCAAGGTCTCATCGGCGCCGGAGCCGGCGTCGAGCGACGTCGGTCCGGCTCCATGTCCGGAGCCGGAGAGAGCCGGGGACCGACGCCGTCCGGAGCCCCGGACGGCGTCAGGAACGGCACCGGGGACATCAGCGTTGGCGGAGGCGTGGTTAGGTCAACCGGCGTCGATGGGGGTTGCGGTACCACCGGAGCCGGGATCGAGGCCGGGGCCGGAGCCGAGGCCGGGATGAAGGCTGGTGGGACAGGCGACGCCGGGACCGGAGTCGACGGCGGCGCCGGGGCAACCCCATCAGGGCCCGCGGGGCCCGAAGGCGCACCGGAGGGGCCTGAAGGCCCGAAGAGGCGGGCCATGGCCAACAGGAATTCCTGTATTTCAGCCGGAGTCGCCCCCGAACCCGGAAAGAACGGGTAATGCGGGGGCGGCTCTATAGGCAGACGGTGCCGACTGGGGCCTCAGCCGAGTCGCGAGACGAAGTCTTAGAGCGATGATGCTTCTTAGACTTTTTGTGCTTCGACTTACCCGAGGAGTGCGAAGACTTGGAATCCGCGACCGGCCCCTCGACCTATCCCGGGACCGGGGCTTGGTGCGGCGTGGAGCCGACTGCCTGACCTCGAGCAGCTTTCGAGACCGCTCTCGCAAAGCCTTCGGATGAAGTTTCCGGCAGTCAGGGCACGACTTCGTGTCGTGGTCTCGGCCGAGACCGAAGAGACACTCGAGATGCGGGTCCGTGACCGACATCATGCGACCACAGGCTCCGCATGGCTTGAAGCCGGGCATCCCTACGACACCTAGGAGTCGTGAAGACTCGATGAAGAAACAGTGAAAAAATTCACAAAAAAGTTAGTCAAAAATTGACTAGGGCACTGCTCTTCCCGGATCTGCGCTTACTGGCGCGGAAAAAGAAGAACTGACGTCAGCGCGCAGGGGCGGCGTCTAAGTACTGCCCGCGACGTCATCCCGGCGATCACGACGCCGACGACGGACGCGGAGCCGCACGACGCCGCCTACCGACGCGCAAGGGTACTGCTACGCAAAAACTTTCCGGATCCAGCCTGACGCCTGGGGATATTCTAAGGTAAGGAATCGGTCACTAACGTGTCTCTTTCAGATACTGTGTGACTCTTACAGGCCTCTATCAATGATCAATATCGATAATAAAATTCTCGCTAAACTTCTTGCCTCGCGCCTGTTTCCACTGCTCCCCACGATACTCAGGCCAGATCAATGCGGTTTCGTCCCGGGTAGAAGCACTGCTCATAACCTCCGCACCCTCTTCGCTGTGATGCAGGGGGTTGATCCTGCCCTCCCTGCGGCTGCTGTGTTCCTCGACGCAACCAAAGAGTTTGATACGCTGGAGTGGCCTTACCTATTCTCGTTGCTCGCTCGAATTGGTATAAGTCCAGCATTCCTAAAAAAGATAGCCTTACTTTACACCTCCCCCTCTGCCAGGCTGCAGATAAATGGAGTCGTCTCCCCCCGGGTTGGAGTGTGCCGAGGCACCAGACAGGGATGTCCGCTATCACCCCTCCTCTTTGCTGTCGCAATGGAGACGCTGGCAGCCCGGTTGCGACAGTTTCACACGCGGAGAGGACTCAATTTCACGCCCGACTGATCCTTGAATCCTTGAATCAATGTATGCGGACGATGTGACTCTCTACTTCCAGCACCCGGCGGACAATCTTGATCCCCTTATACGGGAGATCATTAGATTTGGAGGCCTCTCGGGCATCACCATAAACTGGGGGAAATCTACGATTTTCCCGCTTACAGAGTTCCCATAAAAATGGGCTGACTTCCCCGTGAAATACCTGGGAATCTGGATTAGCAGGGACCATGAGGAGCTGTGGCGATTCAACTACGGCAGACTTATGGAGTGGCTGGAAAGTTGGCTACCCCACTGGAGGGCGCTTCCTCTTTCGTTAACGGGGTGTCTTGCCATCGCTAAGATGGTGATATTGCCCAAGTTCCTATACACCTTTGTTAATCTCCCACTTCATCGCACGGTTGAGTTCAAGAAGCGACTCCGCTCCAATCGGATTTCCCTGGCGTGGGCAGGTGGGCAGCCACGGGTAGCCTGGGAAACTCTTAAGCTTCCGTTCGAGCAGGGAGGCCTGGGGGCGCCAGATATGGAATTGTACCACTCCTGCGCTCAGGCTCAATTCGCGTTTCATTGGATTTTTCCGACGCCGTTCATGGCACATGCGGCTCTGGAGAGTGACCTAGCGAACCCGACTCCGTTACATATGGCGATGTTCAGATCGCAGGGTCGCCCGCGGGCTGGGATAGATACGGTTGGCGGCACGGTATGGGCATGACAGATGCTCTGCCGGCGGGCGGGTTTGGACTCCCTGTTTGCGCCCTCGGTGCCGCTGACCGGACACCCGGGGCTGCCCTTCGCAGCGGAGGCAGGAGTCTGTCAGCGTTTGCGGAAACTGTAATTGCACACGTTGGGTCGGGCATTTCCAGATGGGGTATTTATAAGGCTGGACACTGCTTTGGGAGATGAACACACAGGAATCCTGGGCAGGATGACCTATTATCAGTTGCGGGGGGCCATGCAGGCGAGATTCGACTCATTCCCGGTTGCGCCGCCAACGTTCCAGGTCTTGGAAGCATTTTTGTCCAATCCCTCACCCCGCAAACTTATAACCCGCCTGTAAACCGGTATGCAGCGAGACTGCCCTGTACATGTGCCCCAGCCCAGAACGCTTGGGAGGAGAGCCTGGGAGCTCCTTTTGAGGAGGGTGTATGGACTTACTGCTGCACGCAATCCAGGGACATGTCGCCCAACTATAGGCTTAGACTAATCCACTTTAAATTCCTCCACAGACTTTACAGAACTCCGGTGTGATTGTGCAGGGCAGGGTTGAGTGCGGAGGTGCGCTGTGTGCGATGTGGGGCGCTAGAGGCTTCATTCATGCACCTTGCATGGGAGTGTTGGGAGGTGGCAAGATTCTGGGGATGTGTGTTTGATGTTCTAGATGAAATGCTGGAATACAGGATAGAGCGTACTCCGTTGATTGCTTTGCTAGGCTATGTCAAAAACTTACCTAAGGGCATTAGAAGACTCGCTGCCATGCTGTTGCTGCTGACGAAGAGACATGTGGCGATATGCTGGGGTCGCAGACGCAAGCCGCGTAGGGATGACTGGCTTAAAGACGCAGCATTTTGTCACACCCAACTTTCTGAGTTTTGGGATTTGATGCCCACGCAAGCGCGCCCCCTGGATATATGGGAACCACTGCGAAGGTTTTTACAAGCACATCGAGATGGTCAGGCACAGGCCCCCTCCGTGGATGGGTAGGCGAGAATAAAAGCGGTGTATGCCCGGAGGGGAGGGTCCCCCCTTGCATCTGCGCTCCAACAATTTTTTGTTGGCTCAGCCAGAGAGGTTTCCCCCGCTTCCCCCCTTCTTTTCCCCCCTGCCTTTTTTCCTTCTTAGATGCTCAGTTGTATCCCTACTGTTAGATGGCGACTGCAACTGCTCGAGCTGAGTAAATGATTGATTGGAGAGCGTTTGGTTCCAAGGGCCAACGTATGCCCAGATGGACACTCCTGTATTCCCTGGGAGGGTAATAAGAATTGTGGAATTGGCACGCAAATGCACATTATGTATTACATTTATGCTCTTGCCCTATCTTATGGCAAAGTGTCGCTGTCTGTAATTGCTAAAAGTCATAAATAAAGGTTTAAAACATTTTTTTTTTTTTTTAAGTTGGAATTCAACATTGCTATCCAAAATCACTCCTTCACTGAAGCCTCGTCAATCCACAGAGCAAAGTGGACACCAATTTTCACTCTGTAGGCTTCCTTGACTGAAATCAATGCCGGTACTTTAGAGAAAGCACACGTGACACAGAACATATGCTCTTCCTATGCAAATTTGTAAAACCACTGTGGGACGAGATACAAGCACTAGTTTATGCCGATTTTCAGCATAATATCAACTTTGAACATTACCACAGTCACAATGTGATTCTTCCCTATTAACCAATCCTTCTCTTGTATTCCAAACAGACCTATTATTAATAGGCTTATTCTGAACACTAGGCATCGAAACGATTCAGACAAAATGGAAAAGCTTGAGGAATCTTTCGTAGCACAGACTACCTCGCCAGGATGAACAAACTTGACATTGTCAGCTTACTTTTTCGATCACTCATCTTCCCAACCATAGTAAACGCAGTAACACAAGACCCGTAACATAGAATATACTCATTATACCAAAATGGATGAATACACAATAGTCTATTTCTATCTTCTTCTTTACTCTCATTGATCCCCTCAGCTGCTCTCTCATTCTTTTCTAAATATTATGTATTTTTGACGCTATTAATACCAGAACGCCAATTAAGAATCGATAAAAGAGCAAACACCAGAATATTAACCACAAGCTGCTGCAAATATATAAGACCCATTCTTCAAGTTGAACCAAAAGAAGTAACTGCAAACCCGTTAATTGCCAATGCAGCTCTGGACACAGTCACAATACAATGTAATGGCCTTACTCTTAAAGGTTGCAGGAATATACCATATGTTCATATATGCTATTTTCAGTTTCTCAAAAACCAATAAAACATTTTGGAATAATAAAAAAGGCTATATTAAAAAAAACTCATTTGCTTCAACACACTGATAGTTAATGTTTCTCACAGCTTGGTAACTTCCACTTTGGAACACGGAGGTTCAATTCCCATACCAGTCTTTGAAATATCATTTCATGTCTTCATCTATCACTGGTCATCTCCTACACTTCACCACCTATTGAAATCTGTACTAGCCTCCATTCATTCAGTGACCAGCTGTGATTTCAGATCCATTTATGGTCAACTTCTACTGCAGTTGATAATCATTGGTCAAATTTCTCCTAAGCTCCCAAGCTGAGAGACGTCGGATGCTCTTCTTTCACTCAGTAGTTAAGGATCAGTGTAATTTTGTGAAGAAACCGTAAGCATTCTTTCCAAAATAACATGGTCATAACTAGAGCATCGGTAAACAATACTGGGTCCGGGGGCGTGGTCTGGCGTCAGCCAAGATGGCGGCGTATTCTCTCTGCTCCGTCCCGGCCCTCGCCCCGCTCGCAATATCCGTCCACGATCCGGCTGCCGGACGGCAGAGAAGAGCGGCATTGAATTCCGGACCCAATTCTGTGGAGATCGAGGTGTCTCCGGCCCCGGACGGTGCAACGAGTCCCGAGTTGCGTCAGACGGCCTTTCCGGCGTTTGCAGCGGGCCTATCTACGGCGAAGGGGCGGAGTCGCGCTGGAGCGCTGGCAGCCGCGGGAGAGTCCGGCCCGGGATCTAGGCTACGCGAGATCCGCTGCCTGAGGCCTGTACCGACTGCTCTGCACGAGCCCCTGCTCCTCAGAGCGTGCTGCCTGGGTGGTATCCTGTTGGCGCGGCTATGCCCCATTATCCGGACCTCGCGGCTGCCGAGTGGTGAGGCGCAGCTAATCATCCTGACGTCTATGCTGCCCGGGGGCTGCCGGCACTGAGCTCCCTGGGTTTCTTCATCTGCCTGGGCGAGCCGCTGGGGGGTCCGCTACCACGTTGTGCCGCCCGCGGCTGAGGAGAAGATTGGGGCTGGCGAGGGGGGCCCGCCCCGGGTGATTCACCGGATCGGCGGCGGCGTCTACGGGGGCCCCTCCTTTCTTCCTCCCCTTGTCGCATTCCCCTGCTGAGACCGGCCGTGAAGAGATCGGCACGTAGTGGGCACAGCCCTGACCCCTCCAACTGTTGGCTGCACATTTGGGACAGATAAGGAACGCTACGATTGGGCCGCGATACCTCAGGGAAGACATTGGCGGTGTTGGGGGCCCCACGTCATACCGCTGTGAACTGTTGGTGAGTGCCCGGAGGCTGCTCCTGGATACATTACAGAGGGGGGGCCCGCCTTGGGGGAGACATGGAGGGACTGCCTTTGTTTATTTCATAGTCCTGACCGGCACAGTGCATCGCGGGTACCACTGGAGGCCCAGCGCCTGGGGGCCGTAGTCGCTAGGGCCCTGTTATACAGTCCCTGATTCACCCAGATCAATCTGTCTTTATGCCACATAGGAGCACTAGGCTCAATCTGAGACGATTATATGGAGTCATGCATATGACTCAAATGCAGCCAGACGTCACGGCCGCTCTTCTTTCGCTCGACGCGAGAATGGAGTTCGACAGCATCGAATGGCCCTACCTTTTCGCGGTGCTTGAAAAGGTGGGCGTGGGCCCGCAGTTGCAAAAGAGGATCCGGTTGTTATACACGGCTCCAATGGCGTGCGTTAGGGACAACGGGGTCGTCTCCAGGGCATTTGCGCTACACAGAGTGACCCGGCAGGGGTGTCCGCTATCCCCGATGTTATTCGCGCTGGCGCTGGAACCCTTAGCATCATGGATCAGGAACGACCTGGTGGTTAGGGGCATCGATATAGGGGGGGGCTGGGAAGAGCGCATATCTTTGTATGCAGACATTTCATAGACTCATTCATATTATAAGATCTTTCGGTTCCTACTCTGGGTATCGCATTAACTGGGACAAGTCCTTGGTGTTTTCTCTAGCGGGGGACCCTCCGGTCTTGACCTCGGCTTGCTCGGAGATGGTATTGCAGGATAAGTTTGGGTATCTGGGTGACCAAGTCGGTGGAGGAGTTCATGCAACTGAATTTACATGGGCAACTAGCTAGATTACGCGAGGACGCGGAGCATTGGAGGGGTCTACCGATCTCCCTTATGGGCAGGGCGGTCCTCTTTAAGATGATGGCCCTCCCGCGTCTGCTCTACGCTGTCCAGAACACTCCCTACCGCATCCAGGATACGTTCTTTCGAGCGATCGAGTCCGAACTCTGCAAGTTGCTCTGCGGGGGAGGGGGTCCCAGAATTGCGCTTCAGAAGCTACAGAAGGGGGTGTATGAAGGGGGGCTGGCAGTCCCGGATATTCGGAAATACTACTGGGCCGCTCAGCTCATAAATGTTAATGGTTGGGTTTTTTCCCCGCTCGAGGAACCAGCATACAGGGTGGACAGACTGGCATTGGGTACCCATAGCCATTTGGGTGAACTGTACCGCCGGGGTAGGGGCTCTGTACATCTGCCACCACACACAAGGACGGTTATTGACATTTGGCACAGGGCAACTAAATTGACGGGGTGGGAACTGAGACTCACGGAACAGACTCCACTGTGGGAGGGAGATTTTTTGACAGAGGTGCGGCGGTTACAGGGTTCCTGTAAATGGAGTTTGATCGGTATCGACGTGCTAGGGGATGTCTGGAAGGGCGGCAAAATGGTGATGTTCGAGACCCTACGGGAGGGCTTTCAAATGGGGGGACGGTGAGTTCCTTAGATATCGACAGTTGCGCTCTGCATTACATTGCCACTTGAAAGAAGGGACTACGATTCCAAAATACTCCCCGCTAGAGGATAGACTCCTCTTAGACCCCATGATCGAGAAAGCAGTATCACTTACATACAAAAAGCTGGTAAACAATTCTCCGGACTGTTTAGGTTCCCTGCGGGAGGCTTGGGAGTCAGACGTGGGACTGTTGAAGGATGATTACTGGGCGGAGGCCCTCCAGAGCCCCAGAGAAATAGCTATTAGGGCGCGCTTTCGGCTTGAACAACTCCGCATCCTCCACATGTGTTATGCCTCGAGGATGGTGCAGGTCCGGATTAATGGGAGTGGTTCTGAGCTATGTGTCAGGGGCTGTGGCGAGAAGGGGTCATTCTTCCATATATTATGGGCGTGCCCCAGGATTCAGAAGTATTGGATGGGTGTAATTCGCATAATGGAGGCTGTAGTGGGCGAGCAGGTCCCAATGGAGCCTAGGTGGCATATTCTCGGGGTGACAGGAGAGATCACTTGGCCGCAATGGGCCCGGCTATGGTTGGCTTTAGCTGGGGGGGGGGGGAGGGGTCGCAAAAGGAATATTGCACGTGCCTGGGGGGCGACGGAGCCGCCGATAGTAGCAGCATGGCTGTGTGATATGGACTGGTGTCATAATGCAGAGCAGGTGGTCTATCAAAGTCGTGGGTGCCCTCGTAAATGGGAGAAAATATGGGGGGCCTGGACAATATATAGAGGCCTTTGATGGGGTTCGGTGGGGACGTCGAGGGGGCTATCCTTTGAAGGGTGTGTGACCAATATAAGCGGTCGATGTCCAGAACTGCGTTAAATGTACCTGCCCACTACTTGCAATGTATGATGATGACTGTGTATCAAATTAATTTGTCTATGTATACTGGGATTCGCTTGTATCTGAAGCCTGTTGTCTGGTTCAATAAAAAGATTATTTTAAAAAAACAATACTGGCTCTGCTTCACTGAGCCCAAAACACCACATGGCTCACAGGCATACTTGTGTTTACAAACTTCATTAACATAATGTTGATCCTAAATACCGGCATCAGCGCAGTCATGGTTAACATCCCCCTCAAAGCGTAGCCACCACTGCTCAACATGCAACTATCAATGGTCATCACCAACCTCATCCTTTAAATTATCAACCCAACCATTAAATAATCAGCTCACATCATACCAATGGTAACTTCCAACTCAGCTGATTGAAGATCAACACTCTCCCCTTGCCATCAGAGGTTAAGACCCCACAAAAGACGAGCAGTACAAAAGCATGCCTTTGGCCGATGCCTGTCAAAGACCAAATTCTGGCCAACAGGGGTGAAAAACATCAAACACTAGGAGAACAGTGATTCCAGACCCATTCTGGTCAAAGAGAGATTCCTGATCACAAGCCAACACCCTCATAGAGGCCAGCTCCAGTCACACACTTAGCCAAGCCTAGTGCCAGTAAAACACACTCCTAGGTGAGTACTGGTCAACACATACCCCAAGATCACTTGAACTCTGCCCCAGTACCAAAAGGAACCCCGTTTCAGGCAATGACCAAGAAATCAAACAAAGGGACTGTTTAGATGGATAGCATTAGAAGGATAATATATGCAAATCATACAAGTTAAGAAAAACAGCAAAAAATAAAGAATAAGACAATGAATTTGGTGAGTGTCAGAGAACGAGAAAACCTATTAGACTGACCTGCTCTGTGAACTCAGGCTTAGGCTGCACAGCAGGGAGAACAACAGGCTGATTTGTTGTGAATGATACTGCTGTCGACTCAGAATGCACTGTGGGCCGGACGACAGACTGTGGAGCTGTGAACGCAGATGTTGCTGAAGTAGCTGGCTGAGCTACTGGCCGGACAAGAGGTGCTTGCACAGGGAATGCTGAAGGTGGCTCTGACCTGATAAGGGAAGTCTGGAATGTGAACTCGGATGCTTTTGGTGTTTTCTGTTGCACAGATGGCCGTACATGAGGCTGTTGGAACTTGAACTCTGATGCTTTTGGTGAATCCGAAGTTACAGTTTGAACTGGTGTGGGATGGGCAGTGAACACGGAGGATGTCTCTGGCTGCATCCTCGGACGAACCAGAGGCTGTTGAAAAGTGAAGTCTGTTGCTTTCAGCGGCTCAGTTGGCCGAGCTAAAGGCTGGTGCAAATTGAATAAAGAGGATGGTGGAGGTTCTGGTTGCACTGATGGTGGGGCAAGTGGTGGCTGCAAAGTGAACGCTGATGGGGGCTCTGGCTGCATTGAAGAACGTGTGAGAACCTGCCGAGGAGTGAACGTTGGAGCACCAGCGGGCAGAGGGGACATGGATGACAGTAGTGGCTGAGGAGCAGGCAAAGAATCAGGAAGAACCTGAGGATGGACTTTCACCAGTGGCACAGCTGGTCCCAGACCCTTTTCTTCAGTTTGTCCACCTGTGAATGTACATAAAGTAAAATCTGAGAACACTTTCTGTGAGTGGATAGGTAGAGGGAAAGGACAGAAGATGTAAAGGAAGGGAGAAGACATCCAGACATTCTATGTGTTATAAAGTTTTACAAAACACTCTTAGCATCAGCCAACGCATTTGAAGAATAGTTGCCTCTAAGTCAAATAATACCTCATAGGTGGTCAAAATGGCAAAAAATATTCTTTACTGCAAAAGACTATATAAATCCAGGGATACAGGGGGTAACTGGGTCTGTACAACTGTAGATAAGCATAATCCAAATTATTTTGGAGTAATACATTTAAAAAGTGGTAAAAGCAGCATGACACATAGAATGTATCAAATTTGATCTAATACAAAGCTGGGACTGCTTTTGCCAGGACTATACCATAAGAAAACTGTTACTCAACTTCGACATCTACATAAAAAGAGCCTCAGATCCTCAAGAATGGATTCAGAAAAGTATGCAGATACCCAAGTGGGGTAAAGAAATGAAATATCAAATTCTTATAGCAAACAGAATATTGTTTTAAGCACAGTATGAAATAAGCCTTCCAGAACAGTTGCATAGACTAATTTAACAGAATTCACTGACTTTCTCAGTGATGCACAGAGACCGAAGATAGTTATGGAAAATGGTACTTATCCTGTAACATTGGTCTGCAGCTTGTAGTGCAGTAGAGTCACATGCTCCACACACTCCTGCTACCTAGTGGTGGCACAGACATTAGCAAGTAGTTTTTGTTTGAAGAAGTCTTTGTTCATGAGATGCCTTGGGACCCATCTCTTCGTCCACAATACCACAATATACCAGAGCAAAGACTCCACTTCAGATTGTGTTTTTGCCACTGACAGGCAAGTGTGATGCATGGAGTAAGCATAGCTGAAAGTTATAGTGACTAGGTGAATTGAGCAATTGAAAAACCTCACCCGGTACATTGGCTCTCATTTGGGGAGGCAGGTAGGCGCAAACAAATAGAGGGTAAAAGTAAAAATTTTCCTTTTGCAGCATAAGCTACATTTGCTACTGTGGAGCACATGTTATGCATAGAATATAAAGCAGTACCCCTTATAAATGGTGGCAAGCAGGCCAAAGAGGCAGACATGTGAAACAAGGTTCTAAGCCTTTTTTGGCCAACGTGAAGCTCCTGACGGGCTTGAATATCCACATAAATATGGTTTAGAGTAAGTGGGTGGTGTTGACCAAGAATTTCTTTCCATATGTCTACTAACAGTATTTTCTAGTGGAGAGCACGAATGGCACAAAAACATGAGAAGTCTTGCCTCTGCGTAGCAGACAGGTATACATTTGACTTTCCACCTTGCTAAAGCAAACTATGAAATGAGGTTTCTCAAGTGTGGGTTAGCAAATGCGACAAAGAGCTGTTTTGGTTTGCGGATGAACTTGTCAGTTAGTGTAAAACATTAGTGCCCTATTGTCTAATGCATGCAGTGCTCTTTCCATCACTGTCTGTGGGTGTGGAAAGAAACTTTGTAGCACAACGGTTTGTTAGACGTGTAAAGGGAAAACCACCTTGGGAAGGAAACTGGGATTAGTCCACAGAACAACTCCATCCTGTCTACCTGAAAAAAAGGTAATTCCACAGCGAGAGCCTGCAAACTCACTGACTCTTCTTCGAGAAGTGATCACAGTTATAAAGGCCACCTTTCAAGAACGGCATTGTTTTGCACAAGAATGGTATTACTCAAAGCACCACATTAAGGTTCCACGTAGGGACCAGTATTGCCCTTGGAGGGACTACTCTCATTAGGCCCTACATAAATGCCTGAATGACTGGAACTTTGAAGAGAGAAGAGTTTTCCCTCTTTTGCATATAATATAAGCAGTTATTGCTGCTAAGCGTAGCCGAATTGATGTATGTGCTAATCCTGACTTGAAATGATATCTTGCATCAAAGTGTTCAGAGGCTCTGTGTTCTTACTGAGGCAGCAATATACAAATCACTTCTACTTTGCAGCATAGTGCACCCGCGCTCTTAGCTTGTGGGCATCTTGTAGGATTAAAGTTGCACCTCCCCACTGGGAGGTGTCCCTCTATGCGCACAGCTGCTGGTGATGAATTTCATGCAATTATGTCCAAGTATTCCAATATACTCCAAAGTTATAATCACTGTTTCTTTTTATTGTGTTGTACAATGATTTCAACTAATTAATTTCATGAGGTCATTACTTTTTTCATGTAAATCCATGAATATTTCTCCAAAAAACATTGTTGTTAACTCCAATGCATTTCGGGAGGTGAATACCGCCCTTCTTCAGTGGGTGAATTCCTAATGCAGCAAGAGAGACGAAATGAGACTACGAAGTTCATCCATGTAATGAATATTTAAATGAAGACAAAAACGGGTTGGTGCCGTAAACCAAACTGGGGAAAAAACGACCAGGTGAGTATTAGTAAACCCAAGCGGATGTACAAACCATCCGCACCGTATATTAAAGCTACCAAGTGACCGATTATACAAAAGGGTGTGTAGAGCAACATACGTGATAACTGAACGGGTAAAACCATGCGAATGCATGACTGGCCAGAAGGCTTTTTGTGAACATGAAAAGTTAACAAAAAAAGAGAAGATGACCAAACCGTGATTAAGTATGTCAAGAAAACATTAAGCATGACGAAAAATATACATATTGTTAAAAGTTGGGATGTTCACAGAAAGCAACTATATTCAATAGGGTCGTTAAGGCCGTGAGGCACCAATGAGTTCATCTTTTTGATCCAAAACGTTTCACGTTGCAATAGAAATTTGCGATTGTCTCTCCCTTCCTTAATGTCAACGGTTTCGCACACCAAGAATCGCAATTGACTGATGTTGTGATTAATCATACTTAATCACGGTTTGGTCATCTTCTCTTTTTTTGTTAACTTTTTTCTTGTTTCCTGCATTTTCATTGTTTAACATTGGTTTTTAGCATTTTTCTCCCGCTCTGTTAATTTCTTCAGTTAATTTCTTCTGCATCTTCATTTTCACAGTTTATTACAAAAATTTCAATGTATACCGTTGCGACCTCATATTGTTTTTAACACCTTCGAGTGACCAGTGATATGCACTTGATGCACTAATGTGTTTGAAAGCATGCAACACATTCTGTTTTATCCATTCAAAGATGGCGACCATTTCGTTTTGGGGATTGGTACTTTTTCACTTTTCACTGGCGGTGCACCCCTCGTCACTTTTTATCATTACGGATACTTATGGCGTTCACTATTCGGGACTTTGAATCGCGTGTTACCCACAGTTGAATGCGGGAAAGCTCAACATAACCCAGGTAACTTTTCGTTAGATTCAGATCGTATTTGATCTTTACACGCATTCACATCTTGGTGAAATATTTTAGACACGCTTTGTTGCACTGAAAGAAAAATTGGCAGCATGATGCATGCTCGCATTCTTAGTTTCAGCCACTATGTTCACAATAATTTTTCTGGCTTGTCATGCACTTGCAGTGTTTACCCGGTCAGTTATTATACGCTCTGTTGACCTCTGTTGCACTTAAAAGAATAATCAGCAGCATGATGTACACTCGTGATTTTAGTCACCATGTTCACAATAAGCCTTCTGGCCAGTCATGCATTCGCATGGTTTTACCCGTTCAGTTATCACGCATGTTGCTCTACACACCCTTTTGTATAATCGGTCACTTGGTAGCTTTAATACACGGTGCGGATGGTTTGTACATCCGCTTGGGTTTACTAATACTCACCTGGTAGCTTTTTTCCTAGTTTGGTTTACGGCACCAACCCGTTTTTGTCTTCATTTAAATATTCATCACATGGATGAACTTCGTAGTCTCATTTCGTCTTTCTTGCTCCATTAGGAATTCACCCCCTGAAGAAGGGCTGTCTTCACTGCCCGAAATGCATTGGGGTTAACAACAATGTTTTTTGGAGAAATATTCATGGATTTACATGAAAAAAGTAATGACCTCATGAAATTAATGAGTTGAAATCATTGTACAACACAATAAAAAGAAACAGTGAATATAACTTTGGAGTATATTGGAATACTTGGACATAATTGCATGAAATTCATCACCAGCAGCTGAGCGCATAGAGGGACACCTCCCAGTGGGGTGGTGCAACTTTGATCATTTTGACAATACGCCCAAGTTTAGAGGACGATACCTCGGCGCACGCCCATGAACATAATAACATACTAACATTTGGAGCAATTTGAACATTAGGAGTGCGTGATTCATAAATCCACATCTTGTAGGATTAACATACACACCTCAGGAGATGCCAACACTATGATCACATGTGCCAAATCGAGAGGTTAATTTCCTTGAGGTTTAGATGTCTCAACTGTTTCTGATGCTGTGTCAGATGAGCTGTCTGGCCGGGAGCTTTTTATGTGGATGGCCTGATAGTTCCAGAAGTTCTGTGGACTAAGATGAATGGGCCCATGGCAATTTTTGGTGTCCAGTCTTTCAGAAAGGATAAAACTGGGCTGCCTTGCCCAGGTTGATGCTTTCATGTTGAGCCTCAATGATGTTTGTTTGAGCTTCATCACCACCTATAAAATCAGAAGTAGTGGAGGAAAAGCATAACCAAATATTCCTGACCAACTCTCCTACTGTGCACTGCTCATTGACACGGTGTGTGGACAACTGAGGTGAAGCCTGGGCATTTTACGTTTTCTGTGGTGGGCATGCGCCATCATTGGCAGTTATACTGAAGTACCTGGGAGTTCATCTCCCGTTTGTGTACTTGTTGACGAGGCTTGCTAAGGGGATGCGTAAAGTCGGTGTCCACCCCTCCGCACGGAGCTGTACCCGACAGAGTAGCCCAGAGACAAATATTTTGAGCCAAGGGAAACAGCTGAGGGAGTAAGCTCATCCCCGCCCCCCCACCCCCCTTCACAATGTAATGCATTACAGTCATACTGTCTGGCTACAGTAGAACTGTTTTGTATAAGTCTGTAAAATGCCCTATGCGCCAATTGTATTGTTTTCAGATTTAATAACATCTCTGTTCTTGCATCCAGGTACACTGCGAGTGAGATGTCCGTGGCAACGGTTACTTGCGACTGAAATCCCATGAAAGACCTGCCTGTGACAAATACAGGTTCGTGCTCAAATCTGGCCTCTACCAATACTAGATCTTCCTACTGATCTGCCGCTTGTGGCGCCTGCATTGCCAGACACTCCAGTAAGGGGCGAATCTGTAGTTGTTCATGTGCTACTATGATTATTCATGAGGCCAACATCCCAACCAGTTTCATTATTGTTCTTACAGTTTATGGGCTTGCTGTTGAAAATAGAAGCAGCAGCTTTTGAAATGCTATCATCCTTTCTTGGTTTGGGTAGGCCTTACCCGTTACAGACCAACAACCTACGAACAGTTGAATTTGTTGTGGTTTAAGATGGGACTTTTTAGTGTTCACTAGACTGTATAGTAGCAACACTGCTTCATTAGCATGTGGCTGCTGGTCTTTATCAGCTAACCTAACAAGTTACTTACCTTCAGTAACGCTCTTTCTGGTAGATACTCTAACTGCAGTTTCCTCACCTTTTAAATAGCCCCAGGTGCCAATCTAAATCCAGAGATTTTTCTCAACATTGCTCCTGAGCACAAGTAGGTGGTGACATGCTGCTCCATGTCAGCTTCACCCTGGAAGTGGCATCTGAGCCACATATAAGCACCTCCCCTGTTCACTGATGATAGCTTCGGTCTTGACTGTCCGTGTCGTCCAATGCAATACCCAATAACTGAACAGGTGCGACAGTGTGCATCTCTCTACCGTGGGACCTTTTTATGGTTAGGAAAAGAGACTATTCCACAGAACCTGGAGGTGGGAGGGTGGGGAGCAAACTGCAGTTAGATAGAGTATCCCAACTAGAAGGAAAATGTTACTTACCCAGTAAGCATCTTCTCATGGCATCTAGTGCTGTAGATTTACATGCTTTGCATACTTTTGCCAGCTACTGTTGGGCCCGGATGTGTGCAAGTTGTTTTTCTTCAAAGAAGTATTTTGAGTCATTAAGTATTGTGACTACTCCTCTTCTTGGTAATGTGCATGTGCATCGACTCCACTGTTAGATTGTTTTCCCGCACGGCAAGTGAGGATTAAGGTGGAGCGAAGCGGTGTATAGAAAGAGATGTCCATGCAAGAAAGAGAGCATTAGGAAATAGTGTTTACTACAACAGCCACAGGCATCCGGGGAGGAGGGTGGGAGCATGTGAATCTACAGCATTACATGACACAAACAGATGCTTACAAGGCAACATTTTCCTTTCGAGACATGTGCGACTGTAGGTTCACATGCTGTGCATAGACTGTAAAGCAGCCCTCCCCTCAAAAGCGGTGGCTAGCCTGTGGGGGTTGCAGAGAACTGAAACGGCGTATGGAGTACTGCCTAGCCAATGCTGGCAGGGCAGCACGTCCACACAGTAGTGTTTTGTGAAGGTGTGTGGTGTGGATCATGTAGTTGCCTTACAGATATCAGCTATGAAAATGTTTCCCAGGAAGGCCATAGAGGCCCCCTCCTTTCGTGTAGAGTGGGCTCTCTGAAAAGTAGACAAAACTCTTTTGGCTTTTGTGTAGCATATTTGGATAAATTTGACTATCCACCTGGCTATGCCCGATTTAGATAGAGTCCTACCTTTATGGGGTTCAGAAAAAGCAACAAAGAGTTGCTGCGTCTTTCTAAAAGGGTTTTTCCTGTCTATGTAGTACATGAGGGCTCACTTTAAATCTAAGGTATGGAGAGCCCGTTCCTCAACAGAGTCAGGTTGTGGAAATGAAACCGGAAGATCAATGGTCTGGTTCAGGTAGAACGAGGAGACCACTGTTGAAAGGAATGTAGGGTTTGTGCGGAGGACAACCCTATCCCTGTGTATTTGAAATAAAGGTTCTTCCAATGTTAATGGCTGGAGCTCACTAACATGCCTGAGTGAAGTGAGAACATTGTTGAGATCCCACGTAATGACCCGCGGGAGGGGGAGGGGGGATGGGGGGGGGAGTTGTGTGCAGAGGCGAGATGACTCTCTTGAGGTCTTCCATAAAAGCCTTAATGACTGGTAATCTTAAGAGGGAGATATGTTGCCTGTTCTGTCAATGTGCAGCCTCTGCTGCTAGGTGAGAGTGGATGGCTGTAAGAAAGTGCCCTCTTTTTGCATGTTTGCCCCCACTTTTTGCAAACTGTTGATGTACTTTGACTGAGTGTGCCCTGGGTTCCTGCCAACCAGGTACCCAGGGCCTATGTTCTTTCCCTAAACTGCATTAATACAAAACCCAATTGGCACTCTTTGGCCTTGTAAATGTTACCATAGGTACCAAGGGCACTGTGGCCAGGGAATGCCTCTAAGGGCTGCAGCACTTATTGTGCCACCCTTCGAGGCCCTGTACCTTTAAACACACACACTGCCATTGCAGGCTGCGTGTTTTGGTGCAGAACAAAGTGAAGAGTCGACATGGCACACATCCCTTTGAGCCATGCCTACAACCCACTGCCCTGGCATAGGTCAGCCACCCCTCTAGCTGGGTGCACTATGCCAGTGGTGAGGGTACAGGTGCATGAACCTGTACCCCTACAGTGTCTAAACCAATTCTTAGACATTGTAAGTGCAGTAATGCCATTAAGAGTATATGGGGCTGGGAGCTTGTCATTACAAACTCCACAGCACCGTAATGGCTTTACTGAAAATTGGGAAGTTTGGTATCAAACGTCTCAACACATTAAACCCACACTGATGCCAGTGTGGGATTTAATGAAAAAAGCACTCAGAGGGCATCCTAGAAATGCCCCCTGAAAAATGACCAAACTATAGTGTCCTGGCTGAGTGGCTGCTCACCAGCTGACATCACCAGACCCCTGGGTCGAGAGCCTGCTGCTCTTGGAGGTCAGGAACAATGCACATCCTGGGACGAGGTGTCAAGCCTCCTCCCCCAGAATGGGCAGGGTCCACAAAGGGGAAGTTTTAAAGGCTTGCCGCCTTTGTGAGCTACATCAGCCATTTGCTGCTTCCAGCAACCGGCCCCCACCAGATCTGACCCCCCACTTTGGGCAGGAGAATCAGCGGGAAAACCAAGTGAGGAAGGGAGGTGTGCCCACCTTTGCCAACGCCACCCCTCAGGTGGGGAAGGCGAGGTGAAGCACAACTCTCAGTCCCCACCATCTTGCAGATGGGGGGACCCAGCCAACCAGAGAGAGGCATATGCCCCCCTCTCACTGGAGGGTGGCACAATAGGGGGTGTACCCACCCCAAGAAAGGGACCCATTGGTCCTGAACTTTACTTACCTGTAACACACCTAAATCTAGTATTTAGGGGCAACCCCGAACCTTGCCTCCTCAGACAAGAACCGACCAGAAGAAGAGAAGAAGGACCGAAGAAGCCGTGCTGAACTAAGAAGAGGAGGACGCCTACTGACTTGGCCCCAGCCCTACCGGCCTGTTCCCACCTCAAACCTGCTCCAGTGAAAACCCGGTGTGTCCTGCAGCCAGCAGCCCTCAAGAACCCCAAGGACCTGCCCTGCCTTCCAAAACCAAGACTTTGTCTCCCGTGAACACCGGATTATCTTCGTCCTCGAGCCTGCAGTCTTTGTTGCAACCGGAGAATCCCAATTTAAAACAACAGGGCACCAGATGGCAAAACAGCACCCTGCACCCAGCCGCCGCTGCGGGTGCACTTTGGGTGCTAACTCAGATCCCCCATTTGCCCTGAGCCCAACACCAGGAGCTTCGCTCTCACAACTCGTGAGCAGCCACCAACCAGTGGCTCCTATCCCCCGTTGGATAACATTGGGCCTCAGCACTCTGCACCCGGCCACCCTAGTGCCGCTGAGGGTGTAACGAGAGCGCATCCTTGACCCTGGGGGAACCTTGTGTAGGAAGCCGACTCTGTATATACTATACCAAAGTGAGGTATAGTGTGCACAGAGTCCAGTGGAACCCCAAAGGTAGGCAGAGGTAAAAGTAGATAGCACCTTACTCTCTACTTGTGGTAGTGTGGGCGAGCAGTAAGGCTTTATCAGAGGGTTGTGTTAAGCATTTGTTATACACACTCAATCAGCAAATGATTGCACACACTCAAAGACTGAACTTCAGACCAATTGGTTTTGTATAAAAATATTCTTTTAGTTATTGTATTTCCTAGAACCAAGCAAGCCTGGCACAGGTAAGTGATTTATACTTTGCAGTAATAATACAGTTTAGAATTGCAGTTGTAATACAGTTTGAATTGCAGTTGTGTGTATATACTTTGGTTTGATTACAGTAGAACTACTGGTAATGCAATGCTTTGAAATATTGTACATATACTTTGTACTGGCTTTTCAATAAAATGTCAAGTAGATTACTTTACAGATTACTTATCTTACACAGTGTAGTATACCGGGATACTGCACTGGGACATTTCCTGTAAACAGGTAAGTAAAAGCGTTTTTGTTATTTGGTTACAGTTTTAAAGACTTTCATAGATTTTCCAACTCCACACGTAGAAACTTTATCACAGAAAACAGTCAATGTTAACCTATGGGAGGAAATAATGTTATCGGTTAACAGGTAAGTACTTGGTTGTGGGAGTTGGGTTTCTGGGGTTAGACTCAGGGGTCCCCTAGGGTCAAGGTTGCACTCTTGTTA
Organism: Calotriton arnoldi; assembly: GCA_963921515.1. Lineage (NCBI taxonomy): Eukaryota > Metazoa > Chordata > Amphibia > Caudata > Salamandridae > Calotriton > Calotriton arnoldi. The sequence continues at coordinate 1,126,555 of CAWUFW010002144.1, read as the reverse complement.
CACCTCGCACAATGGCGGCCGGGTGCAGAGTGCTTAGGTCCAATGTTATCCAATGGGGGATAGGGGGCCTCCGGTTGGTGGCTGCTCACGAGCAGGCCACAAGGTTGCGGGAGCAAAGCTCCTGGACTTAAGCTCAGGGTAAATGGGGGTTCAAGATAGCACCAAAGGTACACCCTCAGTGGCACTAGGGCGGCCGGGTGCAGAGTGCTGGTTTGTCTTCGGATGCCCTGTTACTTTCAATGGGGAGTCTCCGGTTTGCAAACACACTGCAGGCTCGGAGACGAAGGTCTTCTGGGTGCGACCACCACTTGGAGAGGTAATTTGTGATGCTGGGGGTTGGTTAGACACCGTCGGTTGGGCCACCCAAGGCAGTGGGGCGTCGGGTGCATGGGGTGTCTTTTAGGGTTGGATCTTCTTACCAGCTCCTGGTCGCGGTTGGGGGACCTTCCGGATTGAGGCTGCAGGCGTCGGCTGGAGGGTTGAGGCAGGTCAGGGATCACCGGATCTCGGGTCAGATTTTGCCAGAGCTGGAGTCTGCTGGTGAACAAATCCGGTGTTCACGGGAGACGAAGTCTTTTCTTTGGAAGGCAGGGCAGGTCCTCGGGATTCTTGAGGTTGCTGGCTGCAGGACACACCTGAGTTTCGCTTTTGCAGGTTCGAGGTGGGGACAGGCCGGTAGGGCTGGGGCCAAGTCAGTGGGCGTCCTCCTCTTGTTAGCTTCGGCACGGCTGTTCGGTCCTTCTTCTTTTCTTCTTCTGGTTTCTTGTCTGAGGAAGCAAGGTTCAGGGGTGCCCCTAAATACTAGATTTAGGGGCGTTACAGGTAGGTAAAAAGGTTGGGTCCTTCTTCTCTTCTTCTTGTGGTTTCTTGTCTGAGTTCTTGATTCAGGGCTGCCCCTTAAATACTGTATTTAGGGGGAATTTTAGGGGTCTCGAGGTCCGTAGCCAATGGGCTACTGACCTTAGGGTGACTACACCCTTGGTGTGCTCACCCCACGTGGGGGAGGGAGCACATTCCCTAATCCTGATTGGGGAGTGCCTGCCATCTGCAAGATGGCGGGCACTTAAGAGTGGGCTTCAGCTCGCCTCCCCCACCTGAGGGGTTGGGTTGGCAGAGGTGCGTACACCTTTTTGGCTGGCTAATTTTTCCCGCCTGTCTTCCCGCCAAAAAGGAGGGGAGACAGGAAGGGGGCCTGCTCCTGATAGCAGGAGAGGCTGGGGGTCGCATTACAAAGGCTGCAAGGCCTTTGAAGCTCCCCTGCCACAGATGGCTCTTCCTGGCCTGGGAGAGGTGTGAACACCTCCATCCAGGAAAGGCTTTGTTTCTGGGCTCAGGGAGAGAAGGCTCCCACCCCAGGGGTCCAGGAACATGTCTCGTGGTGGCAGACTGGTGTGTACCAGTCCGGGAACCAACCAGAGGCTGGTCGTTTTTCAGGGGGCATCTATAAGATGCCCTCGGAGTGCATTTTTCATTAAATCCCACACTGGCATCAGGGTGGGTTTAATGTGCTGAGAAGTTTGATACCAAACCTCCCAGTTTTCAGTATAGCCATTATGGTGCTGTGGAGTTCGTAATGACAAACTCCCAGCACCATATACTCTTAATGGCATAACTGCACTTACAATGTCTAAGAATTGGTCTAGACACTGTAGGGGTACAGGGCTCATGCGCCTGTACCCTCACCACTAGTATAGTGCACCCAGCTAGAGGGGTGGCTGACCTATGCCAGGGCAGTGGGTTGTAGGCATGGCACATAGGGATGTGTGCCATGTCGACTCTTCACTTTGTTCTGCACCAAAACACGCAGCCTGCAAAGGCAGTGTGTGTGTGTAAAGGTACAGGGCCTCTAAGGGTGGCACAATAAGTGCTACAGCCCTTAGAGGTCTTCCCTGGCCACAGTGCCCTTGGTACCCATTGTACCTTTTACAAGGGACTGACATGTGGCCAGAGAGGTGCCAATTGGGGGTACAAGGTACAGTTTTGGGGAAAGAACACAGGCCCTGGGAACCAGACTGGCAGGGACCCAGGGCACATCAAGTCAAAGTGCATCAGTAGTCTGGCAAAATGTGGGGGGGTTACTGCAACAGAAACCCAGCTTCCTACACCTTGGTTCTAACCCCAGAATACCAACTCCCACAAATAAGTACTTACCTGCAAACCGTTAACTTAATTTCCTTCCATAGGATTGCATTTACTGCTTTTCCTTGAAAATTCTTCTGTGTGGAGTTGGTTTGTATGAAACATTGAAAAAACTGCAAATGTAGTAAAAGTAAATTACTGACCTTTTGCCTAAGAAATGTCTCAGTGTGATATCTAGGCATATCACACTGATTAGCAAAAGTAACTTAAGAAGTAACGTGCACAGTAATCTGTAAAGTAACTGAAAAGTAATTTCGGACTGTTGACTTACCTGTAATTCAAAAAGAACAATTGAGGGACAGAATGCAGAACAATGTCATACATTCGCCCCAGTACAGAGACCTGGGCCTAAATCTATCGTTTTTTTTGCTCACCATGCCATTCCAGTTTGAACCCAGCCATATGCAAATCAGTCTTGACCCTATGCCTCATGGGAACAGTCCAGCCCGAACTGCCAGGCCAGGTCCTCTCTGGACTGGAAACAAGCATCCTAGGACAGGTTTCGGGGTTTCACCCCTCATCAGCCAGGATAGCTTGACTCCAGTGGCGTGGAGAGCACGGGATTCAAGCTAACCTGGCTGATGAGGGTGGTTAGCCCGAAACCGGTCCCAGGATGCTAGTTTCCGGTCCAGGGAAGACATGGCTTGGCAGTTTGGGCTGGACTGTTCCCATGAGGCACAGGGTCAAGACTGATTTGCGTATAGCTGGGTCTGAACTAAGGTGGCGAAGTGAGCTAAAGAATGATGATGGATTAAACCCAGATCTGTGACTGGGGGTGAGTGTCTGAAAAGTTTCAGCGCTCCGTCCATCATCTCCTTGCATTTGCTTTACCTGTAATTCAACCAACTGCATTCAACTGTAAATCACTGGATAACATTTTGAAAAGTATTATTTCGCTTACCTGCACCAGGCTTAGCTTGGTTCCAGAAATAAAATAACAAAATAATATTTTTGATATAAACAAATTGGTCTGAGTTTAGTCTTTGAGTGTGCGACATCATTTCTTGCCTGAGTGTGTACAACAAATGCTTAACACTACCCTCTGATAAAGCATTACTGCTTGCCCACACTACCACAAATAGAGAGTAAGGTGCTATCTACTTTTACCTCTGCCTACCTTTGGGGTTCCACTGGACTCTGTGCACACTATACATCATTTTGGTATAGTATATACAGAGCTAGCTTCCTACAATGGCATTGAAGGCTAGACCACTATATCCTGAATCCTGGGTGTCAAAGGGTCGATTTGTTTGAAATGACGATGGACAAAGCGTTTTCATTTGGCAGCGTAACAGGCTCATGTGGTAGGCCTGCGTGCTTCTTTCATGATGCTCATGCGGGAAACATCATTTACAACGCATGTGATAAGCATGCCATTACAACGCGGTCATTACAACGACTGTGTTGTTACATCGCATACCGTTACAACGACTTGCTGTAGGGGGCAGAAGGTGTTGGATTTAAATTCCAACACCTTCCCTACTGTTGCACAGACTGGAGTTGGAATAGTAAATTATACTCTTCCAAAATCCAGCACTCCCCCTTCAACAAGTCGGTGTAACGACTTGCGTTGTAATGGTATGCGATGTAACAACGCGGTCATTGTAATGACCGCATTGTAATGGCATGCGATGTATCTCATGCGTTGTAACGTGGCCTATTCTGCTCATGCATTTCGGGTGGTAGACTGAGGTACCCGAAATCTAGGACTTCAGGAGCCAGATCGCAATATTAAGCGACGTGGGGTCTGGATGCCTGATTTCTCCATGGTTCTGGTGAAAGGGTCCGGGCTATTGGGGAGCCTCTTGTGTGGAACCACAGAGAGTTCCACCAGAGGTGTGAACCAGGGGTGGGGGGCCCAAGCGGGGGCCACTGGGATGAGAGTGAGACGTTTGCCATAGCCTCTGAATCACAAAAAGGAGGGGGAGAGGTACAAAAGAGTAGGCAAATATCTCCTACCAATACCTCCATAGTGCGTTGCCCACTGTGGGTGGAGTTCCCACTTGTGGACTTGTTGCCGCATTCTACTGAGGAAGTCGGCAAAACTGTTGTGCACTCCCGGGATGTACTCAGGTGGATCTTGTGGTGGAAGGACCACCGCCAAATGCTCTGGGCGAGCTGAGGGAGCTTGGGGGAGACAGAGTACAGCCCTTTTTCTGAAGGTAGTACATGGCCGTCATGTTGTATGTCCGGATGAGGACAGCCTTGCCGGTCACACGGGGCAGAAAAGCCTTCAGAGCTATGTGGATGGCTAACAGTCCCAAATAGTTTATATGGAGACCCTGATTTCTGAGTTCTCATTGGTCTTGGACAATCAGGTCCTGTAAGTGCGCTCCCCACCCCTGTGAAGGAGGCATCTGTTGTGATGGTAACCTGCGGAACATTGCTGAGAATAGGCTGCCCCTGCAACAGGTTGTTGATGTTCCAGCACTGCAGAGAGCGATTAATGTGGTGGCCGATCAACACCAGATCGTCCCAAAGACCTTCGGCTTGAGACCATTGGTGCAATAAGCACTCCTGCAACGGACGCATGTGTAACCTGGCGTGGGGGACTGTAGCAATACAGGAGGCCATCAAGCCAATGAGGCATACGACTGTCCGGACTGTGGCCTGTCGACCAGATTGGAAGAGAGGAAGTAGTACCTAGAAGGACTGTGTCCGGGTAGGGTTTGGGTAAGCCTTGCCGATTTCGGAGTTGAGGACTGCCCCTAGGTAGGGTTGGATCTGGAGGAGTAAGTGGTCGGATTTGGTCGCGCTGACCATAAACCCTAGCTCGTGCAGAACATTTATTGTGACCTGTGTGTGTTCACGACACTGTGATGGAGTGGCACTCTTGATCAGAATGTCATCCAGGTAGGGGAAGACGTGGGCGCCCTGCAGGTGAGGATCCACCATTGCGAGGCATTTGGTGAACACTCACAGTGTGGTGGTGACCCTGAAGGGAAACTCATTAAACTGGTAGTGTATTCCGCTGGCCACAAGCCAGCGATAGTGGTGATGCGCCAGGAGGATTGGTATGTGGAAGTAGACATCTTTCAGGTCGAGAGCGGCCATGAAGTGTCCTTGCTGTAGCAACGGGATAACATCCTGACGAGTGACCATGTGAAAGTGCTCTGATAGGATGTATTCGTTGAGAGTTCAGAGGTCTAGAACAGAGGAGAGAGATGTCCTTTTTGGGAATCAGGAAGTAAAGTGAGTAGACTCCTGTGCCCTGCAGATGGTGTGGGAAGAGCTCTATGGCCCTCTCTGAGGAAGAGCACTAAGACCTCTTCTTTGAGCAAACATTGGTGTTCTGGGGAGGGTGTGTTTGCGGGTGGTATGTTGGGAGGTGTGGAAGTAAGCTCCAGGCAACAACCATGTTGGATAATATCCAACACCCACTGGTCAGAGGTGACATTCCACCACTTAGGGAAGAAACTTTGTAGACACCACTACCCTCCCCCCGTCAGGTGTTTTGTCACGTTAAGGCTTAGTGGTGGTGGTGGCACGCTTAGGGGAGCCACCTTTGCCTCTACCTTTAGTGTTATTGCCCCGGTAGGACCCTCTAAAATAGCCACTAGGGGAGGGCTGGTGTGCCTGTGGGTGCTGGAAAGTCATGGAGGCATCTGTGAAGGTGGTCTTTGAGCTTCCAAATAGAGTTTGTGGCGAAAGGACCCACATGGAGCAAGCATCTACAGTATGCCCATAGCCTTTGCCGTCTCCATATCTTTCTTTATCTTAACAAGCATTTGGTCAACCTGCAGCTCCAACAGGTGTTGTCCATCCAACGCATGTGGCGCAGGTGTTGCTGAACATCCGGCTTAAAGCCGGAGTTACAGAGCCAAGCGTGCCTACAAAGGAGCACACCTGAGTTGACGCCTCTGCCAGCGGTGTCAGTGGCGTCAGGGGTACACCGAATGGTTGCATTAGAGAGGAGTCTGCCCTCGGATACTATCTCATGCCCTCTTTTTTTGTGTTCATCTGGGAGATATTGGAGGAGTTCCTCTATTTCTTCCCAGTGGGCACTGTCATAGCGGGAGAGCAAACCAATTGAATTGGCAATGCGCCAATGATTAGCTGACTGTGCCGCAACTCTTTTGCATGTGGCATCAATTCATTTAATGTCCTTATCCAGTGGAGGGGTGTCGCCGGTGCCCTGAATGAATTAACCAAATTTGTTATAGTGCTACAGCTACTCACAAAGAGTGTCCCAGCGCTGACAGAAAGCGGGAGGGGAGGAGGAAAGAACACCAAGTTCTAAAAAGCCATGTTTTCAGGTGTTTCTTAAAAACTGAAATGTCTGGGATGGCCCGAAGAGTGGCCGGGAGTTTGTTCCAAGCCTGGGCCCCCAGGAAACCAAAAGATCTGCCACCCGTACGGGCCAAGCGTACCTTGCGTGTACGGGCAAGGTCAGAGGAAGAGGATCTAAGGGACCGTGCTGGAATGTAGCAGTTAGCTCATTTGTTAAGGTATCCTGCTCCTTTTCTATGCAGGGCCTTAAAGAAAACAACAAGAGGTTTGAATTTAATCCTTTCATTCGTAGCCAGTGGAGGGATTTAAGGAGGGGCGACATAGGCGATCTGGGTTTAGGTCTGAGAATTGCCCTGGCTGCAGCATTTTGTGCCACTTACAGGCGCTGCACAAGGGAACCGGGAAGGCCCAGATACAGGACATTTGCGTAGTCTAGTCTTGAGGTCACCAATGTCTGTACCACCATTTTCCTAGTCTCTAATGTTAGAAGTGGGAGGAATTTTCTAAGCATGCGCAGAATGCCGAAGCAAGTGCTGACCAGACTTTGGACCTGGGACCTCAAGGAAAGTGTATTGTCCAGAAAAATACCAAGGTTCCTCACAGATGAATGCTCCGAGTGTGGAGGCGAGTATTCTTCCGGCCACCATGCGTTCCAACTACTGACTACCGGTTGGCCGAAGGCCCTGAGAGTTCATCCGTTTAAGAGCGGTGTGTACCACCAGCAAGTCTGGGGTTAGTTGTCCCCCAATGTAGATGTGGTCAGTAGGAGACACTTTGTACTTTATCCATACGTGGAGTTATAACCCTGGCTTCGACTGGGTCCTGAAATATGCTGGTCACAGCATACCCTTGAGCATAGGCAAATACTGGGTGGAGTGGTGGAGAGGGTTTCAAAAAGGAAATCCTCTTCTATGAGGTCGACATGCATATCGACCTTGTGTTACCAGGATGCCCTGGCTACCAGCTCATGGTAAGATGTGGAGTTATCAGGAGGAGACGGGTGGGTTGGGTACAAGTTAGGATCAGTGTCCCCTGGATGGTCCACGTCATAAGAACCCCAGGCATCACCGTGTTGGGGTGTATCTTGAGTATCCCCCATCCAGAGCTTAGGTCAGATGACAAAACCTCACCAGCAGCCAACGGCTGAGCATGTAGTTCCCCCTCGAGGTCCTGGGTGCCCAAGGGGTCTGGGGTGTCAACTCCGCTCCTACGCAGCATCTCAAAAAAACAGACCCCCTACGGTCGCGGACAGTTTTGTTCAAGTGTAAGGAGCGGCAGGCATCCTCATTATGCTCGGGCGAGAGGCAGAGGTTTCTGACCTGACTGAGATCAGACCAGGGGTACTTCACATTGCAGCGAGGGCAGTATCGGAAGGCATCACAGTATCACAATCGAGGCATTCTCAAGAAGATGAAAGATGAGATGAGATGAGAGAGGCCCGAAGGGTAAGACCCCGCATGGGACCTAGGCCGACGAAGAGTCGCTCGGAACAAGGGACGCAGACGTCCACTCAAGTTGGTAATAGTAGAGACACAAGTGGAAAAAATACCACGGAAGGGAGTGGAACCCGTGAAGGCAGAGAACAGCACCGTGACGGTGTTGATCCGGGGCATGGGAGCACACGTCCGAACCAAACGGCGGAAAGGAAACAATATAACAATGGAGTCGATGCTCGTGCGCATTAACAACAAGAGGAGGAGTCACAATACCTCGGTTCTCAAAATATTTCTTTGAAGAAATAGAATTTGCACACATTCGGGCCCAACACTAGATGGGAGGAGTATGCACAGCATGTCTATCTACAGCCACACATGCCTCGAACAGAGAGTTATCGAGGGTTAGTAACTTGTCCTTCTAATGGATACTTCAAATAGCAGATTCCTCACCTTTTAAATAAATACTAAAGCTGTACCTCCCAATATGCTGGGTCTGTGGAATAGCTCAAACCAAAAGTTCATGAAGGACCGAACAGGCAAAACACCCCTCCTGCAGACCTGGCAATCAGGGCAATAGTGCTTCATGAACATATAAATTGACACACACGGTACAGCCTGGCAGGTGCCCAGAAAAGGCACTTTGCGTGCCAACACAGCGGAAGCAGTCTTGCCTCTGGTCAAATGAGCTCTCAGAACCACTGGAGGCTGCTGCTAGGCCAATGAATAGCAAATTTGAATACAGAGGACTATCCACCGCAACCTTACCCTTCTTTGCCCTAGAGAACGGATCGCTCGCCAACACTCTTTGGTACAATCTATGTAAAAGCTCAAAGCTGTTTTGGGGTCCAAGTGACGGAGTCTCTCCTCCTCTTTTGAAGTATGAAGTGGAATAAAGAATGCCAGAAGCGTGATGGATTATCCCACCTGAAAAGGAGCTTGATGCTCACTCATGCAATGAGAAATAATGTTTTTAGAGTCAGGAGATGCAAAGAACAGTTGTGCTTAGACTCAAATTAGGTACACATATGGAATGTGAAAGATATGTTAAGGTCCAACTGAGGCATAACATAAGGCTTGGGTGGAAGCACATGAACGAGGCCTTTAAGAAAATGGAAAAGAACGTAAGGGCTGACAAATAACCTTTAACAATGCCCAAAACAAGTCTTTGCTGGGTTAAAGACAGCCCAAAAATCAAACATGTTTGTAACCAGGCTACAAACTTATCCCAGCGCCCTGCATAAACACATTTTGTAGATGGAAGCTTGGCAGTTAGAATTACATCCACAACTTAGGTCAAACGCAGTCAACTTTGGCCAATCAATCTCCAAACATGGTGGTGTAGGTTGTGCAGTCCCAGGTACAGGACCCTGCCCTGCTGCTGCAACAGAAGATCCTACCAAACTGACAGCCTGTTTGGAGGACAACTGCTCATGCCCAAAAATTCTATGTACCATACTCTTAGTCCAATCCGGAGCCACTAGAATGACTTGAGCCTAGTCATTCCTGATCATCTTCAGAACTCGAGGCATGAGAGGTAGAGGTAGTGAGGTATTCAGGAGTCTGGAGCTCCACTCTATGTTCCTAAGACTGCTCTCTCTCTGAGTCACATATTGCCTAAACACACAAAAGTGTTAACATTGCACATTTTCAGCATTGGTGAACATATTGAGTCAGGGTTTTCCTCGTTACTGGAAGACACCCTGTGACACCTCGGGCGTAAGTGCCATTTGTTATCTGCTAGGCAGCGCCAACTGTTTGGCTGCCTTAGCGTTCAAAGATCCAGCCAGGTGGTTCACAACAGGGATGCTGCCCTGACGGTTCAGCCAATTCCAGTGGCGCAGAGCCTCCTAGCACAGGACCCAGGGCCCCACTCCAACAGGATTCTTGCAGTACCACATGGCAGTGGTGTTGTCCGTAAGACCCTGAACCAACCCCCTCCGTTTGATAGTTAGTAGGAAGATCTTCAGTGCCAACAGAACGGCCTGCAATTCCAGGAGGTGATATGGGGCCAGGTTGTTGCCGGAGATCAGAGACCTCTGATCTCCACCTCTCCCATGTGTCTTCCGCAACTCAGCAGTGATCAGTCAACACAGTCAGCTCCGGGTGGGGTAGGTTGGGGGTTCTGCTGCCAGTCCAACTGCAGCAGAGCATCCACCACTGCAGGGACTGTGCAGTCACCTCTGAAATCCACTGCAGTCCACCAGCAGGATGCAAGAGGCCAAGATGCCTCAGAGCGAGACTCGGGACTAAGGCTGAACATATAGGATTATAGCCCGAATGTACTGGACTTGCTGAACCGGAGGGAAGGCTAGAAATTGCACTGTAGCCCAAACTGCTCTGATGAACAGGAGCCTCCGCAAATTAGTCAGGTGTGACTCTGACACATTGATCAAGAACCCCAAAAGATGTTAAGAAATCAGCTGTCAATTGGAGGTGGTTAAGACTCACTGCAGCAAGGCCGCCTTCAACAGCCAGTCATTGAGGTTGGGGAAGATTGATATACCCAATCTCCAAAGATGTACAGCAACACCAACACCACTTCTGTGAACAGCCATGAGGCCCTTATGAGGCTGAAGAGGAGCTCAGACAATTAAACACCCTGTACTGCAGGTAACACCTGTGGGACTGTAGGATGGGAATATGAACCATCGTGTCCTGCAGGTCCAGAGCTAGCATCCAGTTCCAGGATCCAGGTAGGAGAGAGCCTGGGCCAACGTGAGGATCCTGAATTTTGTTTCCCCCCCTCCCCTCCCCCCCCCCAAGAAGGAGTTAAGATAAGACGAAGGCCTCAGTCCTCCTTCAGAACTAAAAATAATGGAATGAACATCCTGTTGGTCCTCCGGATGCTGTAACCATCTCTACGGCTCTTTTGGCCAACAGAGCCGGGACCTTTAGCTGTAGAATGGACGAATGGACTTCCGAAAGCAGCTCTGATATGGGTGGGATATGCAGATGTCAGACAGGAATGACAGTGCATGCCCTAGCTGAACAATTTGGAGCAGTCATTTGCTGGATGCAATGCTCCCCCACACCGTGGAGGTAATAACTTATCCAACCACCAACAGGGTGGCCATGTGCTGCGGAAAGCAAGCCAAAGAGGCTTGAAAGTTTAGAAGTTGAAGGGGGAGAAGTGGAACAGGGGGGTCAGGTGACTGGGCAGTATGCAGCCCAAGATGGCCTGGATGTTGTTGGCTGGATCCCCGACACCAGCTTAGAAAGGACTGGGTATTTGTGTGGGTGTGTCTATTGCTAGGATGGGGGGCCTTGGCGTTGGTTTTCTGTCAAAACCCCTTCTGAAGTATTGAAAGGGCCAAAATTACTGAGGATACTACCTCAAAGGAGCAGAAAGGTGGAGGGTGGGTGTTGTGGCCCAGCTCTCCTTGCAGCACTAAAGAGTCTGCTTTGTGTTTGAAAAGCCAGGAGCCATCAAATGGCATATCCATTATTGACTCTTGGACGTCACCGGTCATCCATGAGGGTGCCAAAGTGCCTTGCTTGCACCGACTGCCCTGCCTACAGTCAGTAGTGTCCAGCCCGAGTGTATGATATATTTTGCTGTGTCTTGTCAATCGTCCGTGTTCCCAGGTTAGAGCAAAATTCATTGGGGTCTGCCTGCAACATTTCGCTGACCATGTCCAACACTGCATGCCAGTATCACCAAAGGAGGATGCTGGCAACGAATGAACGAAGGGTCAGACTGGCTGAGGGGAAAATCTGTTTCACAAATGCCTCCCTATATTTCGACTGCCTATTAGGAGTCATAGAAAATGAGATCAGGTTCAATCTACTGGTAGAGGCCAGGACTAGTAGGCTCTCAGGTGAAGGATACTGTGTGGGGAAGGCAGGATCACCTGGGGGAGGTCTACGACATCTAGCCACTTGTCTATTCACTGGCAGGCAAGAACAAGGTTTGGCTCAAATGTCGATCAGCGTGTCAGTAATAGCCTTGTTCAAAGGGAGGAACAATTCTGTAGAGGTCTGCCCAAGCGGCACAATCTTAGTCAGTACATTAGATTCGACCTCAATAGATGGTAGCTGCAAGTCAAGAACTTTGGACACATGCCAGAAGACTAAAGTGAAAGAGGGTGATTATTCTGTGGGGGATGCAGTATGGAAATCAACCCAGTGTCAGAGGAGATGTCTAAGCCACTGGTCTCTTGTAGGTCCATAAGAAGGTTGTAGTCATCGTAGTATTGCGGTGCATCCTCCCTGTCCTCTCCATGTTCATCACCCAGCCCATGTGGACTATTCTCTGAATCTGAGCCAAAACGTTTTTGCACTGTTTGAGGGAGACTTCGCTGCAGTGGTAATGTTTTGTCTGAATCAGAATGAGGTTGGACCGGTCGTGTGTTGGTCAAGCTCGTGGCGGATTCATCTCAGAGTTGGCCAAAATATTTGGGTTTGATGTCCATGTACCTTGACATTCTCTGAAGGACCAACATTTTGCATTTCTTCTTGGACTTTTTACTTTGAATGAAAGGAGAATTTTTTTCGGAAAAGGCCTCAAGAAAGGGAATTCAGGTCCACGCCTGCAACTGTGATCAGAAGCAGGTCTTACACACCTTCCTTCAGTGTTTGGCAACATACAGCTTGGCTTTGCATTCCCAGATTGTGTTGGGGTTCATATGGGAGAAGTCATTGTAGGCTGTGCAACGATCCTAGAGACTAGAAACATACCTTGAGGGGGTCTGTTACAGATATCCGTTTGTGACAGTCCATACAAGGTTTAAACCCTGCATTTCCGATTGGTTACATGTCCCTTGCACCTGAAAAAAGGATTTTGGGATCGTGCCTTGAATCTGCGTCTAACGGTGCAGACAGAAAGGAACTGAGGCCAGCGTGTAGGTGTGATGGTAACCGCTACGCACTATATGAATCCTCTTGGAACTTTTATGACCCAAAAGGGCATCACACTCAATTGATAGCGTTGATAGTCCTGGCCAATTGCCACAAATCTTAGTTAGAGATGATATGCCAGATGAATGGGGATGTGAAAGTAAAAGATCTTAAGGTTGAGAGTCGCCATTTAGTCTCCTGCTGCTGACCAGATGGATGACATCTTACAGAGCTGTCATTGGAAGTGTTGTCAACAGTAAGAAGCAGTAGAGAAGCCTGAACTAGTAGATAGGCTAAGGGTACTGTCCTTTTTAGGAATGAGGAAATACAGCAAGAGTAGTGCCAGTCCCACTAGTGTGTGGGAATATTGGTTTGATGGCTCCTTTGCTGAAGAGTGTTCATACTTCCATACTGAACAGTAGCTGATAACCTAGGCTGATTGTGTGCTGCCATGATATTCTGATTGGTGGTGCGATGTGGAACTCCAAGCAGTATCCCAGCTAGGACCCATCTGCTGGAGGTTATTTGCCTCCATTGTGGAAGGACCAACCCAAGCCTAACCCCCCCCCCCCGACAGGTGTTGTGTGATCAGTGGGAAGCGATCACTGGTATGGCACTGTTAGGAGGTGGGGGAGCCCCTACTGGAACCACCTCTACCTGTGTCTTGGCTACTGCCTTTGAAAACTCCTTTGAGACCTTTAGCCCGAGTTCTCTGATAGGGCTGGTGAGGAAAATAACTTGATCACTGCGGTGGGGTAGCAGTCTTGGTGCATCCTCTAATCTAATGACGACAAACCCCAGACTTTGAAGGCTGGGTCTGGTGGGCGCCCATGGCCTTGGCAGTATCAGTACGTTTCTTGATTTTCTCCAATATGGATTCAAGCTGATGGTTCCCATTGAAGGGGTCCTTTCTGTAAAGTTGTTGCACCTTTGGGTGGAACTCAGATACTGACAACCAATCATGACTCAGCCAGATCACACTGGTGCTTAGCTCTCTGGAAGCAGTGTCTGCTGCATCTAGAGCACAAAGGATGTTGGTGTTGTAAATAGTCTTCCCCTCCTGCACCAAATCCCTACCATAGTTGAATAAGCTTCCGGAAGAAACATATCAATTTTTTTCATCTCCTTCCAATGGTACATATTGTACCTTGAAAGGAGAGCCACCAAGTTGGTTCCAGGTGTCATTGATCTTCCAGTTCCCCTTGTCTGGAGTGTTACCTGTGTCCTGCACAAAGGCCGTCTTCCAAACTGTGTGCACCACTAGAGAATCAGAAGGCACATAAACTCTGATGTAATGGGGTAATCCAGGAGCACCTCATACTTTTTCTCTATCCCTAGATTGTCGGCCCTGGACTTTACTCGTTCCTTGAAGTTCTCTCCCACACACCTAGTCCAGCCTGCCTCCAAGCATAGGCAGGAACTGGACACAGCATTCCATCTTGGACAGAGTTTCTAAAAGTCCTCCTTTTTCTCTACCAAGATGGTGTGTGTAGGAAATCCGCCTTTTCTGCATGGTCATCCCAGATTTTTCGTCTTTTGCTGGCTTTAGAACTCTGTGCGCTTTATCCCTGTTAACCATTAGTAAAGTGCCTGTGCTCCCCCTTTTACACATGGTCGAATTGGCATAATCCTAATTGGTATACTTAACTTACATATAAGTCCTTAGTATATGGTACAGGGTGTACCCATGGCCTGGAAGTTAAATGCCACTAGTGGACCACAACACCTATTGTGCCGTCCGCTACAGTGGCAGTGCAAACATAGTTTCATGCCTACCCTAGTAGCTTGCCTGTAGCAGTGTATACACTGCCATTCGACCTATCTAAATGAACCCTTTTAAGAGGCAAAAAACTCCCTTTTAAACATTAAGAAGTCACCACCCTTATGTAGGCCCTGCAGTCCACAAGGCAAGGTGCATGGCATTTAAAATTGGGACAATAAAGAAATGTAATGGTAACATGTCCTTACAGTGACTACCACCCAAAAACTATTTTTCACTCTGGCAAGCCTAGCTGTCCTTTGTAGAAAACTTGAGTACAGATTAAAATCCTAAAACTGTTTCTCAGGATTGAGATTAGCTAATTAAACAACTATTTTTAATATTAATTAAAATTTCAATTCAATGGTGAAGCCGGATTTTTAAGATTTATTAAGGAAAAATTACTTTTAGAAAGATACCGTATCCCTGCCCGAAGTTCCTAGAGGCTACATTTGCACTCCCACTTCTGTTAGCCATTAATCCAGTAAGTAGCATTTGAACAGATGTGAAAAAGGTATGAAATGCATCCCAGTAACAAACAATAGGCTGACCTGAAAGGGTAGGGATGACTCATCTCAATATCCCAGAATATGCAGGGTGGAGGCTCCTTTTTTTAAGACTATGGTGTCAAATCCTGCTCGAGCGTCAAAGCCTCCTTGGCAGGTCTGCTGGGTCTAAACACTACACTTTGGGCTGCACTTGAGAGCCAGAGAACTGGATGCCAAAATAATTCTTGTATATCCACTGTCTGATTGCTACATGTATGGCCCCGCCAGACTTCAGTCTCCGAGTTTTAGATACAACACTGGGGGCACTTTTGAGAGGAAAAGAAACATGGTGGCAAAACAATTCTTGTATATGCACTGTCTGGTTCCTGGAAAAAACATTTTTGTTCTACCAGAAATAGGTCTTTGAATTTATTGGAGGGACAATGGCTTCCCTAAAACTGGATTTTAGTGTTAGATGTAAGAGGACACTAGGATTACCACAGTAGACTCTCCTACAACCCTCCAGACCTCAGAGCCCAAGTTTTGTGTGGCCGAAGACTGGTGCTATCTTTAAAAATGCCTAAAGTGGGTAGGAGTGGCTCCTGGGACTTTATCCCCATTGGTTAGGCCATGCCCATGAGTCATTTGCACTCACTAGCTGGTGCCAGGCATTAATATGGCATCTCCAGGCACCCACTTCAGAACACTCCTGTATCTGAGGAATATCGGAAGAGGACTGAACCTGCTGTCTGCGACCTGAGAAGATCATTGGAGTAGACCTGCTCTCTCTTGTACCCAGGACAAAGAGGTAAATCTCCAGAGTTGGTTTAAGATGAGGATTTATTACATGTAATATAAACCCCATCAGCGGGAGCTGCAACATACAAGGACTAGAACGCCGGCAGAATGATGCCTTCACCGTTGTGGAACAGCAACACAAATTCTGACAAAAAGGACTCTTGCATCTACAGAACCAGTTTATCTGGGGAAAAAGGTGTTGTACAGCGGGTTAACAGAGAGCTTGTAACTCAATCACCTGCCACGTCGAAGTAATGGTGATGAGGAACATTGGCTTGAGGTTGAGAAGCTGCAAGGGGCAGCTGTGAAGCGGCTCTAAGGGAGTACCTAATTGAGGTTCCACTGACATGACATAGGGGAAACGAGGACACTGATGTAACCCTTTTAAAAGACAGTGCCCAGAGGAAAGCCCAGAGAGTGGGTCAAAACAAATAAAACATCAGATAACTTTGCCTGGATAGTGTCTATGTAGTGAGTGCTGCACCAAGCTTCAAATTTGACCCAACGACAAGTGTATACAGTTTTAGTCAAGGAACGCCTGGCTGCCAAGATGACATTAACTACCTCTGGAGGAAGGTCGAAGGTTTTCATTTGTCACCTCTCAATCTCCAGGCATGAAGATGGAAATTGTAAAGACCCGGGTGCAGAACCCGACCCTGCTGCTGTGACAGCAGTTCCTCCCGAAGGGGCCGCCTGATCACAACACAGATTCTCAAGCCCAGGAGTTCTGGATACCATATGCTCCGTGCCAAATCCAGAGCCACCAGGATGACTTAAGCCCAGAGGGTCATGATCTTGACAAATCAGGGCAGGAGTGGTATCAGTGGAAAGGTATACAGGAGTCCCAAGTTCAACTCAAGGCAGAACAAGTCTCCAATCAAGAGAAACAAAGAAAACTCCAATGTGCAGAAGTGCTGACATCATGCGTTCTCAGCGGTGGCGAATACATCAAGCCAAGGTTCACCTCATTCTCAGAAGCGGCCGTGCGCCACCTCCAGGTGTAAATGCTACTCGTGATCCACTAGGCACCGACGGCTGAGCTCGTCAGTCCTGGCATTCAACGATCCTGCCAGGTGGTTCACCACCAGGAAGATCCCTTGATGGTACAGCCATTTCCAGAATCCCTGACCACGCCCGCCTTGTTTGTTGCAGTACCGCATGGCAGTGGTATTGCCTGTGAGCGCCTGTGCCAGCCTCCCTTTGATGGATGGAAGGAAGGCTTTCGTCATCAAACGGATAGAATTAAGCTCCAGAAGGTTCATATGGAGCCATGACTCTGCCAGGAACCACAGGCCTCTGATCTCCACCTGTTCCAGGTGGTCACCCCAACCTGGAAGAGATGCATGGGTCACCACTGTCCACTCTGGGTAAAGTAGGGAGAGGGGTCTATCACTGACCCAATCGCAGTGGACTGGGCAGCCCGTTAACCTTGGCTAGAGGGCCTTAGTCACCATAGCCTCGACCGCAAAACTGCTGGGTTCCTTGCAGAGGATGGACAAGCTGGTGTTAAGGAATAGTGCTACCAAATCTGCAAAAGGAATGGTAAGGGTGGTGCAGTTGGCGAAGTGGCATGTAGAGGCTAAGACTGCAGTAGCCCTGTTCTTCTTAAAAATGCTCTAAAGCAGATTCAGCCTTGTACCCAAACAGGTGAGTCCAGTCAAAGGACATGTTCATAAGAGAGGACTGGACATTGCCAAGAATCTGGTTGATCACAGCCACGCATGGCGGCGAATGGCAATACTGGTGCCAATGGCTCATCTGATGGAATTGGTGGTGTCCGAGCCACAACGAATCGTGAACTTTGCAGCATCACCACCATCTTGGATAGCCTGAGCAAGGACAGGTCGGAGATCTTCGGGGACATCAAGGTGCACTTGAGCCACCGAGTCCCAAAGGGTGTGGAAATAGCATCCTTAAAGGCAGATGGCATTTACTGAGCAGAAAACCATGCTGGTAGAAGAAAAAACTTGCTTCCTAAAAGTTTCCACTCATTTCGATTCCCTATCGGGGGAAGTGGTAAGAAAGGTGTTGGGGTTAGACCTCCTTGTGGATGCTTGCACCACTAAACTTTCAGGGGAAGAGTGATGAGAGAGGAACGCCGGGTCGCCCGGAGCAGGGCAATTGCATCTCGCAATTTCTCTGTTGACTGGATAGCTCGTGCAAGGTTTGTCCCAAGGTCACAAAAAGAATATCCATTAGCGCCTCATTGAATAGTAAAAGATGCTCAGAAGACTTCTGACCCTGCTGGAGATCTCCGTCAATACATTAGTTTTGACCTTCAAGGTGGAGAGCTGGAGGTCAAGGACTTGGCTGTGCGGAACGCTTCCATTTGCTGAGGAGTGGCAGACTGACCCAAAATTCAGGTTGTGCCGGAACCAGTTGCGAGACCGTCTCCAAAGTTGGGCGACTCTGGGAGCGAGATTGAGAGCCATGATGCCGCCCCGCGCCTGCTCGGGTGAATGAGTTGCAAGAGGGGACGGAGTCCCGCTTCGATTTTTTAGACTTACCAGATGGATTGGAAACGACCAGCCTCTGTAGCAGTTTCGTAGACTCCTGGAGTGGGAACAGGGCTGGGACCGAACCTCGGACTTGGACCGTTACTTAGAGCAGTCTTAGTGAGGGTCTTCTTATACTTGGCGATGCAGTCACTGCAGGCCTTTGAGCTCTGACGTGATCCCCGACACCACAGGCATCTGACAGGGATATGTCACTGACATTTGTTTAGAATCCCTACAGGGCTTGAAATCTTTTACAAGGTGACATCCCTTGCACACTTAAGAAAATTTTGGATAAATATCAAGGTACGTGTCTCTGAAAGACAAAACCGAGAGCTCCAGATCCGCCTCTGGTTGTGTGGAAAGAAACAAAAATTACATCAGCGTGTGGGAGGGGCATCAAAATAGAATCCACACATCTTTTCTGAAGTGGAAACGGCGTCAGTTTTGGATTTTACTTTTGTACATCACCCCATTTGTATTTTTATTTACACATTTTTAGGGAGAATACCAACTTGAGTGTAAAAGGTATACAAACAATGACATCGGGCTTGGATCACTCAGTCAATGAGTGTGTCGACAGCTGGACGTCACTATCGCACATTCTTCTCATGCCAGAAATAAGGACAATCCTTCCTGTAGCCACTGTGTTGCTTAACACTTAGGGATATCAGGTGGAAGAATCAGATGTCTCCTTAAAGGTAAACTGACTTAGCCTCACACTTACTAAAATTAGCACTAAGGTAATTTATTAAGCTTTTCTCAGCTTAGGTTGCTTGACACATGGAAGCCTAGAGAAAGTCATGTGTCCCTCTTCCTTTTCTCTCCATGTCCATTAAGGGATCATGCAGTATTTCCTTACCTTGTTTTAATAGTTACCTTCTCTCATTTTAGTATTTGCTTTGGCACCTTCCTGTTTTGCTGACTGGCATAGTCTACTGTTTTTCAGAATGTGCCTTTGGGTAAGTTCTTTTATTTACATAGACTGTCTTCCTGGAACTACTGCAGCAATAGCTCAGGTCTAACAAGTGTGGGCGGGTGCATAGAATGGGGATTATCCACCATACAAATAAGCGGATAGGTTTGTGTGAGGCCAGATATATCAAGCACCAGAAGTGGTTTTGATACATTTTTATGTTACGGTAGGGCAGTGGCTGACACTTTGGCCAGGAATCAGACAGGGGTGATAGTACTACAGAAAAAGGGAAGATTAATGGGAAACCACCATCTTACACTGCTTGCAATCAAGGATTACCCTGGCGATCAACCATACAGCACTCAGTCTCCATTCATACTACACAAGCTCAAACACCAAACACACATACATGTTTCAAATCTCACCCCACTGGGCATACACTAAGCAGACTTGACTTTAGCAATGTAGCCCAGTAGGCTGCTGACCCTTTCCTTCCCCTCCCCCAATTACCATCCCTCGTTCATCACCATCAAGGGGATATGCAAAAAGGCTAGCGGCCCAGAAAGATTTTTTTAGCTGCTATCACTTCGAGTTACTGAGGACATTGTGACCATCTAGTCCTATTTGTTTACCATTTTTTAATGGCATGTTTCCTATAAATCCCTCCCTATTGATAGGGCCAGAAGAACAGATAGCAATATTTAGCAAAACGCATGAATGTATAGATTACTAGAGGCCTTTGGATCAGTCATCAATATATGTTAGGTAAACTATAGGTTTCATCACTAACAGCGCACACGTAAAAATTCTAGCACACAACAAAACTTTATATTTAGCACAATAACAAGGAGAATTCAAAAATAAATTAAATCAATAACAGAGAAATCATCAATTTACTTTTATCTTAGAAAATATAGAAAGTAGAATCGGACACAAAACCAGGTAAGAAATGACCCCCAGGCAAGGTCTTTGACTTAATTTAGCTGACATTGGTCTTTGCTTAATATTCTTTGATTCATATGATCACACATTTCCAAGCTTGTTAATTTTATTGATTACAGCAAAATATGTAATGCCTCATTGGCTCTCTTCCTGCTCCTTTAGTTACATCCACTAGATAACATCCCATCTCTGTCACAATTCCCTCACAAAGTGAGCAGAAAGCACTGTTCAAAAGAGTCAGGGCATAGAAGACCACCAGAAGTCAAAGATAGTGGAGAGGCGGGGAAAGAAGAGGACAAATCAAAAAACCAAACGCATGCTACACAGCCTAGAATTGGAACAGAGACTGGGAAAAAAAGTAAGAAAGGCCAGAGAGACCCAAGCGGAGGAAGAAAAGAGACATGGACTGGGTTGCCAAGGAAAAATGAGAAGCATTGGCAGAAGGCACACATACCACAACAATCCCATGTAGAGATGGAAGGCAATAAACAGGGATTGTTCGTAAAAGAGCAGAACAAAGTGAGAACAGCTACACAGACCACATTCATACTATGCTCCCTATACGTTGTGACACTCACCTATGGCCTCCACATCGACTCTTGGAATGCTGCTTGCCTGCTCATTGCCAAGACCATCACCTACATATTTATTCTGACTGTTGAAGCTGCAGACTGGCACATGTGGGGTTACATGAGGAAGAGGGCCTCCATTCACCACCTCTCCTATAGAGACTCCACGTTTCTGCTCTATGAACACAGACTTCTTGAGCTTAAGGAGGCCCTCTGGCTCACTGAATGAGAGGCGGTTCAGTTCAACAAAGCTACAAGGAAAATAAATAAAACTTGTTATTGGAGGTTCTCTAGTATTGGTATCATCCACATTCAAATGCTTGACATAGTGCTTTTCAACGGGCTGTGAATCCATAGCAAAATGTTACAGAGAACAGCAGTGTTAAAACACATACTTCGAACGCACTGCATTTTAGTCTGTCCACCTTAATACCTAATCTGCATTTTATATAATGAAGTGAAGAGACAGCCATACCTCAGATTTACCAGGATACCAGAATAGTCTGAAAGGAGGAGGAAGGAACACTTACAAATCTATGAAAAACACCAATTCTGAAGAACTGTAGAGTGAGGGTAGTAACGCTTTGAAGCACTGAATAGTTCACTGGTTGTAATGTTTGAATCACAACTAGCCAGCAGTACAATGAAAATAGGGAAGGTGAGAAACAGGCTGCTGAGCAACGCCGGGCACACACTGGATTCCAAAGAACAGTGTTTTGTAAATGTGTCACACACCCTACAAGTTGAGGTTTGTAGATCTCAATGGGTACTCTGCAAGAGTGCTGCTGCACTTTCTATTCCAAGTCAGTAATTTTTGTTGACAGCAGACAACCCAAATTGTGTGACAGAGCACAAAACAAACTATCATGCAACTGCCTACGTCTTATTAATATGCCCAATAGAGATGTACAGCTTTTTTTTTTCCACTGCAAGCAAAACTTTAGGTGTCTTTAGAGATAGAAAACTGTTGACACATTCCGAACGAATTACAGATTTGTCCTCCATAGCAATTTATCTTTGAAGGACTTATGGAAGGCATCTTTGCTTAACAAAAAAACCTGAATTTCAGTTGTACACCCAGAAAAAGACGACAGAAGGGTGGTCTACCTTATCTTTTGTGTCAGCTGAGATATGAGTAAAGGTTCAGCTACCAGACGGGTGATGGACTAGCTGCAAGTGATAATGTTTTATCTAAATAGGACATGAATAAACTCTGAAATGATCTACTGTGAGAATTAAAAGGAAGCTCAGGTCCAACTATTATAGTACGATATGAAAGTATTCATAATGAATGATGGAACAGGATTGGGGGGGGTGCTGCTAGGTCTGTGATAACAATGATGACTACAGTAATAAAACCCTTTACAATTGAGGGTACATGATTTTCTTACCAATGGCGCTCTAGCTATTCCAATAATGCTCTGGAAAGTGCAGTTTCCTGAGCTCTAGCTACTCTGGAGGAAAGTTGTTAAGTGTAGAAATGCTGGGTGTGGTGCAGCACTGGCCCTTGTCCTTGGTTGGGAGATGTGGGCCAACTCGAAGGCTGCAAGTTTTTGTTTATGGATTAGTCTGTAGATTCATAAACCAGGATTGCCTCACGTCAGTGCCTCAACAATCATTCTGAAAAGTAATAGAATAAAGTATTTCATTATCAGGACCTTTGCAAACAGGTCTAGCTAGAAGGTTTACACTCTAAGGAAGTTCTGTTACTGATTCTCTACGCTCCCATTTATGCCAATCATTCTTGTCCCTTCTGAGAGGATTCCACCCGTTCGCTAGTCCGACCTGGTAGATGTTCTAAGCAGGATTCAGCATTATTCTAATGTTCCCAATGTCATAGGACTTGCAGCTCTGCTGATAATCTTGAATCTCCGTTTGTAAATGTAGAACATGGAGGGTATTTTGCCTGTTATTTTGAGGAACCCATGGATTCAGTGTAGAAATGCCTGAAGGGCCAAGAGGATTTCTCATAATTCTGCTACACTGATATGCATTCTTTTTTCTTGTCAATACCAGTAGGACTGTATCAACAAATCTTGAACAAACTGCACAACAGATCCCAGGGACACATTAGTAATAAAAATGAAAATTGTGGACCAAAACGGGGCATGGCCAGCCAAGATGGCCGAGCAGACGTGATCCACATCGGCTCCGCTGCCACCAGGAGAATATGCGGGGAAAACTGCCGCTTGCAACTTCCCAACATTGGTAAAACGAGAAGGACAGAACATCGGGGGGCCACACTTAACGTCCCCTGCCATCTCCGAGAATAAACAGCACCGCGATGCGCTCGGATGCAGCAGAGGCCTACGGGAACACGGAGGAGGGGCCACGGCGATGAGAAGCCTGAGCCCTGGGAGAAAATACCAGAGCGGCGTTGCGGAATAGCGGACTAAAAGAATCACCCCTAGTGCCAAAGCGAGGAGGAAACCTTGAACCACTCGCCTTGCAGCGTGCGCCTGCAATACAAAGCCCCACCCGGTTAGGCCACACGAGGCTCTGCGCGCTGTGCACTGGGGGAGGCAGGCTGGGAGCAATGTCCCGGAGTCCTTCTGAAACACCAGTGGCAAGATTCACCCCACACGACCGCAACGAACACTCATCTTGCGTTAACACAGGGACTAGTTGTTCTTTATGGCTTGACTTGGGGGAATTTCGGGGGGGGGTTCTTTTTTCCTTTTCTTTTAAGGACTCAACGGGCAAAAAGACACAGAAACCAACGGACGCATGACAAGAAAGGAGGGGAAGTGTTATGGGGGGAAGCGGGGGGAAGTGTTTGTGGGAAAGGGGGGGGATCGTGACGACAAATAGCCACGGGAATAGAACAGGAGGGGCTCAGCCTCAATCGGGAAAATGGTAGTTCAGGCCTTAACATGGAATGTGAGAGGGCCGAACGCTCCGGCTAAACGCCACAGAGTTTGGAAATACCTGTTAGATGATCATTTTGATATAGTCGCCCTACAAGAAATGCACCTCAAAAGGTCGGAGGACCATAGACTACGACATGAAAGCTATCCCCTTATATATCAATCATCCAGTCCCATCAAGCACAATGGAGTTGCTTTGCTGTTCCACTCAACGCTGAAATTTCAACCTGAAGGTTATAAGACAGACAAAGAGCCGAGAGATGGGAATATATATAACAAATTTACACATGGGGGCAGGGATATGGAAATGAGGCGCCTGCGAAACGCCAACACACACCGCAAGGTACAGGGGAGGCGACTTTCTGAGCTCAATAGATGCAGTTGGGAGACAGCAGTGCGGGCGGGAGGGGGAGGGAGGGAGTTTAGTTATCTTGTTGGGGATGGGGGGAGCGTGGGGGGGAAACTGAGGCCTGTTTAGAAGAATCCTTACCGGACAAAGGATATGACAGATGGAACTCTGACTCATAAATGTAGCAGTATGTTTAATATGTAATGTGATGCACTGAACATGACCATGCTTTGCATTTACTTGTACCGTAATCAGCGGAATAGCTGAATGACATATAAAAGGCATTAAAGTTTGTTTAAAAAAAAAAAAAAAAAAAAGACAGACAAAGAGGGGAGAGTAGTTATGGTAAAGGGACTCATAAGGGGGAAAATGTGCATAGTGGCAGCAATCTATGCCCCAAACTCTAATCAGTGGCCTTCATTGCAAAGAAACTGACACTACTGGGGGGCTTCGCAGAAGGGGAGATACTCCTCATGGGGGATTTCAACCTCATGTGGCACTTGGGGACAGACAGCACACACCCCCAAAGATCCCAAACAAAAAGCTTCTCGAAGGCGGTGAAACACACAATACAGGACATAGGCTTAATAGACATCTGGAGAGAGACTCACCCAACAGATAGGCAGATAGGGATTACACATTTTTCTCACATATACATCGCACATACTTCAGGTTAGACTACATCTTTAAGAGCCGGACACTAGCGAGCGAGGTACGTACCGCAGACATTCGGCCTATCATCATTTCAGATCACGCACCAGTGGCTACCTCTCTCGAATGGAGAGACCCCACCCCGAAATACACTCACTGGTTCTTTCCCCAGGCGCTACTGCGTGACAGATTGGCATGAGATGATCTCCGTAATACCATAAAAGAATATTTTCTACTGAACAACCCCCAAGACACGATGCCCTCCAACAATTGGAATGCCTTTAAAGCAGTCCTGAGGGGTCACTGTATTGCGGCAAAGATGGAATTAAATAGACAACGGACCATTGAGCGCCTAACCATAGAGTCAGAGCTTCACACTCTTGAACAGGCACACAAGACAGCCCCCACTCTAAGCCTTCAGCGCAAAGTCACAGCGGCCAAGCAGAAACTAAATGCAATCTACGCAAACAGGGCAGAACTGACGCTTCCAAGACTAAAACAAATATCATACACACAGGGCAACAAGGTGGGTGAGCAGTTGGCACGCCAGCTCAGAGTAAAAAGGGAAAAAGAATACATCGGCAATATACACAGCCCCACAGGTGACTTAGAAAAGTCAGAACACGGAAAGGTGGACATCTTTGGGAAATATTACAAATCACTATACACAGCTGAACCCACAAACACACATTTTCTATCAGAATATCTCAACATAACAGATCTGCCAAAAGTAACATCCGAACAAAATCAGAGGTTAAAAGAACCCATAAGCGAGGGAGAGGTAAGGCTAGCCATAGGCTCCCTAAAACTTTTTAAATCCCCGGGTCCAGGTGGGCTGACGGCGCACTTTTATAAAACATTCAGTGCAGAACTGATGCCGCACCTGACTGCGCTGTATAACCATATCGCCAAAGCTGGGAAAGTCACCACATCAATGAGCGAAGCGCTTACCACAGTTATCCCCATAGCTGGGAAAGATCCAACACTATGTAGCTCCTATCGCCCCATAGCCCTTCTCAACCTTGACGCCAAGTTATACTCGAAGATACTGGCCTCTCGACTGGAAGACCTAATGCCCGAGTTAATTCACCCAGACCAATCGGGGTTCATTAAGGGACGACAGAGCCATGACAATGTAATAAGAGTCCTCCATCTCATAGAGAAAGTAACCAAAAAAGAAATCTCAGTGGTCATGCTCGGTCTGGACGCTGAGAAAGCGTTTGACCGTGTAGATTGGGCCTTTCTCTTTGCTACCGTCAGACGCTTTGGTTTTTGCGAGACATTTATCACTATGATTCAAGCAAACTATGCTTCGCCTAGCTCGAGAGTCCTGGTAAATGGGGTAAGTGCGGAACCTTTTCGACTGGAATGAGGCACTAGACAGGGATGCCCACTCTCACCCCTCCTCTTTGCCTTGGACATTGAACCCTTAGCAGCAACGATAAGAGCCAATCCAGCAGTCAAAGGGATCACCTTTGAGGCGGAAGAACACAAAATGTCCCTTTTTGCAAATGACACATTGCTTCCCGTGACAGATCCACAAAACTCACTGAACGCCATACAAACTGAACTGAGACTATTTGAAGGGGTGGCGGGATTCCGTATAAACCTATCAAAGTCCTTCCTTCTAAACTTAACTCTCTGAGGGAGAGATGGAGACTCTCATCCGCACAACACCCTTCCAATGGGCTAAGAAAAGCCTTACCTATCTAGGCATTAAATTGACACCTAAGCTCTCACAATTATTCCAAGCTAATTATCCACCACTATTGAGCACACTGAAGACCGACCAAAAGAGAGGAGCTCCCCTATACCTATCATGGCTAGGCAGAATTCATGCAATCAAATTGGTAATGCTGCCTTGACTCCACCCGTTTCAAAGCCTACCCATTGAGCTTGAGACAGGTTATCTGAAGGTACTCAAGACTACCCTCACTGCATTTATCTGGCGAAACAAACGGGCTAGCCTCCCCTTCAAGCTACTTCGACGCCCCAGATCAGAGGGAGGGCTGGGTCTTCCGGACTTTAATCTATACTACAAGGCGGCACAACTCAGGGTCATCATAGAGTGGTCCCAGAGGGAGTCAGACAAGCACTGGCTACGTATGGACAGGGCAATAGCTGGAAGAGTCTTCTGGGATTTACTATGGAAACCGAAAGCTAATCGCCCTACCAACACCTACCTTAGCACACCAACTAGAACTGTCCTGAGGGTATGGGAAGAAGTTCTCCGGAAGAAAACATGGACGACTTTCCCCTCCCCTTCACCCCGATTCATTACAACCCAGCGTTCCCCCCAGGACTGCGACAGGGACAGTTTGACGCTTGGAGGGAGGGAGGTTATCTGATTCTATCACACCTTTTCTGTAATACAGACATACTCACCTTTGAACACTGCCAATGAGATTTCAACCTTGAGAAGGAGGAATTCTTTCACTACCAACTATGACACTGGGCACTACAATCAAATACCAGAGCTGCAATTACAAGAGAGCTCACCCCACTGGAGAGTTTTGTGAAGAGGACCAAAGGCACTAAGGGCGTTATCACCTTTCTGTAGGATTTGTTACTATGTACAATACTCTCACAACCACCCTGCCATATTGCCTTTTGGGAACGAACCCTGGGTCACAGCATTTCAGAGGGGTATTGGCACGCACTCTGGAGGGACATACACAATCACTCATTAAGTCTCCAGGAGGCACACTACAAAATAATGTATGATTGGTACTTATACCCTACGAAACTGAAAAAATGCTTTCCAAATACTTCGGACCTGTGCTGGAGGGGTTGTGGGCTCCTAGGAGACTTCTGTCACATCTGGTGGGATTGCCCAACCATTCGCCCATTCTGGTCTGAAATTTTAGCTCAAATTAAAGAAATCCTGGGATAACTGATACCAGACACACTAGCCTTTGCACTACTGGGGCTTAGATCAGACTCCCTGCAATACCAAACAAAGGCAGATAAAGGCATTCTGTGGTTATGTTAGGCGCAGCGAAGATGGCAGTGGCAGCTGCCTGGAAGAAACCAGAGGCTCCAACCTTGACTCAGTGGCATGTCCGTCTCTGGCAATCGATCACTATGGAACAGATGAGCGATATTTTCAGGGACGGTTTTAAAAAAACTTAGAATACACGTGGGGGTCCTTAACTAGTTATGTTTCGAAAGGTTTACCGATATTAACCCCCCCGCCCCCCAATCAAGAACATGAAATACCCCAGGGGCCCCGCTGGCCTCAATAAACCCCCCACCCCCTGCACAAAAGTTGATAACACTACTAAGCTCCGGACACCCCAATTGAGTACCTAGTTTTATTTTGGCTTATTTCTTTGTTTATTATTTGTTGGAATAAGGGAGAGAGGGGGGGGGGGGGGGAAGAGAGGGGGTAGGGTTTGTTAAGGGATAAAATAGAGATTAATAAGTAAATGGTACCATGACTCCGAATCTGAAACAGTTTCTGGAAATAGCATTGTACAATGAAACAATGGTCCTCATGCTTTGAATGTATGACAAAAATAAAAAATTGTGGTCCTTTGTCCCAAAATGAAAGAAGGATCAGAAGTTTTCTTGCATTCAACCACCTCTTGCACGCCTGTGATATATCACTTTGACTATAGTGCTGTTGCATTTGCCACCATTATCCATTTAAAGTTTCACAGACTGGTATAATATGCAGCTAGCGATGTGGAGCTAAAGGTAAGCCCAAGGACACTTCAACTAAATCCATAACATTTTCACCTAAAGGAGGGCCTGCTAGTTTGAAGTTAACAGCAGCATTTTTAGCCTTACCCTTTTTGGAATAGGGGCTGGTGAAGAAAATGGTATGAGTGACCTTCAGATGTTTCACCACCTGTTGCCAGAGATCCTCCTGTTCGTCCTGGAACGAAACATCCTATTCCACATACAACAAAGCTTCCATCTTGGAATTTAAGGTTTGTAATGCTTTATCCGCAAGTTTACCAAAGTGAGTTTGTCACTCAAGCAGTTATCAAGGATACAGCGTGTACTTCGGGGTCAAATAAGGTGCCCTGGAACCACCTCTGGCATCAAGGAACGCTTTATCACGAGCTGTCAAGCTGTTTAAAACTGGGTGTAATCAATTCCATTGTTATAGTGATGCCGAAAGCTTGGGTCTTTTTGCAACTTATAATTTACGTTAGCTCTTGGCCCCTGCTATCCTGCCAACTAAAAAGGCTGTGCTGTGCCACACTTGCTGTAACTCACTGACACAGCTATGCAATTAGAGGCCTTAACTGTTGTTTTTGCTGTGTAACAATAACACATTAGTTTTATTGATCTAATCACTGTCCAGCCTTGTTGGAGGTGGGATATTAACTATGGGGAGGCTCAGTTTTTTCAGCCCCCCTGTTCTGCGATGGAGATGACTGATCCAGTTTAATCAGGCCTGTGAAATAAGGGGCAGCTATATCTGGCAACTTACACCTCGTTCGGATTCTGGCGATGACTGCCCAAGACACAATTGTTTCTGCATGATTAGCACCCACCCTTTGTACAGATATTCAATAACTAATTTAAATGTTTTTTCTGAACTTTTCCTTAAAAATTGCACAGGATGTTTTCTTTCCTTGGCCGTCATGGTTGCTAAATGAACTTCTAGCAAATATGATTAAACGAGTGAAAACTAGTCAATTAATCGAGGGAGAGTCTACAGGAGGTGGAGTTGGTGCTTACTTATTTGGTAACAAGATGTCCTATTGTTAGTAAGTGCATCTTCATCAGGGTTGTGGACTTGCAAGATGACATACTAGGAGGGAAACTTCAGGTTTGGATGTAGATGCTGGGCTGTTGGTGGCATTTGATGGGAAGAATGAGGATGCTCTGGTGACAGCGCAGCAGAAGGAATAAAATGGAGCGAAATCTGCTAGCACTTTGAGTGGCGGTTCAGAACATTCAAGTCCATGACTGTCCAAGAGCACAGGGGGTATCTAAGCAACCTACAGTGTGTCCTTGAGGACTGGAAGCCCTGCACTTACTCAAGGTCACTCTTTAGCTGTGGAACCACATGTTATGCATCTATCAAGAAGAGGCATCCTGAAAGGTACATTTGCCGGCACAGTGGGAAATGAGTGAGGGGACAGTCTTGTGCTTCAGAAAGTCTTTTTGGGTTTATTATCTTTTGTACAGTGATCCACATCATCTGTCTTTACCTCCTACCTTATAGTGTCACTTTGTAGGAAAATGGATTACTATGTGGTGTGGATGTGAGGCCTCACTATCTAATAAGGTCACAATATCCATCATGTCCACTTAGGTTTCTTTAACAAATCCTTTAGCTCAGTCCTGGGTGGCTGTGGCACAGAGTAGACCGGATAGTCAAAGGAAGGTAAGAAAGAATCACAATGCAATAAAAATTCAATACTAATTTCTAAAAATCAAGCATATTTTTATGTAAAATTAGATACCAAAATAACAAAAATCTATCAAGGGGAACAGGAGGTATAATTTTTTAAAAGGTAAGTAAATTCTTTAAAGTTCCAATACATTTTTATGATCAGCCTTGCGGTTTCTAAGCCAATGGGTAGCACGACTACCAATCCTCTCTTGGCCAGGCCACAACAGGTTGAGAGTAAATCACACGGACCACTTAGTTCCAGGGACACAGTTACCTGTCGGGTCCAGCAGTCTCAGAGTCCTCACAGTTGATTTCGCCAGGACTGCGGTTCCCGCCAAGGAGTGGTCCTCATGCTGGAGATGCAGGGTGCTGAGAAGATACCTAGGATGCTGAAGATGCAGGAGCAGTGGAAGAGATGCAGTGAGTGGTTCTGGCGCCACCCTAGTCCACAAACTTCCAGAGTCACCTCCAGCCTCAGGAGTCAATACAGTAAAGTCCAATGCAGGTCCAGTTGCCACCGGTCGACTGGTCTCCGGTTGCAGCGGTCTTCAGCAGTTGTCCACATGTGTCTCTTTCTTGCAGGAGGACCAGGGTCCATTTCGAACAACATCCACAGTTCCCACGGACTTGGGAACACCTTGGAAAGGCTTGGAAAAGCTTCCCCAGCAGGCACTTTGGCATCCAGCAGCAGAGTAGGTGATCCTAGGAAGCTGGGCTCTAACTGGACAGGTTTCCTTTAGCTTTTGTGGCCCTGTAGTTTAAACAGGCAGTCAGCCAATTGACTCTTGGAGGCACTCCTTCCGCTCAGGCACACATGGGCAACCTCTCCATGAGTGGGCACTGGAGGCTTATTCCTCTCTTTGCGTGGTCCTCAGGCTAAGCAGGTGCTGTTCAGTCTTTGATGAAGCATCTATTTGCTGGCTCCAGGGAGCAGCAGGGCAGTTCTTCTTCAGGCTTCTTTTTCATCCAGTCCACTTTTATGCCATCTTCTCGTTTGTGGGAGATCCAATGGGGCAATCGTTCCCACGAGGCAATCCATCCCACTTTATGTCACTTCATGGGGGTATGACCCTAAAACAATCCGAGAATACCCCTCTTTACCCCAACCCAAGATGGTGCAAGTCTTCTTCCAGCCGGAGGAGCCCTGGACACACCTCTGGGGGGGAACCCAACATAATGAGCAACTCCTCCTAGAAAATCAATTCTGAAACAGGTTTTCCTCGTCTGGAGAAGATACCAGCCTGTTTGCCTATACAAAGGAGTGGGCAGGCGAAGGTGTGAACATCATTTGCTTCACTGGGGCAGTAGCCTCTTTGAAGATGGGCCATCAGTAGCCACTACCTGGTAGTCATCCAGCTGGAGGAGGTCACACCTCCTCCTGTCTTCAATTCTCTTTGTTCCTTGTTCATGGGAGCGCTTCACACCTCCTACCAGGGGGACAGCATGTCGTCTCAGGTGACGACTTTTGCAGATAAACAGGAAAGGCTACTGAAGGTTTGGGCAACAAAGTTGTGACTTTCTGAAGTCATCTTTCTATTAATAGTTCCCTTAAATCCGATCTCATCAATAAGTCAGGTTTAATATAATGATTAATTTGATACTTTGGAGTAATAGGTTTGGTGGTCCCAAATGGAAGTTAGCGCTGTGGCTAATGAAATTCCATGTTAGCCAATCAGACCACAGGCCTTGATACAGTGAAAACAGCAATTTCGTGTTTTCACTGTCAGGGCATGTTAAATACAAAGGAAATATGTCCTTTATAATATTAAGCACCTTGCCTACTGGGCTACCCAGACCTTCACTAGGGGGAGGGGGTGAGGTGTTAATAATGTTAAAAAAGAAGGTTTTGACTTGCCATGTCGAAATAGCAGGCCTTGAGTAACGTTTTCACCTTGTTACATTAGTGATGGAACAAATTATTGCTGCAGTCCACTAGTAACATTTAACTTATTAACCCTGAGTATCTCTTGTACTAAATATTAGGGACTTATAAGTTATTCAAATTTGGTGTTAGCCAATTGTTCACCTACTTTGGGGCTCAGAGCACATGCACTGGGGCCTGGAAAGCAGGGTCCAGCGTAGCACAAAGTCGAAAAACCAGCAGCATCAGTGCAAAAACTTGATGGGACAATCATTCAAAAAGAGGTCCTTTCCTGCACACATGTTAAAATTTTTACCATCTTCCTTCACTTGCTGCCTCCTTCACAATAAGCTCCTTTATCACTCTCAAGTGTCTCCCTTTCATTTCTCCTTGGCCCTCCTTTCCATCTTTGCAGAAAATGTAATGCATGCAACCAACATACCATAACACAACAAATATTTGTTTGTTTTTGTGTACGTTTGTGAAAATATGGAGCTCTCCAACAGCAGGCTCGAAAACAAAAATTGCAAACATTCTCATATCTGCTCACCACTCCCTCTGCGACAAAATACCAAAGGATTTGTGCTTTTCAATATGCCCAGCAATCATCACTATATTTGATCACTTTCCATGTTGAGATGCATGTTAATAAAAACATCTAAAACACCCAATCGCCTAACAACCACTGCCTCATGCTTTCTACACATTGGAAACTAGAGCAAATAACACCCACAACATCCTTACCCAAGACGGCCCCTTACGTCCTCAATATGATTACCAACACAACAAGCTTTGGCTCCTACTTCCTCCTTACTGTTTACTCATTAAAAAAAACTTGGGTCCATTTTCCCAAACCCATCAACTAGAACAATGCAACTCAATCTCCTGTCTGCATACCCATCAGAGACACTCAGACCATATGAGGCTAGGAAATCGGAGGCTTCGTCGCAGTCTTTGAAGAGAAGCATCCGCACCACAGTTTCCACAGGGAAGACAGTTGATCTCTGGTTGCTAGTGTAAGCAACATTTAAAGCCATGAGAGCATCTCGGCGAATCTAGGAGACAACATATTAGTACATATTTTAACAAAATTGCCTTTATAAGCTCATTTCAAAAGTCAAGTACACTTGCTCCATGACTCAGTGTTAGAACATTGATTGTAAACACGGAAGGCCTTCATTGTTTCTTTTAGCTTCAATTGTAAACAGTGGCTCATTCTCTAGCTATACAGGATGCAAAAAGAAAATGCATACATACATATATATACACAAACACACATATATACACAAACACACATATATACACGCACACACATATATACACGCACACACATACACATATACACACACACACACACACATATATATACACACACACCCACACATATTTATTCCAAGTCCATAGCACTGTCATGTCAAGTAATCAGGATGTAGGACTTAGTCAAAACCTTTCTGAATTTTTCACAGAGGAGCTAAATCTAAATAGAGCTACTTGGGCCTGGGATAAGGAGTCAGCCTTTTGCGGGAGGAGCCATGTACAAAAACCCAGGTAGAGGGCGGTGAGCAACTCATGTTCTCTCAAGGGGTAGGTTTTGATATCCACAAGTTGCAACTTTCCACCTACCTGATTGAAGTAAGAGTGCAGAATGCAGCCACTAAGATAAGTAGCTGACTTCACCAAGCGAAAGAATCGCACAAAGTTTGTGCAGTTGAAGGCAGCAAAGGCCTGCACAGCAAACTTGACCTCTGGCGAGTTTCGGACATCGGGCTGGAACTGCTGCACCTCTCTAGAGAGGAGAGATGCAGAGGTCAGAGACTACTTACTGTGAACTTTAGCAAACAGGATGGAAAGGATATTAACATCTTTTACCCATAAAGATCCATAGCAGTACAATGTATGGCACGCTGTCTCAGTGACCGAATTCAGCTATATACATGCTCTTGGGTCCCCCGCCTTAAGAAGATTACTGAAACAATTTGTCTAAGCACATCCTCCCCTTCGCAAACACAAGCTGCTAATTTTATATCACTCCCCACTCATTCTCAACAGGTACCAAAGGACTAATCCACATGTCCCTGCCAGAAACCAACAATCTACTGTGCAATGTGATGAACAAGGAAGGCAGAAGTCACCCAATATGGTATATTGCTGGCTGAAGGATCCAGGTCCTTCTAATTATGAGATACCCATATGTGGCCTAAAGGGGGAAAATTAACACAGTGATGGAAAGCTGCTCACCTGAGTATGTCACCCTTGTTCAGATTCAACAGGACACTGTAGCCTCTAAACTCTGCCTCGCGGCTGCATTGGGTGCCTTTGTTGGCTAGATCCTGGTACATCTCCTTCAGGCTCTGCAAGCACTTAGTAGTGTTTTCTAAGTTGATTTTGGCTTCAAATGCAGACCGAGGTTCCTCGCACAGGTGATGGGCACAGTGTATGTGGAAACGCATGCACTTCTCAATAAGAGAAACCGTGGCTGGGTTACACAAGTGCTGCTGTGTGATGTCCTGGTAAGAACAAATGTGCAAGGTTATGCTCCTCTGGGAAGCTGCCAGTGCTTTCTACAAAATAGTTCTTATGTCACAACTAATAAGGCTATTATACTTGGCATGGCAGGCATCTGGAATCACACCATGTGATATTCAACAGGGGTATGTCTCCATTGATGGAGGCCTGTGCTTTTATCTGCGCAGACGCATATCATGTTTCTGCTCAGAGCCATAGTGTACACTTTCTTGGACAGACTGACAGCAAGCACTTAGCACATGAAACTCAATTTGTCTTTTCCTTCTCACATTTTCAGCCTCATCCTTGGTCACCTGGTCTTAGCTTCACAGTATGCACTCAACTTGCTCAGATAACAGGGTGTGCTCAGCTTCACAGGCTTGCAGCATGTGCTAACTTGAGGAGACACTCTGTGCACTTCCCTGCTCACGGCCAGCATACCCCCCCCAACTCAGACACCATGTGCTTCTCTGCTCAGAAAAATCAAGAGTTCCTTTTATTTACATAATATGATCTTACTCAGACTCAGAGAGAGGCCCGGAAATCACACTTATCTGCTCAAGCCACCTTGAATAGATGGTAGGGGAAGTGGATGGGAAAAGTGATCACACGTACCTTTCTTATAGCCCGGGTCCTGTTCCAAACAAAGTCATACCACTCTCTGTAATTGTCCTTGCCCTGATCCATTATTTGCGTGATCAGATAGTCCATGGTCATGCACAACGCTGGTGTGGGACGCAATTCATGAGGCAGTGGCTCCTCCTGGTCTGCTGAAGACCTGCTGTATTCTTTCACTGCAGCAGCATGGTCTACCTGAGGAAAGAAACAGAGGAACAAATGAGAGATACAGCTCATGCACGTTATCAGTCTAAGCCTCCTTTTGCCTTTTCATTCAATCCCATCTTTGGGAACCAAGTAACTGCCTTTTTTCAGTATCTTTACTGGCCTGCAAGTATTTTTAGTGGGTCTACAGTGACTCCTTCACATTTCTAATGTGTTCTGTATTCGGACTTACTGAGCATAAATTAAACTGTTCGATTTGCTGAAATCTGTTGACTAGGATGGAAACATAACTTTACATGAACACCAGGAAATAGCGTGGCATGAACAATAGACTTGCATGCTCGGTTTCCTTAAACAAGCTGTAAAGAGAACGATGCAAATGTACTGCTATTCAACACCATCTTCCGACTATCTTTGTAAAGTCCCTGTCAACGTCAGGCACTTTCCCGCTGGCACTAGTGTTCCAACAGCAGTAAATTCATTATGAAAATAACTTTCTCTATTCCCCCTGGTGTCAATGGCGCCACTACAAGAGGTTTACAGCTCACAAAATGTCACATGTAGCAAAAAGGACATCTGTCACAAGCAAGAGGCTCATGTGAACCACTGATACTTGCACACCACTGGGTATGCTGGGCTCATTTCTCAGAGTTTGGGGTGGCATCCTTGAAAGTGCTGAATAGAACACACCAATCATGCTCATCCTCTGATCAGTAGGCAACATTCAACACTGTAGCCCAAAGCAGTTCTTCTGCACAGACAATCCTTACCTCAGCAGAAGCTCTTATATTGTGTCTATCCTTTCTTTCCAACCAGAGGCAAATAGTAATGACTAGAGAAACTATTCTCCCAAACTAGACTAGTCAATTGCACGGTCCCATGATGCTCCGCCGGAATACCTTCCTATTTAATATATAATTAACAAGAAATGTGCCCCCAGACTAGTAGCATGTTCTTTGATATAATTTAAGATTTAAAAAAAAAGTGTTCCAAATCATTAACGCATTCACTTGATTTATTCATGCGAGACAATGAAATCAATTGCATTGTTCCTACAGTAATTTGAGAACCTGAGCAGTGGAGGCACATTTTTTTTATTTATTTTTTATCATTTATTCCTTGGCCCAGCTCCCCCTCTTTATAAGGGCCTACCACCATTCATACATGGTTACTATTCAATATGTTATCAAACCCTACATAGACATTTACGACCATCAACTCCACTTACATTCCTTTGCAGGTGACATCCAAATAAACCTTGTGTTGGCTGGAGAGCCCAGCTCCCTCCCCCTTTACTTAAAAGACCCGCAGCCACTGCTTTGAAACCTGGGTATACCACAATAGCCTCATACTCAATGATGCGACAACACGAAATCCTCATTTGAGGGCCTAGACATCTCTTCACACAACCGGACTTTCTATAGTCCCCCAACCGCCCACCCCACTCCTTTAAAGTAAAAAACCCTAGAGCTGATCGTCTTAGTCTCATTTCACAGATTCAAGTACTACTTAAAGCCACATTCCTCCAATTGAAACGATTACAGAAAACAATCCATTTGGTTGCAAGAACAGGGGGAGAGGGTACTGCCAGACAGAGCCTAGTAATAAGAGTTTGAGCTTGCTTTTTTTTTTTCTTTTTTTTTTTTTTTAATACCTGGAACTTAGGAGCAACTCCACGAGCTATAAAAAGAAGAGGATAGCATATTTCACCAGATTTTCTCCTTGCAGGGGCCATGTTCACAGAATGTTACTAGAATGTCACTCGCCTCATCATTCAAAGATTATATTACTTTGGTCTCAAGAACTGCAATTAAACTTAATAATGAATAATTCTGCTGTAATTTGATGTGATAGTACCAATTATGCTGTTTAAGTGATCCAATGTAGTGTATGGATTTATATTTATTTGCACATGGTGTGACTCGCATCTCTCTCCTTGATAAGGGGTGGGGGGATGGGGAAAGGGACAAGTTAAGGAATGTTAATGTTATTTTGTTTTTAAAATCAATAAAACATTTTTAAAAATAAAAAAAAGTGCAATTTAACTTAATGGAGGAAGATTGGCTGAAATTAATCTTGATATGCATTTCCATCCTTTATAAGCTGAGCCACGGAGCAACATTATTTTGCTACATATAGGCTATCTGTATGCTGTATTATTTGTCAGATCTTTGCAGAATGCAATAACAAACGTTTTTGTAAGGTGCGTGGCCTAGCTGCATGGCGGAGTAGACGACTCTTGCTTGAGCTCCTCGCGGCGCCTCGTATCTCAACATAATCCTATATAATCCTGTCCTAGAAACTGCAGCATCGGCAGCCGGAATCTGCACTGACCTGAGCCCAAGTATCCGGAGGCTCGGGGAGCCCACTGTTCGCGGCGAAACTCCTCAACAGTGGAGTCGGAGCCTCCGGAGGGGTGGAGCGCCATCTTGGATTCCCTGGATCGGGCGGCAGCGGTGCCCGGGAGGCTCAAGGCTTGATCAGGATCCTAGGGCCCGCTGTGGACCCTGTGCTGCAAAGGGGAGTGGACCGGAGGGCGTTTCCAGGACCCCCCCGGTGGTGCAGAGTGCGGCGTTTGAGCCATAGCGGACGACTGAGGAACAGTGACGAGACCTGGTTGGGATAGCCGCCTGACTCTGGAGTGGCGGTGGCTGTCCGGTGGAAAGCGGAGCACGTAAGGGAGCGACCCAGGCATAGCGAGTCCGGCGGCACCGAAGCAGTTGATCCTGGGGCCCTCCAGGGTGGAGAGACTTGGCATCTGCTGCACTGTCCTGGGAGGGAGCGCTGAAGAGGTAAACCACGAGGGGCCCTGCTGGAGGACGATTGAGTCACGGGTGCGCTATGATGAAACGGGCTAATAGTGCCTCAAGCCCGAGGCCCCTGCGAGAATGCTCGCTGGCAAGACTAGAGGATGTGAATTTTGGAGAGCATGAGATATACTGGGGAGTTGTGATCAGCCTGGTAGCAAGCTTCCCGGGAACGCTGACCGGACCCTGCCTGGTGCTCGGGTGATTTGAGGACTGAGAGCTGCATGCAATAATTTGCTGTCCCTTATCAAGGACCCTCGCCCCAGATACGGCGAAGCGGGTTCAGGAGGAATCATGCGGTGCCCCGGGAGGATTAATTGGAGACTCCCGAACGGTCTCCACGGCCCACTCAATGCGCAGCAAAGTGACTCTGAGGGTCATATAACGGGCCTCCAGCAGTGGTGACGGGGACTATCACGAGGTGGTGGTGTATACGTCTATAACTGATTACCATGAGGTGGACAGCGAGCGGGGTGCAGTATCTGGCTGGTGGCTCGCTCTCATCAAGATACGAGGTAACCTGGGACCCAGTCCCCCCAGTCCAGGGTAACGAAGAGACTTAACCTGCGCGTGGAAGACAGCTGTTAGGTGACCGCTATGGGGAAAGATAAACCCCTCAAGTTTCAGTCGAACAAAATTTCTAACTACGCGCAACCATTGGAACAAAGGGACGGCGGGGTTGTCAGGGACCAGGAACCTCCAGAGAGATCCGAGAGTCTCCCCACGCTGGCAGATGTTATTCAAGCCATCCAGACAACTAGGGATGATATGGTCAATAGGATAGGCTCGGTGGCCATAGATGTCAATCTATTGCAAGCTGATCTGAGGAAGGTATCAGATAGAGTGGCCAACACGGAAAAGGATATGAGCACATTGCAATCCGAGATTAAGTCCCTTAGCGCCACTGTCGTTGACTTGAAAAGACAAGCGCTAAAGCTGGATGAGAGGGCGGAGGATGCAGAAGGGAGGTCACGGAGGAATAACCTACGCCTGGTTGGATTCCCCGAAAAGGCAGAGGGCCCCTCCACCGAACTGTTCCTAGAGGAGTGGCTTGCTGAAGTGATCGCTCCCAAGAAACTCTCTAAATTCTTCAATGTTGAGCGCGCATACAGGGCGCCTGTCCCGCCTCCCAAGCCGGGAGCACTGCCGAGGGCCATTATTGCAAAATTGTTTAATTATAGGGACAGGGATCTCCTGTTGCAGCTCTCACGCAATCGAAGTCAGTTCTTTTTTCAGGGACACTCCATCTCCATATACCTGGACTACACCCAGAGGGTGCAAGACCAAAGGAAATCCTATGTGATGGTCAAACGCAGATTGCGTGAGTTGAACTTGAAATACAGCCTCATGTTTCCGGCGAAACTAAGGATTGAACATGAAGGACGCACGCTCTTCTTCTACTCGGCGGGGGATGCCACAGACTGGCTGGATACCAGGGGACCAGGTGACCAGGGGGGCGACGGCTGGCTTCGTCTACGGAGTCCTATGGCAGTCATACCGTGTCAGGTACTCAACAGGATCGTCGGCGGTCCCAAAGACAACAGCAAGCGGAGGTGCGGAGAGATCCCAGTCGGATCACAGTCTTGCAGGATGGCACCTTACACGTATCCGACACGGAGACTGTCCCTGAGTCCATTCTGGTGACACAGGATCCAGAGACAGATATCGAGGAACAGGGAACTGGGCGGCAATGATGGTGACTTGACTCGGAGAGGCCAGGAAAGCAGATAAGTGCTAACATTGTCGAACTCACACTGATGTACTATAAGCCAAGCATAATGCATTTAGTTTTAAGGACAAGAGACTTCCTGATAGGATTTTTCAATTTCTTTAGTGCCATAGAGAGGCGGCCACGAGGCAGAGATGCCCCCTCCAGAGTTAGACCCGGTGAGAGACGCTTGAGAGCAATCTCGCTCCTTGCCGGGTCGGATCTCTAGTACAACATATACTTGGATCCAATTTTCCGGGTCACACACAACGTGGAATAGTCCTGGAGTCACGGCTCTATATGTTATGGATTAAAAGCCATTCTGGGGGTCTGGAGGTGGGTGGTTTGGGGCGGTTTGTGTTGACGTTTGCACTAGATGTACTGCTAGGAGCGGATTTCGCACTACTGCCCAAGGGAGGGGGGGGGACGGGAAATGGGTCAGTTCAAGTTCCACTGTTTTCATGTTTAAGGGGTGTTACATTTGGTCATGGGTTAGATTGGATATTGAACAGGCTGTGGAGGGTCGGGAGGAAGGATGTAAATGGGACACATCCTTGGATATTTGGATGCTTGGTCTGACGATAATGGCAACGCAAACTCTGAAACTCCTTAGTTGGAATATTAGAGGTATGGTTGGGCTGGTGAAACGACGCAGGGTATACACCTTCCTGAGGCGGTACAAAGTGGGGATTGCAGGAGACGCATACATGGGGGGGCACCATTACGAGTATTCGTAAAAAATGGAGGGGACAGATCTATGCTACCTCTTATTCAGGGTTTGCATGGGGCGCTATGTTTTGGGTGGCCCCGGGAGTCCCATTCCACCACATGAATCATGTCTTGGACTCTGAAGGAAGATATGTTATTCTTCACGGGAAGTGGAAGGCAGGGAGTTGTGTATTATCAACGTATATGCCCTGAATCTAGATTGTCCCGACTTCTTCCCCACCATTATTAAAGCAGCGACACCATATATGGGGGGAGAGATTGTCCTACTTGGGGACTTCAATTGTGTCTTTGATTCACAACTAGATAGAGAGCCTCCGAGAGCTCACCCTAAACCACGCATGCTGAAGACCTTGCAGATGTTACTGCAGGGTATGCAGCTCAGAGTTGAATGGAGGGCTAGACACCCAACGACGAGAGCATTCTCCTGTTATACCCCGGCGGCAAATGCACTTAGTCGCATTGATCACTGCTGTCTTACGCCTGGGTTGTCGGCTGACACAGAGGGTATCTCATATCTCCCCCGTTACATTTCAGATCATGCCCCTCTACTGCTCACGTTGAAGAATGGTCCAGGCCGCCCGGCTATTCCGCTTTGGAGGCTTAGAGTGGAGGCCTTATCGGATCCACCTTATGCTGCTGTGGTTTCAGAGTCCATACAACATTACTTCCGGGAGAACTGGGGGTCTGCGTCTAATAGATCGACTGAGTGGGAAGCCATGAAGGTGGTTATAAGAGGGGTATGTATGAAGACCACGTACGGAGTGAAGCAACAGTTAGAAAGGGACATCTCAAAGCTCGAGAGTCAATTGAAGAGGCTAGAGGGCACTATACGAGAGTCAAAGGAACACTTGGCTGAGTGGTCTAAGGTACACAAGGAGCTGCTAGATGCCTGGGCCCTGCTTGAGAAATTTACATACACCTCATATAGGCAGAGATTACATATGCAGGGGGATAGATCAGGGGCGCTGTTGGCGATGCTAATTAGAACAGAAAAGGAACAAATACCCATCTTGCAATTACAAAATAAGGAGGGGGTCCGATTACAAACACAGAGGGAGATGTTGAAGGAATTTGCGTTGCATTTGAAATCTACATGCACAGGGGCCCAGCGGGCTGATTCGGAAGGGTTGCGGGAATTTTTGGAAGGCGTGACCCTCCATAAATTAGATGATACAGAGGCGGAGGTCCTCGGGGCACCGATTTCCAGGGATGAAATCTTAGCCTCTATAAGGCGCCTGAAGCCAGAGAAATGCCCGGGTGGGGATGGGCTTCCAGCGGAATTTTATCAAAGGTACGCTCCCTTATTGGTTGATCATTTGCTGGAGGTATTTAACGAGGCCCTAGATAGGAAGATGCTACCAAATACCATGTCGGAGGCAATTGTCTCCATGCTCCTCAAGGCGGATAGGGACCCTCTTCTGCCGAGTTCTTATAGACCAATCTCTCTTCTCAATGTAGATGCAAAAATTTTGAGTGGGATACTGGCGTCTCGGTTACTGCCCTACATGGCCCAAGTGATATACCCAGATCAGGCTGGGTTTATTCCTAAACGTAATACCACACATAACCTGCGACGCTTGGCGCACGTATGGCATGACTCAAGCCTGGAGTCTGTGGATTGGGCTTTAGGCCTGCTGGATATCCGACAAGCCTTTGACTCGGTCGAGTGAGGCTATATGTGGGCTGTGTTGACCAAAATGGGCGTGGGACAACCGTTTTTAAATTGGATACAGACCATATATAATACACCGACTGCACGGGTGCGTGTAAGAGGACAGGTTTCAGAGAGTTTTGCCCTGAGGCGGGGTACTCGACAGGGGTGCCCCCTGTCCCCGCTATTGTTCGCTATCGCAATGGAGCCACTGGCTATTATATTAAGAACGAAAATGGAAGGCTGGGGGATACGGCTGGGGGAGACGCTTCACGTTGTTTCCATGTATGCCGATGACACTCTGGTGTACTTGCGCCGCCCAGACGAGGCAGTCCCGGTACTTATAGATGAGCTGGACAGGTTTGGCATATGGTCTGGCCTATGTCTTAACCCTGGAAAATCCAAATTGTTTCCCATGGGGACCCTAGTAGGAAAACCTGTGAATGACTTACCTGATGTGGGGATGAGATGGGTAATAGAGGGGGTTCAATATCTAGGGATCACATTGACGGACACTAGCACGGCATACCTAGCGGACAATATAGGGAAGAGGATAGACGGGATTAGGGGATCTGTTGCCTTCTGGAAGGGACTACTGTTATCACCAATGGGGAGAGTAGCCTTGACTAAAATGGTTGTGTTGCCGAGATGTTTATATACCTACAGAACTCCTTATATTTGATCCCACAGCGGTTCTTCTCACAACTCAATAGCCTGATCACAGAGTTATTATGGGGATCCAAACGGAAAAGGATCAAACTGAGCACCCTGCAGAGACGATGGGGGGTGGGGGGTCTGGAGGTTCCTCGCTTGAACCTTTATTATATGGCCGCGCATTTGCAACATGCGGTGCACTGGTTTGACGAGCAGGACAATTGGGAGAAGCGTTTATTGGCGGGCACGCACCGTGACCTGTCTCTTACGGAACTTTTTATGATGGGATCGAGGGTACCGAGATCTTTCCCTTATGTTATACGTCACGTGGCATCAATATGGGAGATGGCGATACGGACAGTAGTCCACAAAGCACCATATGCTCCCGAGACTCCGCTATGGGCGGTGACCCCTTTCAAGCGGGTAGAGCAGGTAATGAACGTTCACAAGTGGAAGGAGGGTGGCTGCCTTTTAATGGGGGACTTATATACTGCGGAGGGGTTCATAACCAGAGAGGAAGCAAATTATATTTTCCAACTGGGCAGAGGACAATATCTGCAGTATGCTAAAATCTCAGCGGTAGCCAGAGAGATCTGGCCATCTTTCCCACAAGAGCCACAGGTCACAACAGTGTTGCAGACGCTAGCAGGGGGGCGGAGACTGGTCTCACACATTTACAGAGCACTACGGGAGGATGTCCCTACGGCTCCCCTTCCACTACAGGCGAAGTGGGATGATGCAATGGGCGAGCCACTTACGAAGACACAATGGCGGAAGGTACATGAAGGGGTCAAACAAATAAGTACCAACACACGCTTTAAATTAATCCAATATAATGTGGTACACCAGACATATCTCACGCCTCGTTCGCTGCATAAAATATACCCGGAACGAGCATACATGTCCCAGGTGTGGAGGACCGGACGCACACTTTGTCCACATGATATGGGACTGTCCCGAATTGGCACCCTATTGGCGTGAGGTCATAGACACTTTGCAGTCAGTCACAGGATGGGTCATATCTGTCACCATTAAAACAGTGGTGTTGGGACTATTGCCCACGCCCAAAAATAAGAAACTCACCAGAAGGTTTGTGCAGCTGGGGCTCGTGCTAGCAAAGAGGTGGATTGCGATTCACTGGCTGAGTCCAGATCCACCCCAACATGGGAGATGGATTAAAGATATGATAGAGTGGGCCATTGCAGAGTCAGTGAGGATGAAAAAGGTGAGAAAAGACGAGAAACTTGAGGATGACATGAGGGCCTGGCACTTAATGATTGCAGACCTGTCTAAAGAGAAGGATCCCCCAGAGAGAGAAGAGACTCCCTCCCAATCCACCCAGGAAGGGATGGGACCGTTGCCCAAGCGAGAGGACCAGCATACAATTATGGAAAATACGGACAGTTGAAGCACAGGATTGAATAGATGGCCCTGGAACCCCGAAGTGAACCGGGTTACCCATGACCAGGGGTGGGAGGGATAGGGAGAGGGAGGTGGGTATGTTTATTTGTTGGTTTGCTTGTTCACAGTTTTCATTAGCAAGTTCAAGGTGGACTAAAAAGTAATATTGATACAGAAGTTCTGCGGGTTTCTATTGTATTGAAGCACCCCAAATAGGGGTAACATCCTATGTTGTACAAATATGTACTCAG
Source organism: Calotriton arnoldi (assembly GCA_963921515.1). NCBI lineage: Eukaryota > Metazoa > Chordata > Amphibia > Caudata > Salamandridae > Calotriton > Calotriton arnoldi. The sequence goes on along the minus strand of CAWUFW010002144.1, from coordinate 1,082,374 downwards.
TTTGATTGGAATCAAGCACATTGTATCTAAGGTATTATACTGATATGGGAAAGTGTTGTGGTTTACCAAATGTCAATAAAAAGATATTTAAAAAAATAAAACATTTTTGTATTAAAGCGCAGTGGGTCCAGGTCTACATTCCCAACAGGAATTTCAACTCAGGAGTTTTAGGTCAGGAGTACTGGATAACACTTGAGGGGCCCTAAGAAGAACTTTAGAGGAACGATGTTTGTATAGCTCTGGTGAGAAGGAGCAGTGAGCTAACTAACAAGGGAACTGGATTCTTTTTTCTGTTCTCTTGTGGCTCTCTCGCTTATTGCCCAGAGCGGTAAAAAAATGAACCTCCTCCCTCTGTTCAAGATTGATTATGGGAAATGAGAAACATTATGGTTCTGAAAAGAAACTTATCTGCAGCAAGTATGACTTCCATGTTTAAAAATATCTAGGGCAGTTTTCTAACATGAATCTATGAGTAATAATTGATAACCTTTCAATTGTAAAAGCTAGGGTCCTGATTACAGACTGCATGGTATACTGGTGTAATAAATCTGAATACTGAAATACTGTTTCTGACTGGTAATTCTGACCCACAACTAAGTTTTTTCCAGGTCCCACGGTATCGATTTTCAGTCCAGAAACACCTTATATGCAATATACACACACTACTTTTCTGTGCAGTAATACTAATCGGTAATACTTCACAAAAAAACATGCATGAGTAGAACACAACCGTCACCAGAAAATGACACATTAAAATAGAAAACATGCAATTTTAAGTTGCCATTGAAGAAAAAAGCCACAAGGCAACATTCAAGTGCATATTGTGTAGCTTACTGGACACAAATCATTGCGGACAGCCAGCCTCTACTTTTTCTTTGAAAGCCATACTTAAAATTACAATCCGTTGCAATCCTTGGACAACACAACCAGTCCATCCTAGAAAACCAGCCTCACTTACACTATAGCCTCAGGCTGCATCAGAAACGTTACGTTTAGTGAGGCAAAACTTAAAGTACTGGCAGAAGAAGAGTCGAGGTTTATTGGCATTTGGTTCGGAAGGTCCGTGCTAAATTGGGAGCTATGATATAGCACTAAATAGTCTAAAAGTTCAACACATTTTCTTCACACCAGGACCAGGGAGGATTGCTAAGAAAGAAAAAAAAAATCAAGAATTTCGTATGCCTAATTACTTTTGAAACAGATGTGTCAGCGCTTCCACTAGAGTAGGACCAGGTGTGTATGGAATAAGTGGATCAGGAACACTATTCAACTCACAATCATAAAGGGAACAAGAGATGGAAATGAAGCTGGTGAAGTAGAGGATATAAGTAAGTGCCTTTTACTTCTTATACCTGTATGCATTTCCATGTAACTAAATACGATCCCTCAAATGCTTAAGGCACTGTCTACTTATGAGGAATAAGTGTCACATCAATTCACCATTCTCAACAGGATGTTACATAAAACAGGGACACTACTAATAGAATGCAGACATGAATGAAAAATGACAAACCACTATGTTACGTTTGCTAGGCATCATACCCAGCCACTCTCCGCCCCTTCCATCTGTTCACCAAGAGGTTAAGGTAGGAAGTGTACTCCCATATGGATAACAGCTTTCATTTAGGAGTGGAGTGCGGCTGTGTTTAGGGGTGCAACTCTGATGGCAGGGATTAGGTTAAGCTAGCGGCTGTGTGGGAGGTGGCTATGGTAGTTGTGAAGGAGTTAGGATTCATTGTTGCATGTCAACAGCATGAGATGAGGAAGTTGAATGGTCGAGAGTTGGGGTGGGCACGGGGGGTTTGTTTTTTGTGGATTAGTCTTGGCAGTAGCATAGGAGAATTGGCAAGTGGGAGAGATGAAGGCTTTATTTGTTGCTGGTGGTTAACAGAAAAAAAATCACTGTTCAATGACAATGTCATAAAGTGCTTTTACTTACTTATGTATTATTATGTTTTACTGTGTTGTAATGCCGGTTTTTTCTTTTTCAGGCTCTGAAGTGATTTTTAAAGTGTCCTGATGTTTTCTCAATCACTTTTGATGATTTATGGCCTCTTATAGTAAAACATTTTTATTATTGTTGTTGCTTTGATACAAATGCCACCTGCTCTGGCAGGAGAAGTTGTTAGGTGCTAATTCCTCATGTGGAATTGGTTACCATGCAACTCGTAATTGCAGTTTGTGATTTTTCTGCATGTAGATTTGTTTTATTTTTAAACATTTAGTACATACATCTGAAGTCAACCAACATCAGCAGTCATATACTTATACTCTAGGACAGAACCATGACACACCAAGGCATACAATTAAAGAGATAAAACTGTAGGTCAAGACACAATTGTGTAAGCACTTAACGGTGAAGCATTTAAAAATAGCAGTGTATAATTTCCCCATCCATGCCAGCCGCATCCTGTTGGTCTATAATGTGGTGAACGTGGTATCTGTAGGATTATCACTAGAAATGTAGTTTTACTGGTTCAGTATATCACCATTATCTATTGCTTATGGAGCTGCGCAGGTTCATGAGAGCCTCCAACAGAAAGAAGGTCATAATAAAACATTATAGCAAGCAGTTTGCAATATTTCCAAATGACATATGTCATGTACATAATACAATGCATACTATATATATATATATATATATATATATATATATATATATATATATATACATACACATATATATACATACACAAATATATACATATATACATACACAAATATACATTTGTTGTACGCCACAGCTTGTTTTCCATCCCTGTTCAGAATCTCAGCCACAAAATACTGTAGGAGTAGGGTCCATATAACTTTCAGTTATAAAATCTATAGCAAAGTTTCTGAATATGTTCTTGCCGTCTCATTACAAACTATTAAGTCTCTCAGACAGTCTTTAATTGTGGGCAGAGGACATCTCACCTAACAGATGGCCACACTAATTATTATTATTTTTTTAGCTAATAAGCAGGAGGTGGCCGTAAACCACCTCACTCCTTTGGGTATCCCCATTACATATCCAATCAGTGTTATAATGGTGACGGATCAACATTAGAGTCATTCCTATTTACAAGTGTTTCAATCCCCTGTGACGAAAACCCGACTATCGGTAGTCAGGCATATGAATTCTAGGTTCTAGAGTGGCTATAACAGGATCGTCTAGTAGGTGAATGCTAGATGAATATATATTATCCAATCCTACCATTCATGCTAATTTGTGGCAAGCAAAGATCGTAGATACCACAGTGTTAAATTGTGTGTTTGGTCGCAGGAGAGTCTGTGTTATGGTAGTAATTAGCAGACGGGGTGCTGCCATGTCCCCTCTTGATAATCTGCATGGTACCATCCAAAAACATTTCTGGTCTGGGCAACCCAGTAGCTCTAGAATCAGGACCGTAAAGTCCCATCCTGAGTACAGGAGTGTTAACATATCCCAATTTAATCTTGGCTGCGTATCCGCCCACACAAATTTGAACAGTAGCCTTCTAATATTCTTGCAGAACGCTTTTGTTAGGGAGGTTGGTATATTGAGGAATAAATATAATAACTGAAGAACGAACATCATCGCCTATTCTCCTGGCGATTAAAAGTGGGAAGGGTTTGTATTGCTTTATACTTTTGTGTGTATTATGGGATCATGTGATGACCTTTGACTACCAGTGTTTTAATTGACTCTATGTGTTTTAACTTACTCCTTCTTGAATGTACGACATCATTTTTTTGTGCTCTTGCATTTTGACTTGTCTCCTTGCAGCTTCAGGTTGGATGGTTTACTTTCTTCTCAGCAGAGAGCAAAACAGCCTTGCTGGAACAGAAAGCGTGGGATGTGCGCTTGAAAGCATGAGAGAGGAAGATGTGGAATGTACTTCTCTGTCTCAGAGTCAAAACACGGAGGTCGGCCAGCTTCCTTCTTGACCTTGGAACAGACTAGTACGGTCAGCTTTGGGTTTGCAATAGATGAAGGGAGGGGGAACTTCTAGAAGTCTTTGTCCGTGTTAGCAAAGAGTATTTAAGACAGAAAGTTTTGGCGGTCATACTGAAGCTCACTCGTGAGATAGACGCATCGTCACAAGAAAGTTTTGCTCCCATTCAGTCTTCTGGACGACTAAAAGGGCTTCTCAGTCGAGCTGACCAGAATGATGTGCTCTCAAAGGTGATGTATGAGTTGTGAGTTTCATTGCTCTGTGAGGTTTTCATGTTCTGTATATATGCTCTTTATATTTATAGCCTTTAATTTGAAAGTGCTTGTTTCCTGCATTAGACGTCCATTATTATCTACTTCCATCATTATTATTTGCTTGTGTTCCACTTTCTTATATTTGACTTGTGAATGGTCCATTATTATTATCTGCTTATGTCTTGCTCTCTTGCATTTTACTTGTGAATGTTCCATTATTAAAATCTGCTTTTGTTTTGCTCTTATTATTTGACTTGAGTGTTCCATTATTATTTGCTTGTGTTTTCCGAGTGTTTTATTATTTGTTTGTGCACATATATCTATACATTTGCATGGTGTTTTATCTGTTTCATTTGATATCTGGTAAAGTTTTTCTGTTAGTGTGTTGCATTCATAAAACTCCACGCTTTATTTTGAAACTGTCTTTTGATGTGCCTCATTTTATGAGTGTTGAGCCTCCTTTCCAGGTACTTTCTTCTTGTTTTACCGAGTGACTCTCCTTGGAAGTGCTGAATTTCTTTTATTTGGGAGTGTAAAGCAAGACAGGTTTGCATCTGGTCACTCTACACTGCATCTTCAGTATCAAACGTCCATAGTTTTCTCAGATCCTTGTGACTGGGGGTGAATGTTTGCATTGTCCAGCATTCCATCCATCAATTGTTCTTTTTGCATTTGTCACCCCGAGTGGGACGGGTATGCCCAGACGTGGGTCCCGTGCTCTCCATTCCACTGGAGTCAAGCTATCCTGGCTGATGAGGGGTGAAACCCCGAAACCGGTCCTAGGATGCTTGTTTCCAGTCCAGGGAGAACCAAGCCTGGCAGTTCGGGCTCGACTGTTCCCATTGGGCACAGGGTCAAGACTTATTTGCATATGGCTGGGTTCAAACTGGAATGGCATAGTGAGCAAAAAAACGATGGATTTAGGCCCAGATCTCTGTACTGGGGTGAATGTATGACATTGTTCTGCATTATGTCCATCAATTGTTCTTTTTGCATTTTTCACCCCGAGAAGGATGGGTATGCCCAGACATGGGTCCCGTGCTCTCCATGCCACTGGAGTCAAGCTATCCTGGCTGATGAGGGGTGAAACCCCGAAACCGGTCCTAGGATGCTGGTTTCCAGTCCAGGGAGGACCAAGCCTGGTAGTTGGGGCTGAACTGTTCCCATTGGGCACAGGGTCAAGACTTATTTGCATATGGCTGGGTTCAAACTGGAATGGCATGGTGAGCAAAAAACCAATGGATTTAGGCACAGATCTCTGTACTGGGGTGAATGTATGACATTGTTCTGCATTCTGTCCATCAATTGTTCTTTTTACATATAGAGATGCAGCTTCTCCCGGAGATCCATTGAGTAGGTTGGTATTAAATTATAAGGGGTTTGGCTGCTATCGCAAAGAGTAAAGTGGAGAATGGGAACTCTTGCCTGGTGCCTCTTCTAATGACTAATGTGGGCGACTTGCAACCATTTACCCAGATTGTAGAGTGCAGTGGTGCATAGTAGAGTGGGGTATGGTGCACTGGCGTAGAGTAGAGAGGCGTAAAGTGTCGTAGAGTGCAGCGGCATAGAGTTGTACAGAGTAAAGTGACAGAGTGCAGTGGTGTAGAGTGGCATACTGCGCAATGGCGTAGAGTATAGTGGCATACAGTGCAGTGGTGCAGAGTAGATTGGCGTACAGTGCAGTGTTGTAGAGTGTATACGTTTTGAGTAAAGTGGTGTAGAGGGCATTGGTGTAAAGTGCAGTGACAAAGTGCAGAATAGAGTGGCGTAGTGTGGAGTGGCGCAGAGTGGAGTAGACTGCATTGGCATAGAGTAGATTGTTTCAGAGTAGAGTGAAGTGACAGAGTGCAGTGGTATAGAGTAGAGTGTTGTGGAGCACAGTGTTGCAGAGTATATTAAAGTGGCTTACAGTGGTTTGGCGTAGAGTGGCTTCAGTGGCGGAGAGCATTGTTGCAGATTGGAGTGGCCCAGAGTGGGGTGGCCCAGAGTAAAAGTGTAAAAGTGGTGCAGGGTAAAAGTGGTGCAGGGTTGAGTGGTGCAGGGTTGAGTGCCGTGGCATAGAGTGGAGTGATGTGGAGTGGCAGAGTGCATTGGCATAGATTAGGGTGGTGCAGTGGCATAGAGTGCAGTGGCGTAGAGTGCAGTAGATGGCATAGAGTGATGCAGAGAGCAGTGACGTAAAGTACCCTGGTGCAGAGTAGAATAGAGTGGCGCAGAGTGCGGTGAGGTAGAGTGCAATGGTGTAGAGTGATGTAGCATGCAGTGGCATAGAGTAAAATGTTGTAGAGTATAGTTGCGTAAAGTGCAGTGGTGCAAAGTAGTTGGTGTAGGTGCAGTGGCGTAGGGTGCACTGGTTTTGAGTAAAGTGGTGTAAAGTGAATTGGCATAGACTGCAGTGGTTTAGAGTAGAGTGGCGTTGCATAGAGTGCAGTGGCGTAGAGTGGTGCAGCGTAGAGTGCAAGTTGTGGAGTGGTGCAGTGTGGAGTGGCGCAGGGTGGAGTAGAGTCGTGTAGAGTGGAGTGGCACAGAGCAGATTGTTTCAGAGGAGACTGAAGTGAAAGAGTGCAGTGGTATAGAGTAGAGTGTGGTAGAGCGCAGTGGTTCAGAGTAGATTAGAACGGGTTGGCGTAGAGTGGCGTGATGAAGAGTAGAGTGGCGTAGAGATCAGTGGTGGAGAGAACAGTGTTGCGGAGTAGAGTGACGTAGAGTGGAGTGGTCCAGAGTGGAGTGGTCCAGAGTGCAGTGGTCCAGAGTGCAGTGGTGCAAGGTAGAGTGGCATAGAGTGCATTGGCATAGAGTAGGGTGGTGCAGTGGTGTAGAGTGCAGTAGATGGTGTAGAGTGCAGTGGCGAAGAGTGGTGCAGAGAGCAGTGACAGTACAGTGGTGCAGAGTAGAATAGAGTGGCGTAGAGTGCAGTGAGTAGATCGCAATGGTGTAGAGGGATGTAGCATGCAGTGGCATAGAACAGAACATTGTAGAGTATAGCGGCGTAAAGGGCAGTGGTGCAAAGTAGTTGCTGTAGATACAGTGGCTTACGGTGCACTGGTTTTGAGTAAAGTGGTATACAGTGAATTGGAGTAGACTTCAGTGCCTTAGAGTAGAGTGGCGTAGAGTGCAGTAGCGTAAAATGAACGGGCGTAGAGCGCAAGTTTTATAGTAGAGTGGAGTGGCATAGAGTAGATTATTTCAGAGTTAAGTGAAGTGGAGTGGTGCAGGGTAAAATATAGTGGTGCAGGGTAGAGTGGAGTAGCACAGCGCTGATTACAGTGGAGTGGTGCAGAGTGAAGTAGAGTGGCATAAAGTGCAGTGGAATAGAGTGCAGTAGCGTAGATAAGATTGTTTCAGGGTAGAGTGCAGTAGCGTAGATAAGATTGTTTCAGGGTAGAGTGCAGTGGCGTAGATAAGATTGTTTCAGGGTAGAGTGCAGTGGTGTGGAGTGGTACAGGGTATAGAGTAGTGGCATAGAGTAGTGGCAAAGAGCGCAGTGGCAAAGAGCGGAGTGGCGCATAGTAGAGAGGCCTAGAGTGAAGAGGCCTAGAGTGAAGTGGCATAGAATGCAGTGTCAGAGTGCAATGGTGCACAGTAGATTAGAGTGGCACAGAGTGCAGGGACGTACAGTGCAGTGGCATAGAGTAGAGCAAAGTGGCAGAGCAGATTGTTTCAGAATGGAGTGAAGTGGCGCAGAGTGCAGTGGTATAGAGTAGAGTGTCGTACAGTGCAGTGAGGCAGAAAAGAGTGGCATAGAAAGCAGTGGCGTAGAGTGCAGTGACGCAGAGTAGAATAGAGTGGCGTTGAGTGCAGTGACAGAGTACAATGGTGTAGAGTGCATTGGCTCAGAGTATATTGGTGTAGAGTGCATTGGTGCACAGTAGACTGGCGTAGAGTGCATTGGCATTGTAGTGGTGTAGAGTGGTACAGAGTAGTGGCGCCGAGTAGATTGTTTCAGAATAAAGTGGAGTGGTGCAGAGTGGCATAGAGGGGATTGGCATAGAGTGTACTGGTGTACAGTGAAGTGGTACAAAGTAGAGTGCATTGGCATACAGTGCAGTGTTGCAGAGTAGGGTAGCAGAGGAGTGGCACAGAGTGGTGTAGAGCGCAGTGGCAACGAGTGCAGGGGTGCATAGTAGAGTAGTGTGGGATAGAGTGCACTGGCATAGACTAGAGTGGAGTGGTGTAGAGAGGAGTAGAGTGGTGCAGAGAAGAGTGAAGTGACGCAGTGTGAAGAGGAGTAGTGTGGAGTGGTGAAGAGTAGAGTGCAGTGGGGTGGAGTGGTGCAGAGTAGAATGGGGTGGGGTGGAATAACGTTGAGTATGGGTGGTATGGTAGCGTACTGCCATTACAAACAAAACATCTTCAATTGAAATGATTATTACATTTGCACTCATACAGTTTTACTGGTAAAACGTATACAGCGCACAAACGAGTGGAAATGTCATCACCTAGTGTATTGATTTGATTGTCAGCACAGTTTATTTACAGACATTTACATTTTGATGTGCACTAGGAAAAACGAATAACATCGTTAAGCCTGCCTCAAGAACTTCTCCATAGCCAGCATGATGTCACATAAATCCACTCACTTTGAAGTCGGGGAAAGAATAATAAACAGCAAGCTCCCTGGAAGACACAGCTTGACATATGACCTGTCTTTTAATTCATAGCAAATGTGACAAGATAAGAACAACATTTAAAGGCCTGTTTGCAGAAAACGAGTTTGTGGAACGATACAGTAAACGCGGTTTAGGCATCGGGAGGGACTAACTGAACCTGGAGAGCCTAAAGTAAATAAAGCCAGCAAATAGAAAGCCAGAAAATATGAGTTACAAATCACAAAGCCAATAATAATCAACAGGCGGAACGCACTCCTAGGTCAACTTTCTGAAAGTCCCCAAGATGTCTTTAGCAAACTAGACAGCTGTGATGTCTGGTAGGCTGTGAACTAAAAAAGTAGTATTTATTTTACAGCTACGACCAACAAGCACTGGCATAGCCAATAGGTCTCGCTTTTGGGGCCTTATAGGTGTTTAGCCATGCAGCACATTATACTGGGTGGTTCAATTATAGCTTAATATCTGAATATGTGTAAGGTTATATCAAGCCCAAATTGCATCCACTTAAAAAAAGAAAATCATACAAAATAAAAAGTGTTTGCCAAATTGCAGGCACAATGCGTGTGAAGCAAAGTAAACAAGTCTCATGAAGATGAAGGTAGCTCCCATCCCACCCTGGGACAGTCCTGGGAATCGAGAATTGCTCATTTTAACAAGGGGGAGTATGCCAGAAGGCCTAGACAGAGGACCAGAGTGGACTAAGCAGGGTGCCACCATAAAAGAACCAGGGACTGTGCATCAATAGAGAGCTGAAGCTTGTATACGTCACAACTAGGAGGAGAATATCCAAGGAATAGGGCATATAAAAGGAGACAGGGGGGTATATAAACCCGACAGTCAGGAGTATATATTAAAAGGGATCAATGATCAAAGGGGACAGGCACAGCATATAAAAGGGGGCTGGGGAGCACACAAAAGTGAGAAAAGTGATTTTAAATTAGGAACCAGGAAGAATAAGTACATAAGAAGGGACTAGGCAGGGTATGTAAATGTGGCATTGTTGAGCCCATATGAAGTCAAGTCAAGAAAATCTTTATTCGACCATGTACTGATCATAAAAGCACATAAGATAAATACATAAATTCATAATTAGTTATAAAAGGAAACAGCGAGTGCAGTCATTTTAAAAAAGGATTTTTCTAAGAATCTAAAATCACAGTAACAAACTTACATCGCATAAAATGTCCTAATTTTCATTACAGCAATTATGTAACTAAGTGCTGCATGGCAGATTTCTATGGTAGCCGGGGATTGTAAACATCTTAATCCCTCTTTGTATGAAGTAAAGTGACTGTGCAAAAGGGCTGGGCGTAAGAATAGAGCTCTTATCGAGCAGTACAGTGTGCAAAACGGCATAAAGTGCGCAGTAGACTGTGTGGAACCGGCATCACACAGACACTTCATATCCAGGTCAACCCAAGAACCAGCCAGAGGGAAGGCACCTAGATGATGGATTTGATTTAATCGTAGCCTTGTCAGATAAAATCTGTGCTGCAGGTTGCTTATCCGGGGGTAAATAGGCGTCAGTTCCAGGAGCAGTAAAAATGTGCATATCGTTAATAATAACACTGTAGGTAAGAGACTTTGATTCTGTTTTCTTCTCTGTGGGAGAAAAAAATCTCTTTAACCCTTCCTTTTGTCTGAGGGCCTATGCCTTCTGGGGAAATTAAAAGGGCCCTCAGACCTAGTTTGTAAAACCCCTTCTTTACATAGGCCATCCATGGAATGGCATTCATGTTATCAAGGTTCAAACAGTCCCTGAGAACTTACCTTGAGAAACAGGTCTGATGAGTGATCCATATTTTGACCCATAATAATAGAGGGGCTATACCAACAGAATCTTCCAGAAATCCCATCCCTAATTCTGCATGTGTGATAAAATTTGGGGGTAGTTTTAGGTAATGCTAAAAGTCTGCATAAAAACTTAATTTCTACTATCTGTAGCTTCCTTGCAGCTGTATAACCCCACACTCCTGCCCCATAGGAGCGAAGAGATAAGCACTTGCTTTTATACAGCTGAATCATCTCCCTGATCGGTTTTTGCCACAATTCTTTGGCAAACCTCAAGATTGCATCCCCAGCTACTTTAATCTTTTGTGATCTCTAGTTAATCAAACTGTCCCAGGAGCCCTTAGTATCAATAAGGAGGCCTAAGTTATTAAAAGTGGAAACTTTTTCTATTGGGATTCCTCCCATATTAAAATGCTTAGTCTTCGTACATTTGGGGCCACATATAACAAGGATGGACTGCTGTGCTATTTAATGAAAATATGATAAAGTGTCTTCAAAATTCAAAATAATGTATTTCTTAAACAAAGAAGCTTTAACACTAATAGGCACATTATAGCACTGCATTGAGAAGTACTTATTAAAGTATTTTTTTTGTACAACTGGCAGTCTGAACTTGTATATCTGGAAGTGCTTTCATATGCGAAAATTTCAGTGGAATAATTATAACAGAGGCACGTTAAACCATGACATATGAAATGCCCAAAACCCTAAAGTATTAAAAACTAAACAATCACATTGATTAAGATCGAAAAAAAATAAAAACAGCAAATAAAATGCCTAAAAAACTTATTTAAAATGCACAGAATGGAGAAACACTGTGAATACTCCATTTTAAACCGTAAAGTAACTTTGAAGATGTGCACGAGCAAATTAAGAGTTGTCCCTTTTTGCAAAACAAATTTGCTGAATAAAGCTGCAGAAATGCTTGCTTGTACTGAAATCATTTCCTTCCGGCACCTGATGTGTTTTTAACAAATTGAATGCTGAACTTCAACTCAGCCTCTTTTTTTCCAATTACTGATTGTTAATCGCACTATCTATACAAAAGGCCATGTCGGTGTGTGCTACAATATTAGGATGTCACTTTAGGGAATAACACCTCTTATCAGCAGGCATGGGAAGTAGTGAAACTCCATGGGGAAAATAATGCTCTTTCATTTTAAAGAAAAACTATAAGGAGACAAAGTTAGGCTCGACCTAAAAACAGTCACTGTATACAACATCAATTTTCCTCTGCAACAGACTAAGCCAGACTTGCATCTCACTCAATATTTGAACTCATCACGTTGCCTCCCACTGGGTGAAGACACAGTGAACACAGAGAAACGCCATGTTTCCAGCTCCATCCTGCTGCAAATGAACGCTGAGCACTCTGTTTGGCCCAGCACCAGACTGAACTGGGTTATGAAAATTTCAGCTGATGACATAGTAGAAAAGGCCACTGATGAGGCAATACAAAACCTAACGTGATTACAAGTTACTGCCACTGCCACTTAACAATAAACTGCAGTCTGGGAGTTGTAGTCTCTCTTTCAGCTGAAGCAACTGGACAACCCGCTCATATCAGATAACAAAAGTTTGTAAATAGAAAGCCCACAAGTTGTAAATAAGGTCTCTAGTAACCATAACCTGCCCAGAGTCCAGTACTGTTCAAGTCTTTCAATCAATCAGGGAATTGTAAGCGCGCTACTCACCCGTGAGGGTCTCAAGGCGCTGGGGGGGGGTGGGGAGGGGGTTGCGTTGCTCCGTTTAGCCGAAGAGCCAGGTCTTGAGGGTCTTCCTGAAGGTGTTCAGGGAGGGGGCGCGTCTGATGTCTGCCGGTAGCTCTGTACTCTCAGTCACACGCCCCGTCAGCTGGATCTGTACTCACCTCTCCAAACTGCAGGACCGACACGGTCATAAGCACAAGCCCAGCGAAGCCAAGGTAGAGACCATGCCTGTGGGAAAGTCAAGTGTAGATTTGTCTCTGCAGCAGTTTGAGCAGCGTGCTCAGAACCATGGCCGGACGTCACCAAAGCTGATGTTCACATCCGTGAAACAGGACCGTGGGGTGGGATGGAACTCGCCATCTTAGTTTAGAGTAACACAGTAAATCACCCTGTAGGACACTTTGGAAGTCCCCTCGCCCAACATGGCTGCCGATGGGAGTTAGATTTCATAGCTCGGTCTACTGTTAAACTGATCTCTAATACAGTCACCTGTAGCGACTCCTAAAAAACAACACTGAGCTTGGGCAAGGGATCCAGCTATGAGAAACCTACCAGTACAGCAACCACCCCGGTAAAGCCATACACCTCTTCGTAACAAAGACCAGCACAGCCAGCCGTTGACGTCAGCAGGGAAGCGAGTCAGTGCTGGACACAATGGGGAATGTAGTCTCTGCAGCGCTAGTGAGGCAAAAGAAGCGCGCTGTGAATATATATGAGGAACTACATGTTCCGGCAGGCAGTGTGCACGGCACTTTACAGGGCGGCAGAGGCAGCTCGGTTGCTTGAAAGAGGCAGTGAGGGGTGGAAACAGGCGCCCTCGGAAAACAGCCTTTAACATTTGACCTCTGTTTTTGAATGCACAGCAATGTAACAGGATACGAACATGATTTGCAGCCCCGTTTACAGATTCGGACCTCGGAGTGACTTAAAACATCTAGAGCTCTGGCAAATGCTCTTAGAGAAAGAGAAAAGTAGTCCCTAAACAGATGCTACAATGTGAAAAGTGGAAGGATACAAGTACTAGGGGCGCTGCTCTTTGGGAGTGAACAACTGACAAAAAGGAGGAAAAAATAGGAAAGATGAATCACTTGGAAGCAAAATTTTTAAAGGACACTACAACAAGCAAATGAAAAGCAATGGGTGGGCTGTAGGCTCACAAAGAAGTATATACAAAGTATATACAACAGGTCTCGAAAGCTCGATCTAAAAAGGGAAATACGACAGTCACAAACACCTTCTGCAGTCCCCAGAGTTCAGGGCTCTAGTGTTTCTAAGGCAGTTCCGAGTCCCACTCCCTCCCAACTCTAGTGGTAATGGTTATTCCCCATTCACTATAGGCGACCTTCAGGTGAAGTTCCACTAGTAGTCTGAGCCTCAGAACTCCCATTCCGACTCTGTGTTAAAGTCAAATGTGTTCCAGCGCTGTCTGGCAAGCAATGTCCCCTGGGGACGACTGACCCGAAAACAGTTACCAACACCTGCAGGATTAGAGCGTCCGGAGTCCCTGAGCGTGCCCCTTCTGTGTTAAGTTCTCTACATGCAGCCTAGATGGGCTTTGCTCAGCGGTCCTCAAGTTCCTCACAGGCGGTGGTGCAACCGCACCGACCAGAGATTCTTCATGGCTCCTTCAAGCTGGGTAAGTTCTTTGGTCCATGCCACGTTTTTAGTAAGAAAGTCCGGACGCTGATCTTAAGTCATTTCGCAGACCCATAGGGGTCAACAGAGAGGTCTCTTTCCTCTGATGACGATCCCAACCAGGTCACACTTCTTGCCTGGTCCGGGTGGCCCTCTCTGACATACGGGATCGCCGTCTCACCACTGCACACCGGCTCCGACCCGATCGGCACAGCAGGTTTGTTCACAGCGGCCTTTCCTGGCATACAGGGTCTCCAGCTCCTCACCGCATATGGGCTACGGCCCACTCAGCACGGCAATCTCTTCACGGCGGCCCCTCCTGACATACAGGGTCACTGGCTTTCCACTGCACACAGGCCATGGCCCACTCAGTACGGCATTCTCTTTGCAGTGGCCCCTCCTGGCATACAGGGTCATCAATTCCTCACTGCACTGTTTGGTACAGCAGCGGTCACAGCTCACTTCACGGTGGCCCTCCTCTGGCATGCTGAAAACATCATCATTAACTTCTGCAGGGGAAGAAACTCTGCAGACATCCAGAATGAAAAAGTTTCTGAACAGTACTGTACAACGGGGTAACAAAATCAGACTACATTCATTCACAAATTCATATCTATACGACTGCCGATATTCTACAGTTAAAACACCAAGAAAACAGAGCCAGATGCTACCATTTCTAGACTGTCTCACTGAAAAAATATAATCTTCCCATTTTCCCACCTGGTGCAACAGCAGGTCTACATATCTGGTTTTCACACTACAATTAGAAAAAGAACCTTGGCACATTAGCTTGAGACAGATCATGATGAATATGAATTTGTACCACTCATGGGGGAATAGATTTAGTTGGATAGTACAGTTCTATATTATATCTTTCAGTTTGAGGCAGTTGTTTTGTTTCTTTTTAACAACTGCTCTACATCACTTCTTCCTGCTGAGCAAAGATCCTAAACTGTGGTTGGTAGTGGACATGAAAACATTATTGGTGCAATTCAACATTTGGGTGCAAAAATCATACTGGATCAGATTACCAACACACATCAGCAAGTGTCAATTGCTTAAAACGTTGTGCAACTACCTTCTGTTTGACACATCTGTGATGATATTTCCAAGAATAAAACAGTAAAACAAAAATATCACAGACTTTAAGATTCTGTTTTGCACACTACTGTTTAGCTTTTCTTTTATAGCCCAAACTTTAATCCACCCAACGGGACTACTTCACTATACTAAGTTATCTATTACACAACCTGTTACATCACTCATATCATGTTTTTTAACTAAATACAGGGGATATCAAAACATTTGATAATTACATGTTCTTGCCCTTCTATCTTTTATTTTGATAGTGATAAATAATCTCATCACAAACTCTTACATTCTACTATATACATCTTACACCGTTAGATATGTATGTGCTCTTAAATTGGGACACTAGATCTACTGTTCGGTATCTGCAGAAGTCGCACCTCTCCATTAGTGAATCTTAATTTGGCATTATCTATACAAGGGGAGATGACCTCCGTCCAAGTTACATTACATACTGTTTAGAGGGGTCATGCAATTAAGATTAGTATTTTATAGATATTGCTGTTTGTGTGGAGTATTATAGAGTGAAGAGGGCTAGTGACAGAAATTTGGAATATAAGGGGAAACAGCCGCTTAGGAGCATCCTATGGTGTTTCTGCTTTCCACAGATTGAGGTTTCTTGATGTAATTACCTTGTCAGTTCCAGGGATAATCTCATATATGCTGAGTTGGTTCCTGGTCTCTCTCATGTACCTCTCCTTTTCAGGACACATATCTGGACAAGTGCCAACAAAAACGTGAGCCCGGTCCAGGTCTGTACGCTTCACCCGTGCTGAAAAATAAGTTGTAACGTACGAATAAGTCAAGAGCTAAGGGAACAAGAAAAAGAATTACATATCCAGCAATGGATGTGATGAGCAAGGAGCGTAGGATTGAGCAACAAAATCATAGTCAAGAGCTGAGCGGCAAGGAACAGAATAGCAAAGGCAGAAACAGAGGATCAAGATAACATAGCATGCAGCTGAGAAGAGGATCAACAGAATAAGAGACCAAAGAGCTAAGGACAAGGAACACAATAACAGCACATTCCTGTGGGTGTAAATATGTATACTATATACACACCTTTTAAGAGCAACATATCATCCACGCACAATCTTGTCACTTGCGCCAAGTATCAATATGTGATCATTAAATAACCACCCCTGATTATGTTCAGCCAATAAGCTTGCTCAGGGAGTTGAACTGTTTGTGCTGTATGTCAGAAATGTGCTCTCAGTCTTCCACCATTATGATGCAAGGGACGGTACTCAAGTCCTTTCAACAGCTACAAGCAGAGTATCTTCTTCACCGCAGCCAATTCTATAGATATTTACAGCTTAAACATGCACCGACACCGCATATCCGGTCCCTGGTAGATCTACCGGAGTTCAACCCACTGGAGGGCGTTTGTTGATGGGAGACCTGGGCGCCCACAAAATTAGACATCTACCAAACACTAATCACACATACCCAAATTGCACGTGGCACATTACTCACGACGTAGGAAGGGGACATTTAAGATCTGGCGGACGACGACTGGACTGAGGCTCTGGCAAGCCCCCGTGGTGCCATCATTGCAACACAATACCGCTTAATCCAATTTAAATATGTGCACAGAGCGTACTACATGAGGTCCCGCCTCTGGAATATGGGTGTCATTCCATCCTCCACCTGTCTCAGATGCGGGGAGGAGGACACACAGTATGGAGCTGCAGGGCACTTCAGCCCTTTTGGCGTAACGTAACCTCCTGCCTAGAATAAGTCCCGTCCTGGCGGCTTGCCCTGAATCCCAAATTGTTCCTCTTACATAGCACAGATGGGATTGGGGGAAACCGATACAAGCAACACCTCTTGTTCCTGGGGCTCACGCTGGCCAAGCGGGACATAGCCCAGCACTGCAAGGGGACCTCTCCACCATTGGTGGGTGGTTGAAAACCGGCCATGGACAAATGCATGGGGATGGAAATAGCAGTGCTCATGGCGCGGGGTTGCCCACAGAAACAAAATAAGATCTGGTTGCGCTGTGTTGACTATAGGGGTATAGACCTGCCCTTAGCACAACCCCTAGAATCCTCCATTGAGCAGGAAATACGTTCATATAGCCACGAACATACCCATGGCTAGCAGACCCTGCCACACTAACGAGCTCGACAGATATTCTTTGTGGGGTGGGGAGCGGTGCATAGCCTGTGCCAGAGTTGCCTTATTAGTTTTCTTTTATGCCTTGTTGACGTTTTGAAATATGGGTACTATTCTGTAATGTACTATAATTTGATTACATGATTGGCCACCCTGGCCGTGATTTACAGCCAAAAATATCAATAAAATCTATTTGTTTTAAAAACCACGTTATTACTATTATTGTACCGCTGCATTACTATCTTATGCAAAAAGAACAATTGATGGACAGAATGCAGAACAATGTCCTACATTCACCCCAGCACAGAGATCTGGGCCTAAATCCATCGTTTTTTTGCTCACCATGCCGTTCCAGTTTGGACCCAGCCATATGCAAATCAGTCTTGACCCTGTGCCCAATGGGAACAGTCCAGCACGAACTGCCAGGCCTCCCTGCACTGGAAACAAGGATCCTAGGACCGGTTTCGGGCTTTCAGCCCTCATCAGCCAACAGGGAGCTCTTCAAGGGCCATGGGAGACAGAAGGGGGCAACTCAGCGATGCCTTTAGGGCGGTCAAAGGTGCGTGATGTAAATTCCGCTAGATCTGGCGTGTTTATTTTCTGAACAAACATCTATATTAAACATGAAAGTGCTTTAGGTTTGCTCCTCCGCTCACTTGCTAAAAACCATGACTTCAACGAAGGGCTCTTACCCTCTTTTCTCAATTTGTTCCTCTGTGAAATGGATCCAAAAAAGAAAGACTCTTTGGCTGCAAATGTCTCTTTGGACATACTCTCCCGCAACCGAAATCGCAAACCCGACCGGAAAGTATTGGAGCGCTTTACTGAGCAGTTCTCCAGTTCCAAAGTGGCAGCTCGCTGTGCTTTGCTCCTTGGCTCAGATTACCTGTAAAGGGTGTGCTTTCACCCCCCGCTTAACTTAGCTCTCGCTAATTTGCTTTTCTCCCCCTGCCCGCCACATTGCTCTATCGTTTGCTTCCCTATGCCCTCTGTGCCCCTTCCCCCACCGCGCCATAATGTTTGCTTCCCCATACCCACACCCTCAGTTTTGCTTCGTCACACCCTCCCCGTCTGTGTTCCTTCTGCTACCTTCTGTTTGCAACCCCACCCTCCCCCACACACACACTTTTAAACAAGCATTTGGAACGCAATAGGTCTCGCATCTGCAAGAGTTTAAGCTATTGGCATTATAAATGACAATGCCTGTTATTTATGTTTTAAAAACCAAAACATAAATAAAAGGCATTGTCATTTACAATGCCAATAGCTCAAACTTGCGTAAATGCGAGACCTGCATTACAGTTGGTTGTTACGTCTTGTCTACAAGTGCTGTCTGTTGCAAGACTTACTAGCTTACAGTGACCATAGAGCCTGCCCATTGCTTACCATTGGTTGGCTTTGTTGTCACCTTTGTGTGCTTACTTCGTTTTATTGATTTTCTGCATATAAGAACATAACATTTACAAATACAACTAGTGCCGTAGCTCATGTAGTTTCCACCAATTCAGCGATTCACTGTAAATATCTATCCTCATGACCCACCCAAGATCCCCATCAATACTGCAACATAAACAGTGAGGGAATAGCTCACAGTCTATCCTAGAGTTGTCTCTGCCTGGGTACAAGAAGACCATATTTTAAAGTATTTCTTGTGTACACCATGAACTTTGTATACCAATTCCTCAAGGGCCGCACATGGATACATTCCATTGATCCATTCCGAAATTGCAGGGGCACTTGCCTCTCATCAAGGGTAGCTAAATCTCCTTTGGCCTCCAAGTATCCCATAGCTACCAATGTGCCTGCAACCTGCCCCCCCGTCGCCCCCAACGAGTCCATCACACCCAGCAGAGCCACATTCGGGCCAGGTCTAAAGGTCTGTTTAGCACATCTTGCAGCACGTCATTAATGGATGTCCAATATCATTCAACCACTGAGCACTCTCAGGCAGTGTGAAAGAAGGTCTCAGGGGAAGACGCGCAACTGAGCCAAGAAGGGATCGCTGTTCTTCGCATTTGCCAGAGTCTTGATTGCAGAATAATAGAATTTATGCAGTTATTTAAACTGTATTAAACAAAAAACGCATTGATATCGCCAACTGACGGGGGCCATCTTGGCATCAACCCACGAGGACCCCCAAATCTGCCTCCCATTGTGCCCCGAGTGTGAGCAAGGAGTCAGGGGAGGTATTAATGAGTCATTAGTAAAGTGAAGAGATGCCCCTTTTCTGTAATGTGTTGAGTATGAGGTAGCATTCTAAGGGATTATATACTGGGAGGAATGCAAATTTGTCTTGATATATGGCTAAGGATTGCCGATAGAATTGTGACCATTGGAGGTGGAAGTCTGCTGCCAGGTCTTGGAAGGACCTAATGGCAGTGCCCCTGCACACATCTTCCAGGGTGGAGAGTCTTATCAAGACCCATTTGGCGAAATCCGCTAGTCCCGCTGTTTCGGACAACCAAGTGCCCTGCCACAGTAGGGTTGCCGCTGTCAACTTCCCATGCCAGTGCATGTGTTTTAGAACTGCGTGCTAGCAATGGAGGGGAAGGTGAGTAACAGGAGGAAGTGCAATTGGTGGTGACTTGTCATAGATTGAGCTAAGAATTCCATAGGAATCAAGAAGTTTATGTTTTAGGCGATTAGCCGGATCATATCTGTCCCCATGGAGCCAGTTATCCACCAGCACCAGATCAATCAATCAATCAATCAGGGGTTTGTTAAAGCGCGACTACTCACCCGTAAGGGTCTCAAGGCGGGTGGGGGCAGGTTCCATTCCATCAAGGAGGGGGTCTGTCGAAGAGCCAGGTTTTGAGGTTTCTTGCTAAGATGGGGAGCAACGTGGTCTGTCTGAGGTGGAGCGGAAGGGCGTTCCATGCTTTGGCCGCAAGGAAGGAGAAGGAACGGCCTCCCGATCTGGTCTTTCTGGTGCGGGGGACCATGGCGTAGGAGAGCTGGGCTGATCGTACGGTCCTTTGGGGTGCATGGAATTTGAGTCGGCTGTTCAGGTATGCTGGTCCGGTGCCGTGGAGGGCCTTGTGTGCGTGGGTGAGCATCTTGAAGGTGATTCTCGCCTCGATGTGGAGCCAGTGGAGTGTGCGCAGGTGCTGGGAGATGTGGCAGTGTTTTGGCAGGTTGAGGACCAGTCTTGCGGCGGCGTTCTGGATGTTCTGTAGCTTGCGGGTGAGGTTTTTGTTTATTCCGGCGTAGAGTGCGTTGCCGTAGTCGAGTCTGCTGGTGACCAGGGCGTGAGCGACGGTCTTTCGGTGTTCAAGGGGGATCCATTTGAAGGTCTTACGAAGGAGGCAGAGGGTGTGGAAGCAGGAAGACGAGACAGAGTTGATCTGGCGGTCCATTTTGAGCTCGGAGTCCAGGATGATTCCCAGGTTGCGTGCGTGGTCCGTGGGGGTTGGCGGGTTTCCGAGGGCGGGGGGCCACCAGGTGTCGCTCCAGGCATCGGGGTTTGGGCCCATGATGAGTACTTCTGTTTTGTTGGTGTTTAGTTGTAGGCAGCTGTTTTTCATCCATTTGGCGACAGCTTCCATGCCTTCTCGAAAGTTGCGTCTGGCGGTGTTGGGCTCGTTGGATAGGGAGAGGATGAGTTGGGTGTCGTCTGCGTATGACACGATGTTGAGTCCGTCTGATGGGGCACCTAGCAGTATATTTTAACATCTGCCTACTCCAGTCACATCTCATATGAGGGCATTCAACACTTATCAAATGATACTCTCGGGTTTTGTTGGCCCATAGGAAAGCCCCAATATGCTTCCCTGCCCGCTATGGTCAGCAGCAATGATGCCCATGTCTCAAAGTTGTGTTTCATTCCACTAAGTAGATGTGCCACATTTAATTCCCAATATCTCTGTTGGGTGAAAGCCAAAGTAATACTCGGGTAGCGGAAACTATCTCCCACCAGCTGGAGTCTAGCGTCTGTCCATTCTCATCGCATTTTCCACTTCACCAGCATCAATACTGACTTCCTAAAGTTCACCCAGAGGCCCGTCTCGTCACCATACAGCTAGAGGATTTCCATTAGTCAGGGGATAGTGGTCTCAGGCCCCTGAACATGTAGGAGCATATCATCTGCGTAAAGGTAGACCCGGTCTTCCAGCCCACTTCGCCCGAGGAATCCCTGCACTATAACATCTACCCTGGTTAACTCCACCAGGGGCACCACTACAAGGGTAAAGAGCAATGGAGATAGTATGTGCTAGCTTTTTATTCGCCAGTCTGTGCAGGCTTTCTTTCCTACTCACATGGTTGTCCATTCACTGATCTTTTTCTAAGCACTCCTTTTTTTCCTTTTCATTTCAGCACTGCATGAGAATGCATGTGTTCTCCTGCTGACTCCGCTGTGTACTTCTACCCCCCACTGCGCTCTGTGCTCATCTTTCGCCTGTGAGCTTCTCCATGTAAACTCAACGTTGCTCTCTCTCGCCCATTTGCTTTTCTCTCACACGCGTCCTCAGTGTTTCTTCAATCCATGCCCCATGATGCTTCACCCATTTGCTTTAAAAAATTTAAAAAAACACTTTCATTCATTTTTTTAAAATTATCTATCAATCCAACTTAGATTGGTAACTAAAAAGAAAGAAAAGCAGCCATGTCAATTTGTAGGCGTAGTCATGTGTGGTGCACGTGCCTAGAAAATGATATGGCCAGCTGCATCAAAGACTTTTTTTTTAATTATTATTCTTTAGCAATGTTGCACAGTATCAGGTAGCTGCACATCTTGGCTAAAAGACATTGGCAAAGCCAATAGTTCCCAAAGGTGAGATCTATTGGATCTGCCAGTGCATGGGTACTCTACGTAAGAGTCATCCAAAAGTTAGCCACCAACAACATCAAGTCAACCAGTTTGTTTACATGTTTGGATTTCTTATCTTCTGATATCAACCCTAATGAGCATAACTCTGGCGTGCATGCTACCAATTTACCTGAAATGTCTGTTCATTTTAGTTAGAATTAGGACACAGGTAGTATGCTGGTATTCTCTTCAATGTTCTTCAAAGTCGTTGTTTAATGTTGTGCAACAGTTTAGTGATAACATCCTTCCAATAAGGTCAGACAACCCACTGATTAGGAACTCATGTGAGAAACTGAAGCAGTCGTACCGTCACACCTCTAACACTTGTAGCACTCATCTGATTTAAATGAGCTCATCCTGTCTTCCTGCTGGTGTATGGCTACTATAAAACTGTCCTGAATCAGTTTGAATCCCTCATTAGTCATCATCATCATCCACACGTTTACAGTTTCTGGAGCATGTGTGGTCCATCACATCTACATTTAGATCATTCAACCCATGTACAGTATTGACAGGAATACTTAACGTAGCTAAAGTGCCTAGTATGATTTGGGCACCAGTGTTATTTGAAAAATCTTACCAATCATGCATAAATTAAAACGTGAAGTTATTTCATATTTCTCAGAGACGCGTGCAAACGCTGGTAGTTTTTAATTTCTATATAGGTACCCATGTTTTACATCCACTCCAGGCCAAACTCATTACATAGAAAGCTTGTGCCATCTGCCCATGTTCGAGCCAATATAAAGTGTCTATTTTCAGTTCAGCCTGCATTCTGAGACGCAGTATAGTGTGTTAACTTCACAATCAAGGTTTCTTGCACTCAGCTCATATAAGTTATGATAACTTCAGAGTTTTGATTCCTACTCCTCGACAGGCTAGTTTCCTTTGTACCTTTGGGGTTGCTTCACTCAAGTGTGTGTTGTAATTGTGCTATAAGGTGAATAAACTAAATTATTAGGCACAGTGAGACCACCTCAGTCACATGGCAGTTTCAAGGCACTTGGTGCATTCTTGAACTATCTTTACAGCTCCTTTGTGACTTTCTTTAAAACAGGACAAGTTGTTTAGAATGAATCCATTGAATCTATATGTCACGTAACAGTGTACATTTTTTTTATTTTTTTTATCACAATTCTGCCCATATGTGAGAATGGGGCATCCAGACAAGAATAATGCAATCATGCATCCCGGTTAGGGTCAGAGGTTTATTTTGATTTACTAGGCCGGACTTCTCCTGATGCTTTCTTATTTTCAAATTGTTTTGGTTGACAGCGCATGACATATGCAGGATCAAAATTGAAACGTTATTTAGAGGAATTAGACACATCTAGGGTACAAAAAGGTGGTCAACAGTTAACTATCACTGTTCCTAAGATGCCATTCTTGAGGAGATGAAACAGAATTCTAAGACACCAATTTATAAGATATTCGGTCTTTATTTTATATTCAGATTGACTTACAGTTCTGCCTGCTTTTATTTTATTTTGTCATCAGTGACCATTAGGTATTGGAAGTCAAAGAGGTTCTTGATAAAACCCTGCTCTTGCTTGTCTTCAAAGATAAGTTAGAGGGGCCTCCACTTCAGTCTTCTGTGGTCCGAAATGTAATGGTCACTAATAACAATAAGATGTTTAAAAAGAAATTTACTTGTGAGCCCTGAAGACGTGACGAAAAATGTTCACTGAGCAGTATATCAATTTGGAAGGAAATAAAATAAACATAGGCTAAATTGTCATTCAATATATATATAAAAAGAAGACAGAATATCTTATAAATTAGTCCCAACATATCCAGATTTATTTTAATTCCCAAATATTTACGGTAGTCAACTATTTTAGCCGTGTGGTCTTTCTTTTTAATTATAAGTTTTGCCATAGGGAATATAGATTTTATTTTTTTAAACAGATTTTAATGCATATACATCGTGACTTGTGATCCAGCCATATCAAAGTCTAGTCTTTCGCATCACGCATTTACATTTCTTTTTGTGCAAGCTTTTGATCACATTGTTAATTCGTAACTTAACTATATTCCTATCCCCCTTGTTAGTCAACTGTATGTAGTTCGTATGGGTTGAGTGCTTGGTGAGTGCAGCAAGTATCAGTGTTGGGTATGGGTAAGGTACTAGGGTAGGTCCGGATCTCCCTAGCAGCCTACCAGTTGTGATGGGAGAAGGTCTGTGCGGTGAGGTCTTGATCTTAAGGTGGTGCATATCTCATGGAGCGCTCATTAGTTTCTCGCAGGGTTTCCCTCTGGGGTCTCCGGGTCCGGGTGAGATAGGGCGTCTACCAGGGCCTCTCAGGCTCTAGCCACTTCTATATTCCCCAGTCCCCTCTGGGATACATGGGATTTATTTATTCAATTTCAAACAGGCTGCCTCCTTAGTACCTTCATCAAGTTTAACATCTTGTGTACGCTATTCTTATGATTGAGAGTAGGAAGGGATATTAATGGCAAACAAAAACCAAAAATATAAATGTCATGATGAACAAGTTACTTGTATTCGGTAACATCTTATCTGGTAGAGACTCTATCTAGCCGCAGATTCCTTACCTTAGGATATTCCCCAGGCATCAGACTGGATATAGATTTTTTTTCTAAGCATTCCCCTTGCGTACCGGTAAGTGGCATCGATCGCCTCTGAATCGGCGCCATCCGCACTGGAATTGTGGTGCGCGGTGCCCATATAGGTGCCACTCTAGCGCGCTGACCTCAGTTTCGTGACTCCTTTCCACGCCAGAAGCACAGAGCTATACTGAGGTATTGTGGCCAGTGTGTCAAGTTAGAACCTGAATGATCTCTTGGAATGGAAATCACAATTTGCAGAATGGGGCGAATGGGAGGGTCAGTAAGAAATCTGCAGCTAGGTAGAGCCTCTTCCAGATAAGGCGTTACCTGAGGTAAGTAACTTGTTCATCTGACAACAGAGACTTGTAGCTGCAGATTCCCTGCCTTAGAATAGATAACCAAGTAATACTTCCCCCTAGGAGGGTCAGCGGACTTGTTATACTAGAAAGTCCAGGAGGCCCGAATGTGCGAAATACTCATCATTATGGGCCTGAATGTTGAGACAGTATTATTTATCAAACGTGTGCAGCGATGCCCACGTGGCTGCCTGACAGACGTCCAGGACTAGGACTATGCCAGCTAGCGCAGTGGTCACAGTTTTGGCTCTGGTGGAGTGAGCCCATAAGCACTCAGGGAGTTGCTTCTTGGCCAGTGAGTAGCAGATTTTGATGCAGGAAATATGTGTCCTGTATGTCCAACGCTACCATGCAGTCTCCGGGATCTAGGCCGGACAGCACCTGTGCCAGAGTGAGCATTTTGAACTTTTCCTTTTTCAGGAAGTAATTGAAAGGGTGCAGATCTAGAACAGGATAAAATCCTCCATCCTTTTTAGGCACCAGAAAAGTAGCGGGTATTGATGTCGGGACCCCCTTCTTTGGCCAAAAGAGCCCATTCTTTGTGTCGGAAGAGATGACAGTGGGATGGGCGGCAGGGTTTCTGTAAAGAGTAGGGCATAACCCTGCTGAACAATCTGAAGCACCCATTTGTCCAAAGTTAATGTTTGTCATTATGGCAGGTGATGCCGGATCCGGGCGGCAACCAACTGTCCATGATGTTGCAAGGACATGTTAAAGGGGCTTTGAGGGCAAGGCTGAGGCTACTAGGGTGGACTGTGCCAGACTGGGTAGACCTCTGGCCTTGGTTCCCATGAGGTCTGAGGGAGCTGTGTTCACAGCCACCAAGGGATTGAGGAGCCCAGTGGCTGTGGTGGCTAGGGGTGAAAGGGCACGACTGGTAGCCCCTACCATAGCCATAGAAGGAGTGATAGGCGGAATGTGGCTGCCGTGAGCCCCAAAGATCTAGTGGTGGCCATGCTATCTTTAAAACGCACAAGCACCGAATATGCCTTGTCGCCAAAAATACGGCTGCCATCGAACAGCAGGCCCATAAAGGATGCCTGGACATCCCCTGAAAAGCAGGTTGACCTCAACCAGGAGTGTCGTCTAAGTGTCACTGACGACACAATCACTCTGCCTAGCAAGTTGGTTGTATCTAGCCCTCAGCATACGGTGAACTTGGCTGCGTTTGTGCCATCAGCAATTGTCTCGGGTGCCTCCGAGACCACAGGTAGCACTAGCACAACCCAATCCCATATCGTATCGGTCAAATAAGCATGCAGCGTTCAGAGACTGCAGTGCAAGGCTTGTGGAAGAGAAAATTCTCTTCCCAAAGGTGTCCAGCCATTTAGATTCCCTTTCCAGTGGTGTGGTAGGGAACACGCCAGGGTTTATTTTGGAAGTAGAGGCTTGGGCCAACAGGTTCTCAGGGGTGGGGTGCTTAGTGAGGAAGGCTGGGTTCCCGGAGGTGGGCAATGGCAGTGGGCGATGGTCCTGTGCACAAGAATGCTTGTGCATGGCTTGGCCCAGGTTCCGAACAGGACATCAGTGAGAGCTTCATTAAAGGAGATTAGGGAGTTCTGAGGGGGATACCGCAGGTTGAAGCACCTTTGTCAAGATGTTTGTCTTTACTTCCTTTGTGGGCAGCTTCAGGTCCAGGACCTCAGCAGCTCTACGCACCACCATTGTAAAGGAGGCCCCCTTCCTCCTTAGCCACAGTAGGGAGAGGAGACCAGTGTCTGGCATGAGCCAGTTCCTCATACCAATTAGCCTCGGTCCAGATCTGGGAGCGCATCTAGAGGGCCTCACTGAGGCTGAGAGCAAACCCACCAATGGAAACACAGTCACGGCCCATCATGTAAGGCGCCCAAAGGTGCTCCAGAAGGATCTGGCCACCCAAAAAGGTGGTGCATGGCCTAAAAAAACTCTTTACACTGGGTGGGGGTCACTCCGACTCTGGGAAACTTGGGGAGCCGCAGAGCAGACCCAGGCTCCACAGGAACGACGTGGGAGCAGGACCATGACATTCCTGCATCCCCATCCGGTGAATTGGACTGCAGCGGAGACCTCAAAAAACGCTTCGACTTCTTGGACTTCTTTTTTTGGGACTTATTCAATGAAGTCTGGAGCGCATCGATGACCAGTGCGAACGACTCGGAGAGCAGGTCTGGGACCTCCCTCATGACTGGGGCCTGGAGAGGTTGCAGAGTCTAGTGTCACAAAGTCAGAAGCTTCATGGCACGCTCTCAGATAGCCTTCGGGTGCATAGTCTAGCACTCTATACAGGCCCTGGAGTTGTGATCTGGCTGTAGGCACCAAAGTTTGCCTCTTCATTTAACAGGCACTGTATGTACAAGCATGATACTGACTATGCTGGCAACATGCAACGCCATGAAAATGTTTAAATAAAGCTGCTTAAGAAAAACAAGACAGGTTTCTTTGGAGATGTAACCAAAAAAGTGGTAAAAGACAGGCACACTGTTCGAAGTGTCAACAAAAGTGTGGAAAAGATCCAGTCAAAAAATGACTGAGGGGAGCTAAATCCCGGATCCGTACTGATGGTGCGGAAAAGAAGGAACTGAGGTCAGTGCACGTCACTTTCGGCTCAGACGACGCCTACAACGCTGAAACAGAGCCAATCGATGCCATCCATGGCATGCAAGGGGACTGCTCAGAAAAAATTCTGGATCCAGTATGAGGCCTGTGGAATATTTTACGGTAAGGAATCTGCTGCTAGAAGTCTATCAGATTTTCCTCTTTTTAAGTTCCGTCCATCATCCCCTTTTGTATCGCTAAATAGTTACAAGCCAGAAGTTTTGCAATCAAGGCAAGCATAATTAGAAAAAGTGGGAGCACCTTGGCCTGTTTGCACTTGGGCCCCGTGTTTACAATACAATAGTTTCACCAAGAAATAACCATTTCTGAACAAAGTTAAATCTTTCTCAAACCTGCCCAAGCCCAATTCCACTGCAGTGAACCAAATGCCTTATTTGTGCCTAATAAGGCTATGTCTTAGGCTTCAACACTGTTTGCTATTGTATTCATTATTTATTGTACCCCTGTCATGGCTGGCATGAAGCCCATCTGATCTGAATTTAACTGCCAAATGCAGTCTACTTGCGAAGATGATGCTAAGCATTCTAATGTCAATGTTTATCATGGAAAGTAGGCAGTAAAGTTTAACCAAACCATGTATCTCTAGTAGGCTTCTGCACCATCACTAACAAGGTTTCCCTCAAGGATAGGGGCAGCAGCTTTACCAGCACAAGCCATCCATGGAAGCAGTTTGTTTATGTAGAAAGGGGAAGCTCCACGACAACCACTATAATACTATCATTTATATTTGTTAGATGCATCTCTTGCTAAAGAATCTCTCACCTCTTAAAGCAGTCACCCACTCTGTAAATAGTGGTCACATCGTGCAGAGCCCTGATAACTCAAGACATCAATCACTTCTACGGCCTGCGCAAGTCAATTACCTGTAGCTCCGCACTCATTGGTATCTTCCTACTTTCCACAGTCATGTTTAGGCTCCATCAAATCTATTCACTACCATATCTCTAACCTGAGTCATCATATAGCCCACCTTTTGAGTGGAATCCCACAAGCTTCCCAAGTTACAAAATCCACCTTGCCCTGGGAATTAACCTATTTACAGTATTGCACCTCTGAGATTTCTCTTAGTATTCCTCTCCTCCTACTCAATCTGATATTGCACCTAAAGGGCGTATATCGTTGCCTGTGCAAGACTTAATCACTTCTAAGCTATCTCTGATTAGCTTGTGAGGCTTCATCCTCCATTTATGAGCAAAGGAGATTCTGATCGTACTCTAGCCAAAGCATTCAAGACTTATCGCCACACATTAACTCTTAGGTCATTAGTCCTGTATGACACCACACCCATCTGATATCCAATCTCTTACCATTTTGCTGTGTCGTGTTCCCCTGATTTCAGACTCTGCAGGCTGCTCTACCTATCGATGAATTTGGGTTGCACAAGCAGTGTATTGTCTGAATATGTTAGTAGGCCTGAGGAGCTATCCAACAGGGGGCCATTTTGACACAAACCCTATGCTGTTTTGACTCTGTTGCTGTAAATTAGTATTCTTGAACCAGCTGTGGTAACTTCAACAGTACCCTCTGGCTCATTTCAATAGTAAAAAACATAAGACAGCCTGGACTCTTCTACTCTACTGCACCTATTTTACTAGGAATGTATTTTTATCTTGTCACACTTCTGTCTCATGTGTAGCCCTGTGAATATTTTTTTACATCCTTTATACAATGCACAAGTACTCTGGTTATTCCCATGGGCATTTATGTTTTTAATGCCTCAAATGACTGACTTGTATGTAAGATTTTCTGATTCATAGTCACTACCCTCTGCCACACTTCTTGTAAGTTATGTTTGTTACAGAAGTGAAACATTCGCTTTCACCTCATCCATCACTGTTTCTATCAAAGTTCGTTCTTCACCACCATACATTCCCCTTCACATTCAACCTTCATGTAGCTTGCTTATTCCACATCGCCGTGGATCTCAAGATGTTTGGAATGTATAAATGGGTCGAACGAGAGCATTCTTGTGATCTGCCTCTGGTCATCTCAATCGGCTAGGTCCCAGTGACTGATCACAATCCAAATGGGAGCGAAAGGGATGCAAAAGTGCTTGAATAGTGCTTTTAGTGCCCTCCTTTTGGACAAGGGCAATGGTTCACTTGGGAAAGTCTTCAGACTAAAATATGCACAAAGCTTTACAAGTGAACATCCAATTTGTCAGTCCTGAACTTAACCGGTGCCCTTCCTAACAACAGAGCATGTACAAGCTGAGCAGTGTGGAAAACATAAAAATATAACAAATAAACAGAAAAATTACACGCAGAGTAACAGAGGAAGGAACAGGAGGTAAGTGTAGGAAGCTGGCTCTGTATATGCTCTACCAAAGTGAGGTATAGTGTGCACAGTGTTCAGTTGAACCCCAAAGGTAGGCAGAAGTAAAGTTAGATAGCACCTCACTCTCTATTTGTGGTAGTGTGGTCGAGCAGTAAGGCAGTATCAGAGGACAGTGTTAAGCTTTTGTTGTACACACCCAGCAAATGAATTCACACACTCAAAGACTGAATTTCAGACCAATTGTTTTTGTATAAAAATATTCTTTTAGTTATTTTATTTCCTAGAACCAAGCAAGCCTGGCACAGGTAAGTGATAAGTACTTTGCAGTAAATATACAGTTTGTAACACAGTTTGGATTGCAATTGTAAATGCACTTTGTTTTGACTTACAGTATTGTTTCTGAGAAATGCAATGCTTTGCAAATACAGTACATATACTTGGTATGGGATTTTCAGTAAGATTACAGGTAAGTTACTTTTGAGATTACTTTTCTTACACAGAGTAGTATACCCGGATACTACTCTGGGACATTTCCTGTAAACACATAAGTAAAATCGTTTTTGTTAGTCAGTACAATTTTAAAGAATTTCTTTAGGTTTTCAAACTCCACACTTAGAAACTTTTCCAAGAAAAACAGTCAATGTTATACTATGGAGGAAAATAGTGTTATCAGTTTTAGGGTAAGTATTCGGTAGTGGGAGTTGAGGTTCTGGGGGTAGACTCAGGGGTCCCCCAGGTTCAGGGATGCACTCTTGTTACACCCTCAGCGGCACTAGGGCGGCCGGGTGCAGAGTGCTGATGCCCAATGTTATCCAATGGGGGATAGGGGGTCTCCGGTTGGTGGCTACTGACGAGCAGGCCACTTGGTTGTGGGAGCAAAGCTCCTGGACTTTAGCTCAGGGCAAATGGGGAAACAAAGTAGCACCAAAGGTGCACCCTCAGCTGCACTAGGGCGGCCGGGTGCAGGGTGCTGTTTCGACGTCGGGCGCCCTGTTGTTTGCAATGGGGAACCTCCGGTTTGCAAAGGCACTGCAGGCTTGGAGACGAAGGTCCCACAGTGGGAGGGGGGCATAAGCCTTTCCCTGGTTGGCTAAGTCCCCCCCCCATCTGCAAGATGGCGGGGACTGAGAGTTGTGCTTCACCTCGCCTCCCCCTCCTGAGGGGTGGAGTTGGCAGAGGTGGGCACACCTCTCTTCCTCACTTGTTTTTCCTGCCGGGTCTCCCGCCCAAAGTGGGAGTCAGAACCAGTGGGGACCAGTTGCTGAAAGCAGCTAGTGGCCTGGGGAAGCTCACAAAGGCAGCAAGCCTTTGAAGCTTCCCCTTCGTGAACCCTGCCCATCCTGGGGGAGGAGGCTTGGCACCTCGTCCCAGGATGTGCATTGTTTCAGGCCCCCAAGAGCAGCAGGCTCTCGACCCAGGGGTCCAGAAACATGTCTGGTGGTGGCAGCTGAAAGCAGCCACTCAGCCTGGACACTAGTGGTAGGTTAGTTTTCAGGGGGCATCTCTAAGATGCCCTCTGTGTGCATTTTCATTAAATCCCACACTGGCATCAGTGTGGGTTTAATGTGCTGAGAAGTTTGATACCAAACTTCTCAGTTTTCAGTGTAGCCATTATGGTGCTGTGGAGTTCGTAATGACAAACTCCCAGCATCATATACTCTTAATGGCAGCACTGCACTTACAATGTCTAACAATGGACTTAGACACTGTAGGGGTGCAGGGCTCATGCACCTGTACCCTCACCACTGGTGTAGTGCACCCAGCTAGAGGGGTGACTGACCTGTGCCAGGGCAGTGGGTTGTAGGCATGTCACACAGGGATGTACGCCATGTCGACTCCTCACTTTGTTCTGCACCAAAACACGCAGCCTGCAAAGGCAGTGTGTGAGTGTGAAGGTACAGGACCTCTAAGGGTGGCACAATTAGTGCTGCAGCCCTTAGAGGCCTTCTCTGGTTACAGTGCCCTGGGAACCTGTGGTACCATTTACCAGGGGCTGACCTGTGGCCAGAGATGCCAATTGAGTTTAGCCTTCAATGCAGTTTTAGGGAAAGAACATAGGCCCTGGGTACCTGATTAGCAGGAGCCCAGGGCACACTCAGTCAAAGAACATCAGCAATTCAGCAAAAAGTGGGGGCAACCATGCAGAAAGAGGGCGCTTTCTCACAGTAAGCACCAAAAGAATAAACACTCACACAAAGATACAGGACCAAAACTGATCAAAAGAAATTCTGGCTGAATGGGGGATACCCAGGTGTATAAAACTGCCCTCACACACAGCAAGCTGTGTCATGCTTCATCATAGGGCCTGCTAAACACACCCCGCGCTAGCCAACGCTGGGGTGGAGCAATAGGGAGGGGGTGGACAAAACGACATAAAGTGAACCTCAAGGAAGGGGATCAGAAAATGAGGAAAAAGAAAAAGTGCAGAGAAAATGTGATTAAGAACAGGTAAGAGCAATCCCACTCATAACTTTATTGCTGGGCATTCTCCACCTGAATTAAAAAAAAAAAATTTGGGTCTAGCCGTCAGACCTATGGATGATGGTAATGTGACCAGTAATAGGTCACTTACCCCTCCATTCTGCTATGTATGTCGACATGTTTCAGCCGTATAAGGATTAAATAAATCAGTACACCAGCTTTCATCAGGACAAACCTCAAAAGATCCCTATTATACTGACCCGAAAACCCAAAATATGGAGACCGGGTCAGGCAAAAAACCAACAATCATTCATTGTGTTGATAAGAACCATGTGGAACCGAGTTTACTGTAGAACCCAGCTTAAACAGGCGTCAGAGTGAGAACAACTCCCTCTAGTCACACTTTCGTCAAGGTGAGTTGTTTACCAACCAGTCGTCACTCTCGGCACCGTGTAGAATAAAGCCAGAACTTGAGGGTGTTCAAAACAGGAAAATACATCGAGGAGCTGAGACCAATAAAGTGAAACTGAACCAGGAGCAGAGGGGACAAAAAAAATAAGAACAAAACCAGTTTCTGTGGGGAAAAGGTATCAAATAAAAGAGCAACTGCCTGTGGACCTGGGAAACAAAACCAGGCTCTCAGGACAAAAAACACAATAACACAAGCAGGGCAAGACAGCAGATAACAGCTTTAGGGGGTGGGGGAACAAGCCAAGGAACAGAATAAGAAAGCCAAGACTTAAGGACTTCAGAAGAAAATAAGACCTACAATTTAAGAGCAAAGACAGATTACAATGACAGGGAGCAGAGGAGCAGACCTCCTGAATAATCCTCATCTACAAAGCATCAGCACACAATATAATGCATTGCTGATATGGTACATACTCACTCTACTTTATGGAACAAAATGTGACATTTTGTTGCAGTATCTCTAGGGACTGTATCGACTCCTACTGATGTCGATAAAACAAAAAAGGAAGTTTGTTGAGATAATGAGTATCATAAATGTAGACACTCTAGCACCTTGTCAGATGTTAGAAAGAACATCTCTTTGATGAAGTGAGGGATTCCTCTCTCTAGCGGATGGTATGAATATGGTGTTAGCAAATCAAGCCAGCTGAACTTGCTAGAAAGCTTATATCTTGTTAAAGCTCCTTCTCTTGCAAGGTAGTAGAAGTTAGAAAATGTAAGTGGCCTCTTGGTAATGACAGGGCTATCCTATCCCAAATCCCATTGTTATAATAAGTCAAAAAGATTATAGTTGTGGCAAAGCATATTGTAAATGAAACAGATGACCCAAAATTTGCAGCACCACAAGGGGCACAGTTTTGTCAACTTCTGTAAAATATTCTTTTTTTATAGCTTTTCCTTCTTTGGCAGGTTTTGTAGATGAATACCTCTGCTGAGCAACTTGGGAAAGACAGGCTCCTATAGAGGGGCACTGGTCTTTTTCGGCCATTTAGTTTATTGTGGTTCCTCTAAAAGCATTTGCTACTTTCTATATTTCTTCTAAGGGGTAGGCACCGCCCCCGCTCCTCTCTTCAAAGCTTTGTTTTAGTTGCTTTCACTTTCGCGGCCGCATTCTTACAGCGCGCGCAGGGGCCATCTGGGTTTAATTAACGTGCGCGCTTGTCTCCCACGCAGTGTCTCTCCCCCCTCTTTCAGGCTGTGTTTGTAAGTATTCTCTGTGCGCTGGAGTTACGATGTTTATGGCGCGCCGTGCATTGGCCATCTGTTTTTTTAAAATTTTATTTGTGTACATTAAACAGCTATGAGGACAGTCAGGCTAAGGGGAGCCTCATAGGGGCCCTTCCCTGGTAGGTCTCACGCGCTCCTGTGTTGTCACTTTCCATAGCCTGTCCGCTTGTTGCAATCCGCATCCTCGCTGGAAGCTTCCTGCTGCTGCCTGGTATTGGTAGGCGGCGCTAGGACCGCGCAGCTTATCTGCCCCCACACACCTATCGGCTCTTGCGCTCAGTCGGGTTCAGACGAGGCTGCTGCCCCACTGTGGATATCACCCCAGACCACACATCATGGACAGCCTCATCCACACCCTTCAGGACTCGGAGTTGGTGGCCCGCTTTCAGCGCACATGTGGGCTGTACTCGGCTCCCACGGGGAGCAAACACCTGCACAACGGGGAGGCGAGCATCTCAGCAATGGTAATGGGTGCCCCACCCCGCGTGAAGTGGGCCATGGGGCGCCCTGCCGGAATGGGAGTGTGGAACGTGCCAACGCAGTGACCTTCAACGGAATACACAAGCAGGTAGTGTGTGCAGAGGGATACCAGTGTTGTCATGACTAAAGAGTGGTCGCATGTCATGTTGTGTGACAACTAACTTCATCCTGCCCTGGCTTGTAGCTAACAACACTTTGCGTACTCTTGCAACATTAAAGCCAAACTACAACTCCCAGAAGGCAATCTGCTGCTGGTGAAAAGCATGAACTCGCTGATGGTGACGCATATGATATGAGGCCACTTGGAAGCTGACGTGCAGGGGTACGCTTATTGTCGCAGGTGCCCCCTCCCCGGTTGTGACAGACACAACAAATAGCGCCCCAGGTTTGACTCTGAGCCTCCGGCGTTTGAGTCCACTTTGAGACTGGGTAATTCATGGGTCTCAGTCACCCACACTTGTGAACAGTGCGCCCCATTTTCTTTTAGAACATGTCGCGGATCTTTCATGAAACATATCTCCAACTTTAGGACACTGCGAGTACACTGGTGCTCGCTGGGGCGGGGTTGGGTTGCCGTAGCTACAGCCCACATTCACGGCGAAGGATCAGGAATGCGGTGCACGCTGAGCTCTCAGTTTGCAACCCAAATCGCAGGCACACCCACCCAGGTGGCGCCCACTGTTGCACAAATCCAGTGAAACACAAGAGGTCATTAGTGTATTTATTTCCCTGCATTGCCCTCACCTGAACCATTTGGAACAAGTGGCATTAACAGTTCTTGATTTGTAGATAAAAGTGTGTGTGTGTGTGGGGGGGGAGTAGGTGGAAGAAGAGCAAATATTGTTTAAAGCCCGCTGAATATGAATACCATCGCTGCTTGCTCTTGGTCCCACCCCATGCCTCCTTTTCCCACGACGCTTCACTTCCCGTCTCTTTATGTCAACCTTACAGAGTCTTTTTCATCCCTGCTTTCTCCTTTTGTAACTGGCTTGGCAGTTCGGGCTGGACTGTTCCCATGAGGCACAGGGTCAAGACTGATTTGCATATGGCTGGGTTCAAACTGGAATGGCATGGTGAGCAAAAAAACGATGGATTTAGGCCCAGATCTCTGTACTGGGGTGAATGTATGACATTGTTTTGCATTCTGTCCATCAACTGTTGTTTTTGCATTTGTCACCCCGAGTGGGACGGGTATGCCCAGACGTGGGTCCCGTGCTCTCCATGCCACTGGAATCAAGCTATCCTGGCTGAAGAGGGGTGAAACCCCGAAACCGGTCCTAGGATGCTTGTTTCCAGTCCAGGGAGGACCTGGCTTGGCAGTTCGGGCTGGACTGTTCCCA
Source organism: Calotriton arnoldi (assembly GCA_963921515.1). Lineage (NCBI taxonomy): Eukaryota > Metazoa > Chordata > Amphibia > Caudata > Salamandridae > Calotriton > Calotriton arnoldi. The sequence continues at coordinate 1,046,706 of CAWUFW010002144.1, read as the reverse complement.
TGAGGCACAGGGTCAAGACTGATTTGCATATGGCTGGGTTCAAACTGGAATGGCATGGTGAGCAAAAAACGATGGATTTAGGTCCAGATCTCTGTACTGGGGAGAATGTATGACATTGTTCTGCATTCTGTCCATCAACTGTTGTTTTTGCATTTGTCACCCCGAGTGGGACGGGTATGCCCAGACGTGGGTCCCGTGCTCTCCATGCCACAGGAATCAAGCTATCCTGGCTGAAGAGGGGTGAAACCCCGAAACCGGTCCTAGGATGCTTGTTTCCAGTCCAGGGAGGACCTGGCTTGGCAGTTCGGGCTGGACTGCTCCCATGAGGCACAGGGTCAAGACTGATTTGCATATGGCTGGGTTCAAACTGGAATGGCATGGTGAGCAAAAAAACGATGGATTTAGGCCCAGATCTCTGTACTGGGGTGAATGTATGACATTGTTCTGCATTCTGTCCATCAACTGGTGTTTTTGCATTTGTCACCCCGAGTGGGACGGGTATGCCCAGACGTGGGTCCCGTGCTCTCCATGCCACTGGAATCAAGCTATCCTGGCTAAAGAGGGGTGAAACCCCGAAACCGGTCCTAGGATGCTTGTTTCCAGTCCAGGGAGGACCTGGCTTGGCAGTTCGGGCTGGACTGTTCCCATGAGGCACAGGGTCAAGACTGATTTGCATATGGCAGGGTTCAAACTGGAATGGCATGGTGAGCAAAAAAACGATGGATTTAGGCCCAGATCTCTGTACTGGGGTGAATGTATGACATTGTTCTGCATTCTGTCCATCAACTGTTGTTTTTGCATTCCTTTTGTAACTGTTCTCGTCCCTTTTTGTTCCTCCTTCCATCTCTCCCTTAGCTTCATTAATCTGAGTAAAATTCTGACGAGGAGAAATAAGTGCAGGTCCCCAATAATAAGCGCCGGCACCCATGACGTGGGTAGTGAGCAGTGGCGTAAGGGAAAATTCTCTCCCCCGTAACCCTCAGAATATGACGAGGGGGCCTGTGTCTCCCATATCTAACAGGTGTACATTGGCCTTGGGCTGAATGGCGACCCTTTGAAGGGTTGGGGGACCCCAGCGCCGCAGGGGCTGGAGCTACGTTTCTGGTGGTGAACCAGAACTTAATTCGGACCATTCAGTTTTGCACGGACTGTACCACTAACCTCACTCCCATAGTCGTTCCTTGTAGATGCCAAGGCTTGACATTCAAGTGTAGTCCCGATTAAAAAAGGAAAACCTAAAAGTAAATGTTTTCATTGCCGTATAAGGGCACTGCACCCCTTATGGGATCACGTGGGTATGGAATGAGATGGGAGCACGTGCAACTCTGCAGAACCTCCTCCCCCGAAGCAGTTTTACTTGCAGGTTTGGTTGAACTAGCAGCGATTTGTGTTCAGGCATCCCAGGTTACCTTGGTGAAATTCAACATTTTTATGTTTTTATTATTCCCCATGGCCCTTGTAAGCTTCTTTCTCCAGACAAGAGTACATATGTGATTAGAGGTGCGGCGACTCCGTCAAAATAAACTCTGTAAACGGTACTGTGCAAACACGTTTTTTCTCGGCTTGCTGGAATATAACCATATAGCAGGGGGTGAGCACAACCGTGCTAGGCGGACAGGTATTGTGAAAGTGCTGATGTATGGTGCACACCAAGCGAGTCTTTGGCAGAACGCTGCACACCTTCGGGAACTGTCTGCCCAAGTTACGCCTCTATATAGCGCCTAATCGCCGCCTCTAGGCATCTGCGTGGGTTCACGGTTGTGCGTCAGAGACACTTGGCAGGAGACAGCGAGCTGGAATCTGAAGTCTACCACTGCGGCAGCTTCTTCACCTGCTCAAGAAGGTGAAGCAGAAGTGAGTCGAATCTTGGCCTCTCTGCTGAGACTCCAACAACGTCGCCCTCTATAAGAGGATATTGCATCTGCCCATTTTGGGCCGACCTAACGGCTTTCACAATGGCTTCCGGTTATTGCTAATCTGTCACAAGAAATCTGGTTCCATACCAGTCGATCTGAAAAGTAGTTTTGATGATAACTAGTCTTTATGTCTGAGCGAATGGAGCTCACCCAAAAGCGTAGCTTGGTCAGTCAGATTGGGGGGCTGTGAGCTTCAGAGTTCCCCACCATCACGCAGACTTCTGTACAGCACAGCTTAAAGACATAGGCAAAGTCAATATCTCTGGCTAAACACTTATAAGGTCCCAAAGGCGAGACCTATTGGCTATGCCAATAGGTCTCGCCTTTGGGACCTTATAAGTGTTTAGCCATGCAACAGTTGATGTTGTAGCACCAAGGATATTGTGCTGCATAACTAAATACTTATAAGGTCCCAAAAGCGAGACCTATTGGCTATGCCAATGCTTGTTAAATAAGCACAGGGTCACATTTTCCTTTTAAAGTTAAGGGAAGGCTGTCTTTATTTTACATTATTATCTTCAGGCTGCAGATAGCAGAGCCTGATAATGAGCAATGCTGGAGCCGGATTTATGACCCAGGGCACAGTGGTGAAGAACTCAAGCACTGAGGAATTCAAGTCTTAAATAAAAGTCCTTGTCAACTCACTATTGAAACATGGGAGCAAAATGATGTTTCTGAATGCTTTTAAATTCAGGAAAATTAAAATGAAGAGTTAAGTTAATGAATAAGTTAACTCTTCATTTTAATTTTATCCCATTTCAAAGTGTTGTAATTACAAACAGCATGCCTCTTGCTCCCAGCGACCAGTAGACACTGCCATATTTATAACTGAAAGATACTGTCATTTGTTTCAAATGGGAGAAATTTAAAGTGGAAAAAACTATATCTATGAAAACTGAGTCAATGTTTTTCCCCCACTTTCAATTAACTCTTAATATTTTACGAAGCATATTTCTTTACTTTGAATTCCTCCTATTTAAACAACTGGCTGTATTTTTCTGCTATAAATTTGGCACAGTATCTACAGGCCACTGGTTGCAAAATACCTGCTGTTAGTAAATGCGACACTTTGAAATGGGAGAAAATTTAAATGATGAGTTTCATGGAATCCACATAAACATCAAGTTAACTCTTCAGTTTAATTTTCTCCCATTTCAAAGTGTGACATTTACATCTTGCTCCCAGTGGCTGGTAGAGACACGGTCATATTTATAACTGAAAAATACAGCCATTATTTTTAAGCGGGAGAAATTTAAAGTGCAGAAAAACGTTCTATAATATGAAAAGAATTGCAGAACATTTTTCTGCACTTTACATTTCTCCCATTAAAAAAAATGGTTATGTTTGTGTTATACATTTAACAGTGCCACATATGGCGTAAGGTATCCTGTGCTACAAGTGCACACAACACAGACTCTCATTCACCCATACTCATAGATCCCATTCATACGTACAGAGGTTCTTACATCCCCAAAAACCATGCTCTCACTGACACACATGGCAGCCCTGTCAAAGTGCCCCTAGTCAAAGTACTTTGTTCAAACCATACTCTTTGGCTCTATGGACATTAGGCTTAAATTCAATAAAAATGGACGTGGGGGTGTCTGGTAACACTGTGAGAGTGGCTTGGCCTTCAGTAGCTCACAATGATTTTCACTGATCAGAAATAGCTCTCACTACAGGAATGGTTGGAGACCCCTGCTCTAAACAATACACAGAATCATGATAATTAGGCAATCAAACATATATTGGGTGGCGTGCCACACCCACATTTATAGATTACTGACGGCTATCACAGAAGCAGGTTCATAGTTCTGTTCAAAAGTTAATGTGGAAGTCTAGGACAAATATTTCTTTATTCCCCTATTTAAACAGTCTTAAACGCCCACTTGAACTAAAGAAATTATGAAATAAAATTTGAAATAGATTTCCTTTCAGATTGGAAAATCAAGTTTTTCTCAAAATCAACTTCCCTGTGGTCTACCTGTCTTCATGAGTCACTGAAAAAACAATGACTTCTGGCTAAGCTCAAGATATGTCACGTAGTGCTGACACTGAATATGGCGAATAGTAGATGGGAGAATGTAGATCATGGAAAATTCAACCCAACGTGCTCCTGGACAATGTTTTCAAAGAGGAAATTTATCAGGTGATTAACCCATTAGGATACTAACCTGGGCTCAATGAACACACATTCAGTGCTGTGGAAAGCGTTCAAGGTTGTGTTGCAAGGGGGGTGCATTGGCAATAGAATACTTGGGTCCATAAATAACTGGCTCGACACACTAGTAAAGGGAATCAAAATAGTAGAAGATGCTGGTCCTTCCAGAGATACCCGCCAAAACAAAGGAGTTCAGGAAAAGGCCAAAAGAGAGATACAGTTCCTGGAGAAATATACATCTTCTAGGTGGTAAGTGGAGGGAGAGTGCCCAAACACACCCTGTAAAGTCTAATATGCCTGCACTGGGTGGCCACAGATAAAGTCCAGATCAAATCGGTAGAGGGAATACTGCACCACTACCTCTCAGATATCTTTAACACATTTACCCAATTTTATTCTAAACTCTACTCCTAGAGTGACTCATCATGTACTAAATACATTAACACACACCTGGACTGAGCAACACAGGCGTGGTTAGAAAAAACAGAACAAGAACCATTGTGTGCCTGATAACCTCGGAGGAAAAAGAAGATCCCATAGGGAGTATAAAGAATGGCTGCATGCCTGGAACAGATGGTCTAAAAATTCAATTTTAATATATATAATAATACTCACCTACTTACTGCTTCTGATGTATAAAGAGGCAGGAGACAAGAGTATATTGCCCTAAACTTTAAGAGGCAATAGTCATAACACTATTGAAATTAGATAAACCTCCACAGGTCTGTAACTCATTCCGGCTGTTATCACTAACATAGATAACAACATTCTTGCAAAAATACTAGCAAATAGGCTCTTACTACTAATGCGGATAAGCCCAGATCAATCGGGGTTCATACACAGGGGGGACCTGCTAACACTATTTGCAACTACACATCAAATAGATCCAGAACTCAGTGCAATTGCAGTGATTCTGGATGCAACTAAACGCTTCAGCACCACAAAATGGCTATTTCTACAGACAGACCTAGGTAGAATGGGGCTGGGTAAGGTGATGTTACAATGGATTGAGCTGCTATACACACAACTACTTACAAAAATATAACTTGACAAATCAGGCATCTGCTCCCACAAAAATAGAGAAATAAAACAGAGTTGCCCCCTGCTGCCGATTCGGCTTGTCTTAGTGATTAGGAAATCTGGATTGTTTACTCAGAGAAATCCACCATACCAGAGGCATAAAATTTGGCTCCCGGGTGATCTTGTTTTTACTGTAGGCAGATGATATACTCCTGTTAGTGAAGAATCCAGAGGTCAACTTAAATCTCATAATTAGAGACATTATATAATTTGGGAGACGGTCAGGACTAACTATCAATTGGGCAAAACTGATGATGATGCCTCTCACCAGAGAAAAACACTACAGCCTACACTGGACTACACTATAAAATGGCTAACAGCTCCTGTAAGGTACCTGGGCATACACTATCACAGGGACATACAGCTCTGGGGGTCTCCCACGTGCAGTTTGTGCATCATTAGTTTCGTAACATCAGGAAAGTACCTCACTATGAATCTGAAAAGGACTGATACACCCTCTTCCACTGAACTCGGTGAGCATAAAGAAAACTCCTAGACTCAATAGAGAAATACACACAGTGGATTGCACAATATGGGCATGGACACAACTAGCAAAAATCACCAGTACAGAGATGATTTACTCACCATATTTACCACTGAGAAACAACCCATGCATAGAAGTAACGTATGAACCGCTAGCTATGGGAAGGTTTGGACTGAGGCAACTACACACCCTAGGGGACTTATTCATTGTCATTAATATTATCACACTACAGGATCCAAACTAGAGCCCCTATACCCAGCTAGATACACTTCTATTTCATAGACTGCATATCTCCATGCAAGAGCAATACTTTTCCATGACAGGGGAATGTAAGGAGTGGAAATTATTAACAATTATCGCAAATCCATACCCGATTAGATTGACTGCCAAAATGTAGAATGAAGTACTCACCTGCATAATAGGGAGGGGTGACCAAGCTAGAATCAAACGGTCCCGCGATCTGAACCAAGCTATTCCAGAAGACATCTGGACATACCGTTGTCAACAGACCAAGGTGATATCCCCAAAAGCAGACACAGAGTTATATACTACAAGTTCATACACAAAGCATACTACACACCCGTAGGCACGGTCAAATTTGTGCTGGCAAGCAATTCGGAATATACAAGGTGTACCGTCTGCAATAAGGGGTTCTTGCATTTAGCATGACATGTCCGTGTATTACAGAATTCTGGGCGGGAATCATAGCCACTATTGAAGAGATGATTAGATTCCATGTAGAGCAGTCGCCGCTTACAATGCTGTTAGCATATGCAAAGGAAGTCCATAATACATGTAGGAAAAATACTGCAGAGGCTCTGCTGCTGGGTAAAAGAAGGGTGATCATGGGTTTGGGGAGAGGTGCAGTTCCCACACTTGCAGACTGGCTAAGAGACACAGTACTATGTAACACTCAGTTCAAAGTGTATGGAATGCTACAACCATGCAAGTCTAGACCCAAAGATATATGGGAACCTCTTAGGCAATAGAGAGAGCAACACAATGCAATGATGTGTACCGAATCATGGACACAACATAGGATGTACAGTGTGTCAAGCAAGGGGGCACTATCATGGAAATGTCAGGGAAGAGCAATTGATGACCCTGCTAATAGATATCCGAGATTTGTTGTTAAAATGGGATACTACTTAAAAAATCGTCTGTACTGTTTTTTGCAAAAATCAAAATACATTTAAAAAGAAAAAAAAGAAAAGAAAGGAAATGACAATGGCTACCAATGAAGGTCACTTCCGTAGCTTCTATGACATCGCAATCTCAAAAGTAGTATCTTTGTGTGAACAACACTATGCAAAGGTTTATGGTGCTCTGTCCTTATGAAGCAATTAAAATCAATTGAACTTCTGACAGATTCAAGGATATATAGATTGTAATAATTAGACCCTAACCATCCAGAAATCTGCACAAGAACAGTAATTCCTTCTCATCTTTGGAAATCCAGGGTCTGCCCCACAAATCAAGGATTTGTACCACTGCGCTTACAACACTTACCTCCCACCTATGTTAAATCTTACCACTGGTAGGCTTCCTCTTGCAATGCCATTTTTCTTTCCAGGGCCAACATTTATGCCAACTAACCCACTTCCACAGTTGACATTACCATTGTTTGAGGTCGACCTGCCTTGCTTCAGAACTGATTGAAAGAACCTGCAGCTTACCTTGGCGCAGTATTCGGTCTCGTTGATCTAGGATGCGATACCTTTCCTCTGCATTTTCTACCAATGTGCCACTCAGTTGACTAAGGGAAACAGACAAGGAGGACATAACACTGTCTGAACTGTGGCCATCTGACCCAGAATCCAAGGAATCAGCCTCAAAAAGTAGCGGTTTTGAACTCCCGGATTTCTTAATGGGAGATCTGAAAAAATAGAACAAGGGAATAATCAGAGTAACCTTCCTTAAGGAAAGAAGCCACTCAGAATTGCAGGCACAGAATACCCACTACAGTCACTTCTTACAGGCAAAAACATTCAGCAGTGATCTCTATTCTTATATAAACAGTTGCACTCAAAAATACAATTGTCCTTCTTTACAAGCACATTTATTTATATACTGATTTTGAACAGCACAACAATGTCGCCTTCTGGACACTTTGTAATTATATGGATCAGGAAACAAAGATTACTGCTAGACACGATTTGCATAAGCAGTTATCTTGAGGCTATCAGACATGGCCCCCCCTGTTTGGGGGCATGAAACGCTGTACTGCATCACTATCAACTTACAAACATAGCCATAGTCCACAAAAATGATCTCGCCAAGCACACAGACATAATCGCAATTTCAACACTCTCTCCTCAAATGCACAGACATGAGCCATCGTATAATCTTCTTCTTATAGAACTCTATGATTCAGTGCTAAGTACTGAAGTCTAGAGAAGACCACATAAACTGTGTGCAGTTAGAGAAATACTCGACAAATAAATGGAATGAAAATAATCATGTGCCACTTATAGTTTAAAAGTTTATTACTAAACAATACTCCACCTAGCTGTGTGTTATAATAATAGAAACAGGCACCAGCCAATGACAGGTAATTAAGATGTGCAAAGCTGCCCTGCCCGAGTAGCGAGTCTGTATGCCAAAAGAAACTAATCCTAGGGGGCTGTCAAAGGCAAGTTCTGCATCTTTCAGCACAATGTCTAGCCACTAAAAGTAAGGACCACATCATCATAATTCAAGACACATACTCAATCGAGGGTCTTGAGAGTCCAGTACCAACTAGGAAAACATTGACATAACCTACCAAGATCCAACTGTCAAATCACAATCAACAACCAGTGTTGCATCATCACCCATCATAACACACAGAGATTTGGGAGCCTCAAAGAGGTCTTTAACCAGTATCTGCTCCAGTGTGGTGCCAGTAAGGTGGTGGAAACTTGCTGCCCTTCATGTGTTGGCAGCGGGTTGCCCACATAAGGCATTCTATTTGGTAAACCATCTGGGAAAAGATGATTGGCTTGCAAACAGGAAACATTTAGACTGATGTGTATTATTTAAAGTTTTGTAGATTTTTCCCAAGACTTGCGGACCTTTCTGAACTGATGCAAGATTTTGGAAATCACAGTGGCCACATTGGCTCACTAGCCTATTTAAACCATGCTCGACTTCTGTGTGCCTTGCCAAGAAACAAGAATTGGACAAGGTTGGAAGCTCCTGTATAAATTCACGGGCTGCCTGCCTTTTGTTGTTGCATGGTGGGATGTTCCCATTAGCCCTCAGTCTTCATCGACCAATTTTCATCACCAGACCGGTACCCGCATGGTTTCTGCATGGTCAAGGAGGGATTTCCACACTGTAACTAAGAGGTTCACTGCTAGGAAGTCACTACTCTACAAAAGTCTTTGTATGCATGATATTACTGGGCAATACTGGGTTAAGCTGTGCTCATGGTTTTATTACACCATATCAAACACCCCTCTTGCAAAGAAGATACCTAGTACTCCCCACGTCTTTCACCATGAGCTCACATAAGCATTTACATGCAGTGTTCTGTGCTAACATATTTTGTACCATGCTCTAAATATCTAGACCTAGCAATGAGTGCAAAGTCTGCTATGTTTTTCATAAATTTGGAGGGTCTTCATATTAACTTTTCACTAGGACCCAATCCTTACTCTCTCACCATGGTTATTCACTGAACTCACTTAGTACAGTGAGAGGTTGCACAATTCCTTGTACTGATAGAAAGCAAAGGGTGCTCAATTGCAGCTTCCAACCTTACACAGCTAAACAGAAGGATTTTATCCATGTGGGAGCGAAAGAAACTCCGAGAGATTTCAAAATATAGGAAACCACATCCAACTTTCAAGGCATTCAGAACCCCCAGAATGTAGAAGTATATGCTAAGCAAAAAAGGTGCAACTAATCCAGAGTACAGCAGTTCTGGTCCACATGAAGCACCGAATTATGGGTACAAATGAGACAGTTCATGCAGAGCATTTTTTTTACGCAAGAGTTGTTAAGGCATGCTTGCAGCCACTATCCTAGAGAACACATGTTGAGGTTCATGAGGAATTAGTTACCTTTTTGGAAAACTGTAAGTAACAGACACACAAATAGCCTCCAAGCTGGCATGTTCACCCAAACTTTTGGGGCATCTGTTAATGTTAGCCCCTATCTAGCCTTGTTAAGATTCACACAGATCCACATCCTTGAGGAAATCAATCAAGGTTTACACTGAGCCTGGCTAATGAGAAATTGCTAAATTTCACACAAACATTCAAGACATTTAGGGCTAATGCAGAGTACTTATAAAACTGTTTTTCAATCGAACACACATACCCTTTGGTGGGCAGGCTACTAGCAATGACGGAAGATCTGACCAGTGATTTCCTGAGAGGTGATGGCTGATAACTTTGCTCTTCAGCACTTTGTTTTCCGATGCTCTCCTGCAACATCTCCTCTGACATTTCTGCAGAAGAAAGCTGTTTTTTCCCAGGACCTGAAAAAAACAGAAGGTTAATCAAAAGCAGGTTTTCAAAACTCTGTTATGTAGCCAAGGACATCAAAGAAGGGATGTATGCAACATCTTCATGCAAGGCATTGCTCCTCTTACATAAGTAACATCCTCAGAGCCCACTCTCCGAGTGTATTTTACAGTTGCAACACAAATAGCTTACTCTGGGTTCCCTAAAAGCCCAATCATTCACACACCTACCACTGTATATGAGGGTGCACGCAACATTAGTTTTGTGAGTTTTGTCAAAGTCATTACCAAATAATCAGATCCCCTGTATATGGTTTAGCTGCTGAAGCAATATGTACAACTGAAACAAATGGACAAAGTGTAAATGAAGCATAAACTTGAGGTGAACAGTCACTAAAAAATGATTTTGTTTACTCTATAACTTGGGCTACTGATGTAATATTTTTACCAACATGGTATTTTGTAGTTTTGATTTAGATCCGCTAATAGACTCATAGATACTGGTTATCTGGCCTACGCAAATGGGTTTCAGCCAAATTACAAGGCATATTAAACTGATGCTCACAAAAATTGAGGTTTCAGCAAACGTGGGCTTCCATGATTGAGGCCATCTACCATCCCCCTCGGCCCAACATATCATGAGAGACTGCAGTGGGAGCATTTAGAACTGCTCTAGTGAAAACTGTGTTGGACAGATAAAAATGGCCAACCGGATTCTAAAATAGCGATATATGTGAAATATTTTGATAACATGTGCATATGACTCTGTATAGGGGTCTAGCACTTACGCAAAAACTTTGCAACATGAACTAAGTATACTAACTCATCACTGCACACGAGAGATATGCATTTGTAATGGTTATCAAAGTCTATCTTTCTTGTCACAAAATCAAGAAAAGAATCACCGGTTGGGTAACACATTTCCAAAATCACCAACAGGGTATGGAAATGTGTTCCAGTAAAACTCAAATCGGGGCATCTGTTCTCCCTACACATACCCATATCAGCATATCATTGATTCAGAAGATATTTAAAAGCATTTATAAAGCAAGACGGGTGAAAGTGCAATGCAGCAGAGGTAGGATGCAGCACACTTGGGGATTTACAATAAGTGAACAAGATATTGTCATTTGGGGAGTATGAATCTTAAGAAAGTATCCAAGGAGACTGGACAGCACTAAAACCAAGCCCTGGAAGAGTCTCAACCTGACGTGGGAAAGCAGATTCTACCGGTTCCTGAATCTAGTAGACCTCCAGTCAATAAGAGGGCATTTCCAGCCAGTGGGTCAAAGCTCGGATCATAATAAGACAGAGGAAGTACTGGAGGTACAGGAACCCCAATGATGACAAGGAACCTCAGGATGTTTCAGGACTACCCTATATTTTTAGGTCTCGCCTAGGCAGCGCTTGCCCTGTCTCTTTGAGACATGCTGTTTCTAGGATATGGGTTTCAAAAAACGACCATCTTCTTCATTGGTTCCTGTTGCTGTCCTTTAAAAATAATGGCTTTTCATTGGTGAATACACTTAGTAGTCCATCCTTTTGGAATTTTGTATCCTCCCATGAGGACTGCCCATCTTGCATGTTTTCTTACTGTTCAGGTTATTTATACCTAGAGAGAACTCTCTTTTTAGTTGGCCTGCCTCTTTGCTCGTTAACTGTTCTGTTTACTTGTGCAGTGAAACTTCTATCCCATCATTAGCTTGCCCTTGCTTTATCTCTCTGTGCCTCCCCCTCACCCCTCCCACAACAATGCTGCATGCCCCCACCACTCCTCCGAGGCCACTGTTGTTTTGCTCGTTTTTTTGTTACTTTACAAACACTTATTTATATGCGCACTTAGCCATGGGCTCGGAGAAATTAAACAATCAGCCCATTATCACAGGATGTTGAGCCTGACAGCAGACTCGAACCGGGATCCCCAGCTCGGCAGCTCTCACCGCTGATACATATCCTTTGCCTAGCCATGTTGCAGGGTGCAGTACCATATGTGGCCAAATGAGGTCCCGAAGGACACCTAGTGACAGCCTGTGGTACTGTACCCTCACAACACTGCTTGTTTTAACGTGGAGTTGGAACTGCCATTTTTCACTCACAGCTCTACAGCACCATTGCAAGTGTACTACATTATGAAAAAAATATAAAAAATAAAAACACACAACAGAGTTCTTTATTTTATTAAGATGAGGAGGGCATATCTATTGCAGAGGTAAAAAAACATTGGCATTTATAATGCCAATATCTCCAACTCTAACAAATGTGAGACCTATTGCATTTCCAATGCTTGTTGAAGGTGATGGAGCAGCCTCTGAACCAAAATGTCAACATGGATGACATGGGCAATCTGGATCGGGGGACTGCACTACCTTTGTAGTCTCCATCCATTGAGATTTTCCCCACGCAGCACTTTCAAGACAGTGGGGGCTTGCCTTTCTTCTCATGAATCCAGTCACTCCTCCTAGCAGGCACATTTCTACACCTTTACACAATCAGATAGGTTTTCATATTCTCCAAAAGCAAGAGGTTTCTGCATGCATCCAGAAGTAGAGTGGCAGCTAAGCATGGTTTTCATTCCTGGGTCTTCAGAGTATTCTTTACTGATATGCAGGCAAAAGGGTCATCACTGGGTGAGTCGAGTCTTCGAAAATATTATTGGCTGAGGCTCACGCAACTTATCTTCCTCTGGTGGCCAAAATCAGCCAAACCGGGAGGTTGCACTCAATGTCTGAATGCTCCTTCAATACAATAGGAACATTCTAACCACTTCTGAAATATAATTGTGGGTTCCCAGCCCTGTTCATCTAAGGAGTGGTTTAGGCTGGCTCAGGCGAATCTGTATTAGTCTCGTATTCATAGCCACTTCATAGGTGGGTGTTGATCACAGGTGGAAAATGGAGAGATGGTGAGTTTCAATCTGGTAGGAGAAACCCAGCACCTTCAAAGGGAAATGGGGTAGCTAACTCTCCTGTCCCTCATACACTTCGAGTTTCAGGAAGAGGGGGCAGGGTATGTCGATCTGTGGGCCAGCATGTCCAAAAGAAGAATATCAGCCCTGCACAATTGAGAACATCTTGTGCGGCACACTTAATAGAGTCCAGTGGACTCCAGCACTCAGTTCATTCATCATACAGTAAAACAATAAACACTATACACACAAACACACCCCTGCAAGGTAAACAGTCCCTCCACAAGGGAATAAGTAAAAAGACATATAACCCTGACTATAATATTTGTTGCCACCACATGAATAGCCTGAAAGAAAAGGGTGTAAAACAGACAAGTATATGCAGCAAATGATCAGAAAGCCATGCAGCTGACGATGCACTGAAATAAGCATTCTGGGGAAAAAATAATAGCATTTAAAAAAAGTATTTTCCAGATAATGGATTGGACAAGGTCCAGAATGTGGCACCCTATCTTAGAACTGCTTCACCCACCCAATGATGAGACAGTTATAGACACAATGGATAATGGCATAAACCTATAATAAAACTTAATAGAACCTGGGCTTAAGCGTCCCGAGATGCCTGAACCATATGCCAACTTTAAAAGGTTATAGTTACACCAATGTACCTGTATGGAAATCATAATTCTTATGATGCCAACATCCTAACTTATACTGATGAAAGTAGGTGCTGGGACATGGGTTTAATGTTTCTGTTGTTAAGGACAGATACTTATGGCGCTTTGAAAAATAAAATTTGATATAATATTAATTAAAAGGTTTGTGCAGAGTACCAATATTTCTCGAGGAGCACTGTATAATGCACCACAATAAGTGTGCTTTTAATCTAGGCATAGCGAGTGCAGAAGGTAGCCGCAGGGCTGTGTTTCAATTGTGTGATTAATGTTGCTGTTTGGTACTAAGCTGCATCATAAAAGAAACTATTAATTACAATTAGCAAGGACTGACCATTACTTTTTGTCACCTGGCCCTTGTGTGGGCTTGTAAAATGCCTTATCAATTTACTGATATGTTTTGTGGTGATTATTGTGCAAATCTAAAAATGCCCTATACTGGAGGTATTAAACAAAGTACATTGCGTGAGGTACCCAATTTAGTTGGACAGTCACATCTTGCGGGAGACATTAAGGCTTTGAAATATGCCTGCAATAACTGGTGACTTTACTTACCTATAACAAGAACTGCCTGGAATTCTAAGTTATTAACTGTTATCTAATGGATTCCACGTCTGCGGAGTTTCTAATCACCTGTAGTAAGCCTTTACTTCTCAGCCAGCACCTACCTTAAGAGAGTCAAGCACTAAAAGGGAGTGCGGAGTCATTCGGTTTGAGGGCAACATAATAGTGGATTCAGGACACCAGTGGTGGACTGATGCAACCCTGGCAGTTATTGCCGGTAACCTCGGACTGCCCTTGGAAGTCAAGAAAAACATTTCACCAATGCTTACTTTGGGTTATACTACTAATGTGTTTTATATTTTTAACCATCTTTATTGGCATTTTACATGAACAATTAACATCACACAATAATGAAAAGCAGGTCAATTACTTTTAAAATTTTCAGCACCATCTCAGTGCGGCTATAGAATCTGTCTCTGGACAAGTGAGTAATAGGAGTATATAATACTAGTCAGGATTAGTTATGCGTGCCTCACTGCAATCGACAAACTTTGGGTGGTGTAACATTTAATCAACAAAAACAGAGCTGGAGGCAGGTAAATTATTGCGTTGTGATTTGCGAGGGAGGGCAGAGTTGGTAGCACTGTCAAGTATTACTGCGAGGCCTGTGATCTGGGATATTTAACCTATTTACCTATTAATCGTGCAAAATATTTAAAACAGACCACTATTCTATTTTTCTTAGGCCTCTTGCATATGCCCAAGGCACAGACCTCTCAAGAACTTAATGCAGGTAATCCTGTGGAGCCAGCCAGCTGCTGCATCACCGCTGACCAATATGGTCCCAGGAGAGGCAGCTCCACAGCATATGGCAGAGGTCCGTCCGGCAGAGCACCACAGAGTGGGAGGTGGGGAATATTTTTCTGTTCCTCGCAGGGGAGAGATATGCTCTTTGCAAAATAATAAATTGTATTCATTTAAATTTGGCATTGCGCAAGACTATGTACGAGTACTTTAACGCTCTAATAAATTCCTTAACTTGAAGCAACACATTTCCTACTGCTAACCATCGTATATAGAGTTTGCAGAAGAGTATTTGTTCCAGGCTTGGTATACGACGTAACAAGCCATGCATGAGAAATTGTTGTTCATGCAGGTCAAATTGCTCCCTGAGCCTGGGAAAGTGTAGGAGCTGGCCATCCTGAAAGACATCATCTAGAGTTGAAATGCCAGCCTCCTTCCAATGGTGTACATCCTGCATGATGATGTACACTAGTTGTTTGGGGAGGTCAAGTCAAGGTAGTACACGGGCCTAAGAAGTTGCATATTTAGTCATGAGCAAGCCCCTGGCAAGACATCGCTATGATACACGCACCAGGTGAGGGTGATCAAGTCAGAGCTTGATGTCTGGAGCATCAGTTTGCATATTTCTTCGCGGAGCAAGAGTGGTCTGGCAGCACGTTTCCTAAAGCAGGAACCCAAAAGCCAGTAGGACAGCCATAGCAGCTATGCTGTTAACTAGTAATGTTTGAAGTTGAAGGGGCCCTATTCCACCAACTGAAGTCATAGCTACCCTGCGACTGCCTGTGTGCCAGATAAGTTGTCCCAGAAGAGCATCAAGCTCCCAGAAGAGCTTCTGGATAAGCAACAATGGGATATTAGCAAGGTAGTTAGCAAAGGATGAGAGTGGAAGCATCTTCCAGAAGGCCATTTGTGCCCACTGCCCTGGTGAAGTTGCTATCTAAAAGGCCCTGTTCAGAATTATAGATACGAATACCCAGGCAGTGGAATGAGGCACTTTCCCAACTGGCAGAATCAGAATCTCCCCCCAAGCCGAGTTGTACAGAGAGGGCTATTAGACATAACGGGAATAAGCAAGATTTCTGCCAGTTTACAAAGAGCCAACCCAAACTCCCCAATGATCTGAGCAATGCCAGAGTGGTCCCCCACCAAATTCTTTAGGTAAAAACAAGATATTGTCTACATGCAGTTATTCTCCGTGAATCCTCTCCATCAGCAGGATAATCCAGACTTCTCCCTCCAGTCACACCTGCATTGCTAGAGGCTCTATAGCCAGCACAAAAAAGTAGAGGGGAGAGAGGGCACCCATGCCTGGTCCCTCTGGCCACTTTCAGGGTGGGGGCGATATGAGCTAACCCAGCCGAAGCCTAGCGGCAGAATTTGTACAAAGCAAATGGATGGGCCGCATACTATGGTTCTCAAATCCAAATTTGGACAGCACCCTAAAAAGGTAAACCCAGACCAAGGTATCAAAAACCTTTTCTAGGTCAAGGACCGGACAGGCATCATGGGGCCACCTCAGCAGGCGACCTCCATAATTCTATACAATCTCCTTATGTTTTGAGAGGTATTTCTGCCTGAGACAACACAGTTTTGGTCAGCGTGGATCAATAGTGGGAGTAACCGATGTATAGGGCCAGCCAGTATCTTTCAAAGGATTTCGAAGTCAGAATTCAATATGGCATTCTGTTTGAGGCACGATCTGTAGGCTCACACCCTGGTTTCGGTATCACTGCTAATAAGGCTTCACGGAGGATTTAGGGTAACCTTCTCTCTGCTAACGACGCCTCATATAAGGACTCATTTGGGGGTCTGGGTGTTTATGTAGGCTTTATACAATTCTTTTGGAAATCTGTCAGTGCCTGGGGTTTACCAGACACTAACTCACATATAGCTTCCTTAATATCCTGAACTGTTATGAGGCCATCTTTTTCATCCCCTATTTCAGGGGGCACTCTAAGCAGGGACAAACCATCAAGGAAGTCTACCCTCCTCATTTCAGGATGCTTGGTGCCGGTATTGTAGAGTATGGAGTAGAATTCATAAAATGCCTTATGAATAGCTTGCTACTAATATACTAAGTCCCCACCCTCCCCCAAAAGGGATATTAAAGGTGCATGCCTATTTGCTCTGTTCCCTTTCCACACCTACCAAATCGATTCCAGTCTGAGTGCGAGCAGTGTAGCCTGTGTACCCAATACATCTCAATTTGTAACCTGTGCTGCTTCTTCTCTTAACATACTTAGGGAGCTCCACAGGACTGGTTTGTCCAACAATTGCCTTTTGACTTTAAAGTACGAATTCTCCACCTTGACCAGGTTTCTTTTTAGGGTTCTACGACCACCCACTGTTGCACAGAGACAAAAGCCATGGACCACAACTTTAAAACAGCTCCCACTCAGTAGCTAGACAGGAGGCCATCTCTTCATTGCTCTTAAAAGTATTCCTGAATTTGGCCCTCAAGAGTGCAAACGACTGGAGGTACCAAGTGGGGATGGGTGGGAGAGACCTGCCCCAATCTAGATGCAGCAACAGGGGATTGTGGATGGACAATTCCCTGCTTAAATAATCTGAAGAGAATACCAGTGGACAGAACATTCCAGTACAAATCATTCTATTTAAGCACACATATACTCATGTGCGGGAGAATAAAACGAGTAAGTATAATGTCATGGTTTTGGTGATGCCAGACGTCTTTTAGGGACCACTGTTAGAGCCAAAGGGAAAGTGACCGTGCGTTTTGGATCGTTGGCGGGTTTGAGAGGGGCGAGTGAGATTTATCCAACGTGATATCCAAGACACTGTTAAAGTGCTCCAGAGTATCCATGCAATGTGAGCCCATTTCACCTGCTGAACAGGCAGTTGTTTGAGAAAGCTCTGTTGGTCTGTGTTCGGGGCACAGATACTAGCGATAACAATTGTTCCTCCATTTAACTTGCCCTGAACCAAAAGAAATTTAACTTCATAATCAATGATGACCAATTTAACTCTTAATGGAATACTAGCTTTAAGCCAAACTAAAGCTTCCCAATGAGATGCAGAGAAGTTAGTGGTAAAAATCTGGAGCCATACCCCTTCAGTGATTTATGTTCGACTCCTGAAGCAATGCTATCTGAACACCTCTACGTTTGAGGAAGGATTGGATTTTGTATCATTTGACTGGGGTATGTACCCCCCTGATGCTCCAAGTGATCATCAAGAACTTTTGTGGGACTGTCATGGCGGTCAATAGTGACCTGTGTGTGTGCCACTTCCGATCAGTCCCCTAACCCTCTAGCCTAAGACAAAGGAGACATACATGTCCCCCAGTACTAACTCTACATGTAGTTCTCCAGCCCATAGCAGTTTCAATACAGACAGGGATACTGTTGGTTGTCTCTTTCGAGAAACATTCTCTGGCGAGCAGCCTTCTGGATTTCATTGCCGTCCTTAAAATGAAGCAGTATAGGGACGATCAGCCTCTGTGGCGTGCCAGGAGGCAGCCAGTGGGCTTAAACACAGTGAGCGCTCTCAAGGCAGAGCAAAGGCATGAGGTTCTGGGGTATCATGAGGCTCATAATCCAGGCTTCTAGGTATTCTCCAATACGATGTCCCTCAGCTTCCTAGGGCATGCTGACTATCCTAACATTGCAGCAACCCTCTGCATTCTCCACTATGCCCTCAAAAAAGTGAACTCGCTCCGTCAAATCACATTTCTGCTGCTGTAGGTTTGAGGTCTGGGGCTGCAGCTCCTGTGGAGTCTTTTCTGACTGAGTGATTCGCTCTGTCAGCTTCTAGCAATAGTCCCATAACAAGCTGAGATCAATAACAATAGTGTCCACTTTCAATTAAAAAGTATCCCCAGACTTCTCGATAACCTTCAGGACAATGTCTAATTTGTCGGATCCAATTGCCAAGGATTATGTTATTCGTGTGCCCTCATCCTTCCTCAGCAGATGAAATCCAGTCTTGGACAGTTTCATTCTGGCAATTGCGTAGCTGATCGTACTACATACACTGTGGGTAATGTTTGCAATAACGGTGAGTGCAAGTGACAAATCGGCCACCAGAATCAGATAGCTGTTTTTCAAATCTGCCAGAGCTTCTCTGCGACTATAATGTGCCCTCACCCAAGTTGAACAACTGATGGACCCCTCACATGATATATTTAGGAGGCCAGATTGTGTCAGGACTATGAGGCATTGGTGGTTGGAGGACTGGGGGCCTGATCTGCTTGTAACTGCCCTCTGCTGCTGCAGAGTTCGGGCAGCAGCACAGCATGAGCAGTCAGGATTGTACCCGAGCGGAAGAGTTGCTTCTCTACATGCCTATGTAGTTTGTTCTTCATGGGCAAAGATCAAGAACTATACCTGACAGTTCGCCCTGTGGCTGTTTTGCGCGACCACTAGGCAAAACAGTGCTCGTGTCGCGAGAGGCTTCTCTCACCTCACCAGTGAGTCCATGAAGTCACCTACACAGCAGCACGCATCTGTGAAAGTGACAACATGGCTACAGTCCCTGCCATCGAGCCTTTCATCATTGAAGGCATGCCCCTCATCGCAGGAGCCAGTGGCAGCTCCTCCTAAAGGGCGGATGAGCGTCACACCACCTGCTGTGAGCGCAGCAGGTAAACACAAATTAATAAAATGGTCATTACCATTTTATTATATCTGTGTGCAGCCAGCCTATGCGGTTATAGCACGAGTGTGAGGGTGGGGGTGGGGCCGATTCCTGCGGATTGCAGGATGACTGCTGTCAGTGCCCAGTGTGCATGTCGGATTGGCCAGCTGTATTGTGACGGCCAGCCCAACATGCGCACTTCAGACCCAGCAATCCCAGCGCTGTGAAACAGCCAGCGGATTGCAGGCCAGGCCTCTAGCCTCAACATGAGCACTGAGTTAGCCTACTTCAACCAGTCCTGGAGCTGCGCTCATTCTGAAACCAGCATGACAGGAGCTCCAGGATTGGTTGGATTAGCGTTGGCCCTTGGCAGGAAGCCAACCACATTCCTTCCATATTCTGCTCATCGTCACCCTCAAACAGTAGATCTTCTGAATTTCTGCAGTGCTTTTGAAGTCTCCCTACTGCAGCCCCTCATGCCCCAACCTCGTGTTTTCATGCCCCCATAAACCTGCACATACAGATTCCTAGATCCAGGCTAGCATGTCACGTGCAAGTGTTCGAAGGTACGGCATGCACTCAAATACTGAGAATCACCATTGCCGTATACAGGCTTTACCCTTCTGTGACAGGACTTGCACGCGATTAATGGCGTATAAATGATCGTCTGGCCATTTGTGTACACACAATGAAGCAGCACGTGGAGCAGGAATCCCCGGCCTGCCATGCCTTTTAAATCTGCTTACACCTTCTGAGAGCACTATTAGCATCTGAAATTGATACGGTCTTGTCAGATTGTGTACAGTCATGATCCCAGATTATGCATGGCTGTGCGGTCACTAAACTCAGACAAACTGCACTCCAAGAGTTCAGAAAGTTGCTCCAAGACATCGTTATGTTAGCAAGGTCAAAGGAACTCTCAATAGCTCGCACATCGCATATGAAGGTCGCCCTCCACAGAGCAATCAAGACGAAACCTATCCATGCAATCCAACAGCGCTGCAGCACAGAGACTCCGAAGCAACCTCCGAAGACAAAAAAAGACACAGGCCAAACAACTCCCCCACCAAAGGTCAACAATGCACAACCTGCAGCATGTACAATCACTTTGCCAAAGTCTGCAAGTCATCAAAACGTAAACCCTCGAAGGAAACTGTTCAGGCAGTCACCGAGACATAGAGTAGGCCAGACGACATGGACGATGACGTTACTGAGTACCGTGTACACACTTCCTTCACTGTAGGGCCGGCTTGGTCCACAGGCTGCCTGCTCCCACAGTGCCAACACCAAGTAGGACACCACACTGTCACCACAACGACCGACACAGGAGCTTCAATACATCTCATGTCCGCAGACTCCTACCATGCGCTGACGAACTCGCTAACACTTGAAAAGGCCAGGGTTAGAGTTTTTGCATATAGCCAATCTCAGCCACTATCCATGCTGGGGACTTTCTGGTCATCAGTATCCCACAGAGAAGCAAAACGTAGATACCACCATCTACGTAGCAGACAGAGGTCATGGCATGCTAGTAAGTGGCCACACTGCAGAAACATTGAACTTGATCTCCTTTACATTCTGCATGCAAATCGAGGAGCTGTCAAATATCCTAGTGGAGTTTGAAGAGGTGTTCCAAGGAATTGTCTGTTTGAAGGCAAAGTCATGTGACTTCATATCAATCATTCCATACACCCAGTAGCACTAGCGCATTGCATTCCACCTCAGGCCGAAGGTGGAGGACAAGCTGGTTAAGCTATAACGAGCTGGCATCATCGAGAAGGTAAATGGCCCCACATCATGGATATTACCTATCTTGGTAGCAAAGAAACTAAAGCAACCCGGGGAAGTCCGCATCTATGTGGACATGCAGCTCCCAAACGTGCCAATCAAGCGGGAACATCATCTGACATCTACAGTTGACGACATCATAGGGGAGCTCAACGGGGCAAAATGGTTCTCAAAAGTTGATCTTCATTCAGGGTACCACCAGCTACCTCTACACCCAGACTCAAGGTATTTAACTACATTTTACGCCCATGTAGACCTCAGGAGAGACAGATTAATACATTTTGGAATATCGAGCGCCACTAAAGTATTCCAGAACACCATCCAGGAAATAATTACCAGTTTGCCAGGCGTCAAGCATGTCAGCGATGACATCCAATCTTTGCCAAATCCATGAGGGAATACCACAAATGCCTGCGAGAGGCCCTCCAAAGAATCTGTGACTCAGGATTAACCCTCCACCGAGAGAAGTGCAAATTCCTAAAACAATAGATTAGCTTCTTTGGCTACATTTTCTCGGCGGAAGGGGTGGTTCTGGATCCAGGTAAGGTGTGTGACGTCCAAGAAGCCCCAGCCCCGACCAGCGTGTCTGAAGTGAGAAGCTTTCTAGGTATGGTGAACTAATGCGGGCGGTTCATACTGGATCTCACAGGCCTCACCCAGTCCCTCCATGAACTCACAAAGACCACAACTCGGTGGACCTGGGGTGCGTCACAGGAAGAAGCCTTCCAGCAAACGAAGAAAGCCTCACCCAACAGTAACACCAAGGAGCCTGGACCCCAGTGGCCAATGCCGGCAGGTCACTGACTGCGACGGAACAATGATACTCGCAGATTGAAAGGGATGACATTGCCACACACTGAGCCTGCAGGCACTTTCATGTATACATTTACAGACATCCCTTCGTGGTCACCACTGACCACAAGACCCTCATACCCTTGTTCCAAGGTGCGGCATCCAAACTGCCACTTCGCATCGAAAAGTGGATGCTCCAATTGCAGGAGTACGACTGCTGGTGGAATATCGACCAGGTGCCAACAGTCCATGTGATTACCTATCTGGGTACCCCCGTGCCACCACCCAGAAACAGGCGGAAGACACTGAAGAAACGGAAGAATATGTTGACACGTAATAGAGAGAGATCAAGGCCACTTCCTCTTTCCCTCGATGCCGTACGACTTGCCATAAAAGCTGACAAGTGCCTACAACTTGCCATTGCAGCAATCCAATCAGGGAGGTGGGCATGTGCTGAAGGGACAAATAACCCCAGAAGCAAAAAATGTTTTAGAATCTCTGTTCGACGTGCGCCACAAACTAATGACTGACACCAGCAGGTGCTTGCTAAGAGGAGCCTGCCAGGTAATACCCACCAGTCTAACAGACCAAGCAATTCGCCCACTATAGCCACCAAGGCAGGGTGAAGACAAAAAACAGACTCCGGACGAAAGTCCGGTTTCCATGTATGGATGAGATGGTGAAAGCTGCTGTGAGGTCCTGCCAGTGGTGCCAAGTGTCTGGCCTCCCGGAAGCACTAGCCCCTATACTCACCAAACCTGGCCCCCAGAAGCTCTGGTAGTACGCCAGACTGGATTTCGGTTGTCTTCCCGACGGGCGATAAACCCTTGTTTTAATAGACAACAAGTACCCGGAAATAGAGCTAGGTGGGTCTCAAGAAGCAACTGAAGTTATCCCGAAAGTGAAGATGATGATGATAGCCACACACGGTCTTATGAAAGAGCCTAAAACAGATAATGGGCGCCACCATTCCAGAGCCAAGAATTTGCAGACTACCTCCAATCATCCGGCATCCGCCACTGCATGATAATCCCCCTGCTCGTCAAAAGCAAATAGAGAGGTGGAGCATTTTATGCGCACCCTGAACAAGGTGATACGCCTCACTCACACCAACCACCAACCGATGGAAAGGGCCATCTATGTGTTTCTTAGAGAATATTAACAGACTCCCCACTCCACCAATGGACAAGCACCTGGGCATGCCAGCATGGGATGAGTAGTCACTGACACAATCCCTCCTCTCCCAGGATGGACCCCAGAACCCACTGGTAACACCAGGACTTTTCAAAGGAGGAGAGACACCAATAGCCAGGCCAGTACTGCTCAAAGAGCTTGGTCATCCAGCATCCGGCCAGGTGACCTGGTGTTCGTGAAGAACCGGCACCCCGAAAGCAAATTTAGACTGCCATGCATATGTCCTCCCAGGGCTGTCATGAGAAGGAGAGGCCTGATCACTGTCCACTGACGAAATAAAATAATCACCTATAACGTAAAGCGAGACCAAAGAGACTTTAGTGAGGAGAGCACACTTCCCACACTTTCCCACCCTCTGCCAGAAAGTGATGTTCCTGTGACCCGTCACTCCCCGCTCCTGCCCGAGTGGATTGCCCTGACAGTCCTGAAAGAGCCAGGACAACCTGTCACCTCAGACAGAGCCCCCGATGAAGGCCCCATGCCAGTGTCCTCTCCCCAGGACTCAGCAGGAAGAGGTGACTGTCTAAGATGCTATTCGCTGAACAATCCTGAATCATCCAACCTGTTGAAGAATTTCCTGGTCTGATAGCCTGAGTTGGGCCACGAGCCATCCCAGCAAAATAGGTATCACACCCTACTGACATGTTGTAATGTTTGTGCAGTGATTGTTAACGGTTTTGCTTTCATTAAAGTTAAGGAAGAAAGTAGTGTCTGCCACCCGGCGCAGAGGTGAGATCAGAGTCACTTGCCAACGTGCGCATAATGGTTCCGCCACGCGCACTACGCACACGGCGAAATAAAAGAATCTGGACGTGAGTGTCCCGGCAGCTGCGCGCCAGTAAAAGACAGCAAGCCCCTCGTATCAGTGTGTTCATTTATGGCGCACCCCGTGCTGGCGTATTGTCCCGGCCCAGCACCACAGCCACCACTAGGCCTCCCTGCAGGCAGTCAGAGCGTCAAGGAAGAGACCGGGGTAACTGAGGGCACCCTGCAGACAGTTATGGTAGCCCCGCAACCTTGCCGCACAGCTCACTGCCACTCGGGTCTGTCCTTTCAGCCAGAAAAACTGGACCCATCTGAGGGCCAGGATGTTAGGGACACGCGGTGTTCGGTTTGCACAGGCCTCAGCCGTGCAGTCCTCCCAGGCATGGCTCGTCAGTTAAAAGTCTTCATCGCATTGCCTTTTCCCACCTGCAGAGGCCGACCGCCTTTACTAGAAGTCCCCTGCCGTATTCCGCCACTGTTGCAATGCCATTTGAGCAGATGCAGCAGGGAATCGTCAAATTACAAGAGCTCTTGGCTGAGAGCCAAACAGCAATGCATCTTCCACAGTGTCCTCCTTGCCCATTCCCTAATTCACTTGTGCTTTTTAAGAAGCTTAAAATGAACATCCCAGCTAGGTTGAAGAGACCATCATAACTGTAGCTTGCATCCGATGGCCTCAAACACTAACGTTTCTAGAAAGAAGGATGTGGATGAGTTAGGTGGGAGTAGGTGTTCGGTCTGGATGCTGGCATCAGAATCAGACACAGTTTGGAGATTGTTATGTTTGGAATAGACCGGCAGTTGGGGGGTTTATCTGCTCGGTCGGTTGTGTTTCCTTGCACTTGTGATTACAGAAGAAATAAACAGTTGGAAACGTAACCAATGGTACTTCCCCATAGTAGGTTAAGGTTAAATAGTGCTGACACGCTGGATTCAGCAATCACTCATTTGATTTCACTGCCTTGTTAAAGACAATTGCACTCACATGAGAGATGTCAAGAGTCCAAGACCCTAGTAGGCGAATGATACAAGACGCGCATAGCAACCCAGGACTGACTAAATTTGGAGAGTTTTGGGGTGCCAAAATTACAGTACACTGAAAAATTTCAGGAAAGCAAAGAATAAAATATGGAGGCTTATATACCCAAACGTTGCAGTGTCATCCATGACTGGAACTGTGATGGCTCAGCAACATGCATGCAAGCAAGATCTTGAACCTCAGGTTTATGTCATTTAAAAGGGATAAGGTGAGTGTTAGGGCAGCAGAACAGCTCTTTGTGTTAAGAAGGAAACAAAAAGTAAAGACTCAGAACGAAAGGGCATGCAGGGGCACTCTTTGGAAATGTGATATAGGGTCACAATAAACATTTATGCTATACGCAGATCACCTTCTTGCAGAGGAAAGAGAGAGCTGAACAAAGAGTAAGCGGAACACTCCCACAAGATGTCAAACCGATGGGATGGGGTACTTAAACAGACTTTAACCTGCCAAGAGTTTACCCAAGAGCCTTGGTGGCAGCTACAGTTAGAAGCAGACATGCAGTAATCCCTAAAAGAAGCACTCAACAAAAATGACAGCACAAAGATTTAAATACACCTATCTAGATGAATGAGAAGCATAGCTCAAGAAAACAAGCAATAATAAACACATCATACCGTAATTTTGATTAAACATAATCTTAACTACTCTTCAGATGCATACTATTCCCAGAGATTAAGGGGGCCAGTAGGAGGCAGTGGGGAGACAGAACAGGTATAAGAATTGTCTGTAACCTGTTGGTCCAACCACCAAGAACAATGAACGAAGATCAAATCTATTCCTTCGCTTGGAAGCCTGCCCCAAGTCTGCCTTGTTCTTGGGATGTGACTATTGTGTGTGCATTCACCACTCCTGAACACTCCCCGACTCCAGCGTCAGATCTCGGTGTAACAGAAACCAGGTGCACAAATTTCAGGGAGGAGGCAGAAGAGCATCTACTTGTAACCAGGAATAGCCGAGAAGGAGAACCACCATTGTGTTCTGCACTCACATGAGAACCAATGAACCCCAGCACACACCAATCCATTTGTAAGAAGCACACAACCCACGTATGCCATAAGCATCCTTCATACATGTCCTCCATATAATGAACAAAACCTTATGTGGTGACCCAATAGGCAAGCACCCCAAAGACACACAGGCCAATAGACGTGTCCATGTAACTAATCACACTGCCAGTCGCCACATAGTCTGGGTTGTTAGAGGAGTAAGCACCATCTACACTTTGGGTATCACTCCACCCCAGCCTCCCCACAATACCTGATCTCTGCCATGGTGTCATAGATATATATCAAAGATCATACCCTGAATAGGCTCGCATGATTGTCTAGCTCAGTGGTGAAAATCATACATTGCTGATCAGGAAAGTACAAGCGAGCACAGAAAAGCTTCACCAAGCAATGCAGAAGACCTTTGTTCCAAAATGACTGTGGTTTGTTAACTGCTCATAGCATAAAACAAATATGTACGTACAATGTTTAATTAAAGAAGAGAAACTCTGTTAATGGAGGAGAAAGGCAGTTTAAAAATTAGTCAAATTAAAGACAGAGATGGAGAGAGGGCCAAAGGAGATAGACTGAAGAATGCAGAAAGGAAGCAGCAGCAAAATCAACAACCCTGTTCATTTGCTGGAAGGACAGAAATGTGGTGCTTAATGAGTGGAGAAGAGAAGAAGTTGAACTGCTATGCAAAGGTGAAGGAAGTGGCAACAAAAGCGAGAGGCAGTGGAGGTTTGAAAATGAATGGAAAAACATAAAACATATTGGTGGGTTTCACCACAACAGGGAGAATGCCAACGAAATATAAGGTCGTTCTTTTTGGGGGAATTAATACTTCAAATTAAGGGAAGTGAAAGAATGGGGGAATACAAGGACTTCAGCAAGGCCTCCAGTAGTGTTACACAGTGAATACTTCTTGATAAGTTAGCTAAAATAAATATGGTCTCCATTATGGTGAACAGGATCCCGAACAATTCATGTGATAGAGTTAAATAGAGCTACTATGGTTTACTACGGAGTGGAAACCAGTGAACAGCGACAAGAATCGGTAATGCAGCCCATCTTTTAAAGTACTTCTAATAACAAGATTGCACAGCGAGGGTTAGGCTTCTTACAGAGGATACATAGATTTCAAACAGAATTTGAACCAAAAGGGTGATCAGAAAAGACATTATGAGACATTTTAGAATACGAGAAGCATCTTCAGAGAGCAAGGCTTGCCCTGTGAGTCCTGCCACTTGTTAGAGGAGTAGTTGCATTGTGTTCAGAGACGTGCTTGTACTATGATCTCTAAACAGGGCTTGTACTGTACTAAAACAAGGCAACATTTATACCATGCCCTACTGAGAGGAGCGATTATATGGCATCCCTTTCACCAGTGCCTGTACGGTGACTATCATGCCCTCGAGAGCAATATTTCTGTAAGGCCTTTTGCAGTATGAACACTTACTTGATTTCTTTTTGACAAAAAATATGTGCATGTCCGGGAACCATCCCTGCTCCTGTTGCTTAGCTTGTGCAGCAGCATCCTGGAAAATAAATCTGTAGTTAGTGCATGCCCATTGCACAGATAGAGGGCAAAATTAGTCAATTGTATGCACAGAGCTACAGATGCCACACCCAATGTTCATATGCTGCCTACCTTCTTAATTGATGCACTGTGTGAAATGCACGGTAATTGAAATACTTTTTCGAACTTCTAACTCTAATTGTGTAACAGAGGCAATTAAGAAGCTTGGGGCCAGAAAGCCTGCCTGAAAAATCGTAGGCCATAATCCGTAATAGAACTGGGACACAATATGAAGGGGTTTGCAGTACAGATTAATCAGATAAAATAACACATCCCACAAAAAGTGATCAGGGTTTGTTTGGAGCGTAAAGAGTGACACTAGATGATTGGGGGTAATGCGTGTATGCCCCAGTACAAAACAAAGAAAAATGATACAAAGCGGAAAGAGAGGTGGTTGCCTAGCACTGCAACCCCAAGAGTCTGCTCCCCAAGGACTCAGACCTGACACTGCTCTGTGTCCTTCTCACATGTGGGGTTCCATATCAATCAAGGTTTCATTGTCCAAATTAGTCAGGCATTGGTTTTCCGAACTGCCCCAAATACCTAGAACTACATGTAATCCAGACTTCCACATCAACCCATGATCTGGCCATCCAAATTGTCCCCAGCAGAAGGGATCCCTATTACAACAAATAGCCAAGCCTCCACCACATCCCCTACAGCAAAGCCTAAACATCAGGAAATTCAGGAGAAACATGGCAATCCTTGTAATAAGTGTTCTCTGCTACCTGCTGCCCCTAGATCCTGGAACTGTGCCTGGTCGGAGACCACACATTAGGCTCTAAACCACCTTGCTGGCCTGAATGGTCTTCACATCCTCAACCACTGATACAATTTTAGTGCAAAAAGTGAAAAGCTGAATGATACGGATTGATACTAGTTTTAAGGACTGGCTGCACTCTTCATACGTGCCCGGCTTTTGATCCAGTCTCCTGAGATCATAGACCATACACTACAAATGTTGACACCCAGTCTGTTTCTACTATGCTGCCTTCAGAAAAGTTTAGAAAAACCTATGTTTCACAACTAATCTGGACCATTGAAGGCACAGTCTTGGGAAGTGAAGCGTAATTACCCTTTTTCAAACAAGTCAGAATGACAACAATTTGATCTCCACTATAGCGCAGCTCTGCTTTCAGCCTACTTAGGTACAGCATAATTGGTACCCATCTTGACATGGCCAAGATGGTGACCTCCATT
Organism: Calotriton arnoldi; assembly: GCA_963921515.1. Lineage (NCBI taxonomy): Eukaryota > Metazoa > Chordata > Amphibia > Caudata > Salamandridae > Calotriton > Calotriton arnoldi. The sequence continues at coordinate 1,017,786 of CAWUFW010002144.1, read as the reverse complement.
CTCAATATTCTGGCTGTTCCGCTATGAACTATGAAGCATACAACAACCACTAAAAAAACAGCTCTCCATCAGTTTACGAACTTCCAGAATAAAATGTCATCCATTAAGTGAACAGTGCTGATACATTTTCTGGATCATCCATAATATAGCCGTCAAATACACTTTTTAGAACCCCTAGCACTAAGCACTTTGTCATTGTGCCAACCCAAGACAGAAAGCTAGTTGAACTACAATCACCCTGCAACCCCCTGAGCAGCATTTGAGTTAGATGTGTTTCAGGTAACGATCAATTCGATGAAATATCACAGGGATGATTAGTGGAATCCAAACCCTCTTTCATAACAGAAAGGCACAATCAAGAACACAAGAAAAAAAAATATTAAAAAAAAAAAAAGAATTTAAATCAAAATCCTATCCTAGTGCACACAAAGGGGTACTAACTATGATAAAAACAAACATAATAGTAGCTGTAACATTAAGAAGACAAAAAATATTGGAACATATTGGCTATGTAATTTTATATATACCTCGCCCTCCTATCATTAGAGTACTAAGCTAAACTCAGCAGCAAAAGAAAAGCCTAATTCGAGCTTCAAAGATGGTTCACACCAGCATATCTTCTTTGAACAATGATACTACTGTTCAATATAATAGCCGAATGATCAGCCCTGCAAGCGAAGGCTAAATGCGTCTCCCGCTAGCCCTAGCAAAGGCTATGTTCTTAACTTTTATAACCTTGAGTAACTGCTGAATCTTTCAGAATAAACTGAAAAGTAAGACCTTCGTGCCCTTTCACTTATTTTCATTCTGTGAAACTGTGCCCTTTCTTGAATAATAATAAACAAGAAAGGAAATGATCAACTTCCGTGAAACCTTGTTAATAACTCAAAAACAAGTATTTAGAACAGAGGGTTCAATTCAGGTTAAATACTGTGAATATATTCAAGCAGACTTGATTACCACGTTGCAAAGAAAAATGAAATTATTAAACATGTTTTCCATGTTTGTCACATATCTAAATAATCAATATATGTAACTGAAAATTGAGATAGCAAAAAGGAAAACAAGTGATAATTATAACGGTGCTGCAGCATGCAGTAACTGGCAAAACACCAGGGGCCGTATTATACAGTGCAGCACATTTTCTTTGTTTGGCCGGGTGCACCTTTCAAAAGGTGCGCCCTGTGCAAACAAGGAGAATGCCCTGTAATAGAGTGAATGTGTTTCACTGTGCAGTTGGCAAACCATCTGCACTTTTAAGAGGGTGAGAGTGCTCCTTGCAGGAGGGTGTGCGAGTGACTGCACCCGCCTGCAAGGGGATGTCTGTGGGGGTCCATAGGACCCCTTTTGCCCCCTATTGAGGGCTGCTATCAGTGGGAGCACTGACAGTGCAACATGCTTTTGTGGCGCACTGTCAGTACGCCTTGTGATGGCTCCTTTGCCTTGGCGCACTCGTCTATAAAACGGCACGGGCGCAGAGGCAAAGAGATTCCCTCATTTGCATGAGGCCATGCCCCCATGCAAATGGGGAACGCACTCCGATGATATCGCTGGCGCTATATGTGCGCCAGCGCTATCTGTATTACAGACGGGGGCCTCACAAGAGTCTGCCGCCCCTTCTGTAATATCAAAGTGCCATGGGGGCACGCAGTGCAGATGCAAACCCACATTGCGTCACCGGGGCACTTTGTATAATATTGTCCCAGGTCTGCTCTCTGCTTCCCATCTTAGTAAGTGATAATTCCTCCCACCACTTAAAATAAGACCTTTTCAGCTGTAAAAATCATTTGCAAATGTCAAACTGGAAGCAACAATGTCCAAATAATATAGGGCCGGGGGCGTGTCCAAGATGGTGACCGGGTCGTAGCACTCCCTGCAAGCTAAGCCACCCGCCTCACTAATCGCTGTAGCGGTGGTGCTACCCGAGCCCCGAATCCCTAGCCAGTGAACTCCTGTGACTGTGGGGACCTGGGCTGAGCGACGCTGTCAGCAGCCTAACACGGGAGACAGCACGACTGTGGCGGCCTTGTGGGGTGCAGGACGGAGTCGACACAAGATGGTGCCGGAGTAGGGCAGACCCAGGCAGCTATAGGCAGGCAGAAGCAGCGAGGCCCGGACACAGTCCGGAACGAAGAGAGAACAGAGCAGGGGCTTGCCGCGAGGGCCGGGGTGCCATACTGAAGCTTCCCCAGGCACACCAACAACGGAGTGGGCTTATCGGAGGCTGAGGATAGGTGAGAGGGACCAAAGAGTTGACATGAGTTTGCCCTGTAGGCTGAGGTAGGTCCCCCCCCCCCACCCCTGGTGTAGCGACCCGGTTCGTGAGGGCTTGAGAGCCGGTGCTCTGGACGCTGGTGGAGGGTGGGTGCCCGAGTGCATGGCAGCAGTGGGAAGAGACATCGAATCGGGTCCAGTGGGGACTGTGGACCAGAGCATCCGCAGATACAGTCGGCAAAGCCAGCGGGAGGCCGGACAGGCTTGAGCTTGAAGTTATCCACCAGAGGCCGCACCATGACGGGAGAGCTCCCGTTTGAGGCCCTGGGTGGGAGGTAGGGAATTGTTGAGAGCCTGTACTTGGACTCGGGCCCTCTGCCCTGCAATGTCACAGCTGCAACGTATCCTGGTGTTTGGCTACCCTACAGGGCATTGGAAGCTGTTTAGTGGAGCTGTGCCCCCCTTGGGATATAAAGCATTGGGAGAGCCCGCACACATACTACTTATAGGAACACGCCACGTTGTAGTGCGGAATGGCCGGCCAATGCGACAATGAGCTGTGGAGTACTACCAAACTAGACTGCTGCCCATATAAACCGGATCCTTGTTGGATCAAGCATTCTACGTGACTGTGGCTAACACAGCAATTAACAATGGCTACTCCTCAAACCAATAAAAAGGATGGCTCCATTAAAGACTTGCTTGCTAATCCCCCACCTAAGAAAACACTGCCTAACGAGAGTGAGACTTCACAAGAGGAAACTACAACAGCAGAGCAGGAAGGGGATGAAGCATCAGTCACCAGGGCATTCTGATAGGCCCTCTTTGGCATGCTGAGGGCGGACATTGCAACCATTAAACAGGACATAGTAGCGGAGGTTAAGGATCTCAGGAAAGAAATGGGCGAACTAGAACACAGGGTCGACACACTAGAACATACCAGTGAATCCCGTGACAAAGAATGGACACCCACCGTCGTGAACTTCTGGACTTTCAAGACAAGAAATCTGAATTACGGTATTAAGTGGAAGATCTTAAAAATAGGTTCAGGAGAGCTAACATACACATTAAGGGGTCCCGGTAGAGACTGCCGCAGGTAACCTTGAAGACTACGTCTGCAGACTCTTTCAGCATTTGGCGCCTGACCTCGCAATACAGGATATAATACTAGATCGCACGCATAGGGCAGGCCACCCAGCAAGCTCCCCGGGGATGCCTCAAGATATTCTTGCATGCCCCCATTACTATGCGCAGCAAGAAACTATCATGAGGGCAGTCCGAGATCGCAAAACTGTAAACTATGAGGGCACTGAGATATAGCTCTACCAGGGCCTGTCTCCCATCACACTGCAGAGGCGCCGCCAACTAAAACCACTCACAGAGCTCCTACAAAAGAAAGGAATCCACTAGCATAGGGGTCACCCCTTCCGCCTTACCTTTGTATGGGACAATGAAAAATGCTCCGTACGTACTATGGAGGAGGCACGAGACCTGGTGAACCTCAACACTACCGCATCTGGAGAGAACCCTGACTCCAGAACGAGTAAGATGTCTCCCCCCATGACGCAATCAAAACGCTTCCTGAGGTCAAAACAGAAGACGACAACTAAACCGACAAACTCCGAAAGTTTTAAAGAAAGAGAAGCCCTGCTGCAACAACTCCAGGAACAAGAGTCATCTAGAGAAGCGACCAAAGACTAAAGAATGCTCTACTAGCTCCAGGTCATTGACAATCTCCACGAGAGACATATGACTACTGGACATTTTCCCGCTATGAGACATTGGCTCGGGGGCCCGTTCCTGCTGTCAGCACTAGATTGTTTTTCCAGGTGGCGGGGCCTACAACTATGGCGAGCTGATGAATCCTCAACCCCAGCCTTGGTGCCATGGACTCTATCTCCTACGTTCTTGGCGAACCAGAGAGGGGCTTGTCGAGGTGTTCCAGTTTGATATTGGATTTTCTTCTTTCTTTGTCCTCATTTCTCCTCTTTTTTTCATGCTTTACTACCCTCAGATGTGGTTAGTTATGCATCCCTCCCAAGTAAGGACCCTTCAGGGTGGTGATGAAAATATAGATCACAGTTTCCTTGCCCCACGCTTCCCTCCCCACTTGACTAATGGTTAAGATACTCAGTTATAATGAGAGGGGCCTTAACGCGCCAGCGAAACGCATAGCACTCTTATCTATGTTACGTGAGTCTAGGTGTGATAGCTGCCTGCTGCAAGAAACTCACTTAAGACAGACTGGCGGCGCATGAGATCACACTGGTTTGACCACCAATACTTTTCCGCTGGAGTTGGGAAGAAGGCAGGGGTAGCAATCCTTGTGGCCACAGATTTTGCAGGCAGAGTACTCAACACCGGCTGAAATTCCCAGCTGCTTTTGTCCCTCCGTATAGCACTTGGGTCATACACGTTCACCCTTGCCACTGTCTACACCCCCAATAACCATCAGGAACCCTTACTCTTAGAGGCTTTGGGTCACGTGATGGCGACCACGGATGCAGATGTTCTCTTTGGGAGAGATCTTAATTTAGTAACGGATGCCACACTGGATCAGTTGGTGCAAAGGGTGGGACAAACCGGCACACTTTCACCCCAAGGCCACCATCAACTTGCTGACCATCGCCTCATTGAAATTTGGCGCAAGAGCCACCCAACGGAAAAGACCTACTCCTTTTTCTCCGCAGCCCACCAATCATTTGCACGGATAGATTTTTTCCTAGCGACAACACTTGGTGGCTTCAGTTCAGTATATTGACATTGGGGTAGCCGCCCTATCAGATCACTCTCCCATACACGTTATATTTCATGTGCTCACTCTTCCCCCATCAGAGCCGCACGTGGCGCTTGAATCTCAAACTCCTTACACATACAACAGTAGTCACGGAGATCACAGAGGCGATTAGGGCCTTTCTGGAGACAAATGATAACCCAGAGACACCAGTAGCGCTGTTGTGGGACACCTTAAAGGCGGTACTACGAGTCACTTCATTGCGATTGCTGCTCGTTTTAGCCATGAGCGACGGGAGAAATGGACTAGCTTAGAAGGGAAGATTCGGGAACTAGAAGAACTACACAAACAGACAGGCGCCCACCAGACACACTGCAAACTTAACGCGGTGAGAAAAGAGCTTAAAGCATTGGATATGGACAGGGTAGAATATGTCCTTCTGCAAACCAAACAGAAATATTACGCGGGAGGGAATAAAGCAGGGCGCTTATTAGCTCACAGACTCCTAGCACAGGAGAACAGAAAGAGAGAGACAGAAACTGAGAATCCACAAGGTGTCAGGCTGGTTAAGGATGAACGTATTGCACACGCATTCCAACGATTTTATGCCAACCTTTATTCGGCTGAGGACCTGCCAGAGAGGGACGTCATTACATATATAGAGCAAATCCCAATAGATTGACTGGAATAACATCATGCGCTTAGCCTAGAGCGCGATATTCATACAGACGAGGTGGTGGCAGCGGTGGCGGCGATCTCCCATCTTCAATCGGATAAGGTCCCAGGGCAGAATGGCTTCCCGCCTGGTTTTTACAAAATCCTCACTCCCACCCTAGCCCCCATACTCACACCCCTCCATAACTCATTTAGTGATACATGCACATTGACGAACACAATGAAACTAGCCACTATCACAGTCATACCCAAGCCAGGCAAGGATCCCACCAAATGCTCCACCTACAGGCCTGTTTCACTATTAAAAGTGGACACTAAGATCTTCACCACCATTTTGGCGACATGCCTGCCCTCCTGATGCAAGGCCTTGTGGATCCCGATCAAGCAGGCTTTATACCAGAGCAGAACTGTAGTGAAAACACTAAACGTTTATGCCATCTCATTGACAAGTGGTCTCTTCTGTGCATGTTTGCCTGGCTCATTTAGTTTTAGCAGTATATGGACAGAACTCATCTGGTCTCAACAGAATATGATTGCTTAAAGACACAAAAAATATATGTTTCCTGCTTAACGTAAACTGCTCTTCAATTAAAGACCCATCTACTATCACATTTCATAAGGAATATATTTCTTTATCCATCATATATCAAATATAAACTTCATTTTTCAATTCATGTAAATATATTTCAGAATTTCCATAGGTAAATCAATAAAAATATTTATCATATTAGCAAACCCCGTAGCCCATCTCAAACAAACTGGTGTATTCTGAGCACAAATGAAGAAGATCCAATAGCAGACAAACCAAGGTTTGCGTTTAGGAGGAATGCCGACTTCATGGATAAATTGGTTCATAAGAGGGTGAGAAACACTGATCCAACAATTGAAAGAGTGCTCCAAGGAAGCTTACCAATGAAAAGGAACCATCGGTGTGGCATATGTCATGCGTGTGATGCAGCCATTACTACTGCAAGCTGGCAATATAATGGGTATATAATATGCAACTCAAAGATATGACTAATTGCAGAAGTAGTAATGTGATATGGCTAATTTTGTGCCCATGTATCCTTACTTATGTATGATAAACAGTAAGAGAATTGTGTTAGGTTTGGGGGAGCACAAATCCTCTTTATACACTAAAAAAACTGCAAGCCCTTCTTGTGCAACATTGCTTAGAGTAGGAATACATAAATTTACAGCTTAAATGGCCAATACTAGAAAAGGTTAAAAGCAGACAATGTACACCTAGTAAAATTAGAGGTAGAAAAATACTTTCTGAATTTTTACTTTGAAAATTAACAGTAAGGGTTTTAATGAAAAAAATCTTACGTATAACCCAATTGAATTCCAAGGGGCTAGTTACAACAAATTAAATTGTTTTGAACAAACAATCCATATGTACATATGGGACGACTGCCTGCTCTTAAATATTTTTTCAACCATTATCAAATGGGTTACCACCAACTTCAAGTTGGTAGCAAAATACGAATGTTTTGCGACCGCATTCATACATACCAATGTGAATCGGTATTTGGAAGGGATGCCCTAAACACTCCCCTTCCAAAAACCGAATCACAAACACAAATTGGGATTGGGTAACGTGCTGTACATTTGTAAAAGCATGCTTTGTACATGTGGCACTATATTCTTTATAAATATGTGGCAGTATGGAACATTGATGGATGAGTCTTTCATTGAAAAGCAATATAGGCTAAGCAGGAAAAAATAAATTCTGATATTTAGAATTACATCCTCCTGTTTCCGAACTTAAAAGTAACTTGTGAGGGACGCGAGGATCGAATATCCCTGTACGCAGACGATATCCTCCTCTATATGGCCTCTCCCAAACGTTCCCTATCTCTCCTGCTGGACATATGTCGCTCCTACGGAAGGCACTCGGGATACACGATCAATTGGACTAAATCCGTTCTATATGTCCTGAGAGGGCCTCCACCAACGCTACCGGATGGCTGTGACGTGAGTATCGCTGGTGATAGTTTCAAGTACTTGGGAATCCACGTCACCCATGACTCCGAGGTCTTCATGACTATGAACCTTCAAACCCCCTGAAACGGCTCCAAAGGGACACTAAACACTGGCAATCGCTGCCACCAACGCTCCTAGGTAAAGCGGCACTCTTTAAAATGACCGGTCCCAGGATGCTTATTTCCGGTCCAGGGAGGACCTGGCCTGGCAGTTCGGTCTGGACTGTTCCCATGGGGCACAGGGTCAAGACTGATTTGCATACGGCTGGGTCCAAACTGGGGTGGCGTAGTGGGCAAAAGAACGATGGATTTAACCCAGATCTTTTGACTGGGGGAGAATGTTTGCATTGTCAGCATTCCGTCCATCATTTGTTTGCTGCAACACTCTTTAAAATGATGGCGCTCCTGAGGTTCCTATACGTCCTGCAAAATACAGTTCATGGTCCCCCAATCCTACTTCCGAACCATAGAGGCAGAAGTCACCAAACTCCTCTGGAATAACAAACCACCTCGCATAGCTATGACGAAACTGTTCAGAACCTGGTATGATGGTGGCATCACACTTCCAAATATACAAACGTACTACTGGGCGTCACAATTGATGGTGATTAACCATTGGCTACATGTCCCCCACACAGATCCGGCCTACATCCTTGATAGATTGGAGTTGGGAGAGGGAGGGCTGTATCGGGCACTCTACAATAGAACCAGAGCTCTGATGGGCCCGACGAATCACACACTCCAGGTATGGAACATAGTACGCAAAAGGTTAGGATGGCACAACAAAATCACACAGGCGACGCCCCTCTGGGACACGGACAGGCTGGGCAGACTGGGCAAGAGTAAAGGCTTCAAGCATTGGGACAGTATAGGGATATCAAAAGTGGGAGATCTCTGGGTGCAGGGAAAGATGATTTCTTTTGCGAAACTCCAGGACCAATATGAAATGGCACCCACGGAGCGATTCAGTTACCATCAGATTAAGCACGCCCTGGAGGCAGCAATCCCCCCAGACACTAGTCTCCCCGAGGCCTCACCGTTAGAGGATAGATTATTGACAGATCACATGGCCACGAAAGCAATATCCATGACATATCGAAAGATCATTAATAATATGCCCGATCCTATGCAAAGGCTCCGAGAAAAATGGCAGGAGGAGGTGGGGGACCTAGATGATTCCGACTGGCAGGAAGCATTAGCTTCACCCAGAGAGGTAGCGATCGCATCCAAACTACGCCTTGTACAGCTTAAGATCCTTCACAGAATCTACTACACTAGAACCACTCTATATAAAATAGGGAAAACTGACAATCAACTCTGCCTGCGACAGTGTGGGGCGCCCGGTACCTTCTTTCATACACTCTGGGAATGTCCCGCAATAGTGCCATATTGGAAGTCCGTCATGTCCATCATTACGAGAGTAAGCGGAAGCCCAGTTCCTCCAGAGCCCAAACACTGCCTCCTGAATATTTGGGAGGCGACGGACCTTAATTCCACAGCACAGACTTGGGCGACACTAGGAATGATGTTAGCCAAAAGAAACATTGCTAAACACTGGGGTGCACTCACTAACCCCACGATAGCGTAATGGTGTAAAGAAATGGACATGGCCATGGTGGCGGAAAAAACGGTATATGTGCGCAGAGGTTGTCCTAAAAAATGGATAAGATTATGGGGAGGCTGGAACACCTACAGGGGGGGGCTGTGTGCATTGCCAACAGTGAACCATGAAACAGAAACAAGTTAATGTAATCTGGACATTAAAATATGTAATTGTGTGGACGTATGAACCAATGTATAATGAGTACGAGAATAAGGCAGTAAATCGATGGGATTTGTATTGAACGATTGCACACTGTTTCATGTGTAACTTGATGCTATAACTGTACCACTAAATGTGAATAAAAAGAATTAAAAAAAAAAAAGTAACATGTGAGGGTAGTCTTTGTGTGACTTTGGTCCATATGACTGTTAAAGGACATGATTTCAGTAATAATCAGCTGGAAGACTGATATGTATATGGCTGGCAGACTCACATGGTTTTGGAAATGAATGGTTACCAACTTCTTTTCTGGTCTGCATAAAATCCGGCCAACTTTGCCATAGTGATCAAATTTCTTCTTGATGATTCCAGGTTTATTGAGGTGATCCGGGATGTTTTTGATTTGAATCGCTGTGAGCTCACTTGGAGACAGTTCACCAACACTACCTGCACTGCTGCTCCTGCGCCGAAGCTGCCGCTGAGCGTTCTTACCAGCAGAATCTGTGAAAAGGGTTTTGGCGGAAGGGGATAAGTGGGGTGGAAGCAGAAGAACAGAGGGAAGAAACAGTGAGTTGGGACATACAATTCGTAGGACTGCTTTATCACCTACCACACTTGTTCTAATATAAAGTATTCAGGAAACATTCAAGATTACGGAACACTAGACCGATGCCAGAGCTACTGATAAATACATAACACACAGAAATATTACTGGCAAATTCAGATGTGTTGCTGAGTTACTGTTCATTAAATATAATCAAACAACTCTTGCTTTATAAATATCAAAAAGGCTTTATTCCAGGTTGCTGAAAAACGTGCACAGTGTTCAAAGAAAGGTGCATACAATGGGTGGATTACAGCTTTGGATTGGTAAAATACGATCCAAGCCAACCTGAAATGAATAAAAGCAACCCCTGACACGTGTTTCGCTGTCATTACAGCTCTTCAGAGGTTTAACTTTGTCCAGACACAAGGGAGCACCCAGTATATGTCAAAACAATACCCTTGCAGGCATAGAGTGATGCATAAATTATGCAAAAAAGAAGCAGAGAACTCTGGGTAGTTCCCAAGTTTAGGTGGATGGCAGCTCCTGTATAGAGCACCCTCAACACCAGCGACACTCTAAATTTGCTCAACTCAAATGTCTGTTTTTCTATCAAAGTTTTTAAGCATGTAATGACAGCGAAACAGGTGTCAGGGGTTGCTTTTATTCATTTCAGGTTGCCTTGGATGGTATTTTACCAATCCAAAGCTGTAATACTGTGCCTGGAGTAGTAAATGGCTTTTGTCATTTTACAGCTCAGCGTGGATAGCACTGTGCTAATCCTATGCTTAAAGACTTTGCTGTAGAAATGGCAAAAGACTTTGTCCCCTTCTATCTCCTCGTGGATAGCACTGTGCTAATCCTATGCTTAAAAACTTTGATAGAAATACAGACATTTGAGGTGAACAAATTTAGTGTCGCTGGTGTTGAGGGTGCTCTATACAGGAGCTGCCATCCACCTAAACTTGGGAACTACCCAGAGTTCTCTGCTTCTTTTTTGTGTGTATATATATATATATAGTATTTTACACAGGGGGAACACGGACACACGGTTAAACCTTCATTACTTCTAGGTGTTGGCACGATGGAAGAGGAGGATGAGAGAAGAGCAGCAGCTCAGGCGATGTTTCAAAGGAGACCTAATCGACTTATCAACAAAGAAAAAACACCAACACAAACGCAACAAATGGAGGAACAACTAAGAAAGTTAGAGAGACTTAAAAGAGCTGAGATCTCTAAATGGTGGGAGGCCATTTCGTTACAGAATTATATTGATCAGGACATGGCACCCAGAGGCCTAAGAATATTTACAACACCGACATATGAGACACCAAATCCTCTAATGTTAAAAGAATGGTCAGATAACTCTGCAATGAGTTCCAAAAGAATGTTAGAGATATTGGTCAAATATGCCTGGATAGACAGAGATACCATCCTGAAAGAAATAGAAACAACTATGGAAGAACTTAAAAAACTGGCGGAGATGGATATAGTGGTCAAGGCGGTGGATGCCATGAAAACTCGCCTAAAAAAGTACGAAGAAGATATTAAAGCACGTAAAGAGAGGAAATTGAATCGAGACTATAATGATTATGAAAGTGGCAGAATTCTTACTTTCAGTCGTAAATACGACCACTTGTATAGTCAACATGTCACCACTGAAAGTACTAATGACGAAGAAACAACAATGCAAATGGCAGGCACATCGACTACAAGCGAAACTGAATCAGACATTTCAACTGAGAATATCTCCAGCGTAGAAAGGCCTATTCGCCCGGTGAATTTTTTAGAGGAGTATCAACAAATACGGCGGAGCCGACGTATAATGAAGGAAGCCCCAACACCAAGGACACAGGGACAGATGGGCCGGGGACGAGGAAAAGGTCGAGGAAGCGCAGGAATAGAAAACAAAGAACTAAACAACGATGGCAGAAGAGGCAGAGGAAGGGGCTACATGGGAAACAGAACACGCTCCAAAAAGGGACAATAATGGATCCAGAAACGGTGAATAAAACCATTGTGAATCTCTCTAAGAGACATATGAGTGACTGTGAAAAACAAACTTTATGTTTGGGCCTCTCCTTTTGTCCATCACAAACCTTTAGATACACTGATGCCAGAATTGATTTATTTAAATTTGTCAGAAAATTGAAACTAAAAAAATGGCATAAACTTAAAAGGTTAGGGGACCACAGTAACATCAGGGAGAGAACGAATAGGCAATCAGACAACATCAATATTGCGGACATTGATGTATTAATCACCATGGCACAGCTAGAACAGGAGGGGATTGAACCCTCTGATACACCAATTGACAGTTCCAGCATGTCAATAAATAGCGGTACCAGTGTTACACAGGTTCTTGACAACATGAACATCACTACTGATAGTTGTCCGGCCTCAGGTTTCAAACCCAAGTCCACTTTCTTCCCTGTCCTCCCTCATGATAGCATTGACACCTTCCACGAGAGTGTCAGTAAAGCACTCAGTACATACAGGCAAAAAAACAACCGCAAGCATATGATTAATAACAACTTATCATATGCTCAAAGACAGGCTATCAAGACACTTATGGACGATGACAACATCGTCATTCGACCAGCTGACAAAGGGGGCAATGTTGTCATTTTGGACAGAGATAGGTACATTGAGGAAGCTCTCAGACAATTATCTGACAGTAGATTCTATGTGCCCATTACCAAAGAGATCTACAATGAAAGCATTACTGGCATTTGGGATAAACTGAGTGATTGGAGGGATAAAGGTATTCTTGAATGGGAAGAATATCAATATCTCAAAAATGACCATCCCATACTTCCTGTATTATATCTTCTGCCCAAGATACATAAGGATCCCATTAATCCACCGGGCGCCCCATAGTTTCATCTAGGGGCAGCGTAACAGAACATATCTCTAAATATGCAGACCATTTCCTCAGGGAATTTGTCACCGGGTTGCCCAGTTACATCAGGGACACCAAGGATTTCCTCAACAAAATACAAAACATACAATGGGAGGCAGGTTGTCTGTTTATTACGCTGGATGTCCAATCACTCTACACTATCATAGAACATCAACATGGATTGGGAGCGTGTGAATATTTTCTGACAACTAGATCCATCAGATTCAGGGAACACAGCAGGATGATTGTAGAAATGATAGGATACTGCTTGTCCAATAACATCTTTTCATTCAATGGGGTCCTTTACAGACAAATCACCGGGACTGCCATGGGTTCTTGCTTCGCTCCCAGTTTTGCGAACCTCTTTATGGGGCGCTGGGAGCAAGAGGTGTTTGCAGACCCCTCATATACCAGACAGTTGGCACATGTGGTTGCATGGATGCGCTACATAGATGACGTGTTGATTGTCTGGAAAGGTTCCAGACAGGAGGCAGATACATTTGTGGCTGATCTAAACAACAACGTGTACAATATTGTACTCACCAGCAACATTAGTGAGACCAGGGCAGAATATCTTGATGTCAGTTTGGAAATTAGGGACAATTGTATCCACACTTCTCTGTTCCGCAAATCTACGGCTGGCAACAGTATCCTCCATGCCCTCAGCAGCCATCCAGAGACCCTAAAATGGAGTATTCCCTTTGGAGAACTGTTGAGGGCGAAAAGGAACTGTAATACGGAAGAGGCGTACCAGCAGGAGTGCGGAGAAATGTTAGACCGGTTTAGAGCCAGAGGGTATCCTGACTGGGTACTACGTAGAGCCAAGATCAGTGCAGATGGTATACCTAGGACACTCACCATTGCTGAAAAGATGGTTATCAACACTGAGGGTAAGGATGATGACACCACTCGGATTATTATGACATACAGTTCTGACTCTAACAACATTCGTAAGATCCTAACTCAAAATTGGGGCATTCTAAAATGTGATAACACCATAGGCGACAGTGTGCCCAATAGGCCTAACATTACCTATAAAAGGGCAGGAATATCAGAGATATGCTGGTACGCAGCGATATCACAGTATATCCCAAGAAACAGGATCATGGTCTTAGAGGATTTTTTCCGTGTGGCCACTGCAAGGCCTGCAAAAGCAGTACCTACTGCAATTTGGCCAGTTACAAGGGAATCAATAAGGAGATCAATCAATTCCTTACGTGCAGCACAACTTTTGTGGTATACATGATTGAATGCCCATGCAAGCTCTGGTATATTGGGAGTACCACCGCTATGGCCAAGAAACGCATACTGGAACATTGCAGGGCAGTCACTCACGTAGATGAGAAATATCCAGTTGCACGTCATTTTAGAGATGTACATTACAGCAATCCTTCACTTCTGAAGTTTTTCATTCTTGAACAAATTGAGAGCAAGCCCAGGGGTGGCAATCGGGTATTGACTTTAAGGCAAAAAGAATCGAGATACATCTTAGATTTTCAGACCAAACACCCCGGGGTTTGAATCATGATGAAGAAATGGCATTTCATTTAAGAGAGTGATTGTGCATGCTTAATGTATTTATTATTTTTCTATATCTTTCTACTTGTTCTTACAAAGGTTAAATGTGATTTAGCTCCCTTCCGCCCCCTCCTCTTCCATGTTTCCATCAGTGCATAATTTTGAATTGTTGTGTGATTGGAATATATATATTCTTTTTATATATATTTTTTCAAATTTCATTGCATAAATTTTATTGTATATTTTTACAGCAGGAAAGGAAGGAGCCCAGACTTCCACATTCACCTTGCACGGGCATCCTACCCTTTTCCCCCTTCTTCCTTTTTACACCTTCAAAATCTACTGATGGGTATTGTATATACAGCCAACTTTAGTTCATTATTAGGACTTGGGCACTTGCCCTGATATAGTCTATTCACGGACAGCATGACCTATGCTGTAACATGCACAGACTCACATGAGTCTCTGTTATCAGTTTGTTTTCCATTATGATCATGAGCCCGATTATTCTTAAATGTGAAATGGTTAACTGCTTACAATTATGTTCAGCGGGGCTATTTTATCTCCAGCGATCTCGCATTTACCATTAGGATTTGGGCATTTGTACTGTTATAGTTATTGACATGACAGCAGGAATTTGGATGTTTTATGTATTGACTTACCATATATTTTCCCTTCCTTTTTACCATGATCATTGTTATAATTTACAACATGGACGAGCTTTACGCACCTTGGTTGGAATGTATTGCATTATATTATTGTATTGTATCATTGCACTATTGCCGTTAGTCCATTCCAAGATGTCTGCTGTTATTTGGTGCAATTTGAGACTTCAGTATCTCTAGTCCTACAACAATGTTTAGCTGTTTTTACTTTATCAGTATGGCTCTGTGTGCACATAATCATACGTGAACAAGGCTTCTTGTGAGGCTGAAACGCGTTGTTTTGATTAAACACCCTTGGATTTTCCGTGAGTCTGTGGTTCCTGAGAGCATTTGTCAATCGACTTCTTTGGGATTCAAGTTAACCGGCACGCTCCGTCGGTGTATTTGCCACCTCACACGGGCCCCCAGCAGTCGGCAGGAGCTTACTGTGGATATATATATATATATATATATATATATATATATATATTCACTGAAAAAACCATAGGTTTCAGGCACGTTATAGTTAGAAATTAGCATTTAAAAAACCTTAGAAATTCACTGAAAAAACCATAGGTTTCAGGGACGTTATAGTTAGTTAGACATTTCACTCATACAAAACCATAGAAATTCCGGCGTTAGTTAGTTCAGCTAACTATAACTCGCGCCCCCACAATGCACTGCTGATGACGTCACATATTACATCATTCATGACATGGTCAGTGACATCACTGATGACATCTCAAATGACATCACTGATAGCATCACTGATGACATCATCCATGTGACAATCTGATGCACCTCCTCACACACTAATATAACCTTTGATACACTCACTGTAAAATACAGACTACCATTTTCGATAGCATTGACACACTAATACCAGTTACTACATACCCACTCAGTGATTCCTAGGTCTACACACACATCTACCCATTCACCCATACAATCAGTCATACATGCAGTCACTGATCAATAGAACACTATCAAATGCACTCATACACCTATATAGACATTGACACACTAGCACTCATCCTAGTCAGTTATGTACTCATCCTAGTCACTCATGCAAAGAATCAATCACAGTTCCATTTACTCACCTACAGAGTTATACACACACCACCTCATTTATTCATACAGATAGTAACGCATACTTAGTCTCTTATATAATCACTAATACAAGTATACACTCATACATACAGCCACTCTCACAATCACTGACTCTCACGTATAGTCATTTCTATACACCAACTCTCACATACACTGCGTTTTATATATGTACTTGGCTGGACATGTGCACTGAGACATCAATTCACTCACCAAGATGCCCATACACACACTTACCCACCCATACAACTGTTTCCACATGCACTCTTAAACTCATACACCCTGTCAATCAACCACTCACACATCTATGCACAGAGTCACATCCCCCCACCCAACCACACACACACTCAGTCTCCTATACAAATATGCAGGCAACTAATCAATAACCCATATAGATATTCATGTAGCTACTGACCAACCGATGCAGCAGCTTACACAACAACAGACAGAGTGATACAGACATTCACACACTTTAGACACTAACCCATGTATTCAGTAAGATACATTTAATCATTCACTTAAACAGTCAGTCACACACCTACTAAATCCTCCATCCAGACACTTATACATCCATTCATTCTTCAATACAGCTTGGTATATATATAATACATATTTAAATTTTAAAGAAAACCACATTCACTGGGTGATGTCATCAGTGATGTCATTTGAGATGTCATCAGTGATGTCATCAGTGATGTCATCAGTGATGTCACTGACCATGTCATGAATGATGTAATATGTGACGTCATCAGCAGTGCATTGCGGGGGCGTGAGTTATAGTTAGCTGAAACATTTGCACCAGTATTGGGTCTGCATCGTCATCTTTTCTGGCAGAAAGTACTTCATGGCGAAGCAAGCTACATATATATATATATATATATATATATACATATATATATATATATATATATATATATATATATATATATATATATATATATATATATATATATATATATATATATATATATTTCTCTTCTCCATCCATTTTATTTTGGAGCAAACATGCCGCGTTTCGGCATCCGCCTTACTCTAATGTTCGAATAGCGCACCAAAAGGACGGCGTATTTTTTATAAAAACAATACGTCACATGATGCATGTCGACAAAGACAGTAATAACGGACAACCAAAGACAACAGATTGTCTAGCAAACGTGGGCGCCATATTGGTGCATCTCCCTATTGCATATAGCTGTCCTCCATTATGGACTATGTTACTTGTCTCAGACTTTGTTACAATTTAACGCCGAATCGGCATGTCGATTACATCAATAATAAACAAAATTCGCAACACCAGAGTCTTCTATCAACAAGCATTGGCATAGCCAATAGGTCTCGCCTTTGGGACCTTATAAGTATTTAGTTATGCAGCACAATATCCTTACAACAACATTAACTGTTGCATGGCTAAACACTTATAAGGTCCCAAAGGCGAGACCTATTGGCTATGCCAATGCTTGTTTAAGTTGTCTGCTATGCGACTACCTTGCCCAGTCCAGCTTTTTGCTTTGCATTCCCTATTTTAAAATGAGAGAAATAGGACTAACCGTCCCAAAATGCACAACAAAAACAGGGGTCTGGCTGAGGGAAGCCTGGGAGCTCTGAAAATGTGGGCAAGTGACACAAATTAGGATAGTCATCACGGTTTGGAAGGCTCACTAAGTTGGAAATACATACAAAATACGAAAGTGAAAGGTAGGCAGCGAAGGATACTAAAAAGAGGTAGGCAGCGAAGGATACTAAAAAGAGGTAGCAGCAAAGATGGGACAAGCAGAACAACGATTACTTGGTCTTGGAGGCGAACTTCATCAGCAGGGTCTTCTTCTTGGCATTCAGGACTGGGAAAAGATGCAGGCATCTGCGACTACAGGAGGTGGCCCCCTCACTCGCAGTGCAGCGTGAGACCAGCACATCGCCATTCTACCCTTACTGCGCCTGTGGTGCTGTGGACAAGGTTTGACATTGAAGAAGGACTGAAGAAAAGCTCACTGTCACCGAGCCAATCACTAGGACCACGATGATAAAAACAAAAGAAGGACGTGCTGAATGAGTAGCTACAGTATCAAACAGTTCTGCTTTCAGGGCAACGAGAATGCTTTAAGAAATGAGAGTTGATGAAAGATTTGGAAAAAATGAGACAGAATTTGAAGTTGGTAATATACCATAAACTTTCTTCACAACAAGTGACGTGGAATTGTATTTTGTAATAGAAATTATAGATAACAGCTATCTTTTTAAATGCATTTATCTATGCAAATCAGCTTAATATTATAGTATGATGCTTAATATTGTAGGCCCATGGTGAAAAAAATACCTGACATGATTTTGCTTAGTATAATAAACAAGCAATGGCCGCGCGGCCGTGAAATTGACACGGCCGCGCGGCCGCGAAAGTGAAAGTTATCGCGAGGGAAGCCAGATGGCGAGGGAAGCCATATGGCGCCTGATCGCGCGTGCACGCTCGCGTGAAAGCAAGCTGGTCGCCAGCAAACTGCTGTTTGCACTTCCAAAACCTGCTTACTAAAACTCTCGCCAGAGCAGCGCATGCGCTGGCTCAGGCGAGACCTAAAAATGACAGCATATGTATTGCATCTTTTGGTGGAATCACACACTCCTTATCACGCCATGTATTGGCCTAAATTCATAAAGTAATCGCAACTAGCAAAGTTTCTGCTGTGCATCCTTATTACGCCGTGTATCGGCCTTTGCGATTTAATCACCTTTAAAAATAAACATATGCTTAAAGCCACCTATGATTAAAAACCCCCTTTTTCCCCTCCGGTAATAGGACATATTTTAAATCTAAAAGAATTCATACAATATACATTTAGTCTTCAATAGTTAATCACAGACAATCCCATATTCTTACATCTCTTTAAATTATCACATTTAATCTCCCAAATGTATTGCCAGCTCTTCTCCACTGTTCATCCCTTTCGGTGTTTTGGTCTGTAAATCAATGATATACCTTGATTCTAATACACAAGGAAGGGACAAGGAGGCTTTTGAGAAGGTCCAGCATAAATGCCCCTGAGCAAGTATAAAGAAAAGGTTATGCTGTTCCTATGGGATGAGAGTCAGAAGAAGGGAATCTAAGCCAACCCGACCAGAGTGGTTCAAAGTTGGGAATCCATTTATTGGATTATAATGCACTCACACACCCAGTAGGGTGTCGGGGTTTTCCAGTCCCACAACCAGCTGAACCAAGATCCGCGGGAGCGAAGATAATGCCCCTTCACTCCCAAAGGGTATAGTCACCTCTAGTCAGGTAAACACACCAAAGGTAGACTGATGCCCCCCTAGGGAGTGGAGAGACCAAAAGGACCACCTGGGCTTCTTTCAAGAAGGAATATCTGTAGATCGGGGAATCCTGCAGATAACAGAGAAACAGAAGAGAAAAAGGTTATAGAGGGATAAATGCCCATACAGAAATATAAGACTACTAGTGTAAAGAGTCACTTTGTATGCTTGCCCATACTCACTTGCACATTGCCAGTGTGACACTTTAAAAGGTTCTCTCCAAATAACAAATAAAAAGGTGAAGCGTAAGTAGTGTTCCTTTCTTGCACACAGTGTATAAAGTTCCAAGTAGAATCCCAAAAAAAGCAAACTAGACTCCAGCGAACCTGACTTCAAGGTCTTAGGCAGATTAAGCTGATGTTTGTCCAGTCTTCGCAAATGAAGGGAAAGGGGGCTGAATCCGAAAAGATGCAGATAATCAATAACCAAGAAAAAGGTCCAAGTTTAAACAGCGACTTATCCTGCGCCGTTATCTGTGTGCTTCTGAAAGATGGCAGCGCTTGTTTCACCCACCGCACTCAACCATGCGTGAAAAACGGGTCTGTGACCGGGATAGGGATTAGCGCGACTCCGCGCACCAGGGAAATCCTCAGCGCCTCACAGCGCGGCAAAGTGAAGAAAAAGAAATAATAAACATCCGTTATCAGCGCGTCTTCGCGCTAAGGGCAGAAATAAAAGCAGCGTTTCACGGCCGCTTGCCAAAGTCCACACAAGGGGAGGGGTAGAATAGAATTGCTGGGGAAATTCAGAGAGGAAACCAAGGTATTACACGGGAAGCAATCCAGCAGCAGTTCCACTCAGGAGAGTTTTCCAAACTCGAACAGGCAAGGAAAAAGGCGTGGTCCTAGCCAAGGATGAAAGCCAAGCACCTGGTAATGGGAGCTGGCTCTCTATATGCTGGAAAAGGTCACCTGACCTCTCCTAGTGCAGCATGGGAAAGCATACAACGTGATAGCCATCGCAGTGTATTCTGGGAATTGTAGTGCCTGAATTGTTATTAGGCAGGGAAAGGGTGCAAGAAGCCTGACGCCTGACAGTTCTCCCCTAACGGCCTAATTACAGGTCTAGGTTTAGAAGGGTGTAATGCATGGAATCTTCTCACTAATACTGGAGCATGAATGTTTTCCGCAGGCTCCCAGGTTCTATCTTCAGGTGCATATCCCACCCAATCTACAAGATATTGTAGCTTTCCCCTGTATCTTCGGGAATCTATAATACAACGGACTTCGTACTCTAGTTCCCCTTCAATGGTGATGGGAGGGGGTGGTGGTTCAGAACAGGAAGGAGTGGCAAAAGGTTTGAGCAAAGAAGTATGAAAGACAGGATGTATATGCATGTCTGAAGGAAGCTCTAATTTCATTGCTACAGGGTTAACTTTCTGTATTATAGAAAATGGACCCATATATCGGGGCTGGAGTTTGCGTGGTCCAGGTAGCCTAAGGTTTTTGTGGATAGCCATACCCGGTCTCCCACCACATAATCAGGTGCAGGACGTCTGTGTGTGTCAGCGTGTTTTTTCATCTGTTGTTTGGCTTCAAGTAACTCTAGTTTGGCCTGTTCCCATATGGACATAAGGAGTTTGTGGTGTTCAGTGACTGCTGGCACGTCTAACAATTCGGGCGGAAGGTGTAGTGGGAGAAATTTAGGATGGCAACCAGTAACAAAATAAAAGGGAGAAATCTTGGAAGCGGAGTGCATAGAATTATTATAAGCAAACTCAGCTAAGGGGAGGGCTTGGACCCAATCACTGGTAGTGGTGCTAATCAAACATCGAAGAAACTGCTCAAGGGTTTGATTGGTCCTTTCTGTCTGCCCATCCGTTTGCGGATGGTAAGCCGAAGAGAGTCTGTGGTCTATGTGAAGCACGTTGCACAGTCCTTGCCAGAATTTAGATACGAACTGCGGACCTCTATCTGATACAATCACCGTGGGTAACCCATGCAGTTTCACTATGTTTGCTATGAATACCTCTATGAGGTCTTTAGCCTTCGGAAGTTTCTTGAGAGGAATGAAATGGGCCATCTTGGATAACATATCCACTACTACCAGTATGACAGTAAACCCTCTGCTCCCTGGTAGATCTGTGATAAAATCCATGCTGATACAGGACCAAGGGCAGTCAGGGACAGGTAAAGGCTGTAAAAGCCCTGCAGGAGCACAATGCAGAGGTTTCTGTCGGGCACATGTAGGACAGGCTTTGACAAAATTAGAAATGTCTTGGGACATACCCTTCCACCAGAACCATCTCTGACAGGTTTGCAGGGTCTTTTCTCCACCGGGATGTGCGGCCATGGGTAGGGTGTGACACCAGTTCATAATCATAAGTCGTGTTTTTTCTGAGGGGAGAAACAGACGGTCCTTGTGGTAAAACAAACCCTTCGCTATTTTATTCAAAGGGTCTGCCAACCATTTCTCTCGATCCAGTTTGGTAAACTCCTGTTCTAACAGCAAGAAAAAAGAGTCTGAATCAACCTCTTGCCGTTCACCCAGTGCAATGATTTTATTCTCTGGTATGATAGGTACAGGGGTCTCCTCTATGTACCTATGATCTTTTCCCAACCGTGATAGGGCATCTGCTTTTCCGTGCTTGGTTCCTGGACGAAATGTAATAACAAAATCATATTCACAGAAAAAGGATACCCATCTCATCTGTCTGGGGGTAAGGGCTTTGGCAGACCGGAAGAATTGGAGATTTCTATGGTCAGAATAGATAGTTATGGTATGAGGGGACCCTAACAAATAATGCCGCCACTCCTGGAACGCCATCTTTATAGCCAAGAGTTCTCTTTCTCCTATTGTATAATTCTGTTCAGCTTGTGATAGGGTTTTCGAGAAGTAGGCTACTGAATGGAGGGTGCCTGACTTTACGTCCCGCTGGGATAACACTCCACCTACTGCATACTGGGAAGCATCAGCTTCCACAAAATAGGGCTGCGTCTCATCTGCGTGTCTGATAATGGGTGCCGAGGTGAATCTGTTCTTCAGGGCACGAAAGGCTGCCTCCGCAGCGTTGTCCCATTCAAACGAAACTCCCTTTTTTAATAATCTGGTTATGGGAGCCACTAGTTCAGAGAAGTGATGTATAAATCTTCTATAAAAATTAGCGAATCCTAAGAAGGATTGCACTTCCCTGACGGTTTTGGGGCTAGCCCAACTGGTGATAGCAGACACTTTGGTAGGATCCATATGAATACCATCAGGGGAAATAACAAAACCTAAGAAGTCCACTTTCTGGGTATGAAAAAGACACTTGTCCAATTTAGCGAACAAATGATTATCCTGGAGTCGTTGTAGTATTAGCCTCACGTGCTCCAAATGCTCTTGTTCAGTCTGAGAATAGATGAGAATGTCGTCTATATAGACTATAACAAATATGTCTAGGTATTCTCGGAGTATCTCATTCACAAAAAATTGAAAAGCCGCAGGGGCATTGCATAAGCCAAAAGGCATTACGCAATATTCATATAATCCAAACTTAGTACGGAAAGCCGTCTTCCACTCATCTCCTTCCCTGACTCGTATCAGATGATAGGCCCCTCTCAAATCAAGCTTGGTAAAGATCTTGGCCTTGCGCACCTGATCCAGGAGATTGGAGATGAGTGGAAGAGGGTATTTGTTTTTTACCGTCACTTTGTTCAGTGCACGGTAGTCCAGGCACGCTCTCAATCCCCCTTCTCTCTTAGGAATAAAAAAAATAGGAGAGGACACGGGGGAGGTTGAATGACGGATAAAGCCCTTCTTTAACATGTCCTGAAGATACTCAGAGAGATATTTAGTCTCGGGTTCAGTTAAAGCATATACTCTGCTAACCGGCAGCTCGGCGCCAGGAATCAAATCTATCCTGCAATCATAGGCTCTGTGCGGGGAAGTGCAACAGCCTTCTCTTCATCAAAGACACCAGCGAAGTCGAGATACTCAGAAGGCAGGATTGGGGATTTGGAATCGAAAAGAGCGCAACACAAAGGGGCTTGCCATAAGGTGGTTTCTTGATAGCAATGTGTCATGCAATAGGAGGACCGTAGCGTTACTTTTCTGGAGACCCAATCTATATGTGGATTGTGCAGTTGTAACCAGGGCACTCCTAATATGGCTCCAAAGTTAGGGGTGTCAATCAGATCGAATGAGACAACTTCGGAATGTCCATTATCACATACCATGATAAGTTCCGGAGTGTGATACTCTACCAATCCAGAGGATAACTCAGTCCCATCTACCGCTCTTACTCTTTCAGGTTGTGTCTTAGGAATAAATTGCAAACCAAGTGCCTTGGCTACTGTGATATCTAGAAAATTCCCTGTAGCCCCTGAGTCTATCAATATAGACATAGATTTTCTATGTTGGGTGGGTAAAACAAAGACAACAGTAATAGTGAAGTGTTTAGGCACAGGAGACAGGGTGTTGGCCAATGGCCGTGAGATCTGTAACAAAGACGGACTTGGAGGAGCGATCTCTGGACTCTCCAAGTCAATTAGTTTTCCAACGACACAGCAGCCCCTGAACTAACCACAGTACTCCTCAGAGCAGCACTGGGTTTGACGGGACATTCCCTGGCAAAATGTCCACCCTTCCCACAGTAGAGACAGAGTTTTAGTTTTCTTCTTTTCTCTCGTTCTTCTGTGGACAAAGGGCCTCTTACCCCTCCTATTTGCATAGGCTCGCTAGCGTCCTTAGTATCTTTCTTTTCACTTCGAGAAAAGACAAAACGAGGGTATTCTCCCTTGTTCTTTTCTCCTTTTCTTTCTGTCAAGCGATGGTCTAGCTTGACCACTAGGTCCATAAATAATGAACAATCCTCTGGGGGATCCACTATCTGGGACAGGATGTCTTTAAGCTCATCTTTTAAACCTCTATAGAACAGAGAAGTTCTCTTCTCCTCAGGCCACTGAGTCTCCGTGACTAACCGGTTAAAGGTGGTAATATAGGTTAACAGGTCTTTCGAGCCCTGTTTGAGATTAAGCAATTCATTGTCGCTTGCCTGCATGTACGAGTGACGAGCAAAAAGACTTCTCATTCGTTCTTTGAACTGAGGCAAGCTGTACAGAATGGCATCGTCATTTTCTACAAGAGGTACTGCCCAGAGGGCTGCATTCCCACTTAAATAAGATATGATAAAGGCTACCTTAGCCGCATCATCTGGGAAGGAGGCCGCACGACATAGAAATTGAAGGTGGCATTGATTCATAAATACAGCGTACTTGTTGCTATCCCCATTGAACCTCTCCGGCATGGCTAAGGGTGTGTGGGGTGGAGTAACTACAGTCACATTAACTGGGGCGGTAGTAGGAGTAGAGGGAACACTTGTAGCTGTAGGAGGACTTTGAAACTGACCTGGCTGAATGTAACTGCGTTTGAACTTAGGGTGGGTTTCAGTCCCTGTGGCCTCCAATTGTTTGTGGGTTTTTAGAATATCTAGTTCCGTTACAAGACGCTGATTCTCCCCACGTAATAGTCTAAGCTCAGTTTGCAGATTAACCACAGTAGTGGCTAACTCAGTCATGGTAATTTCAGGTTTGTCAAGGGACATGGGATCAGTCATGAGCGCGTCATAAGAAGCGCCTTTACTCATCTTCGCTCAGGGGATTTTAAGTTCGTGGGCTTGGCTTTCTGTCGGGGTTTTCCAGTCCCACAACCAGCTGAACCAAGATCCGCGGGAGCGAAGATAATGCCCTTCACTCCCAAAGGGTATAGTCACCTCTAGTCAGGTAAACACACCAAAGGTAGACTGATGCCCCCTAGGGAGTGGAGAGACCAAAAGGACCACCTGGGCTTCTTTCAAGAAGGAATATCTGTAGATCGGGGAATCCTGCAGATAACAGAGAAACAGAAGAGAAAAAGGTTATAGAGGGATAAATGCCCATACAGAAATATAAGACTACTAGTGTAAAGAGTCACTTTGTATGCTTGCCCATACTCACTTGCACATTGCCAGTGTGACACTTTAAAAGGTTCTCTCCAAATAACAAATAAAAAGGTGAAGCGTAAGTAGTGTTCCTTTCTTGCACACAGTGTATAAAGTTCCAAGTAGAATCCCAAAAAAAAGCAAACTAGACTCCAGCGAACCTGACTTCAAGGTCTTAGGCAGATTAAGCTGATGTTTGTCCAGTCTTCGCAAATGAAGGGAAAGGGGGCTGAATCCGAAAAGATGCAGATAATCAATAACCAAGAAAAAGGTCCAAGTTTAAACAGCGACTTATCCTGCGCCGTTATCTGTGTGCTTCTGAAAGATGGCAGCGCTTGTTTCACCCACCGCACTCAACCATGCGTGAAAAACGGGTCTGTGACCGGGATAGGGATTAGCGCGACTCCGCGCACCAGGGAAATCCTCAGCGCCTCACAGCGCGGCAAAGTGAAGAAAAAGAAATAATAAACATCCGTTATCAGCGCGTCTTCGCGCTAAGGGCAGAAATAAAAGCAGCGTTTCACGGCCGCTTGCCAAAGTCCACACAAGGGGAGGGGTAGAATAGAATTGCTGGGGAAATTCAGAGAGGAAACCAAGGTATTACACGGGAAGCAATCCAGCAGCAGTTCCACTCAGGAGAGTTTTCCAAACTCGAACAGGCAAGGAAAAAGGCGTGGTCCTAGCCAAGGATGAAAGCCAAGCACCTGGTAATGGGAGCTGGCTCTCTATATGCTGGAAAAGGTCACCTGACCTCTCCTAGTGCAGCAAGGGAAAGCATACAACGTGATAGCCATCGCAGTGTATTCTGGGAATTGTAGTGCCTGAATTGTTATTAGGCAGGGAAAGGGTGCAAGAAGCCTGACGCCTGACATAGGGTGTCATGCTTCATCATTAGGCTGCTCCTCGTCAGGTCGGCGGTGCAATACCTGACGGGCTCCCTACAATAGGGGCACTTTAGCAGAGATCTTTTTCCAACAGCCGTAAGGTGAAGTGGGGGTGAGGGGCCAAGTGTGTGTAAATGAATATTTTAAGTGAATGTAAAATAGGGTTGGGAGTACCAGCGACAACAACTTTTAATCAATGGGTCTCCTACCCTAAGTAAAATCAATTAATAAGGCGCTAGGCTAAGCTTATGTCTTAGGTTAAGCGTACTTATTGGTGACAGGTCAACATGTTTCTCGCAAAGTGTATAGTCTACGGGCGATTCGTCAGGACCAGAAAAGAAATCTATCTACAACTCAAAAAAACTAACATGGTGACGTGGATGCATACTCATGTCAGCCATACAACTAACTAGTTGGGTACCTGGTAGTACTGGAACTACCCAATGATTAGGACTAACCAGGCTTCAACAGTACCCGGTAGGTCGTACACGAGGAGTTCCTCATGCAGTGTGTGCAAGTAGCACGCTGTCTCAAGACCTACCCACTCCTACCAGCCAGTCAAGTAAAGGAATGCTAGTTATACTGGTGAAGTTTGCGTGGAGTGACCGGGAGAAGGCTATGCAGGAAATTAAAAGGTTGGAAAGTGAAATCGAGAAAGATGAAGACAAAACAAGAGCAGAGGAACTGAGAGAACAAATGAAAAAGCGTCTATTGAAATATGAATCAAAAATAAAACAAAGGAAGCAAGAGAAGTTCGAGAGGGATGAACGCGACTATGCCCAAGGTCGTGTTCTAACCTTTGCGAGGAAGTTTGATGGGCCAAGAAAAGAACTGATAGCTAAAGAGGCCACATTGATAACGACAAGGGTAGAAACTTCGGAATCGGAAGTAACTGGTAGTGAATCCTCAGGTGATGACGGTACAGGCACATCCGGGTTGAAGAAGACTCCTTTTCAGGAGGAATTCCGACTAATGCGCCAAACGTGGCTAAGAGGAGGAAAGAACAAACCCCCAGAGAGGGCAAAAGACCAACCAGAAGGGGCGGCTGGAACCGGAGGAACCAACGTGTCACAGAGTAACACGCAGCAAGAGGGGCAAGAAATGGAAGTAGAGAATCTTACTATTGTCAACCTTACACCAAAGATATTAACAGCTGATGAGGAGGCAGTGTTAAGGTTGGGTCTCACTTTCTGTCCCTCTAACACATTCGAATATACCCAGACCCGGATTGACCTCTTTAAAATGATAAGAAAATTAAAGTTACATAAATACTTTAAATTGAAACCTAATGCCCTCAAACTAAAGAAATCACAAAGCATGCATAGAGTAACGGATGCATTGACTGGTGAAGATTTGGCAGCTCTAGAGGACATGGAGTCATTAAGAACAGATGACAGTGCCCAAGATAGACTCACTGTAGATATTGTACAAAGAACAGTACAATTGGGAATAGAACAAGAAAAGGACAACAGTCCTTTCAAACCAACGTCTCAGTTCCTACCTCAACTACCTTTGGACGCCATAGACATATTCTCAGAAGCAGTAAATAAAGATCTTTTAACGTTATGAACTAAGCCAAACAGAAAGAAAAAGTATAATGTAACCAAAGAACAACAGAAAGCCTTGATTAATTTACAAAAAGATGAGTCAGTCATATGCAAACCTTCGGACAAAGGAGGTAATGTTGTTCTCCAGACGAGAGAGCAATACTGTATGGAAGCTTACAGACAACTTTCGGACGAGACTTGCTATAAGAAAATAACAAAGGAAATCTATCAAGAGAGTATACATAGATATCATGACCTAATAAAAATCTGGTATGATAAAATGATGTTAGACAGTGATGAATATCTCTTTCTCAGATGCCTCAATCCAGTTGTTCCAACGTTTTATCATATCCCCAAAATTCATAAGAGCTGTGCAAAACCACCGGGCAGACCCATAGTGTCTTCACAGGGGGGTTTGACGGAACATTTGTCTATCTTTATTGATCATTTTTTGTTTAAATTTGTAATTGAGTTATCATCGTACATTAGAGATTCTAAGGACTTTCTCTGTCCTATGGAAGCACTGCAGTGGGACATTGAATATAAACTGATCGTCTTAGACATCACAAGTTTATATACTTGTATTAACCATGACCATGGTCTTGAGGCTGTAGGCTATTTTTTGTCGAAAAGACCACTTAAGTTTACTGAACATAACAAGATGTTGTTGCAATTTACTGAGTTCTGCCTTACGAACAATATTTTTATGTTCGGAGAAGAATACTATAGGCAGGTATCTGGAACAGCGATGGGCACCTGCTTGGCCCCCAGCTACTCGAACTTGTTTGTGGGCTGGTGGGAGAAGCAGGTGTCCAGGTCGCCTGAGAATGATGAGTGGATGAGTAATGTAATATGTTGGCATCGATATATCGATGATCTGTGTATAGTTTGGAAAGGGACCACAGAATCGGTCATTTGAATAGCAACAGCATCAATCTGCAATTCAGTGGAAAGGTCAGCTCCGAGACGGTCAATTTTCTGGATTTAAAAGTTAGCATAATTGAGGGAAAACCCAGCATGTCATTATATCGAAAGCCTACAGCTGGCAACTCGATTCTACATGCTAAAAGTAATCATCCCCCTAGACTGATAAAAAGCATCCCCTATGGGGAGTTTTTAAGATTAAAGAGAAACAGTACTGAGGAGAGGGATTTTAAGATTGCAGTGCAAACCAGTCAGGACAGATTTAAAATGAGAGGGTACGATGAAAACCTGCTGAATACCACTTTACAACGGGCTGAAAGCATTCCAAGAGAGAATTTACTAAAAGAAAAAGAGGGAGCAAACGTAACACAGTTCAGGTTGATAACCACTTTCTCAGACAATGCTAATGATCTTAGAATGATATTAAAAAGGAATTGGCATATCCTGAAGACGGATAATGTCATAGGTCCTGATATACCTGTAACACCTCAGATAACCTTAAAAAAAGCAAGATCTATGAGAGACTGTCTAGTACACAGCCATTTGGGGGTTAAATCTAACTCAGTAGGCACCCTTAGGGAAAAGAGGGGGTTCTACCCTTGTGGTAAATGCAAGGCATGTTTTGGCAGTAAAAGAACACTAACTTACAATGTACCAGGTCTAGAGAGACACAGAACTATAAACAAGTTTCTAACATGTAACACTGCTTATGCAGTGTACTGTTTAGTGTGTCCATGTGGACTGAGACACATTGGAAGCACTATTCACCCTATCAAGATACGTATTTTAGAGCATATGCGGGGGATAGCCAAAAAGGATGCAACGTATCCTGTGGCTAGGCATTTCGCAGAAAAACATGGCAGCAATAGGGACCTATTGTGCTATTTTGGAATTGACCAAGTGCTGCCTAATACTAGAGGGGGTGATAGAGTGCTCAGATTACGAAGGCTAGAATCAAGGTATATCATTGATTTACAGACCAAAACACCGAAAGGGATGAACAGTGGAGAAGAGCTGGCAATACATTTGGGAGATTAAATGTGATAATTTAAAGAGATGTAAGAATATGGGATTGTCTGTGATTAACTATTGAAGACTAAATGTATATTGTATGAATTCTTTTAGATTTAAAATATGTCCTATTACCGGAGGGGAAAAAGGGGGTTTTTAATCATAGGTGGCTTTAAGCATATGTTTATTTTTAAAGGTGATTAAATCGCAAAGGCCAATACCCGGCGTAATAAGGATGCACAGCAGAAACTTTGCTAGTTGCGATTACTTTATGAATTTAGGCCAATACATGGCGTGATAAGGAGTGTGTGATTCCACCAAAAGATACAACACATATGCTGTCATTTTTCATATAAGACTCTGGTGTTGCGAATTTTGTTTATTATTGATGTAATCGACATGCCGATTCGGCGTTAAATTGTAACAAAGTCTGAGACAAGTAACATAATCCATAATGGAGGACAGCTATATGCAATAGGGAGATGCACCAATATGGCGCCCACGTTTGCTAGACAATCTGTTGTCTTTGGTTGTCCGTTATTACTGTCTTTGTCGACATGCATCATGTGACGTATTGTTTTTATAAAAAATACACCGTCCTTTTAGCACGCTATTCGAACATTAGAGTAAGGCGGATGCCGAAACGCGTCAATAAAATGGATGGAGGAGAAAAATCCCCGAGAGTGCTTTTTTCTTGAAGGTAAACAAGCAAGAAAAGTGAGCGTGGATAATTTTCGCGGACGCACTTCCGCGACCAAAGCACCCATTCACGAGTGCGCTGGCAAGGTGCAATGGAGCGGACATATATATACATATATATACACACACACACACACAAAATAATTGATACAATTGGCAGTACCTAGTTAACTGACCCCTTTAGTGTGGGCATCAGCCGGCGGCTAATGCCTCTACTACCTCCTCAGTGTGACCGTCAGTCGACACGGGGAGGGTTTAAAAGGAACCGCCACTGCTTGCTAGAAGTTTACTTTTTTCAAACCCCAGGGTGGCGGCAAAGCAGAATTCCTTCAGTTTCAGCCCCAGCCCCTCCTCTCGACCATCCGTGAAATCGGAGCGCATCTCAAACCCACACCGGATGCGGCAGGAGGAGCAGGTTGGTGCTCTCTCCAGCGTCTGTTGGGGATTTTCGGGTCCAGACATCCTTCTCAGTTTTGAGGGAGGAATCGCTGGAAGGGAGAGAGTCTCCCCTTTCCAGTGATGCCTTTCTCAAATAATTTCCTGATTGTGGACGCACTGCGATTTATGAGCGGGAAACCACAAGACAACCATGGATTTCGTCGTTTTTTTTTTTTAGGGGGGAGGGATTGACTCCCTGTTATATAGACCAACCCCACTATGGGACCATTATTATTTTTTGAAAAATGTTTGTTTTCCCCTAAGAGCATTATCGTGCCACCCAGGGGAAAACAAAATGGTGCTCACGTATTCTGGGGGTCGGCCCTCCTGAGACATGAGACAACCCCCATGGGGGCAACTATGTTTTTTCCAAAATGATAGTTTTCATTGCCCACCGCAGGGGGAAAAATAGCCCCAATTCACTGGACCACAAGAGTATCTGTAATGGGCATGTTGTTAGAGTTAATTTTCCTGCTATCACCACAAACATTGCCTGCAGCAAGCATAAAGCATGTGGTCTTCTATACAGTAGAAAACATCTATACAGCTTGTCTTTTCAAATTCAAAACTGCCCCCAATGTCGAAATGGGAGTTCATTTTTAGGTATAGCCTTCAATTTCACTAAAATAAATAAGGGCAAGACTTTGAAAGATTTTTCGTCGTGTTTGTGTAGCTTTTTTAACGCATACCAGACGCAAAAAAGTAAATGGCTCTTTGCATTGTTCTGCTTAAAATTAAAAAGTAACTATCCTGGACTTTCATTTTGGCCCGTCCCTCCCCGGCCCTGATCATAATGGCCGCATCCATTGGAGGCGCATCCAAACAGTCCACCACAGACAAATACATTGGGGCCGGCGCCCAGACGCATGGCCCGGAGACCACCGCGACCACCGTCCCTGACAACGCCACACTCTTGGCGGCTATTACGCAACCTAGGGAGGCATTGGAGGCCAAGATTGGCGCTGTGGGGTACGATGTTATGCTCCTTCGTCAGGATCTCCGCAATGCGGTCCATCGGATTACCGAAACAGAAACTCGGATCTCCGCAACAGAAGACGTCGTATCCACTCTTCAAAAGCAGGTATCCAACTTGGAGTCGCTGACGCGCAGCCTGGCAGGTAGAGTAGAGGATGCGGAGGGCCGGGCTCGGAGGAATAACCTCCGCTTCGTGGGATTTCCCGAGGGCTGTGAGAGCGACAATGCCGTAGACTTTTTAACTAAATGGCTCATGGAATGGCTCCCTGCTGACTCCTTGTCTTCATGCTTTATAATTGAATGGGCGCATCACGTCCTGCAGCAGAAGCCGCCTCAGGGGGCGCGCCCCCTTCCACTGATCGCCCGCTTCCTCAACTACAGGGACCGAGATGCGATCGTCCAGCAGGCTCAGCTCAAGGGAGCCCTCACCTACGCCTCTCAGCCCATTATGAATTTCCCGGACTATACTAAAGTGGTCCAGCAGGCTCAGCTCAAGGGAGCCCTCACCTACGCCTCTCAGCCCATTATGAATTTCCCAGACTATACTAAAGTGGTCCAGCAGCGCCGGCAATCGTTCACCGATGCTAAGGCCCGCCTGCTTGGCCTGAAAATTCAATATTCCTTACTATTTCCGGCCCGCCTGCGAGTCTCCAACACATCACGGACCTATTTCTTTGACTCACCTGAAGAGGTCTTCCACTGGACAGATGAATCTGTCAAACAGAAGGTCAACGCCCCTCCCGGAATTGACTCTGATGCTTCGTCGGTGGGCTCTGGCCGAGACTTGCCCAGGATTAGCGGGAAACAGCAGCGCCGGTCACGCTCGAGGCGAAGATCCCGAGCCCGCAGCAACTCTCGTAGACGTGTGACGGATGGTCGGTAATCTCATTCACCTCCATAAATGAACACTGTCGAACTATAGATAAGGCATTTTTCCCTTGATGGCAATTTAATTCCGGGCTACATAGTTCTGTACATTTTAGTGAAACTGAGGACGCTTTAATGTACATTTCATGTTTTGTTGGGATCCATTGGATGGGAACTGATCTCACCCCCCATTGGGGGCGGGATGTTCACCATACCGCGACAGATGCTTCAATGTTATTGAGGTATTGGGGCCGGGTGGGCAGGGGGAGGTGTTGGGGGAATTTATGTTTCTTGCCAGTGTCACAATAGTAAACTTCCTGCTTAGAATCCGCGCGCACTATAATACCCACTTATTGCTTTATTTGCATTCTGTATACCCGACATGACAGACGCTCAGGCGAGGCGATTACATATCATTAGCTGGAATGTCCGGGGCTTATTGGACAAGGTTAAACGAGGGGCTATACTTCGTCAGGCTAGACGATACAACACAGACATCCTGATGCTGCAGGAGACTCACCTGCTGGGTAATAAGATGCTCTGCCTGGCGCGCTTTGGCTTTGCCCAGACTTACCACTCAGGCTTTACCAGGGGATCTCGGGGAGTGGCGATATTAATCCATCGCAGAGTACCATTTGTTCATGAACGGTCTTGGTCTGACCCCCAGGGCAGATATATTGCGGTGACTGGCACGCTCTACAGTGAGCGTCTCACTCTAATCTGTGTGTATGCCCCCTCCCCACTATCGTCGACATTAGTCGAACGAGTGACTTCCCTTTGGGCTGAGCTTCCGCAGGGCCTGCTTTTAGCTGGGGGCGAGTGGAACAATGTTATGTGCCCCTCAATGGACAGATGGCGTAGCGTGGGGCCACGAACTGATACGCGCGAGTCGAAACTGCATGCGCTGACCCAGGGATTGGGATGGGTGGATACTTGCCGAAAATTGCACCCGGCCCCGAGTGAATACACATATTTTTCGACCTTACATAATTCCTTTTCTCGCCTTGACTAGATATTCATTTCTGCCCCTCACGTCCATAAGATCAAGACGGCTGGGATCCTGCCCAGAGGCTTGTCCGATGACTCTCCGGTTACACTGATATTGCGCCTAGGCCCTGATCGCTCCCCACCCCGCAGGCGCCTCTCGACATAGCTGCTACAAGACGATCCCTACCATCACCAGATGTACACAGCCCTTACCGAGTATTTTTCCCATAATATTGGTACCGTGAACTCCCCAGGGACCCTTTGGGAGGATATGAAGCCAACACTGCGAGGGGTGGACATTGCTTTCTGCACTGCGTCAACAGCGCCGTGAGGAATTGGCCCGCACTGAGGCGTGAATTTTCGATCTACAACGCCGGAGCAGGGAGGCCAATGTCGGGTTGGCTCGCCGCCAACTCCCCG
Source organism: Calotriton arnoldi (assembly GCA_963921515.1). Taxonomy (NCBI): domain Eukaryota; kingdom Metazoa; phylum Chordata; class Amphibia; order Caudata; family Salamandridae; genus Calotriton; species Calotriton arnoldi. The sequence goes on along the minus strand of CAWUFW010002144.1, from coordinate 983,750 downwards.
TTGTGCAACAATTATACGCTAGCGACCTGCTGGACGAAGCCAAGGTGTACTGGCTTGCCACACGTAGCCGCATATATCAATGGGGCGACAAATCTAGCGCCCTTCTACATCGCCTGTGTCAGCAGACGCTCCGACCGGTGTCTCTTCCCGATATCCGGGGACCGACAGGTGGGGTGCTTACGGACCCTGCGAGCATTGCCACCAGCTTCGCCGATTACTACACGGACCTATACGACCCGCGGGAAACTCTCCCCGCGGCCACCATCGATCGATTTTTGGCCGACCTGCCCCCGCAGTCCCTGCCAGACTCTGTGCGCCACGACCCAGATGCGCCGATTACGACAGAAGATGTTCAGAGTGGCCGATATGCGCTCAGGTAAAGCACCGGGGCCAAACTGGTTTCCGTGCGAGTTTTACAAGAAATACTCATCTCAATTATCTACACATTATTTGGCGGCTCTCCACGCTGCTGTGGAGGATGGCCACCTCACAGCTGACTGGCGCTACGCCGAAATTGTAGTCTTCCTAAAACCGGGCCGGCCCCCAGAACTACATGCCTCATATAGACCAATCTCCTTACTTAATGTAGAAGCCAAACTCCTAGCCAAAATAATTGCAAACCGCATTGTCCCACACATCACAACACTAGTACATTCAGACCAGGCAGGCTTTATGCCCAACCGCGCCACCCGCCACAATATACGTCGCGCACACAACGCTATTGCCTCCGTGGTTCGGCTGAATGCGCCAGTTGCGCTCCTTCTCGCTGACATAGTTAAGGCCTTCGATTCCCTCAGCTGGACCTATCTTTTTGCACTCTTACACCGCCTAAACATCGGTCCTGGACTTCTTACATACATTTGCCTCCTGTATACAGACATCACTGCCTCAGTCCGGATCGCCGATTCAACCTCGCGGCCGTTCCGTATTGGACGAGGCACTAGGCAGAGATGCCCTCTGTCTCCCCATCTGTTGGCGCTCGCCATGGAGCCACTCGCGGCGTGGGTGCAAATAGATGCCCAGGTATATGGCTTCGAATGGTCGCGTGAGGTTTCTGATCGAATAGCGCTCTAAGCTGACGATGTTCTATTCTTTTTCACACACCCTAATAGATCCGGCCCACGTCTGCTTCGAATAATGGAAATTTTTTGGCCAAAATTCCGGTCTCTATATGAACACTCGCAAGTCTTTCCTGTGGCCTCTATGTGGGGGTGATCAGCTTGGGTACCAGATGGCTTTAAGTACCTTGGGGTGTTCTTGTCAACGTCCCAACCCGGCTCCTGGACTCAAAATCTGGCCCCTCTGCTGCCCCATATCAGACAACAGGTGGTCTCTTGGTCACATTTGCCCCTGACACTGTTCGGCAGATCGGCTATTTTTAAAATGGTCTCACTACCTTGCTTACTATATCAACTCCAAAACCATCCCTATCCAATACCACATACCTGGTTTCGGCAACTAAACTCGGTCCTTAGTCATTTCCTTTGGGGCGGGGGTGCCATGCGGGTCGCTCTACGAACGTGCTTTCAATCCACATATTGTGGGGGTCTCGCGACCCCAGATATCCAGGCTTACCATGCAGCGTCCCATCTCCTCATTTTAAATGAGTGGTGGTAGGGCGATAGACGTGACCCTGCCAGTGCGGTTGAGCGTTGGCTTATGGATCCTAACTCTTTACACACGATTCTACACTCTCGCGCAACACTCCAGCAGCTACCGCCCGCAACCCGGACTGTTTTTGTGATCTGGCGACAAGCACTGCGTAGGATTGGGTGGTGGGGCAGACTCACAGAAGAGACTCCTCTTTGGCACAATGGCCACCTACCGCAATTACGTGTACTCCCGGGCTTTAAGGGTTGAGACACTATTGGAATCTCAACGGTTGGGGATGTTCTTCAAGGGCAGACTCTTAAGTCTTTCCAACAGCTACAATCTGACTTTCAAATGCCCCGATCCCAATTCTATACATATCTTCAATTTCGCCATGTGTTCTACCCATACCTTGCGCCACAAGACACCATTCCCGACTTCAACCCCATTGAGGCAGAGGTGTTTTTGGGTGAGATGGGTGCTCACAAAATCACCGCACTATACCGCACCTTAGTCACTAATAGCCACAACACACTCCACAAGACCAGGGCGGCCTGGCAGGACGACTTGAGTCCCCTTGACGAGGACGACTGGGTTGAGGCTCTTGAATCCCAGCGCGGTGCGGCCATCGCGGCGCGCCTCCGACTAATACAATTCAAATTCCTCCACCGGGTATACTTCACTCGCTATAGGCTTTAGCGCACTGGGATGATTGCGTCCCCCTTGTGCCTGCGTTGCGGCTCGGCCGAGGGCACCTTCCTTCACACGACATGGGACTGTACTGCGCTGTCGCGGTTTTGGCACAGGGTGCTGTCCTGTCTCTCGGAGGTTTTGGGTTGGGATATTCCACTATCTCCGCGCTTAACTATGCTTCACATTACCGACGAGATCGGTGGCAACAGATACAAAAGGCACTTGCTGTTGCTAGGGCTTACCCTGGCTAAGCGCGACATCGCCAAGGCCTGGAAGGCGGCTTCCCCACCCTCTATTGGGGCGTGGAAACGGGGCCTTGATTTCTCCGTGGGGCTGGAAATTCCAATTTTTAAGGGGCGGAGGGTGCCCCCGGAAGCATCCGAAAATATGGAAGCGATGGGCCGACTATCGAGGTCTATATCTTGAACCTATCCCCCCGGCAATAGGTATTGAAAATCTGGCATGAAGATCCAAAATTGGGTATGCGCACTGGGACCAATTGTATTTATTCTAATTTATTACGATTGGAGTCAATATCTGATAATGTATACATGGACATTGTGACACTGCTGTTCTTTGTTTATGCTGTTTACTTTCGTTGGATTCAGTCCTATATATAAAAATTAAAAAGTAACGCAGCGGATTGTGCTGCCTTGTGTTACTTTGTGTCAGAGAGGCATCCATGGGTGGTGCAAAGGCATTTTCGTGCATTTACCCTTGGTGTTTGACACACAATCATATCTACAAAGACTTGGATTTGCGCAACAATCCGGCACCTCACAGAGGCGGGCGTCACACTGAGAAATATATTCTCCTTGTTATTTCTTGTTTGCATGTGTGCTGCATTCTTCAGCACACATGCATGGAGAAAAGCCCCTTTCAGGAAGGAGCCCCTACCTGCACAAAAACTATTTTGATAAGCTATGGCACACGGGTGCTTGCGTTAGCTCAAGGAAGCACAAAGTGCATCAGTGCACAGAGAAAGCAGAGCTGTGCCATTTCCAGGGCTACAGGAACTATGCGATTCTGCAGCCACGGCGATTTTCACCTAATTACGTATTTGTCGCATTTGACACGTAATCCATCATCTGCAGCATAATCTTCAGATTTTAACAAATCTAAAATTTGTTTCTAGCTCAGACGGATCAAAAGTTACAAAAATATGGCGACTTGGGTTCTGGAACTGGAACGCTTTTCGGAAAGTTTGACTGGTCATCTTTAAGTTGCTCATTGCTGTATTTTGGTGCTAGATTGTTACTAATAAGTTGAGTTCTATTCCCAGACACTAATTACTCTCAACGGAATCAGGAAGGATGGGGCTCTCTGACCTAATGGGTTACCAGGCAACATCTTCAATGAAGATCGAGATTTTTGGGCTCCTCACATGCATAGCCTGTTCTACCAATGCTATAATACCCCGGTGGTACCAGACTCATGAAAAGGCTCCATCTTGCATCCCATCTATAAAAAAGGGGACGTTTCTCGCCCGGAGAACTACAGAATGATCGCGCTGTTGGACGTTGATGGGAAGGCATTCGCAAAAGTGCTCCTGAAACAGCTAGAGGCATGGATAAAAAAAAAAAATCAAATCATACCACAATATCAGACAGGATTTCGGCCCAACTCATCTATGCTGGACAACGCCATTGCGTTATCATGTCTGGCAACCAAGGCCACAGAGATTGCCTCCCCACCACTCTATGCATGCTTCGACTATAGTGCCGCCTTTGACGGCATTGATCGCAATATACTGTGGGCAAAACTTGCAAAGTGGGGCATTCCGAGGAAACGTCTGGCGGCCATCATGACACTTCACACGGGTACTTGGGTTCGTACTAAGCTTACACAGACATATGCAACGGCTAAGATCTACACGAACAAAGGGTTAAAACAGGGCTGTGTGATCGCCCCTACATTGTTCAACTTATACACCGCAGATCTGGGTGAGACACTCCTAAAAGCCAACATCTTTCCGCCTAAACAGGGCCATCTTAGACTTCCGATCATGCAGTACGCGGACGACCTTGTTCTACTGGATCAAACTAGAATAGGCATGAAAAGGGCATTGGAGATACTACACCCATATAACATGGACAACAAACTTCTAGCCAACGCCACAAAAACGAAGGTGCTGGTTTTTGGCCATAAACCAAAAAAATAATTATTGGGTTGGTATCTCTGCCCGCTAAGGATTGCTACCGCTAATAAATACACTTATGTGGGAGTTCAATTCTCAGACACTGGTAGATCGACACTGCAGGCCAAAGCAGCCGAGGCTAAAGCAGCTAAGGTCACACATGGTCTATGCAAATTAAATCACAAGCTCCAAAGCCACTCTGCAGAGGGCATCCGACGAGTAATGGAAGCAAAGCTAATTCCAACACTGAGCTATGGCCATCTCGCCTTTCCGGGTTTGCTTACCGATAAATTGGAGCGCCTGCATATCATGGCTTTTAGAAAGGTTTTCAATCTTCCATATTCAACAAGGCGCACACTGATCCACTTGGAGTTCAATATTCCAGCAATGGACATTGAATGTAAAAAAGATATAGTCAAATTCTATTATCGCGTGATTAAGGCAGGCCCTGGCACAATCAGGGAAGCATTACAAACAGTTTTTATTGATAATACTAGCACCTGGGCAAGGTATCTCTCGATGGCCAACAAGTCATTGGGCCTGCCATTAGAACTTTTAACTGATACACCATTAACAATGGCCGGCCTAAAATGCCTGTTAAAGAAACAGGGCAAGTACATCTCAAGGCAACAGAATCTCAAACGGAATAGACACATCCCTGGCGCAGAGGGTCTCGCCTACTCACACAAAGCCACTTCATGTCAACCATATCTGAAGACAGGATTGGGAAGGCAAGCCCTACAGAACGTTCTGAGAACCAGGCTCCTAACATTACCAATATGGGACTATAGGGGCCACTGGAAAAACACACTGACAAGAAGCAGGGGATGTTCCTTGTGCCAATACCACACAGAATCAGCTGAGCATATTACTTGTTGTTGCCCAGCCTTGCTGGGCCAGAGGCGACTATACCCAAGAACAATGTTCCTTGAAAACGGTGTAAGAACATGCAAGGAGGCCCTAATGTTCATCTACACTACCACAGTGCCGAAGGAACTTGCAATTGGCAAGTTCTATGCGGCAGCTGGAAGGACTCTAGAACAATGCAAGAATCGATGACGAAAGTCAAAAAAACATAAGCTGATCACCTATTGTGGCAGTAACACTGGCACCATATGATTCTATACACCGTTCACCTGTACCACTGTTCATTCTTTTACATTTCATATTTTACTTTGGGAGGAGCATTGTTTTTAATTAATATCATATGCCTGCTTACGCATACAATAATTATATGCCTGCTTGCATGACACAATATCGCCTGCTCATGTACCTATGCCTTTCAGCTGTGCCCGGTGATGCCTTTCTGCATTTGCTACATAAAAAAACCTCGAGCTATCTGCTGTACCCATATCATTTTGCTGCTGCACTTTCAGACGATCTTAAATTTTATATGGGTCACACACATTTTAACAATTTTATAGATCTTTTATTATCAGATGTTTGTTTTATGCCGTAATCCATACTGTATTTGTAAATGATTTTAGGTAAATCATACAATAAAGATAATTACTTACTTATTCCCAGACACTATTAACAGGGGGAAAAATAACAAAATAATGAACTATCACAAAAAGTGCTGCATTATGCCGCATAATTTGGCTTTTCTTGCCGCATAATTTGTTCAAATCTGCAGCATAATTGGTCGTCCTCTGCTGCATAATTACAGTGTGTCTGGCCATTTCTTATAAGATATGGCGCAGTTCTGATCTCTTCAGGGGACTGAGCACACTGCATTGTGGCACTTCTGGGCATTACACTCTGAATGGGGATAGTGCACAAACCAAGCATACAGTCCCAGTGGTCTATTCTCACGGTTTGGTTAATGCGCAGCTTTGTACCGGTCAGAGAGAGTTTTCTGCTACTGCAGCGTATGCTGCAATTCAATGAAAATTCTACTGCTTTACCCCGGTACCATCCAGGCAATGACGTGTTGTTCAAAATTCGGCCTGTCGTGGAATATTTGTCTCTCAAGTTACCAGAGATTTATACCCCTGGAAAGAATGTATCCATAGAGAAGTCTATGATCCTGTACAAAGGCGTCGGCTGTTTAGGCAGTACATGTGGAGCAAAAGAGCTTGTTATGGCATCCACAGGTACATGCTCGGTAAGAGTTTTACTGGTTAAGTTTACAGCCTGAGAGAATAGATCGGAAATGACTGTGCTCTAAATCCTGTAAGCTGCCCTTCCACTTTAGGAATCACAGCAAACATTGTATGGGAGCTTGTCCAATTACTCCTTCAAAAAGATTATAACCTTTATGTGGGCAACTTCATTATGGGAGTAGAGCTGTTCAGCGAGCTGCAGAAAGCTAGCACGTGGCATGCGGTACAGTTTGATGTCGCCTCAAGGAATTCCCGCAGAAGCTTGTTTGTAAGAATGCTCCAAATATCACAGAGCACTGTGTTGCATTTCTTTGAACTACTTGCAGTCCAATTCTCCAATAGGAATAGGCGTGATGTGTACGTGCAGACTACAATCCATGATGAGAGCAGTTACTCAGTCACGGTTTGGGGTCAGTTGGCCGAAGTTCACAATCCCACCTGTATACTTTATTACAACAAGTACATGGGCAGAGTGGATAAGAAACTTGCACTTGGTATAAGAAGTTGTTTACCCACCTGATCCAGTTGGCAACATACAATGTGTATGTTGTTTACAGTCAGCCCACAACAGGAAGACTGAAGTCTTTCCTTGACTTTCAGGTGACTGTCACTGAAAGTCTTATTGCTGCAGAAGCAGTAGACTACTTCATCTGCTGTGAAGGATGTTTCAAGGCTGCAGTATCGGTCCTTTGATGACTGCATTTCTGCATTAGCAATAAGGATTTAACCATGTCGCCGTTGCAGAGTCTGCTCCAAGCAAGGAGAGAGGAAGGAGACTTGTTGTTAGTCACCAGTGCCCTTCTCAGCAAGGCTTATGCTTTTCAACGTGCTTTACATTGTACCATACAAAAGTAAAGTATTGGAAAATTGACTGAGGTGAAACTACTCTAGGATTGGCCTTTCAATGGCTGTGATTGGATACCTACCTCCCAATGGCCACTACTTCACTAGACAAGCAACCTTTTAAATTGTTTCCTCTAGTTGAGAACATTTTGGACTTGCTTATAGCCTGCTTGACAACTTTATCCACAACCAGAACGTGATAGTTGTTCTATTCGCCATATGACAAGTGCATTACAGTCACCCCACTGCAAATAACAATGGCCAGAACATAGACTATGTTGTCAATGAAAACTCTGTGCGGCAAAACCTAAGGCCTTTAACAGTTTTTAGTTTTTAATTGTTCTTTTGAGAACTTAGGACAATCTTCCCCAGCATGTTTATCTTAGTTTCAAAGGTAAATATGCTCACTCAGTTCCAGAAATGTAGGCCCGAGGCATCAGCGGACACCTCCCAACTTGCATCCACAATTTGAAAGGAGTTGGATTTAGCAGAGTGAGTAGGCTGAAGGCGCATGAAAGAAAGTCTTCCTGAGCATCAGGTGGCTGCCAGAGAAGGCGTTGGTAAAGGTGCACTTGACAAGTATATGAGAGCATGGCTGACGTTTCAAGAAAGTCCTTAAAAATAGAGTGTTTGTCTTATTTAGAGAACAAACGTTGGTTAAAAGAAAGGGGGAAAAAAAACTGTCATGGAAAATCAATTAATGCTAATCTGCCCAGGTATACAACCATATCTAGAAAAAGTTGAGGGAAGTTTCGATCGCATGCTTTTAACCCGCTTTCGTTTTGGAACTTTTTATAGAATGCTCACATTTCCCGAGGCTAATGATTGGTCGAGAAATTTACTCCCATGTCCTTGTGACGATATTTCACCCTAATCTACAATGCATGTCATTTTATTTTGTAAATTTTATATGCTACCTAGGAAAAGGTTTTTAATACCAATTTTGAAGAGCATGAATTTGAAACAATGCAGAATAGCCTATCTGAAGCTGCAGTCTTTGGAAAATCAGCTGCATACAATGACTACTGTCTCTTTTTTTAAAAGTGTTATTAGGTACAGGAATACAATGTAAAATAACACAAAATCTCACGTATTTTTTACTTTGTTTGATATATATATATATATATATATAACAAGAATATTTTTACTGTGACATTGATTGTGTTATTAATTGTGCTTTTATGATTTTTATTGACAAAAATCGAATAAAGCTGAATTTGATTTGATTTGACAAGTATATGGGATTAGTCAGGACTTTGAAGGGAACAGAGACATGTAGAGGTAGGAAAAGCTTTGGCTAGGTATGTTTTATAGGGATATTGCAAAGGTAGAAGGCAGACAGTCAAGGCAGGAGAGATACACATGCTATCACTTCATCTACACCTAAGGACTCGATCCCATGTGAGCTGCACTCACCCTAACATTCAATGACTGCTGCGTTCTTTATGGTTTGCAATCATCTGGTTAGTTGACTGAAGGAGCCAGGCTCACCCTAAAACGCCCACCCCGCACACACATCACCCAGCACCTCAAAGAGGTTTCCCTTCTCCCAAACCAAAAGCAAGCTCTCTTCAAGCACACATTCAAAGCTGTATACAAAACTAGACCAGCATACCTCAACAACTGCATCACATTTCAGAAACCCTCCAGACGTGCGCTCAGCCAACTCCTACTCTCACACATCCCACGCACAAGCAGCACCATAATCAGCAGCCTACTTTCTCTTACCTTGCTCCTAAAGCCTTAAACTACCTGCCCCTACATATCAGAGCCGCTGCTTAAATTCTTAAATTTTGCAGGGAGCTGAAGACTTGCGTCTTCAACTAAGCAAGTCCATGGCTCAGTCCAAATTACTCCTGCATCTGCAACAGGATACTCTCCCGGGTGAATAGTGAGCTTTACAAATACATAACTTTACACATAACTCTGCACCCAGTTCTATACACATGGCTCATATTTTTGGCCTGCTTGCCATGTTTATCCTCAACAAGAATTGGAGGGACTGGGAGTAATCAAGGTCCAGCATACACACACTTGCATATAACTATCGAAAATTTTAAAAGTATGCTGTTCCTATCCTAACCAAGGAGGACACTATTTGTACAACTAGGTGAATAAACGGTCAGCAAGAGTGTTCTCCAATTGGAGCAGGAGCCCTCATCCACCACAAAAAGGGTGGCATGCTTCATCATTGGCTAGATCCTCGCTGGGCCGGCGCTGAAATGCCCAACAAGTCCCAAAAAAGGGTCTCTATGCCAAAGATCTTTTTTTCAGTTTACTGTGAATGAAGCTATATGTAAGTTGAGAGTTAACTGAAAGTGTAGACTGGAGAAGATGAAATTAAAATTAGTTCTGGGGGTCCCTGTTAATGAATAAAACAAGGGAATAACCGGGAAATAATGTTTCTTTCTAGCCTCTACATTTGGTCGACCTGTTTCTTGACCTCTTCAGTCTATGAAGATCTAGGGCAACACATCAGGATCATAAAAAACGAATTTACATGTAGTAGGACATTAATTCAATTCAAAGTATGTACCCACAATACTAATCCACCAAGTGTGTGTGTTCACAAAATGTACTATCTCCATTTGTGAAGAGATAATCCAAAACACAAAAACCGACCTGAAAAATGAAGAATAAAATAGATCATCATTAAAATGTGGGAGGTATATATCACAGACCAGAGACGCATGTCATCTATGCACATTTCGATACGGTTCACCAGTCATAAGCCACAACTCACTGAAAATAAGTGAAGCACCCAGGCCCGATCGCATCCCTGGTGACCTATATAAATCAGAACCTGGGCTGTGGACTAGTTACTTGAATATCCTTTCTAATGCAAAAGCAAGGGGTGGGGAGATCCCGGATACATGGGGGGGGGGTGGGAAGGGGCAAAAATAATCCCGATGTTTAAAAAGGGAGATGCCAATTGTCCGTCTTACTATAGGCCCATTAGCCTAGTAGATAACCTTCAAAAAATATTCTCAAGGCAGATCTTAAATAGATTACAAGATTGGATTGAAGATCGGAGGATTCCGACTCCCTTTCAGGCAGGATTTCGTGCCAAGGTTATGTACTTTAGATCAGGTTTTTAAATGCGCCCTCCTTTACTGGAAATATGTCTTGCTGGGTAACCAAAAACTCTATGTGGCATTTGTGGACCTGCGTGCTGCATTCAACTTGATACCTAGGGAGTGTCTTTGGAGAGTACTAGTAGATGTGGGAGTCCCTGGGGGGTTAACTGAACTACTAGCTTGGTTAAATGAAAATAACTACGCACAGGTCAGGTGGGGTGGCGAAGGCAGGTTGACAAAGCGCATCCCAGTCGCAAAAGGGGTTCGACAAAGGTGCGTTCTGGCCCCCACCTTATTCACCCTATATGTAAATGATGTGGTTGAGGGACTGACAAAGTGTGTTAACTATTCTCTTACTCTCAACAGGGTTAAAACACCATTACTCCTGTTTGCAGACGATTCATTATTAATCTCCAAATCCCTGATGGGGTTACAAAATCTGTTAAATAAATGTTTGGAGTTCTGCGATCACAGGGGTTTGGAAATGAACGCTGCAAAAACTAAATTTATGTTTCTTGGTAAGTGTGTCAAGAAGAGCTGTTCAGTAGTGGCTGGGAAGGATCGTTTGGAAAGGGTCTTTAGGTTTGACTATTTGGGGGTGACCCTGTCGGACAAATTTTATTTGGGCTAACCAGATAAAGGAGCTTTTATGACATCTCATCAGTCTAAGGCCATTCTACGCTTTCAGAAGAACACATACACGCGTTTCATCTCCCCGGCCTTGGAAGCCTATCGAGCGAAGGCTCAAAGCACTGCATTATATGGTGCAGAAGTCTGGGGCTACAGTGATTTGACAAGGCTCACAGTAATGGAAAACACATTTGTTAGATCACTGCTCTTGGTCCCCGTAAGTACCACTCTGGTTCCACTTTATTTTGACATGGGGATGAAGAGAGTATATGATCTGGCGGATTTAAAGCCACTATTATTTTGGAACCGTATCTGGACTACTCCGGAATTATCTGAATATAGAGATTGCTTGAGGGATGTAAAGAATATGGACCGTGCTTTGGAGATACCTTGGTTTAGGTTTGTTTGCGACTGGTTTAAAAAATAGGGTCTGAGCAGAGTGTGGGAGTCACCCGAATTTCTGTGCAAGGCAAACAAGCCGGTCTTAAAATCATCCTACTGGTCACAAGTGTGGCAAGAAATAACATCTAGGGGCACTACGGGCCTTCTTACCGAGAAGTTCTTGGCATTTAAACCCATTGCTGTTTTTGAAAGTTACATGGATAATATAACGCCACCACTGGCCAAGAGTTTATCAGATTCAGAATAGGTTCTTTGCCGCTTCGATCGTTTAGCAAAATCTGGAATAGTACTTCCTCGCCTGATTCATGTCCAGCTCGTGGCATGAATTCTGAGACTCTTGACCATATTAGGTTTGTCTGTCTTGAATATCGTTGTGTGCGTAGGAAATGGTTACACCCGACCTGCCTGGCCTTGGAGGTACCTCACTTTAGAGAGGCTAAACGAATTTGGACGACTGATACGTCTGGCCCGATTGTCTTTTCCGTGAGCTGTTTTTTGTTCAATTTCTGGCTTAAGCGAGAGAAGCTTCTGAAATTATTGTAAATCCAGTAGTTTAATACATAGGTAGTCCTGTGGGAACCAATTTAATTATAATTATATTTGTCTAGGTAAATTGTGTTTTATACAGCTATTAATCGGTTTGCCAGTCCAATTTTAAAGTACTTTTTAGAATTTTATAAAATTATCATGAATTTTATATATTTTTGGAAACTAGGATTAGTTTTAATTAATAAAATAGATATGTAGAGATAGGACGATTAATCTGAGGGACTCTCCTGATATTTCGGGAAAAAAACAGCCGTATTGGAATGGCACTGCACATGGGCTGCTGGGGTGTTTTATGAGAGCATATTTATGTATTATGAATGTTGAATGAAGCAAAACCGTTGCATGTATTACATGGATATTTTCTACCTTTGATGGTTTGTAACCGAATAAAGGATTTATGAGTGGTAAGTGCAGCACCACTGTGCTGCCCATCACATATCTAACACTTACACCAGTTGTCGTGTGCCCAAAACTACATTATTACAAGTCCACAAATGCATGAAATCAAGGGGAATACCCTTGAGGCGGATGCAGGCTCAATTCTTATTTTCGTACCCAATTCTCACTGGAATTAGGGCCCTTAGGAAACGCAGGATTCTAAAACCACGCAATGGTGTTTTCTACATACAATAATAATACAGGGATTATTAGTGCTACAAATGTATTCAAAGCGTACCTGCTCCTTGCAGCCCTAAAAGTACTCACATAAATCGCTCCCTACCCCATCTTCGCGGTTCCAAAAGTACAGGTGCAGTTGGGTGAGCGATATTTCTACCCATAGTCCTGCGTATCCATGAGTCACGTTGTACGTACCAGACGTGATCACGCCATGACGCAGATGCCTCAACGGAGTCGCATAACTGGCTGAGAATTGAATGGAGCATGACTCCGGCACCATCTAAAAGGTAGAATTTACTCTGAACTAAATAGGCAAGTAACAACAATTTCAACCTACTGAAGGGCCCAGGAGCGTCAAATCAATTGGGATTACAACATAATTCAATAAAGAGATTTATCTACAACTCTGTTATTCATATGGCTTTGCCTATAGTTTCTGAAACCCATCAATGGCATGTTCATAAAGACACATTACTGCCTGACAATAGGAGTTACAATAATCCCCATAAGCTCATGGGGGTCTTGCGTGAATATTTTGAGAGATAAAGGATATCTTGTACAGGCGGTCGCCTGTCTGTTCTCACCAAAGAATACAATGCATGAGATACACAAGTGGGAGGCAGAAAGATGGAAGCAGTGGGCAGAATTCCTCTCATAGAGATCAATTATGTATCAATTCACAGACTACCACCTGTACATGATATCCTTTACCTCTCAAAATATTCATACAAGACCCCGAGTTTCTGGTGATTATTCTAATTCATACGGTCAAGCAGTAATATATCTTTATGAGCATGCCATTGATAGGTTTTAGAAACTATTTAGTTCTGAGAGAACTAATAGGGATGATCAGGGCAACGCTATGTAAATAACAGACTGGCAGATGAATCTCTGTATTGAATTCTGTTGTAATCACAATTGATTTGACAGTCACTGGCTCTTTACATTGTTGTTGTCTGCTTATTTTTTGCTGAGTAATTAACACCTTTAACATGGCGCCGGGGTCAATTCTCGGCCAGTTATGCAACTTTGTTGAGGCATCGGCGTCACAGGGCGATCACGTCGGTTAGGTACGATGTGACTCATGGATACGCAGGACTATGGTTAGAAATATCAATAGCCCAATTGCATTGGTACTTTGGGGACCACAGAGACTGGGTAGGATGATGGCAATGTTGACAAGCGGTTTATGTGAGCACTTTTAGGGCTGCAAAGAGTAGGTACACTTTGACTACATTAGTCGCACGAATATTTCCTGTATTAATATTATTTATGAAGAAACCACCATTGCGTGGTTTTAGGATCCCGTGTGTCCGAAAGGGCCTCATTCTAGTGTGGACTGGGTAAGAAAATCATGATTGAGCCTTGATTTCATGCATTTGTGGAATTGTAATAATATGGTTTTGGGCACACGACAACTGGTGTGAGTGTAAGATATGAGATGGGCAGCGCACTGGTGTGACACTTATTGTGGGAAAGTCGTGACTTATGACTGGTGAAACATCCAAATATACAAAGACGACATAGGTCTCTGGTATGTGATATTTACCTCCCACATTTTAAGGATTATATATTTATATATATTAATATTTTTTAGGTCGTTTTTAGTGTTTTGGATTATCTGTTCACAAATAAAGAGGTAGTAAATTTTGTGAACACCCACATGGTCGATTAGTATTGTGGGTACATACTTTGAATTGAAATAGGGTCCCACTACATGTAGATTAGGTTTTTATGATCCTGATAAATTGCCATAGATCTTCATACATTAAAGAGGGCAAAACAATGTTGATCATTTGTGGAGGATAGAAAGGAACATTATTTCCCGGTATATCCCTTGTTGTTTCTATATATTAGCATGGACCCCCAGAATATAGTACTCTAAGCGAGGCACCTTAGTTCATTTTAATTTCATCTTCACCAGTCTACACTTTGTTAGCACTCAACTTACACATAGCTTCATTCACTGCAAACTAAGAAAAAGATCTTCGGCAAAGAGCCCCTATCCAAGGGCCCATTGGGTATTGCAGCGCCAGCGCAACGAGGAGCTAGTCGATGATGAAGCACGCCACCCTTTTTGGGTGGGTGAGGACTCTTGCTCCAATTAGAGAACACTCTCACTGACAGTTTCTTCACCTAAGAGCACAAATAGTGTCCACATTGTTTAGGATAGGGACAGCATACTTTATTATTTTCCACATGTTTATCGTTTGCCTGAATACGGTTAATGTTCTATTCGCCATATGACAAGTGCATTACAGTCACAAAACTGCACATAATGGTGGACGGGAGATTTGCAACATTGTCACGGAGTACCTTGTGACCCAAAAACTAATGCCCTTAGTAGTTTGGGATGAGGTCTTTAGGGAATGTAGGAGTAGAACGGACTTCCCAGGCATGTTTACCTTGGTTTTAAAGGTAGAACTGCTCACTCAGTTCGAGGAATCTAAACTCCGAGGCATCCTGGCCAACGGCTAGGGGATCGCCATATGGTGAAAATCCCAGGAAACATGCCTCATCCCCCTTCGAGCCTCCGTCCCTGGGATCCGTAGGAAGCCCTCCTGCAGGGCAGAAACGAACAAAACTAAACGAACGAAGAAGATAAGAAGCGAAGAACGGCGGAGACTGTACACCAACCTGAGGAAGGAAAACGGAAAAAGACTACAGGCCAGGGATCATCGTTGGCAAAAATCCCGCCGGTAGGAACAGGAATCAGTACCAGTGCTAATTGCGGGGTCCCACTGCCGCTCCCACTCTCCTGCGCCTTTGTGTCCAGATGGAGTGGGGAACGAAGAGGGTGAGGCAGCCATGCGGCTTCAAAAAGAACCCTCCCCCTTCTTCGCTGCCTGCTTGCAGACGGCCACCAACACCGCTGACCCTGCGCTCCCCACTCACCAGCGAGTGAAAGTGAATCTCTGTCCCACCGCAGAGTGAAAGCCAACACAAGCCAGGTCCAACTGTGCAGGCTAACTGCTGCTGCTTCTCAAGTCTCCAAGATGCCACGATCTGCAGGAACAGAGAATTATGAAACAGAGGCGGCCGTGTTAGAGGTGCGTAGACCTTCAGTGCGCGCCTCTTCTGCTTAACCTCCTCCGGCCGGCGATGCTGAACCGACCCTTGGTGAAGGGGGTGGTCTACTACGATTCCCCGTTGCCTGACACAGCTTGGGGCACGATGACTACATGACGCCCAACAGACTCTCGGTCAAGAGGGCGGTCTGCCTTAAATCCCAGATGCCTGGTGCAACCTGGGACACGGAGTCTACAGTCTGGCTTGATCCCCTGTGCAGCGCGAGATATACCTTCGGACTGATTGCATGCTCAGGGCTGCCGGCCGGGGCCTTTGGATCCATTTTGGATGTATTTCGAGATAACCAACCAGTCGATATCCAAACCTGAACTTAAGTAGTCAGCACCGGCATTGCATTTCATTCCACCCCGGTCTTGAACCTACACCACGGACTCGATAATTTATTTAATGCAGACATATGATACCTGTGTATACTTTTGGTTTACATCGTCGACTTGTACTTACACACCATGTTATACTATGCTTATATTCTCTGTGCTCACTTCCTGCCAATACCGACAGATTAAACTCACACTGTTAGTTTAAATCAACCCACCTGTGCTCTTTTTTTATGTTAATGCATTTTTATCTGTTTTTATTTTATATGCGGTTCACACAACTGTTTTTGACTTAGTTGGTGTATACAGCTGTTTGTACCTGTAATAGTAACTACCCCATATGTATCTTGTGTAACTTCTACTTGCCAACTATGTAAAGCGTCGGATACCTTTGGGTCAAGTTCGTGCTATGTAAAACTCATTAAATAAATAAATCCATCCTCCGACACCTAACTCAGAACTACAAACTGGAAGGAGTTAGATTTAGAACAGTGAGTCCATGACACTTTCCAAAGGTGCATGAAAGACGCATCTTCCTGAGCCTCATGTGGCTCTCATGGGAGCCGTTAATATTGCTTCCGTTTGCACGCGTTTTATTAATGTTTAGGACGTCGAGGCAGATAGCTGACAGGCAACAGAAATTGTATGCAAGTTGGTCAATGACTGGGTGAGAGGTAGTGCGATTTGAGATTCCTCCCTTTAGCATATGAATGTGATGGCCCTTGAAAGACCGCGGTATGTTCATCTAAGTGTTCTGCTGTGTTGGATTGGGCCTGTGGCTAGCAGTATGGGTAAGTGATTGAGTGTGGTGCGTGAAAGGCATGTAAAGTGGTTGTTGCCCTGACAAGGCTTTACGCAACAATTAACAATGTCTCAACAGGTATCAATTCAAGGTAGTTTAAGTATGCACACAATAGTTGTAAGAGAACAAGGGGATAAAAAAGGGAGGGAGACATCAATGGATTTGCAAAAATTGTTAAGAGCGGTTTTATATTCAGAATTGGATAAAACAAAGAAAAAAACACTGTTACATTTAATGACATGTAACATGTACCACTTGTGCAAGTTTGTGCTAGTGAAAACAGTGAACGGCGCAAAGTGACAGGTGTAAACCAGAGAGGGACGGCGCAAAGGAACAGTGATATATTATATACAAAACATTAGTAATTGTCCAATCTCAGTTAATCACTCGAAAACCATTTACAGGATTGAAGGACCAAAACACAGATGCGCCAGGTGAATTTCGCTAGCGAGTCAACGACGTTTCGACCTAATAAAAATGCAGGTCATCATCAGGACCAGGTTACATTTAATTTGAAGTGCTGCATAGGGCCCACCGGGAGGGCACGAGGGGAAAGCGCTGGTATCAGCGTCAGTATCAAACAGCAGGGGAAGGTTACTCAACGGAGTGTCCGCCAGGAATGGCTGGGTCCTCAAGGTGAACAAATTCAAGCTGAGTCGTCAAGGGCTGCAGAGAATAAAGCAACCACCGTCCTTGGATTGGGGCAAGCAGGGGAATCGTGTGCACGAAGTATCACAGGTCTCGGAGTTAATGCTGAGTAAATGATGGAGGTGGTAGAAAGAGAAGGGCCGGCGTCCAGGGTAACGGGCGTCCAGCAGCGTCCAACAGTTCAGGACGCGGAAGTGTTCCGCCAACAGCGACTGGAAGCGCAGAACACGAGCGGCAACAGCGTGTGTCCGTGCTGCTCTGTAGTGCCCGGAAAAACAATCAGTGAAAGAGGTTTACAGCACACTTCCAGTAGTCATAGGTTCAATATTCTGATACTGTTTATTAGTATTTGCTCTTTGAAGCTAGCACGTCTGGACATACCAAAAACAACTGGTGTAAGTCTGTACTTTCCGTAGGTGATGGACACAAAATGAACAATAACAATCCCTCACGTTTCTGAGAACTGAAGAACATGGAGTGTCCAGGTTGGTGTAACTTGCATTGATCGCACTCACTTTTCCATAATGCTGTGTAACCTTTAAACTTTGCCTAAGTGGCTAAGATCAAGCATTTTCTTTACATTTTGTAAGGGAAAGCTCTGGAATCTGTGGGGATCCACAGATTTCCAACCACCCATCGTTTCCACATGTCTCCACATAAAAATGGAACTCAGCTTGTGTGGGCGGGCCTAGCGTTCGTGGTAGGAAAGGACACAAAACGCAAGATGGTTGTGTTTTGTGCACTTCCAGATTTCAAAACATTTCCTCATAGAACTGAGGAAAATAGGTGTTTTAACCAAAGAGGTTTGCATGGCATTGTGGGTAAGAAAACACTGTGGGATCCATGCGAAGAAAACCATGCTGGACTCCCCCGGGTGTCTAGTTTTCAGAAATGTACAGGTTGATAAGTTTCGTTGGGTGCCTGCTGAGTTAGGGCTCACAATTCACAGCTATCCAAATGCCAAAAAAGGTGGGGTTTGACTGGAAAAAATTTGACCACTCCATGTTGCGTTTAGGACCTTTTCCTTTCGCGGGCATTAGGCCCACCAACAAAGCGAGGTACCATTTTCAGCAAGAGACTTGGGGGGAGAGGGTTCTGGGTTTTAGGAAATCTGTTGCTCCTGGCGCTTTCCAGAACTTTCCTTCACAGAACCGTGAGGAAAATTAGTGCTTTTAGCCAAAGTTTGAGGTTTACAAGGGCTTCTGGGTAAGACAAACCATGTTAGAACCACATAAGTCACACTACCCCGGATACTCAAGTGTGTCTAGTTTTCAGAAATGTATGGGGGTGAGAGTTTTTCCTGAGTGACGGGTGATGCAGGTCCCGAAATCTGCAGCTTTCCACATTCCATAAAAAGCATGGATTCTACTGGGTGAATTATGATGTATCCAGGTTGCAGTTTAGGGCGTTTTGTGCCGCAGGCACAAGGCCCAGCAACAAGTGGGGTACCGTTTTTATTCGGGAGAAGTGTGGGAACACAGAATAGTACAACATTTGTTATTACCAATTTGATTTCTCTGCATTTGTGCCTTTCAAATGCAAAGAACACACAAATGCAAGCCTGTGTGAAAGAAGACATTTAGCAAAATGCCCTTAGAATCACATGCTCGTATGGGTACCCACAAATTCAGAAGTGTATAAATAACCACTGCTCCTAAACCCAGTGCCGTGGTGTACATTTCAGAAATACGCAGGCTTCCTTCATACCCATTTTTCCCTCTTATTTTCCCAAATGACATACTCTGTACACAATGAAAAACCATTGTAAGGTGCAGCTCATTTGTTGGCTCTGGGTACCTCGGGTTCTTGAAGAAACCTATATATCTCAGCAGCCGGAAGGGTCTAGCAGACTTAACAGTATATTGCTTTTGAAAATCGGCCACCGTGTCAAGTAGTTAAGTGCAAGAACAATTATTGCTTTCTTTCTACACTTCCCTCAGCAAGAAAGTGTTTTGGGAAAACGACGAGAACTTCCCTACTTCTACTATGCATGAGGGAAATAAGATGAAAAGTCTTCTGGACATGGCATATGAAACTGCACAGACGCAGAGAAAGTTCAGTTTTCTTATATTGAGGTTAAGAACACAGGAGTGCAGGCAAAGATAGCTCAAAACTCAGCTTCTAGGTTTGCTCAAATGCCTTGCAGACTTGCTTGGCCACTGAACTGACAGGAAGCGGTCGGACCGGCTTATAAAAACCGTACGGTGCCCATGAGAAGACGTTGAGGGCGTGTAATTCCTAGCGGGTGGAGGAGATAACTGCTTTAAACGTGGTGGTGCCCAGCATAAAACGAGAAGATTCGGGTTTTCAATAACATAGTGTACCGGACATCATCTTGTAGGAGTTACATTCCCCTTGAAAGTACTGCATTTAACAAGGGACCACACACCAGAGACATAACGCCTGTGAGAGGCGCTGTTGTTTCCTTTACCCTTGTCCTGATGAGGCCCGGAAGGAATAGGGGCTGAAACGAGTCAACAGTTTACGCTTGGAGGAATCCACTAAAAATTAAGATTAATAATTGTATTTAAGTGGAGATGCACATGTATAAAATGTTTGAGGAGGTGTAGAGAGACCTCATGTGTAGATAGGATTACCTCACAGTGTATTGCCATTAATGAGGGTGCGAACACTGGCACTAAAAAACTGGGGTTTAGGTAATAATATATATATGATTGTATGTACATATATGTGTAAAATGTCTTTTGTCATTGTTTTTGTCTATGTTTAATTTTTTCTACAAAATATAATAAAGAATTATTCCAACAAGGAAGTTATAGTGGTATGTGGTTTTTGATGAACTAAAAATTGGAGACGGGACAATGTACCATTGATAGGGCAATTTGATGTACCCTATGGCTAGTAGTTAGATATCCATTCCTCCACATTACCATTGTGTATAATGTGTTGTTTCTTAGCCCAGGTAGTGGAGGGTGATTTGGGCAAACCCCTTTGATTCTGTAATGTTAAGTCTGAGACAGAAGAAGCAGAGGCTTGTCTGAAGGAGAACCAGACAAAGAAAGTGGTGGGTTGAATCTAGAAAATTGAAACATTTTTCAGTTTTTGATTCCTAGACAAAAATGCCCTAGGCCTTTGGAAATCATTGGTGAGATAGGTGCTGCTGCAAGTTCTCCTGGAGGCTTCAATGGCTCCGAGATGGAGCCCATCTTAGAATGCCTCTAAAGCATTAAATGCTATGTGGGGGCCCCATAGCAAGAGACCCAGGTTGACTAAAACATGACTGGGCTGGTGCAGCAAAAAATATATAAAAATAGGAAAAGAAAGCAAGATTGGAGCTAAGGAAACAAAAACTCAAGTAATAGGAGTCATTCAGTGATATCTGTCAATGTGAATTGAGTTCCAGACAAAAGGGAAACAAGAGTATTTTATGACGTATGTCCACAAATAAAAGCTGACATAAGTCTCCTTGAGGATACATACTTTACCAGGGCTAATTTATTGATCAGAACATATTTGATTCATTAGACAACATTTGCAAATGTGACCACAACTGTAATGGGTGCAAGAACAGTTATTTTAAAAAACTCAACTCAAATGGATATCAGTACTCCTACGAGTGTGCCATTACAGCTACACAATACAGTTTCTGAATCTGCATAACGTTACTCAAACATTTACTTTTGGCATATTATTATAGTTTCAGTGAAATTAACCTAGCTCTTTACAGGAGAAAATGCTTGATGTTTCTAGCTTTCCAACATCTATAATTGTAGAAGAATTTCTGATGTTCCCTTTTTGTCAATTTGGACAAGATCGCTAGTCCAGCTGTGTTAACAATGTCCATAACAGGGGAGCTAACATTCTTGGTTTTAGAGGAAGTTTGGCGATTGCCCATGGAGATTTAAAGGTTTAATTTATTTGGTAAAAAGGAACAAAAGTTAGGCGAACGCAGATTACTTTCTGGCTTCTAAAATGGAGAACCACACGAGCTGACATTAAAACCATTCACCTTCTGTGCTCATCTGTTTGCTTGGGTCGGGTAAATAGGAGATATCCAACCGGACGGATTGGTCTCTTCTTTGAGAACTCACCTTTGTAAAGGAAACATCCGGCTGATTATTCTGTTTTTTGGAAAACAAAGTCTTAGCCACACAATGATTTCTCTGTGATGCCTTCAGGACTTTTATAGAGTGTTTTATAACAGGACAAGATAAGACAAATAGCAGGCAGATAAAAAGGAATTAGTCACACTAGAATGAGAATCAGTCCTGGCTCAAACAGAAGTCCCCATGCCTCCCTGAAAGATTATTATTTTGTGGCATCCTTGCAAATCATACAAGACCAGGTATCTTAAATAAGGGTGGCATAAGAAGTGGCTAACTAACAACGCTGCAATGATGCTTGAACAAAATGGCAAAATCAGAATGATTCTAGCAAGGGAACCTATACTCCAAAGTCAGAATCATATTACACTGACATTTGACACTGTGTGACTAGCTCAATAATATTGCTAACATGTTAGGGAATTTTTATAATGAATTGAACAGTGAGGATGATATACCATAGGCACAAGTGGTGATTTTTTTTTTTTTTTTTACTCTGGAATGTCTTTCAGGGGAGCAAGAAGACTGTCTTTTGGCTGGTCCCATTGACTCGGAAAGAAATGTGGCGTGCTGTTATGGCTCTATTTTCTGTTAAGCAGATTAATAAAATCCTTCAGATGAGACCCGTTTGTTGGCCGATAAGCTTGTCAAAAAGCCAGTTAAAAGAGGGAGGTGTGGGGATGTCAACGACTGGCTAAGTATGTAGCATCCTTTAATGAAGTTGGTTACCCTCCTTCAGCATCGTTTTTTTCTCTCCAAATTTTGCCTTGTTTTCTGGGTAAAGAATACTTAAGAATTTGAAAGGCCAGATAATTAAAATGATCTATGCAGATAATGCTACATGAGTAACTTGCCTGAGAATGTGGGCAGGTATGAAGTTAGGAGATTTGTTCTTTCCTAATTCTGAAAATGACTACCTGGCAGCCTTTGCATTAAAACTGAGAAGATTCTTGGCTAATGGGCTGTGGTTTGGGCTGTGATTTTTCCAATGAAGAAGGCTGGAAAAAGATTGAGGAATACGTGAAATTCATGTTAGGCCTAATTCGGGGGAGGGGGAATGCTCTTTTCACTACATACCACTATGGTTGCACCATTTTACAATTTGTTACTCTTAGGCACAAATTCAGAGTCTGTCAGAGTTTTTGACCCATGCACAAAACTCCTGTTTGCGTAGGGGCCAGAATTCCAAGTTGGGTTGCATTTACAGAACCTTTTATTAAATTACATTTCCGTAAGTCAACCCTGCCATAATTAGCAGGGTAAAATAAAATGGTATTCAGCAACACATGCAAATTTTGGTGCAGTAAATTCCCAAATCTGCAAACTATTCCCCGAGCTACGACAAACTTGAAATCAGGCTTTAATTATCTATGCAATATAACCAAGCAGTGGGCAACTACTAGAGAAATGCCCAGCTTTGATGTGTTACATGAGCTAAATAATGCACTAAATGTAAGAATGCTGTGGTTAAATTTAGGCATCGGTGTACCTCTGATGGGTTGCCATTGAGGGCAAAGAGAGTATCTCAGGGCAAACCTTTCCAAGCTTACTGGTGGCAAAAGTATAACTTGCCTACAAGTGACATTCTTCTGATGCCTCAAGGAAGATGTATTGGGCCCCTAAAATGGTTTAGTAATTTAGCAAGAATATGGATTTCAGAGTGCAGAATTTGGAAAGAGTTACAGACAGCTAATGAATTATGAAATTTAAAAAAACAAGTTGTGATTCAAGTGCGAAATATCAGTTGAAGCACTATGCACTTTTGCATGTTTCCCATGGTAAATACGGTCTCCCAATTTCTACGTAGGTAATGACTATTTCAAATTTTGTATCCCCATTTTACAGTGATCTATCCCCTAGCAAAAATATTTATGCCATGAACAGTTATTCTTTGCCCAAAGAACAAATACTTCTCAATGGGGTTGGTGCACTCTCCCTTTGGCAAACAAAGATATTCCCTAGTACGGTGGCCCTTTCCCTGAGCAAGAATGCTTCTGTCTGGTGTCACCCTCACCTGCCGGCAGACATGCTCTTCTTCAAAAGGGTGCCCCGCTCTCCCTAGCAGTAAAGTTTCTCTTGTGTGCTGGTACTCAGTGCTATCAACTAACACTGACCTATCTTTACATTATTTGCCGTGAGCAGAAGTCTCTTTTTTTTTTTTTTTTTTTTTTAGTATTTCTTTATTGGCATTTAAGCAACTTACAACCTTTAAGTTACATACAGCGTACCTCGATAGGTAAGTATCACACGGACTAGACCAGTCCACATACAGTGTTAAACAACATTACAGTAAGCAAGTATCTTTCAGTTACGCCAACTTGCGTTTTATATCCATGACAACTATACAAGTGCCCAACAACCCCGATCCCACCCCCACCCATCCTCAAATTACCAGTAACTTTTCAGCGTCACCTTCCCTTTTACAATGCCCACATTTCTTTCGGGACTTGGCGCTCACTACATAGCAACCACACTTTCTAACGAGGTACAATGCGTCATTGTCAGTCTTGTGGGGGAGTGCTCATAGGTGGTGTTATCGGCGGAGTTTGTAGTTCCTTTAAATCTGCCAGCATGGCCGCCCACGCCCGCAGATCGTCCTCCAGTTTTTCATCCCGTCTCACTCTCTTCATTCTGACTGATTCCGCCGCTGCCCATTCACCCAAATCTTTCACCAACATCTCAATCTTCGGAGGAGCCGTGCCCATCCATGATATAGCAATTCGCCTTTTGGCCAATGCCAACCCAAGCATTACAAACCGCCTGCTTAGTTTCTTTTCCTTTGGGGCCGGCAGGAGACCCAGCAGCACCTCCCGTATTACCTTTGGGCACAGACCACCCCGTCGCCTCCTGTATTTTCCCCAGGACCGAGGTCCAATACTGAGACAGCCTCGAGCACATCCAAACCATATGCAGAAAATCCGCTGCAGCAGCACCACATCTGGGGCAACTATCAGCTCTGGTCGGGCAGATTCTGCTAAGTGTTTTGGGGGTGAGGTATGCCTGGTGTACAAAATTATATTGGACTAGTTTAAATCTGACATTCGAATTGACAGCTTTGACCCCTTTGTGTACTTTTATCCAGTCTTTTTCGGACAGGGGCTCCCCCAGTATCTCCTCCCACCTACCCTGAACCGGAAGGGGTGCACTGGTCAGATCCTCTCGTAACGCTCTATACAGGTGCTTGATGAAGCGCCTCTCCTGCGCCATATATAGCATAACATGTAACACCCTGGTTTCCGAAGGCTCAGCAGAAGTCTCTTCTATAATACTATTCTCGACTGTAGCATGGTCCCATATTTCCCTAGTAGGAGGGTGCTTACTTTCTTTCACTGCTCATGTTCTCTGCCTTACAACAATTCAGCATTAGTATGGCTTACCTCTACGCTTCCCCTTTTTGATCCTCGATTGCGCTGTTCCTTGTTCTGCTGCAACTGATTGCATCAGGCCACGTGAGGTCTGGCTTGTTGCTGGCTGCTCAAGAGCTCTGGCCTGTGGCACTGATTTTTCATGTTTTACTTCCCAGTGGCGTCCGGTTTGTTCATTACTCCTTAGAACATCCTTCAGGACTCTACCAAATAGTTTGTTGCCAGGGCGGTTTAACATAAGAGAGCGTTTTTCTGGGGGACGATCACTCTTGGATGTCAGCTCTGGAACCTCAGCAGTGTCATGCTCTGTTCTGAATGAGGAATAATCCTCTTCTTTTCTTTTCTGTCCCTTTACAAGCATGCTAGGTGGCTCTGATGGGCTGTCCCTCACCTCTTTTTCCAGTTTCACAGATGGTCTTGTCTGGAATGCCTGTCCTGAGGGGGAAAGGCCAGAAGAACTGGAGAAACATACAAAGCTGCTACCAGCACTTGCAAATGATGCTTTGGGGGGTTCTGTTTCTACCTCACATTTTTTAGTTGGCAAAGAGAATGAAAAGGCAGGTGCTTGAGTCCCACTGGGTACTGGCTTGGAGAAGTTGGCAGTGTTTCCAGTGTTCGTGCTGAGATTGGTTGATTGAGAGGTAAAACTGATTGAGGTAATACCTGCAGGTGTATTGCTGACAGGCTGTGAAAATGTGAAAGACTCTGGGGTTATCTGTGCCTGGGCTTTTTCAGGCTCAGGTGATGCTCCAAAGATAGGTTTAAATGTTGCACTCTCCAGTGGTTTAAATGTGAACTCTGAAACTCCTCCACTTGTTCCTGGGGTTTTTCCAATACTAGAAGGGGCAGAAAATGTTGAAATGCTCGACGGCTTGTAACCGAATCCCTGGTCACTTGCACTAGAAGAGGTGCTTGCAGCTGTAGTTGCTGTAGCCAGTGGAGTGACTTGCTTAATTCCAGATGGTGATGGATGTGTGAATCCAAGAGGTTGTCCAAAGGTACTGGGCTTGCCAAACACAGATATTGGCTGGGAGGCAGCCTGGTTTATTCCGGATGATTGTGAAAAGGCTTGCTCAGTTCCCCCACTGTCCTGGCCAAGAACCCCACTGTTAGGTCTAACGCCACTGGTTTGCCCAATACCCCCACTAGCTGGCCCAAAAAGACTGGAGTGTCTCAGCACAGGAAGATTCTGTCCAAAAGAAGTGCCTTTTGAAGGAGACCCACTACTTGGCCCAAAACTAGAAGTCGTTCCACCTGTTGCACTATCTTGACCAAAGCCAGTGGTCTGTTTGTCAACTCCACTGCCTTGTCCAAAAGCAGAGGTCGTTGCAGGAGATTCACTAATCTGCCCAAAAACAGAGGTTCTTTTATTTTGTGCAAATAAAGGTGCCTCCCCAGAACTTACACTATTTTGTCCAAAAAGAGATATTTGCCCAGATGTTTCATTACCATGTCCAAAGCTAGAGGCTGGTCCAGTGACCCCTGCCCCATGTCCAAAAAGAGATGTCGGTCCAGGAACACTGGCTCCCTGTCCAAAGGATGGGTTACTTCCAGTTACCGCAGTACTCTGTCCAAATGAGGATGGCTGACCAGATGATCCACTGCTTTGACCAAATGAAGAGGGTTGACCAAACTGAAAAGGTTGCTGTGCCTGGAATACTCCAGTTGAACTGCTGGAAGTTGTTGGGAAAAATCCAAACTGTTGCCCACCAAAGGCATTGTTTGCTCCTTGCTGCTGCCCACCAAATGTACTGCTTGCTCCAGATTGAGATGCACCAAAAAGATTGCTTGTACCAGACTGTGACCCACCGAAGGTACTACTTGCTCCAGATTGCTGCCCACCAAAAGTACTGTTTGAGCCAGATTGTGGTAACCCAAAGAGATTGCTTGATCCAGACGGTGGCCCACCAAAGGTACTGCTTGTTCCAGACTGCTGTCCACCAAAGACACTGCTTGCACCAGATTGAGATGAGCCAAAGAGACTTCCTGCTACAGACTGCTGCCCGCCAAAGGCAGTGCTTGCTCCTGACTGTTGTCCACCAAAAGAACTACTGGCTCCTGGCTGGTGTACACCAAAGATATTGCCAGCTCCAGAATGCTGTGATCCAAATGGATTACCTGTATTCATCTTGCCTGCATGGACTGGCAAGTAATTTCAAGAAAGGAAGTGCCACAGGAGAGTTCAATATCAAAAATATTCTTTCCTAAAAGACAGAAAATAGAGTTTCAATTGTTGGCAAAGTAGCTTTATAATAAAAATCACTGAAAACTTATTGAAACGTAAACATTTTCATTTTTATTTAAAGAATACAACATAGAAGGTGGGCGTTATCACCTTGTAAATTAAAAGCCAACTTGACCCTCCCTCAACAATCTAACACTCCCCTTTAAATTCTGACCATCGCCCACACTCTGGGAAATGTTTAACAGATTGCAGGATTCTCTTATGTCTTGCAGCATTACATGTACAGGATGCACTCAGCTCTTCTTCAAAAATGTTCGGTTGCGCAAGTTAGCATGTCAACTCTATAAATAAAATGTGAGGAACTTTACAATGGAGAACCACATTCTTCCAAATTACCTGGGGTATCCTGCTTATCTTGATATGCCCATAAACCTATAATGGTCCGCCTTAAGTCCAGACATGTTGGAAAATGTGTGTGTATCCATGCAAACGAAATCTTGCACACCAAATGCAATGTTATTGACCTCACCTTTGATGTAACGGATGACTTCACAAATGACATACATGATCTGACCTGGCTTTTCGAGCAGTAGCAGCATTCCCCACCCCAGCGCCTTGAGACCCTCACGGGTGAGTAGTGCGCTTTACAAATGATATGATTGATTGATTGATCTCACTAATGACACATTACCTTACTATTATGAATGACTGAACTATGGATACAGTATAATGTTTGTGCCTCTGTAACTTAAAGATGTTGTGTAAAGCCCTCATTTATTGTAATAAACATTGTGAGCATTTGTAGAGTTAGTAATGGTTTGCATGGGGATCCCGTTACTGATTGTAGGAGGGGGCAGGACCACAAGCCCTGGCAGTCTCTTCAGCCATTGCCGCCAGCATCCTGCGCCTGGAGGCGCATAAATCCAGTGGCCGGGCCCCG
Source organism: Calotriton arnoldi (assembly GCA_963921515.1). NCBI lineage: Eukaryota > Metazoa > Chordata > Amphibia > Caudata > Salamandridae > Calotriton > Calotriton arnoldi. The sequence continues at coordinate 955,695 of CAWUFW010002144.1, read as the reverse complement.
CAGCGCAGGAGCCCGTTACTTATTGTAGGAGGGGGCAGGACCACAAGCCCCAGCAGTCTGTGCAGCCGTTGCCGCCAGCATCCTGCGCCTGGAGGCGCATAAATCCAGCGGCCGGGCCCCGCTTTGCGGGATGCGGGCGGGCGCGACGGGCCCATCTGCGCCAGTCAGAGCCCGGAAGAGGCTGGGCTGGGCCCCCCCTCTTGGCTTTTTACTTTTGGAGAAGCTCGCTGTACAGTCCCCACCTCAGCTTCCAACTCCACCCAGCTTAATCACCAAACTATCAAGGTCTACGGCAGGCAGAAACTGTAACAGAGGACCTCGTCTCCGATTAGCAAAGCACGGCCTCTGGTTTTAAATCTTCTTTCTCTCTTTTGTATCCCACCAACGGCATCTAGCAGTTTGCCTCCCCATTTGTTCCTCTACTTCCCTCTCTAACTAGCTGGAGTGTTGGTGGGTTAGCTTTTGGGAGGTGTCTGCACTGTACCACCATTCAAGCATCAACCATGGGGAAACGGACCTGCTCCGGTAAATCACAAGATGTGCCTCATGCACTTCCCTCCTCCATACCACCAACCTCAATTGACAGGATGCTACAGAGGGCTATAGGCGTGGTAGTCACAGAAATAGAGCTCACTGAAAGACGCTTGTCATTAACTCCAGTTCCTCGCCGCTCTTCGATCGACCCATTTCCCCCCCAAACTGCACCAGTTACCCCCGTCATCCCTGCTAGAGTAACCGCTCCCCTACTATCTCCGCAAGTTGTATGCAACGAGAGAGGAGCTGTACCTAAAGGGGGGTTTGGTAACCGGCACACAAAGAATGGAAATCATAAACAAGCAACCAGGTTGGGGGCAAAAAGAAAGAAATTCAAAGATGGGTCTTCCAAAAGCAGAGAGCAACTGGACGATCCAACTTTGAACTTGGGATGTACTGCCAGCACACGAACGGACATGGAATACCCAGTCTGGGTGACGAACCTGATGATGGACATATAGAGCCAGTTAGATCTATTGTAAGGGAAGAGCTTGCTCCTCTGGCTGAACGCATGGACAAACTAGCGACACTGTGGGAAAGCAGGGTTGGAAACAACAGTGAAAGTCACACCCAAGCCATAGTGAGGGGAAACGACTTCAGCTGTCAGACAGACAACTTTAGCATGACACCCATAGCAAAGCCACCTCCACTGCATGCTCAAGACTCCACCACCATCTTGGGCTCTAGGAGTGCTAGCTATGAGACTAGGAGCAATGAACCAGCACAACACAAGAGGGGTACAAAAATAATTTGCACACACATAGGCCCATGCCAGGTAGAGAGGGTATTGGGGGCGAGGGGGACACAGAGGGTAGGGATGAAGGGGGTAGTCTTCCTATCATAAATCTGCCTCCCACCTCATCTCCGTATGTAAATCATATTGACATGTGTACCTGAAATGAAAAGTGGCCAGAGGGAAACCCAACTTGATCTGAGGAACAAATATTTGTTCTGGTTGGCGAGGCATAGACAGCTCGCCTATGATCGGGCAGGGGAAATCCTCATGGTCCGCAGAGTCAGCTGGGTGGGCAGCAGACAAAAAGATAAGCAAGGGGACTGTGTAGTTATTAATTTAAAAAAAACCTTGACCGTCCGTAGACTTTTAAGCAAGAAACCTTGTAGCCAGGAACTAGCTACGGTGATTAGGCCCTTTGCGTTGGGCTATTTTTACACTCCTGGTCAAACGCCACTTAGGGCTCATAACAGCCCTGAGTTGGGCATGTGGTCTCAAGACCAACGGTTTCCGGGCCAATGGCATCAACCCCCCAGACTCTTGCTATTCAACGTACCTGTAGCCAATAGATTTGGGGTCTTGGAAGAAATAGATTGACAAACAATGATACAAAATCCAGCTTGGTTGATTAACAGCCCTAGGGTTCCTAGGGAGACAGAAGAGCACACCATTGACCAGTGTAGCCAGATCACCCACTATGGGCCAGGGGAAGAAAAAGCTGGTAACACATTGGATTCTTTTATACGCTCCCCTGCAACACGAGTCTTGACTAGTGTATTAGGAAAAACAGCAGACCCAAGCCCCGTTCCCCCAGGCAACACTACACAGCGTGGAGGAGCCACACTAAGGCTGGCAGAGAAGCACCCTAGTGCCCATATGAGGGAAATTCAACCCCCCAAGCCCCACACCTATGCAGATAATAAAGAAATAAGTAAGGAATTAAACAAGCTGAGGGTTCTATCCTGGAACGTTGCTGGCCTGAAAAATAAGTTGAACTGCCCCGATTGGGGGCTTTTTGTGGACCAATACGACGTATGTATGTTCCAGGAAACGTGGGCACGGGAAGATGCATTGCGGATGGGGTTTGCGTCATTTAATGTAGCCGCCACTCTGAGAGGAAGGGGCAGACCATCTGGGGGCCTTTGTATATGGGTGGGTACACACTTGGGTTGCACGGTTGAGCAGTTGAAATCTTCTTCCAATGATATCCAGTGCATATCACTCACTTTCCCCTCAAAGATTAGAATTGCCTTCATTAATATCTACTCTCGGCCCGTAAGTCTCAGCCAAGAATCTCCGACTATTATCCAATTGGGTCTCTTTATTCCCACAATCACCACAAACATATGGTTGATTGTAGGTGGGGATTTTCATTGCCAATTTGAGCTCCTCATTGATCCCAACGATGAAACCCTCTGCGAAGAAGACTTGCGTTGGGCAATCCCAGAGCCACAAATCTCGTCAATCAGGGCATGGTCCCCGCTAGCACTCCAGATAAATTCACTTACATTAAACCACTCCCTAAGAGCATGTAATGGCCGCACAAACTCTGACACACCAGGGAAGTTAACATTTAACAGAGTTGGTCAATACTCCCTGTTGACTATATCTTAGTGGAAACCAGGGTATGGCATAGGGTTGTCGATTTTGCTGTCTTGCCTCGGCACGACAGCGACCACAACGCTCTGACCATGGCACTAGAGTTGCCGGAAGTGGGGAATCATTTGGCTCCCAGCATTCCACCTGATGATAGACTAACACTTCCCAATAATAGGAGAAGAATACAGTGGGCGGCAATCCAACACTCCCCTGATAAACTGGCCTTCCTATACTCAGCCATCATCCCGACTTTAACGGATATGGGAAACACCATAAGCGTAGATGGCATATTATCCCCCCTAAACAGAGTTGCAGAGCTCCATATAGTACTGACATCTAAACTGGCCGAAATATTCTTTCCAAAAGGATCTTCTAGGGGGGAAAAAGGACAATGGATCTTGGTTTGATGGTAGTTGTCGACTGGCTAAGCGGGCTTTGATAGATGCCATCAAAACCAAGGATAGGTGCCAAATTAAGCAAAATACGGCACTCTATAGAGATAGCATCAGCCAAGCAAAAAAGACATGGGAACTGGATAGATGGGATACACTAAAAACTACCCTATCAAATAAAGATCTGAAGACATTCTGGGGCATAGTCAGTACAGGCTGTAGTGAAGGGAAGTCAGCTATAGAGCCAAACATAGCGGCAGACACATGGAAATCACACTTCCAGGCTTTATACACCACCACGGAAGTAGAGGATCCCAATGTTGAACCAGTAACAACCTCCTTACAGATTACTTATAAAGAGGCCCCCGAGATAACCTTGATTTAAATAGCAAACGCCATAAGCAAGTTATCCCCTGGCAAAGCTCCAGGGCTTGACAAGATACCAGGTGACCTTTTCCAGGCGCAACCGAAAATATGGGGACCCTATCTATGGGTATTATTTAATGCTATTCTGCAGGGAATGGCGATCCATGCAACCTGGGCTGGTGCAGAAATTCTCCCAGTATTCAAAAAGGGTTCCCCATTTTTGCCCACAAATTACAGACCCATCAGTTTGATTGATGTAACCCAGAAAATATTTGCACGGGTACCATTGGATCATCTCCAGGTTTGGATGGACAATCATGAAATCTTGAGTCCGTATCAAGCCGGATTTAGGAAAAACATCTCCACCCTTGACCAAATATATAGACTCCAACTTTTATATTGAAAAACGGTGACATTAGAGAGTGGTAGTCTGTATCTAATATTTGTGGACCTAAAAACGGCCTTCGACCTGGTACCCAGGGGCAAACTATGGGTTATACTTAGTGATCTGGGGGCCCCTACCTATCTTTTATGCATGCTTATGAGATTGCATGAAGGCAACTATGTGCAAATTAGGTATGGGAAACATGGTGAACTTACCTTTCCACTCCCAGTTAATAGAGGAGTAAGACAGGGGTGTGTGCTCGCACCTACCCTGTTTTGCTTATTTATCAATGCACTGGTCGATCAACTCACCGAGGTGAAGGACAACGATGCCCCGAAGCTGGCACATAGGAAAGTGCCAGCAATGATGTTTGCTGACGAAAACCTTCTGCTTTCGAAGTCACCCATGGGTATCCAGAGGATCCTCGATAGTTTTGATGCCTTCTGTAAAAACAGGGGGCTGAGGATTAACACACAGAAGACTACATTTATGGTATTCAATCCAGTCAGTACGACACGCTCTAATCCCTGTTTGAATGGAATCATGTTAAAGCAAGCCTTAAGCTAGCACAGACAACGGGGGGGTTGGCAAAGCTATATAGGAATTCCTTCCCTAAACCAGCTGGGCCAATAGGTGAGATCTATAAAGTGCAAGCATGGGGTGCTTCAATGTATGGGGCAGAATTATGGGGGCACTGCTTTTCAAGAAACATGAATAAGACAGAGAACAACTTCATGAGGCAGCTATTTGGTCTTCCGCCCAGCACTTCACTCACTTCCCTACGTTTGGACTTAGGAATTAGACCAATCACAGATGAGATTGGTCTCAGACCTCTAACTTTTTGGCGTCGTCTGTGGGCAATCCCAGAACTGGCTGCTTACAGGGCAGAGTTAAAGGAGGTATTGAGACTTCCGGGCGCAGGAAAAATAGCATAGTTTGTTTATGTCAAGGATGCATTCCGTACTTTGGCGAGATCGAGCTTATGGAGCAATCCTAATGAAACGTGCCCTGTAATTTCAAAAACTGAATTGGTAAGATGCTATAGGGTGGGCAAACTTGCTGAATTACAGGAGAGCTCAGCAGTTGAATCCTTAACTGCCAACTTTATGAGAATTAAGGACCAGTACACATTAGAGTCTTTCCTGGATGATATCCAACCAGCTCTTGCCAGGAAATTATATATCCAATTTAGATTTGGGACCCTACCGCTGCATGCATTTTCAAAAAAATGGTCTGGCACCACGCCACCCCTTTAGGGTGTCCCACCTGTAATTGTGAGGTAGATTCAGAGCTACACATTTTCTTTTTCTGCCCAGGCTACAAAATAGCCAGGCAGCGCTGGCTAATCCAGAAACATAGGGTCCGAGCACTGTGAAGATGTATTTAGGATCTTGATATATGACACCCACCCGCCAACTGTATATGCAGTGTCGCGATTTTTAATGTCTATGTGGTGTGCGCACAGGTTGTCCTTTAAGTCCACCTCTCGGTCTTAGGCTGATGTATTGCTTTTTTCCTCTTATGTGGTTTTAAATTTAATTCCTTCTAAATAAAAATATAAAGCTAATCTTGTTTACAATCGACCTCTAGATGTTAGTAATATCATGTATGTTGTGACTTTTGTGACATTGGTTTTTATGTTTGAATTTCTTTTTATTGGTTTTCAGATCAAGCATACAACATACAAAATTAAGAGTGATTCTGTATTTTTCGCTATGTGCCCATCAGGCGGGCTGGCTGAGGTGAGAAACAAGAAACAACAAGAAAAGGGAAAACATGAGAATAAAACCCCCCTCCGAACCCCTTCCCCCTCCTCCTTTAAAGTCTAAGGCGTGTACAATAGGTACCTCCAGGCTCGTTCCCCAACCTTAGTTATCTGTCCCTATAGGGCGTGCGACCGGAGGGTTGCCGCGTCGTCTGTTGATGCAGTTTGTGGTGGATCTGCTAGGCGCAGCAGTCTCAAATATTTTGGGCAGGTGAGTTCTGTGAACTCCGAGGCTAACAACGTCAGGAAGGGCTCCCATAGGTCTTGGAAGGAGGTGTCACGATTCACTCCCTTTGCTCTCATTCCCACCACCAGGGGGCCGAATTGTGGGGCTTTCCAGTATTCTAATATGCTTCCAGACACTCCCCTGTATGCATATCCTGACTTCCAGGCATTTGGACATCATTTAGGAATTGACATCCATTCCCAATCCATGCCGGGTTTTGTGGAAGCCAGTCTGCTCATGCTGGAAACTCCATTACCTATAATCCCCTGCTCACTGCTTTGTCTCCACCCCTGCAGGCCAAGGATGGGTGGAGGAATTGAGTTCACCTGTGGCTGGCTGCTGCTAGCCTGCTCACACCTGATGCGCATGAGTACTGTGAGCTCTTTTAAGCCCCAGCTCCCTTCAGCCCAGTGTTGGTCATTGTAGATGTATACCGGTGAGGCCGATCCTTGTTTCCAGTGTTTCCTGAGCTTTTGATATTCCTTGATTCCTGAGCTATAGCTATTCCTTGTACCTGAATTAGCACTGCCTGCAGTGCTACCTTGTTTCCTGAGCTATAGTTATTCTTTGTTCCTGGGCTTCAGCTATTTCTTGTTCCTGATTTGCACTGCTTGCAGTGCTCTCGACGCCTTGTTTCCTGAGCTGTAGCCATTTCCTTGAACCAGTACTGCCTGCAGTGCTACCTTGACTCCTGAGCCTTAGCATTCCTTGTTCATGAACTGCAGCAGTTTCCCTTCTCCTGAACTAGCACTGCCTGCAGTGCTACCTTGACTCCTGAGCCTTAGCATACCTTGTTCCTGACCTGCAGCAGTTTCCCTTCTCCTGAACTAGCACTGCCTGCAGTGCTACCTTGACGCCTTAGCATTCCTTGTTCCTGACCTGCAGAAGTTTCCCTTCTCCTGAACTAGCACTACCTGCAGTGCTACTTTGACTCCTGAGCTTTTGCTCAATTCTTGTTCCTGCCCCAGCACTGCCTTCTATGCTACTTTGTTTTCTTGATTCCTGAACCTGCACTATTCTAGTATACCCTTGTAGCCTCCCCTTCTGTATATCCTTTTCCAGTCCCTGCCTTTCTTCCCATTTCCTTGGGCCCAGTTCTAGTTTGCTGTCTTTCTATTTCTGCTGTCTTGCTTCTGTTACCTTGTATGTTTGTTACCTGCTTTCTGCCAAGTGTGCCCTGTGATTTCCTTCCTTTCCTGTTAAGCACTCCTCCTTGCTAGCTCCTTGTCTATTGTGCTTGTGTTTAGTTCTACCCCTTTGCTGTTACTGCCTTGCGTGTTCCTGTTTGATCGCCAGGATCCATGGGCACAGCTGACTACCTAGGTGGTGTTTCTTGTTCACTGCGAGTATTGTCTTTGAGTTACTGTTATAACATCACCATAGGTATAAGCTCCACAGACCCTGCCTTTGCATACATATCCTATAAGTGGGTATTTTCAGTCAGTATCTGTAACAGCAATTGTGGGTGAGGAAGTTACTGAGCTTCAGTCTTACCGTGTGGAGCTCCTGAGTGCTTTACCCCACATTCCCTTTATTGTTAATGTTGTATTATGTAGATGTCTTGCACGTCCGTCCTGGGTGTAGTTAGTCTGAATGCTGAATTGCCTTGTGAGTGCCCTTCCTTTCTGAGTCTTAGCCATCTTGTTCCTTTGTACAGGCTTCCCCTTTGGATCCCTTTTCTCCTCTGACTTCCTGTGTGATCCTGGGCAGCGCTGTACTCCTCTCTCTGTGTACGTTTTCTACCCCGTTCCCAGTCCTTGCCCAAGTCCCTGACTGTGTTCCCGACATAGTCCCGGACAGTCCCTGACAGGAGGCCCTGGGATTGGAGAGTGAAAGGGAAAGTTTCTCCATTCCAAGAATCCCCCACAATCAGTGCTTTAAATGGGAAAAAATAAGTGCAGGTACTCATTAAAATGAGCTAGAGGTGTAGTGAGGGGGCGGGGCTAGGGGCGGGGCTAAGGGCAAGACATGATACTTAACTTCTATATTAGTTGCAGCACATACCAAAACACATGAGAAATGTGTTTATATAAACAAAGCAGGTTAACTCATTACACAAAATGAAAGAGAAATGCGATAATACGTTAACATTTCCTTTTTTTTACAATAGTTGCACCTTCTTAATGTCATACTGTTAATTGCGGTTTGGCACAATACTATATATTTTTGAGCACGCGAGTAGGAAGAAACTGAAAATACCCCACTTCGCACCAAAGCTCTTATGGCACCAAGCAAATGAAGCAACTCATCATGACCCTCCCCAGAAGATATCTCTTGTCTCTTCCATCAATCTATCCATTCATTCTTTCATCCTACCATTTACCTGCTGATGTCCACCATTTAACCTTTACATTCTATCGTCTATTCAGTCTAACATCAATCATTCAGTTTTTCACCATTCCGTCTACCCACCCTTCATATCCAAACCTATCCATCTCCAAACCTATCCATTCATCCTTTCACTCATCCATCTTTTTATCCACCCTTTCCCTCATCCATCAATCCTTTCGCTCATCCATCGATCAACCCTTTCACTCCTTTATTCTATCCCCCCTTTCACTCAATCCCTCCTTTCACTCATCCATCATCCACCCTTTCATCCATCCTCCCTACCTTTCATTCATCCATCCAAACTTTCACTTATCCACCCATCATCTGCCCTTTTATCCAATCATCCACCCTCTTTCACCCATGCATGCTTTCACTCATCCATCCATCTATACATCCACCCTTGCTCACTCATCCATCCACTTACTCATCCACTCACCCACCAACCCTCCGTTTTACGTTATTTATGAATCTTTGTCGCAGAGCAGACATGTACAAAGTGCCACACATTTTCTTTAAAATACCTCCTGAGAGTGTCTTGATTCTCTCTCTTTCTTTCACTTTTATCTTACAAAAACAGGCATACACACAAACATAGCAGACACACAAAAGACTCGGGTATATAAAAGCCATCTTTTCTCTTCACCTACCATGGCTTTTTAGGTCTCGCCTACGCAGCGCGCATGCATTGCATAGGAAAGAGACCTCTTTAAATCGATTCAGCTTTGCAGGCAAAAACGTGCACGCGTTGCATTGCTTTCAATGCAACGCGTGCACGTTTGGCGATTCCCTTGCGGGTGCGAGTGGCGCCATATGTTAGCAATTATTGCGCTCGCTCCTGCAAGGGAAACGCTGCCTGCTCTCGGCCGCACTGCCCCCCCCCCCCCCGCGCGAGGCGCGCACTTGTTTTCCAGGCAACTAACAAAACCGTTGTTGCTCTTGAACAAGCGAAATAAAATATTTGTTCCAACAATACAGGTGTTCAACTATTCAAAGCTCATTTTAAATAAGTAGCTGCCATTTTTTGGATACCAGACCCCTTCTTAAAAACATTTTGTTATTTCACCTGAAAGTGAAATAACGTTATGGGGCCTCCAATTTTAGGATCGGGTGTTCAAATTTTGTGCTTTGCCATTGAGTACGCCTGAGTGACTTGAGTTCCAACAGTGACATTGTAAGCAGCAATGCCATGGTCTACATCTCCCCCAAGCCTAAGAGTTTTAAAAGGAAGAATGCCGTACCAGATTTGTTAGCTTGCATCTTTAATTACAGGCACTGAAAACTAATAATCAAGAAGATGCATTGTAAACAAATTACCTGACCCTGCCCTTTCATTGCCTAACTATTTACTATTTCAGATGAGGACCACTATTTCTCTTGCTCCCCCAATTTATTAAGATGTCTGAATTGTAGCTCCGAGATTTCAGACAGTGTAAGCACTAAACATGGTTTGCACTGAAGTGATCCAAATACTAGATGATTATTAAAAATAGGAGCAGGCTTTAATGCAGCAATGATGCATAATACATTCCCTGCTGTTTGATTCAAGCTCAGAAAAGGCAGAGAACTTGTGTCACAATTCAAAAACAGATTGTTACTTATAGTGAGAAGTGATGACCTACCTTAGATGCTATGGAAATGCAGCATAGTACAAACAGAAACATTAAAAATTAAGGGCTGCACCACACACTTTTTATACTATATTTCCCATCGTAATAAAAACAATCGGATGTCAAAATAATTTAAGAGTATGACAAAAGGAGTGCTTTATTCTATATTGACATACGTCGGCTCCTTTACTGTGTTCACAGAGCCTTCATCAGGACAGAAGAAATAGTTAAAACCATTAATGTATATACTCTTAACTACACCAGTGGTCGAGCCAGATTAAGATTACCATGCTTGGAACACTTATTTCATTATATAGGAGAGTCGAGCTGGAGTGAAGTAGTCGCTGTTCATAGTTTTATGAGCTACTACTGGATGACCCTTGTCTTTCCAACAAAGTGTGAAGGTTTAGATAGTAAATGATTTGTCCACGTGTATCTTGGAATTTCTTATTCCTAAAAATGCTGTGAGGGATGCCCCAAACATATTTGACACCTGTTCCACGGTGCGTCAGTTTTGAGAGCTGGTTCTAAAAAGGTGTCAAATTAGGCTTTCTTGTGCCTAAGTTTTTTGATGGCATAGTACTGGATGGGCCAGTCGTTTTTGGTGAAAGTAGGTTAGCATTTTTGAATAATCAATCACCTTTTGGAAATAGTATCTAGAAAATTGTAGCTTTAAAAAATGTGCCTACGTTAGCCTACAATTTGGTATTATGATCAATAAGCACAGCATTGTCTCTCTGAATTGTTGTATTAGAACTAATGTTTGTGTAAAAAGAAACCGGCTCAAGGGCTACTGAGATTTATTTGGTATAGTTATGGGTGGATTTCAATAAAAAAAATTGTGCAGATTTTCAAATGATCTTTAACATTGTAAAAAAATACTTGTATTCGATAATGGTTGTCCAGTCAGATGCATGTTTCTGTTCTGGGCTACTGCATCTACGGTGCCCACAGACATACATACACACAAACAAACAAACACGCTCACAGTCGCTGGACCTGCAATAACAGAGCTTCTCCTTTACTTCTACTACTACTACTGGCTAAAAAAAGGCAGAAGCCTCCTACGATGAATACTTTTTTATATCGTACGCCAATTGTCTTGCCTTTTGCTGTCACTGGCGTTGATATGGTCTCCTCTGTTCTTTCCCTGCAGGAATTGATACCGCAAAAAAATGCTCTAAAAATATGCTGGTGCCAGCAAAAGAGCATGTGTATGCACAGAAATTATTTATGTAAAATATCTGATGCCAGAGACATCTGTATGTGTTTGTTGTGTCTATAGAAGTGATGAATGCTCAGGGAGTGACATAAGAGTACAGCGCTATGACTGAGGTCATTGAAGGGATGAGTACACATTTATGTACATGTCCCATCTCGTGAAGTGATGGATCTGTGAAAAGTGATGTTTAAATTCATCAAAACTGCAAAAAGGCATCAGCTATGCAATATAGGCATTAGGGTACCCCCACTAAATTACTTTTACTTTTTAGAGTACTGGAACACTCATGAATTGTGCTTATGCAACTCTTAGACGTCCCGAGGCTTATGCGTCCTATCAGTGGCTGAAAAAGCACAGGCTGGTATCCCAGATTAAAACTAGTGACATCAAGTGACTCACAGATCTCTGCTCTATGCACATTAGCCGGCTGAGCTATATGACTGATATGTAAACTGTAAATACGCGATCTCTTCCGGTGCTGTAAAACATGTTCTACCTTAAGAGAGGTCAGTTTCATCTGCAGCTGTACCAAGCTACAATTCTGGCAAGGTTTCAAAATTAAAAGCGTTTTACTTAAAAAAAAAAAAAAAAAAAAAAAGGCACAGGGAGATTAGCATAAAGAATAGATTCCTGCTTTGAGCATACCATTTCACCTCTCTCCAGCGTCATTCTGCTGTTCCATCTTTTCAACATCTAATCCTCGTCTTTCATCACCAGTCTGCCATTCCAATTTCCCCCTCCACCATTGTTGCATGCCATATCTCCAGCATCTTCTAATCCTTCTCTCATCACTGTGCCATAACATCTTTCTCGGGTACCATTCTGCTTTTCCACCTCTCTCCAGCACCCTGATGCCTTTCAAACTCTTTCCAACAGCATTTAACTTACTGGCATATTTCCAAAGCATTCGTCCATCACACCTCTCCAGTCGCCATTAGGGCACTCTCTCACCAGTGCCTTTCTTATGCGCCTCTCCTGTCCTTTTTCGCCATTTTGTTCCTTACCAAACACCATTCTGCCACTTCATATCTTCAAACATCCTTCCAGTTGCCATCCTATGTTCCACTCTTTCGCATTTTACCTTTACCAATCATGTTTGTCATTTCTTCACGCCACCCCGTTCTTATATTCCTTCTTTCAAGCACACTCATTGCAGTTTCTCATTCCATCTCTAATCAGACGAATTCTGATCATCCATCTTTTTCTTATGGAACTGTCATTCAGTCCCCTTGGAACGCTGTTTTAATATTTTATAAGTTGCTTACATTGGTTTGTCATTTCAACTCTCCGCAACACTATGTTTCTATTCCATCTCAGTCCCCTCAGCTTCATTCTAGTATAGCAACTCTCTATGGCATCATTCAGCTGCTCCACCACCAAGTCACCTCTGCACCCGTCAGATGTTCCATCCATCTCTGCACCATACTGCAATATATATCTTTCCATAACTGCTCACACCTTCCTTCTCTTTAGCACCTTCTGTCTTCTCGTTTAATTCAAGGACCATTCTGCTATTCTCCAGTCAGTTGCTGTATTGCGCCTTTCATTCTTTACAAAGCATCTTGATGAAATTCCATCTCTCGACAGCAACAATATGCCATTCCGTTTCTCCCATGCACTTATGAACAATTTAGTTTGCCATGTGGGGTGCCGCAGGGCTCTTCGTTGAGCCCTACCCTTTTTAGGTCTCGCCTAGGCAGCGCGCATGCGCTGCTCTAGGAGGGCCTTTAGCCATCGTTCTTCACTTTTCAAGCACTGCACTCGTGCTTGTGGCGGTATCCACCTTGCGGGAGTGAGCAGCGGCGCGCCACAAGCACGAGTGCAGTGCTTGAAAAGTGAAGACTGCTCTCCCAAGCGCGCGCACCACTCGCGGGACGCTGCAGCTGCTTTCACTTTTGCCGCCAGCTGCTTTCATTGGCAGTTGGCCCTCAGAGACTGTACCCTTTCTTCGGATAAGCTTAAGGACGCTCAACCGGTTGCTTATTGGCCGAGGGCTCCTGGAGAATGCACGCGCTCCTGGCATGTAGCTGCTGCCCCTGCCCGCCTTCGGTAAACTTTAGCGGCCAGCCGTGAGGTGCGAGCGATTGTCCGCCTCGGCCGAGCTGACTGCGGGGCCGGGATATCCTGCGTCGGTTGCAGCCCATATAGTCAGCAAACACAAGCCTCGATGGCCTGTCTGAATGGGATATGTTGCGGTCAATAGACTTGCCCCCTCGGCTGAATGAATCGGACTGGACTTCGCCCCACAGGAACTTTCTGAGGCGCATTTGCAGTGAAGAGCGGGTCGGCACATCAAGCGTTGCCCAAAGCGATTGCCGTTTCGCTGTTCTAGAGCGCAGGATAGTCCGTGGATAGTTCTTGGGTGCTTTTTTTTCCTCCTAACCCGCCCTCCGTACCTACACACATCCAGCTTGCTTGAACAAGGAGTCCACCTTTCATACATGGTACGGGGCTGGCCTGCTCCATGTTCTCAAGTGGTCAGAGGTGCTCTTTACGTGTTTTCGGAAACTTCGCGTTTTCAACGGGATTCCTACCCAAATGCCAATTTATAATATTTCCATGCAGGTACTTTTTACGTATTTTTGTCTTTTCAAAGGGTAATCCGTTCCAGTCCTTCTCACCCAGGCAGTAGATCAGCAAAGCAGGACCCAGCGGCAACCTCAGTCTTCACTCCCCTCACTCAAAGTTCACCATGTAAATCCAAATTATCTCAATTCTCCGTGGAAAATGGACGATGATGTCAATGTGTTGTACCAGGGGTGTCGCTGCCACCAGACTGAGAATTAAGTACACAAGGGACCCATTTGAGTTACACGCTATCAACCCCAGAAAGAGCACCTAATTACAGGGCGTGCTTTTCCACTGGGAGCACGCGTCCCTACCATCAGTAGCAGCAAAAAGTTACATCATTAAAAAGCTGGTTACGCGATAACTTCTGCTCTCTAACCAACGAGTGATTAAGGAGGTCGGCACAGCTGTGCTCAGGCAGGTGTTTGCTACTGGGAAAGCTTTGCAATACTGTGGAAATTGAAGTACAGTTCTGTACTAAACACACCCCTCATGACTAGCAGCAGATAGATACCCACGCCAGACAGGTATGATTCGGTCACAAATAGTAATTAGAAATTAACCCACTTTTATGAAATATACAGCATCACCTAAAAGCGCCAGTAACATAGGTCAGAAAACAGTACTCTGTGCAATTATACAACTTAAGCACTTTTTAAAAACTTTTGCTCATCGAGGCTCAAGGATAGAATCTATCCTTATAAGACACCCCTTAAGGATACACAAGATAAACAGCACCAATAAGATGCTCTTTTCAAACAACCATCTAGCACTTTACTTTTGTTTTTTTAAAGCAGTACCCTACCTGTATAATCGATCTAGGCAGAACGTATTAACTAACTACATCTACCCAGAGTCCTACACTTAGGGCACAAGTCCTATAAATCAAGCATTGGCATAGCCAATAGGTCACGCTTTTGGGAGCTTATAAGTATTTAGTTATGCAGCACAATATCCTTGGTGCTACAACATCAACTGTTGCATGGCTAAACACTTAAAAGGTCTCAAAGGCGAGACCTATTGGCTATGCCAATGCTTGTTTAATTTCCACCAGGGCCGGACTGGCCGTAGCCTGATTGCCACTGCCAGGGAACTGACATGATTCCTGTGCTTGCACGAACGCCCAGGATAGTGTGAATGTGATTGACAGCACAGGGCCTGAATGGACTCTGCTCTGTCAAGCACAGCGTGATGGTGAGCACCCGGACATTATTCAAATGAGCCCTGCTGAATAGCTCAGCTGGGGCTCAGATCGGTGCTGCAGAAGCGGCGCCTTGGCTGCCAGAGACACGTTCTACTTCTGCTCACCAGCACTGCCAATGAGCCTACCTTTTCATGAGTACCGGTACTCTCCAGGGCAGTAGAGAAGTGCCGGTACTCCGAGCGATAAATCTAAGAAGTGCCGGTACTCAGTACCGGTGAGTACCGGCCCATTTAAAGCACTGCCCACAATCTATGAAGCCACCCCAAATGGGTGGGTATAGTTGCCGTGCCCCAGTAGCATAGGATATTTTGCAGGGCCACCCCCAGCGCCAGTGCCATCTGCCTGCCTCTCCGTGCTCTGAGGGGGGAAGGTACAGGGATTAGGAAGGCCCAGGAGAATGTAAGTAGGGAAGCGAGGTATTTGGGTGTTGAAGTGGGAGTCGATATCGTCCAATACCTGTGTCCAGTAGCTGGACAAGTGGGGGGCATTCCCACAGCAAGTGGGTCAGAGTTCCCAGTGATCCGCAGGCTCTCCAACATTGGGGGCTTCGTGTCGGATTGCCTCTGTGGAGCCGCGGGGGAGCTAAGTGGCTATTTTCATAGCGGTTTTAATGTTTGCTATGCTACGAGCTGTATAGCGGGCCCTATGGTAAATATCTGCCCACTCCTTCTGTGTGAGCGTCCTACCCAGTTGACCTTCCCATTTCAGCTGTCCGGGGGATTTCCCTGTCCCAGGGTTGCGTCTGATGAATCTATAAAGATCCGTCATCAGGTGCGCGTCTGTGTGCCTCGTGAGTAACCACTTTTCAAATAGTGTAAGGGGTCTCTCCGCACCTCCCTGTACCTCTGGTTGCATTACCCAGTGTCGAATCTGCAGGTACTGGTAGCGCTCAGTCTCCGGGAGCTTCTGCAGCGTACGTAGGTCAGTGAAGGACAGAGGTCCCTCCACATCAAAGAGGTGTCCTACAGACAGGCAGCCCTCATTTGCACATTGGTTTTTAACAAGGGGGCAAATATTTACTAAGCTGGCTGCTGGTGGGAAGCAGAGGGCTGGTGATGTTATGGGAGGGGGGTTAATGATGCTACAAGCTACGGACTGCCTGGGTCATCGTGCTGTGAACCTTGTGATATATTTTAACCTTGTATATTTATCAATTGGTCTGGTGTTTTTATCAGGATTGGTTTAATGTTTGTAAATTTATTGCACAAGCACTTTTATGGTCCGAAATAAAGTATATGAATGGAATGGTTTGCATTGCAAGTGTGCAATGTATGTTTTGCAGAGCATACTATAACCAGGAGATTTGAGTTTTTTCAGCTTAATTTTTTTAAACATAACAGCACCTTAATTGAACCATAACTTCACTTAAACTGTATTTCTTTTCAGTTAAAGTATTTTACTACATCCAGCTTCTATGAAAGCAAACTCTTCTGCAGTCAACATGGCCCTGCTGGGCATGGCCAACAGTCATACATAATGGGGAATGACCGCAGATCCTGTACCTAACCCTCTGTGGGTAGTAATTCATAACAAGAATATATGGTTCACCAGGAGAGAGGATTTCAGCCTACGCTCCCTTGGAACAACCTATTTGAGGGATCACATGCACATTCAGTTGTATGTACATCAGTACATTTCTTTACTTTGGAACACAGGTAAACAAATAGGTGCTCCAAAAAAGGTGCAGAGTAAGTGAGTTGTGACAAAAGTGATTAATGGTGCGCATGTGTTATTTACAAAGGTTAGTACACTGTTGGCTAGTAGTACAATTTAGGTAGCACAGAACTCAGAAATTAAGTTGGGAGAAGTTGGCCTGGTATATGCTGTTCACTAATTAAAGTGGGCACCTTGCACCAGTCCAAACAACCCTTATGGTGATTTAAGAGGTCAAAGATAACCTTAGAAAGCTATCCAAGTGGTAGCTGTAGAGAGCAGCCTTCAGGCTTAGTCTTGAAGGAATGTTAAGCAGCTTGTTTCACCAGAATGCAACCTTATAGTATTGGTTAATTGAAAGGAGAACCACACAGTAGTTAGAAAAATATGTATTTATTAATATAACTCTCTCTAGTACGACACAGTATCTCCTACACGGAGATAATCACAAAGCGCACAATACTGTAGCTCAGAAACAATAGTAAATAGCACTATTACAAAGTGGGCTCCAGGGGGGAGACCAAACCATATACTAAAATAGTGGTATAAGAAACACGACTCAAGTCAAGACGGTGTTTAGAGGGCGTAGAATTGCTGGGACGCCAAGGAACCACCCAAGGTGAGTAAGTAGGGACCCCACGGAGGACGGGTGCAGTGTGGGGACACTACCTTGTGCTCCGTACAATTCTATGGGGAAGTCGCGGTTGAAGTTTTACGACCCTTCCCAGTGGACTTCGAAGAAGCCCCGTGGAAGTTAGGAGGTTGGAGAGCCACCCCACCCGTGGATACCCTGGTACCAGAGTTACCTATCCCAGGGGAGCCGGGTGCATAGGTCTGAAGTGGCGTCGGAAAACGCCGTCGAACTCAATGGAGGACTTCGAAGAAGAGCCCCAGCTGGAAGGAGGAAAAGTGTCCGTTGGAATCCAAAGGTGGATTCTTGTTGAAGAGTACCTGAAAGCAGAGGGGACAGAGTCAGGGTAACTCAGGAGTGACCAGGGGCTCGGTAGACGAGTGCCCACCTATGTCTGGTGCTTCAGGTGCGTTGAGGGAGTTCTTGACTCTGTAGTCACAGGGACCAGGAGACGTCGAGGACGACCAGGAGCCGGATTCGAGCTGTCCCACGAAGGATGTTGAGTACTGAGGGGTCGGTGTCTGGCGGGAGCACCAACAAGCCTTGGCAACGGCAACCCACGCAGAAGGTCAAAGAAGGTTACGGGTCGGACCAGCAAGGCCCAGGAGACTCACCAAGCACAGGGGAGTAAGGGCAAGCCTGAAGCAACCAGGGGAGCCCAAGAAACGCAAAGTTGACCCTCAAGTGGACCCACAGGCCGGAGGCACAGGAGTCGCAAGAGGACCTCGGGCGATTTCACCAAACAGCAGCAAACAGCACCAAACAGCAGCCCGGAGGCCGGAGTTCTTGGTAGGAAATGGTAGGAAATGGTGCCAGAGGTTGGGGCTACTTGGATTCCAGTGCACTTAGTCGGGAAACACCAACAAGCATATGCACTTGCAAATGAACGCGGTGCACAGGGGTACGGGTATTGCAGCCCCCACGAGGGAGCCTGGCCTCATACTTGGTAAGAGGGCAGCTCAGACCTCGAGGGACGTAGAAACCCACCTCCTGTGTTGCTGGAGCCTTCGGAGTCCGTAGGAGCTCATGAGCAGCAGACCGGTCAGTCACGATGTGGTGCCTGCAGATGCAGGGGAGTGACTCCTTCACTCCAAGGGAGATATCTTCGGTTGTCCTTGATGCTCCACAGGTCCTGCACGGAGCCTGTATGGTGCACGGGCACAGACGATGCTTCAGACTGAGAGGGAGACAGTCGGGCCCATACGAAGTCCAGAGTGTCCATACGGTTGAAGTTCAGTGGTTTCTGGTTCAGAATCTTGTCCACATCGAATCTAGTGTCCTACAGCCAGGTAAGCCCTTTTGAGAGGGTTGGACAGATTCAGGTGACCCTCCCAGGGGAGGGTCTGGACAGTGGGGAGGTTACTCCCATGTCCTTTGTCCAGTTTCGCGCCAGAGCAGGAGCCAACGGCTCCCAGGACTGGTTTGAACTGGACTATGCACAGGGACACCAGACGTGCCCCTCATGCAGACTTTCGGTCGCTGGCAAGCGCACCCACCCAGCCCTAATACACTAAATCCTGTCTGAGAGGTGGTCACACCTCCCTGTGACAGGATGCCTATTGTTCTGCCTTCCCCTGCTCGAGCTTGGCTCAGCAGCAGGAGGGCAGAAATGTGTCTCTGGTCGGCAGCAACCATTTTGTGCTGCCTGGGACTAGAAGGCTGGTACCGGGAACACCAGGGACCCAGCGAAGCTCGCTTCTGAGGGGTGGAATCATACCTCCCACACCGGTTACCGGTGTGGGGGTATGATTCAACAATGTTTGACACCAAACACGATAGGGTTGCTTTCAGCCGTTTTAGAGTTGGTCATCACGCGGTCGCATAATGCCACTCTATATGTCGTAAAGGGCTGCTGCACTAACAACCCGGGAGAATGAACTTCGTAGGCTGCAGGGGTGTCCTGCTCATGCAGTGGCACCCTCTCACTTAGAACAAAGCACCCTGCCTTCAGGATTGTTAAGACCTGCTATAGGGGTGACTTATAGGTTTTAAGTGTAGTAACCCTTAGATATAGTAAACCTATATCTTAAGTAAGTGGTGCATGCACCAACGTACACAGGCTGCAATGGCAGGCCTGTAGTTCCATTTTGCATGGCCTCTCATGGATGGCATAATACATGCTTCAGCCCATGGGAGGCCTCTGGGGTACCTACGCCCTGGGTACATGGGTACCATATACTAGGGACTGACAAGGGTACCCCAGTATCCAATCTGAAGTGTACCTAAGTACATTACATAACAGTTTAGGGAGAAAGCAGATAGACTGGGGTCCTGATTAGAAGGATTCCAGTCAGACTAGTCAAAAACCAGCTTAGCACCAGGCAAAAAGTGGGGGTACACATGCAGAAGGATCAGACCTTCCTACATAAGCGAACTGTAAAAAAAACCATCACATTGAAATGGTAGACAACACTGTCACATTTCGACCCCCTATAAAGGCACTTTACTCTACTTTGCACCACTCCACACCACTGCAGTCTACTCTGCACCACTCCACTCTGCCACTCGACTCTATGCCTCGCTACTCTATGCAAATTCACTCTACCCCACACTTCTCTACTATGCACCAATCCACTCTTCACCACTGTATTCTACACCACTCCACTCAACTCTGCTACACTGCACTCTGTCACTGCACTCTACTCTGTACCACTCCATTCTACGCCAGTGGACTGTATGCCAAACCACTCTAATCTACTCTGCACTGTATGCCACTTCTCTACTACTTTCTACCCTGCACCACTCCACTCTATCCTGCACCACTCTACTCACACAATCTAGTTTACGCCACTCTGCACCACTCCACACCACTGCATTCTACGCTGCATCACTCTATGCCACTGCGCTCTACGCCTCTCTACTCTAAAACCACTGCACTCTATGGAAATGCACTCTATACCAATTACTCAGCACCACTGCACTCTACGCCACTATACTTTACTCTGGTTCATTGTACTCTAGGCCACTCCTCTTTGAGCCACTCTACGCCACTGCACTCTAAGATACTATACTCTGCAATAATGTACTCTCTGCCACTGAACTCAATGCAACTCTACGCTACTATACAGCATTGCGCTCTATGTCACTGCACTCTTCGACATTCTATTCTACTATGCAACACTGTACTCTGCGCCACTCTACTCTCATGCCACTCTAAACTATTCTACACCCCTGCACTCCATGCCACTGCACCACTCCACTCAACCCTGCACCACTTTGCTCTACTCTGAAACAATCTACTCTATGCCACTGCAATCTACTTTGCGCCACTCTCCTCTAAGCCACTGCACTCTACCTCACTGCACTCTACGCCAGTTTACTCAAAACCATTGCACTCTACGCCAATCTACTCTGCCCCACTGTACTGTACGCCACTGAACTCTAGACCACTCTACTCAGTTAAACTCTACTCCACTCTACTCCACTCTATGGCACTCTACTTCACTCAATGCTTCTCTATTCTACAACATTACTCCAACTCTATGACGTTCTATTCAACTCCCTCTATTTTACTCCAGGCCACTTTACTCCACTCTATTCTACGACACACTACTCAACTCTATGACACGCTATGCCACTCCACCCTATGCCACTCCCCTCTACGACAATCTACTCCACTCTACACCACTAAACTCTACTCCACTCTATGCCCTTCCACTCTGACACTCTACGCTGCTCCATGACACCCCACTTCACTCCACTCTAGTCCACTTTATGACACTCCACTCCTTTACCCCACTAACTTTTAGCCACGGTGAACAGCAGCCTCGCTGGTGGACAATGCCAGACACCTACGGGTAGTAGTACACTTTAGAAATCTCAATTTCATCAATGTGGCTAAAACATATTGACAAAGCCAATAGCTCTTATGTAGGCGAGACCTATTTGCTTTGCCAATGCTTGTTCTGAATTTCTTCTATGAGACTCTCAGCTAGTCAACAATCCCCATCTCAAATCGATTGTCGATATAGCAAATCCACAGTGTGAGGTGTGTGGTGAATTCATATTTATAGGCAATCAATGCAGCTCCAGGCGCCTGTAGTAATTGTGAGACGTATGAACAGGTGAGGGGAAAAAGGGATGGTTGATCGCCTCAAATCCTGCATCAGAGGATACAGAACACCAGGTTAACTCCCGCCTGACTCTCCTCACGCTAGCCTGGACACTATACTGAAGACTGGGTAGCATCCTAGCTCTTCATGACAAGTCAAGCCACAACACAATCTTGCCCGTATTAAAATCAGCCATCAGATTTGATTTGGGAAGAAGATAGACATCAGAAAAAACTATGTGATAATGGAGGAGGGGGCCAATGCCATGGATGAATTGCAAAGGTGCTCACGTCAGTTTAAGTCACTCACTATTCGATGATTCAAGTGATGTAGAAGCAGCAATAGGTACAAACGCTGAAGCTAAGGACAAAAGCATGAAACAAAGATTTAATACCATTGACAAACTGGCCCACAGAGAACAAGCAAATGGTAAGAACTACATCCATTGGAAAAATATATATCAGTGGATAGAGCACAAAGGGACCTGTGAATCATGGTAGTGACAACTTACGAGAACCCACACCCAAAGTAGTTGGAAGAGTAGGCAGATTCGATGCAATCCACTTGCAAGGGTATGATGGGGCTGCTAACATAATATGCCGAAATGACCTCAATAACATTAGATTGGATTTAAAAAACACAACAGGACAAGTAAAATCCATAGCTGAAGATGAGCAATACAATTGATCATGACAAGGATAAGGGAGTCCTTCAGAAAATATGAGTTGGACTTTTGATAGCGAAATAAAAGGAAATTCATCAGGGACAAACATGATTATCCACTCATCTCTCCCTAAAAAATAACTATTTCCCTGGTGGAAGGGTGGTGGAGGTTGGTCCATGGAAGAATCCCTATGGGCCAGGCAAATAGTACATATGTGGTGGTGGTGGTGTTGGTGGTTGGAAGTTAACAGTTCATATATAGTCTCACTCTTTTATTGCTAGTGTTACCCTAGGTGCTTTTGCTTGACTTGTTGCTGGTCTGACCCTCCGAATGAGAGTTTAAGGACCAACCACTTTGTTTCTGGGCTGTGTTTTTTTTGGTTTAGTCTTGTGCGTATGGATATCTTCTCATTCTTGTTTTTTTTAGGGCAAGGCGGGTGGAGAGGAAAGAGAGGAGACAGGAAGGTACATTGGGAAGAATGAGAATTGGAAGGGACGAGGACAAGGAGCAAAACCAAGGAATCACAACTGGCGATTAGCAACAGCCAAATTTTGTAGTTAACCTAACACCTAGGGCACTAACCGAAGAGTAAAAATCAAGTATTGAAAAAGGAGCTATGGTTTGCCTCCACCAACTTTACTGAGAAATTCAAATTATGTTGTGAATTAGCTGAATTTTTCAAGACTATCTTCTCCGATTCTACAGAACCACTACCTGAAGGGACACACACTACACTAAAGAAAAGGTATTTCTTTAATCTATCAACTTCTTAGATCCCACTAGAGGTTATAGCATTTGAGGAGGCAGTAACAAAAGACACCAAGGCTATGGGCACTGGAAAAGTACAATATCATAATCTGACCGCAAAAGAACAAACAGCCCTCAAAAATATGGTAGTAAAAACTAACTAATGCATGAATAACCAAGCTCGCTATGATATCCTTTTTTCTCCTCTTGATGCTGGTGTTCTGTTCAAACTATAACAGAGTGTAACTACTGGGGTATGTCCCCGTCCCCACCCTTCTTGTGACAGTTTAAACATCCCATAAAAAGGTGAAGTCATACATAAAGCTCAAAACTGGTGACCTTCTTATCCGTCATGATTTTGCTGTGTGCTTTGACATGGATTGTCACCACCAGGTGTTGTCAACGTTGTATGTAAAAACAATAAGATGCATGCATAATCTCCAGTGGAAATAACATTGCATTGCCTTGCATGATAGCGTGCTGTGTTACGTATTATGATTTAATCTTTTAGGAATAAAAGGTCCAATGAGAATTAATTGTTTTTATTAAAGGGAGAGTAATCCTGTGTGCATGTTAGAGGCTATGTGCAGGGTGTCCTGACCGATAGGACTTCTGACAGTACAATTACCCATAAAGACCCGGGGCATTAAATATAGTTGTGAAGAAAGCCTTGGACCCCCTAGAGCTCAAATGTATAAGGCTGGAACATGTCGGCTATATAGGGTCTAGAGAGAGATATCCCTCTGATACTCTGGTTTTCCTTTTTTATACACCTCAGGCACTCACCAATAAAGGGACATCAGGGTGATCAAAAGATCTTTTAAGACCACAACAGGAAAACACTGAAAGTATTCTCTGGAATATGGTTGAGCGCACCCTGGTTTATAGGGACTGGGGTGAGACTCTATGCTGAAACATGCCTCTAAAAAGAGTGTGTGACTGGTCTAACAAAATAACCTTTAAGGGTCCCTTGTGGCTCCTTTCATTAGGTCTCACTTAAAACTGTCAAACAGAGGCGTGGCCAGCAGCCGAGGAAGATGGCCGCACTCTAACGCGGATCCTGCGACCCACGCCGTAAATCCCCACAAAATCCGATAACTTATCTGCAGGCATCGCAGAATAACTACGCGTTGCCCTACCTTGCTTTGATCTGAGCCACAACTGCCGAAACCAGATCCCCTCTGACCCGCATCGAAGCCATTACAGGGTCCGGCCTGCGCGAGGGGGAGAGCCTGTCGGGGCGGTGACTTCACACCGGCGGGCAGAGGTGTTCGGCCAGCCGAAGAGCAGCGCCGGGCCTCGGGCACCGCAAAGAACGAACCCCTCCGCCCCCCCTTCCGGGGGCTGCCGTCCAGAGGATCGACAAGCAGGGCGGCGACGGTTTAACATCCGACGTACCCAGTATCTCCCCCACCCCCTCCCGAGAGACTGGGGCTGGCGGATGGTGAGGCGGCGAAAGGAGGGCCGCAAACTACTAAACACATCCGCGGCACTTACGCGAGGTGAGCTTGAGAGGGGTGGCATCTCCATTCCACCAGGCCGGAGCGATGCTCCCGCCTAAGTGCAGCACAAGGCCGCGAGCACCGTGAGGAACCTCCCCCACTGGGCGTTGCAGTCGGGGGCCTTAGAAATCAGGTAGGCGGCAACGTAAACCCAGCCACTCCCACCACCATCACCAACAGACCTGTGCTGACGGTAGTTAGAGCGGCTTAGGGAAGGTCCCAGATCAACAAAAGCACCCGTGGCCTTTTCAGGGAGTGAGAGGGGGCCAAGATGCGACAAGGGTCAAGATCCCAGTAAAGACCGCGTCACTGCTGGCTGGGCTTAAAGAAGAGAGCAACCCACATCACAAGGCACCACAGAGCTGACCCCATCACCACATAACCGGACAGGCCCCCCAAACATTACGCAACATCACCACTACAGAACTGAGCCTGTCTTCATCCGAGGTGAGCGAGCCACATATAGTCAGTCGGTTGCACGCAACATCAACATTCAACGCTGCGGCCTGGGAGTGGAGGGGCCGCACACGGGACTCCTGCCCCCCCTTGCAGCGATCGGAGACACATAGACCCCATACACGCAGCAAGGAGAGAAGACTCACCAGCTCAGCAGGAGGACCTACTGGAGGAAACCGACAGGCCGATAGGGGGAACAAGCCCTAAGCAGGCAGCGGTGAGTACCTGGTGGCCCATAGCGAACTGAGCCCGGGGGCTCCTGCTCCCAATCCGGAGCAATGACGGGCGGTAGGGGAGGGCGTGTCTCCCATCAGCCCAAACTAGATAAATTCTCTAGGCTGAAGCACCAGGAGGGGGCAGACGGCTACGCGCAACCAACACAACCTCCGATCAGGCGGCGGAACAAGGCGACCTCACCCGGCATGATATTATGGCAGCCATCACCAATGTGCGCACCTCCCTTGAATCGCGAATGGACTCTGTCTCAACAGAGGTCTCCCTCATAAGAGCAGACCTGTGAAAAATGGACACCTGAGTCAAAGAAGTCGAAGACACAACACACATGCTCGTGGCAGACACTTCCACATTTCAGAAACAAGTCCTTGAACTGCAGGCTACTAGTAAGCTGCTTGTTGCACAATTGGATGACTACGAAGGCAGGTCGAGGCGGAACAATGTCCGGATTCTGGGAGTCCCAGAAAGGGCAGAGGGACCAGCAGCAGATCTATTTGTCGAAGACTTGATCTGTGTCTCTCCTCCTTGACCACTCTGCGCCTAACACTCCTTCTCCCCTACTGAATAACGCCCCTCCAACCTCTCCTTCCCCCCCCTTCCCCCTCACTCCACCTCAACCCTCAACCATCCAGCTAACACCATCCTCCAACAATCGACTTCACCATCACCCTCCCTGGACCTCTCTACAGCAAAGGACATCCCCCAACCACCGTCACCTATTTCTCATCCCCCTCTAATTTCCCTCTCTCCCCCTAACTTCCGGAACTCACACTCCTCGGACCCCTCCACTAAAAACGGTTGCCCCCAATCCCTGCCATCTACTTATCATTCCCCTCCCATAACCCCGCCTCTGCCTGACCCCCCAACCTCTCTCCCCCTACCCAATTACTCACGTACTCCACCGTCCTTGCCCTTCAATCACCTAACACAACTCCTCACCCCCCTTCTCTTACCCATCCCGTACACCCTCTTCTCCTCCCCATCCCCCCTATCCTGCCCCTTCAGGCCCTCCTAACTCCGCCTCCCAATCCTTTTCCCCAACCCCCGATAAATACACAACCCCTCCACCCCAATATATCCGCTCTCCACTCACTCTATGCCCTTTTATCCTCTCTGACCACATCTCCTGAAGTTCTTAACCTCCTGTCTAACCTAGCCCAACCCCTCACACCTAACAGCACTGACACCCCTCACTCCACACCCACTACCCTATCTCCCCCTCACACTTCAGTCCACCCTCCGCAACTAACCCAGACCATTCCCTACCCCCAGATCATTCCCTTCCCCCGCCCACGCCCCTTCAGTACCTCCCCTTACCCTAATTGCCCCGAGCCTACACAACAGTGAACTCGACCTATCTAATTTGATTACTGAACCCCTCTCATCTAACAGCCCCCCGTCACCCCTCACTCCACTCCCACTACCCTATCTCCCCCCTCACACATCAGTCCACCCTCTGCAACTAACCCAGATCATTCCCTACCCCCGCCCACGCCCCTTCAGTACCCCCCTTCGCCCCAATTGACACAAGCCTACACAACACTGAACTTGACCTATCCAATTTGATTACCGAACCCCTCACACCTAACAGCCCCATCACCCCTCACTCCACACCCACTACCCTATCTCCCCCCTCACACATCAGTCCACCCTCCGTAACTAACCCAGACCACCCCCCCTCTGTACCTCCCCTCACCTTAATTGCCCAGAGCCTACACATCGAACTTGACCTATCTAATTTGATTACTAAACTCTCTCAATTCAGGAAAGACTTTATCTTCCCCAGCTCCAGAACCCTCCCTCACCATAAAATCCCCACCGAGCCCCTCCCAAAAATCCCCCCCGAAAATCCCTAACACAATCATTGGAGATAGACTCCTCTCCGCTGTCGTATACATAGACCTCGCCGCACCTCAAACCATCTCTCCCCATCCGACCTATGCAACTCTTACCTTCCTAGCTTACCAACCAGCAATCCTCCACTCCCCTACTCCCACATCCCTGTTATCTTAGGGACTAATAGAATCCCCTCCTCCCCCGCTTCCCCCAGACCACCGCCACAACTTACGTCGATCCACACTTGCCCACCCACCATATGCAACCCCACACCACTTACATGTATGCTTGTCAACTGTCGCTCCGCAGTCCAACATGCCACGGAAATTTCGGAAACTATCCTGAGCGAATCCATTGACATTGCATTCCTCACAGAAACCTGGCTCAAAGACCACTCAACGAGCATACTTGACCTACTCTTCCCCCCCCGGATACTCTATTCTTAGAAAAGATAGACCTGACAGAGTTGGGGGTGGTCTAGCCATTATCTTTAAAAATGAACTTCAGCTATCCCTTGTCAATAATTCTGGCTACTCCTCCTGCGAATATCTGGAAGCTGAAATGACAACTCAAAATTCCCACCCAATTCGTCTACACAACATCTATTGCCCTCCGGGCCCCCCCCAACCCTTCATCGAGGACTTATCTGAGCTCCTGACACAATCCTCATTATCCAACTCAAAAAATCTCTTTCTTGGGGATCTTAACCTCCATTGGAACGATACCGATGATCCCACTATCTCCCTCCTCACTAATCTACTTGAGATCAATGAACTCAAACAACTATGCCTGTCCCCGACACACACCAAAGGAGCCATCCTTGACGCCATTCTTTCCAACAAATATCTGGCCTCCGTGACCAATATCGTCCCCATTGACTGGTCTGACCATCACCTTATACTGTTCACCATTGCTACCAATGCAAATCTCCCCACCTCCAACATTAACAGACCTAAGAAACTGACCAGAAATCTAAAACATATCCCACCGGGTGTTCTCGAGTCTAAACTCCAAGCTCAACTTCTTCTCATTCCCCCCCTCACAAAATGCTAATGAGCTCACTGAACACTTTAACAATACTGTCACTGGTATTCTTGACCAATTAGCTCCGCCTAAACTCAAAAACCAAAGAATCACCCCCTCCAACTCTTGGTTTAATACCGAGCTTAATAACGAAAGACGGTCACTCAGACTGTCGGAAAGAACCTGGAGACACCATCCCTCTCCCTCCCATCTTGCACTCCTCAGACATGCTAGATCCACGTACAAAAAAACACATCTAAAAGGAAAAGGCATCCTTCTTCCGCACTCAACTTGATCGTGCCAAAAACAGACCTAGGGAACTCTTCAAAATAATTTGTAACCAAACTTCCCCCGCACCCCCAAATCTGATCGCCTCCTCAGCCAGATGTGAAGAAATTTCTCACTTCTTCTCGGAAAAAATAGCCAAAATTGATCAATCCTTCCATTCCACACAGCTCCCCTCCAACTCCCAATGCAAACCCGTCCTCACCTCTAATGCCTACTCCACATCCCCTCGACCAGTTGACCCCTTCTCTCTTCCGCCCACTATTCTACCGCTCCCCAGCGACTCTCCTCTCCCACCTACTTCCTCACCCCCCCTAACCACTCCCCACACCTATCCCCTGCTACTTCTCCGGAAACCAACTCCCCTAACTCACAATTAAAGAACAATGCCTCCTTGCTCAACTTCCTCCCCGTGACTGAGCTAGAAGTCCTTAAAATAATTGGTAATCTTAAACCGTCCTCCCACACAAAAGACCCCTTACCCTCTAACCTTGTCCCTGCCCTTAAGCACATCATCACCCCATACTGGACCACAATCATCAACACCTCTCTCTCCACTGGCTGTGTCCCCACCTCCCTTCAACTTGGACAAATCTCTCCCATAATCAAAAACCCCAATGCTGACCCCAGTGACCTAAACAATCTCCGCCCCATCACTAACCTCCCCCTTCTCTCAAAGGTCCTTGAAAAATGCGTCCTACTACAACTAGACAAACACATCGAAAACTTCAACCTACTCGACCCCTTTCAATCAGGCTTCAGGAAAGGCTGCAGCACCGAAACGGCAATGCTCAATGTCGTCGATGACATCCACCACTCACTTGATAATGGTGAGACCTGCCTTCTTATCCTCCTTGATCTCTCCGCAGCGTTCGATACAGTCAGCCATTCAGCCCTACTTAATGTGCTTAGGACCCGTTTCGGCCTTAATGATACTGCCTACAAATGGTTCGTCTCCTACCTACAACACCGAACTCAGCAAATCAAAATTCAAAACTGTCTTTCTAACCCCACTCCTGTCTCCCTTGGAGTCCCCCAAGGGTCTATCCTCTCTCCCTCCCTCTTGAACCTCTTTATGGAACCCCTCACCCTCATTCTTAAACAAGCAGGCATCAACTACCACCTCTACGCCGATGACACCCAAATCTATTACAAGATTAAAACTCATGCTGACATCTTAGACCTGAACAACACCCTCACCAAGATCCAAACCTGGTTCCACTCCAATCATCTCAAACTTAACCCTAATAAAACTGAAATCATTCTCTTCTCCCCTAAAAATAACCCTCTCCCCGTTCAATCATGAATCTCTGACCTTAACGCACTCAACTGCTCACTCACCCTGTCCAACTCCGTCAAATCTCTTGGTATTTCTATCGACAACACCCTAACCCTTAACGTCCACATCAAAAACTCTGCTAAAGGAGCCCTCTTCACTCTCCGTCACCTCAAGAAAATCAAACCCTTTATACCTACCGATGATTTTAAACTTGTAGTTCAGTCACTTGTTCTTTCACGTATCGATTATGGTAACGCCATCCTCAACGGAATCCCCAAGGTCCACCTTGCTCCAATCAAAGCTGTGCTCAACCTTGCAGCCAGGCTCATTACAGACTGCAAACGCTTCGATCACACATCCCCGGCTCTCAAATCTCTTAAATGGCTCCCTATTGAAGGCAGATCTGCCTACAAAACTGCCTGCATCACTCAAAGTCCTCCACCAAAACACTCCGCAGTACCTCTCCAAGAAACTCCTCATTGCGGGCACCACACGACCTCTGAGAAGCACCAACTCCCTCCTCCTTATACCACCACTGCATAAAAAGAAAGCCACACTATCACGCTCCTTCTCTGGTAATGCCCCTATCATCTGGAATGCCCTCCCAAAAAACCTGCGCTGTAACCCCTCCTATTTCAGCTTCAAAAAAGACCTCAAAATCCACCTCCTCAATTATTATTGGGGATCCTAACCTGTGACCTGCACTTGATCTCCAATTTCACCATGTTATATTAGTCCAGTAATAATTGTCCATTTCCTGAACATCATCTGCCTAATTACTTGATATGTATAGCTCCTGCCCCTGTTTATCTATTTGATTTGTTTATCTATTTGTTTGATTTGTTTATCTCACATGTTGTTTTCATTATCTTTTATCTACTTATATGCCATGCTTGGCCCAATTATTATTGGGGGTCCTAACCTGTGACCTGATCTCCAATCACCATGTTACATTTTGTCCAGTAATATATGTCCATTTCCCGAACATCATATACCTAGTTACTTGAAGTGTATAGCTCTTGCACCTGTATATCTATTTTGATTTGTATATTTCACATGTTTCATTATCTTTTTATCTACTTGTATGCCATGTTTGCTTTATATTATCTTCTCATGTAAAGCGCTCGGATACCTCTGGGTCTAGCCAGCGCTATATAAAACTTTTAAAATAAAAAAATTAAAATAAAAAATATCTACAACTGCAAAATCTCTCCATTTCTCAATTGAAAGAGCGCATCGAGTTCCAGGAGGCAAACCTAAACCAGGTGCGCGACTGATACTGGCCCGGGTTTTCAACTTCAGAGATAGAGATATTATATTGTAGACTGCCCACTGCGCCCTGCCAGTCAAATATGAAAACACCATCACCTTCTTCCCAGACTTCACCCTGCGGGTAACAAAACAAAGACGCAGCTTCCTCAAAGTCAAAAAGGCCCTCAGAGACAAAGAATTGAAATATGCCATGCTGTTCCCGGTCAAGCTGAGTGTAGAGGCACGGGGCAAAACATGGTTTTTCGACACGCCAGAGGATGCGTGGTAGTGGCTGGACGGATGGCGGAGAGTTGGTGACCAGGGAGCACATGACAGGGGTAGGCGGCAAAACTGGAAGCCACAGAAAAGAGTATACCCTTGCCCGGAAGAGGCGCAACCTACAAACCACGAAACACCTGAGAGCCCGAAGAGTGTGTAAGCTCTGAGACCTCAGTATCCTGAAGACACTCCTTCAAGGAAAGATTGGCCTAAGCCGGTCTCATCAATCCACATTTGCAGCGCGCACAGTCTGCGGGGCTTAACACTCCTGGCCACCGGCCTGCTCAGTTTGGGCACCCCTCCAGGAATCCGATCAATATGAAGAGGGACTAAAAACAAGAAGACAATGGAACGAACACTGTAACATATTTGCTTTATGCCTTACCATTATACATTTCTGGGATTGCGGGCGGGTTTAGTGGGTCCACACTCCAACCAGCCTGGGAGGGGGCGGGAAGTTCAAATACCGTCATGCAGGGAGGCAGGGTGGGGGATCTTCATGTTCTTCGGATAGTTATAGTGACTGTTGTATTAGTAAAGAATCACCACTAGGTGCTTTCCTCTACAGACTTCAGGCTGAACATCACTCGATCCCAAATTTACCGTATCTCACTAGCCGGCAGAGACAGTCCGACCAAACACACTTTATAGTTGGGCGACAAACACAACTCCGACACGGAAGGCTAACTCTTACTCACCTCTATGAGGACCATGATGAATCAAAATACACAAGATAGAAAGATGGAGACCTCACTCAAATTGCTCTCCTGGAATGTCAATGGGCTGGGAGATAATATCAAAAGGGGAATAGTGCTCCAATATATAAAGAGACACATGCCTGATGTGGTCCTTCAGTCGAGCACACATGCAAAGCACTTGACAGATGGGGGTATAGATTAATTGCACACTCGGGCTTTACCTCTGGGTCCAGAGGAACAAGTATACTCTTTCACAAGAGCTTCCCCTTTATTGTAGACAAAACCCACATGGAAAACTAGGGACGCTTTGCGGCCATATCAGCCAGCTGGGAGGGCAGGGGTTTCAACATTATGTCAGTGTATGTCCCCCCAGCACTTCATAGGACTGCACTCGCAGACATGAGCAAAATGATAATGGATTTTCCAGAGGGCGACATGGTAATAGGAGGTGACTTAAATAGGACGCTCTACGACCAGAAAGATTGCCTCCCACCAGAATCTCGCCTCACCCCAGATCCCACCTGGCCGACTTTATGGCCGCATTCGGATTGGTAGACGTATGGCACAGATTCAATCTCCTTACACTGCAATACACATTCCACTCTGGAGCTCATAACAGTCTCTCCCGAATAGACCACATTATTGCACCGGCCGACCAATTGCAAAACTTCAAAGAGGTACAACATTTAGCAAGGGGCAGCTCAGACCACCCCCCAATTTGGGCACGCTACTCTTTGGGGACACCATCTTTGCGCAAGACAATCTCGCTAAACCCATGGTACCTGAAGGTCCCACGTATCAGAACTAGCCTCACCAGATCCACAGACAATTATTTTAAAGAGAATGTAGGATCAGTGGACTCTCCCCAGGTGCTTTGGGAAGCCTTCAAAACTGAAGTAAAGGGTCAAGCACTCTCACTAACAACAGGTCACAAAAAAGAAAAGAGGAGACCGCTTGAAGCGCTTGAGAAAGGCCTACTAACCTGTGAACTAAATTTTACTCACCCCAGATGAATCAACCAAACATACACTCGACAGGAATACAATAACCTAGTAACAGAGACGGCCAGGGCACAACAACTAGCGACAAGACACAAAATATACGAGCATGGAGACAGGGCGGGAAAACTCCTTGCATGGCTTGACCAGCGGGAAAGGGCAAATGGCTGGGTGACCACACTAAAGATAGAAGACACAACACTGACGGATCCACAGAAAATAGCAGATGCCTTCGCAGATCTATATTCCCCTGCCACACCGGCTACGGCCGAAGAGTCTAGAGATTTATAGTCGATCTTCCCATGCCAATGCTCTCTCCGGAGGAGCAGCTGCAACTTGAAGCTGATCTCACTGAAGACGAAATCACAACTGCAATCCGAAATATACAATCTGGGAGGGCTATGGGGCCGAATGGCTTACCGATAGAATTTTATAAACTAACAGCTACCAAAGTAACCCCACACCTACGACAAATGTACCTTGAAAGTAAGCTGCTGGGAGTTCTACCTCATGACCAAAGGCTAGCCTCTATAGTAGTGGTACACAAAAAGGGGAAGCCAGTAGATTACATGAGCTCCTACCACCCCATTTCTCTGCTTAACGCAGAGGTTAAAATACTGGCCAAAATACTCACGACACGGTTGCTCCAGGTTGTGACCAGACTGGTACACCCGGACCAGTCGGGATTCATGCAGGGACACAATACGCCCTTAACCTGCGCTGCCTCCACAGTGTGGTGGGGTGCAGAGACACGATTAAAGAAGAAGCAGCCATATTGTCCCTAGACACCCGCATGGCCTTCGATACCATTGAATGGCCCTATATGTTTGCAGTTCTAGAACGCATAGGAATAGGGCCTAATTTTATGGCGTAAATCTGCCGGTTATATGCGGATCCACTGGCGCAGGTTGTGGTGAATGGACATATCACAGAAGTTCTCTCTCTAGCGTGGCACAAGGCAGGGATGCCCCCTGTCACCCATATTGTTCGCCATCGTTTTGGAGCCCTTGGCAGTCTGGATACGTGGGGACCCATTGGTCTGTGGACTGAAATGGAAGAAAGGGTGGGAAGACAGAATTTCCCTGTATGCAGACGATGTTCTCTTCTACGTTGCATCACCACAAGCTTCAATCAATGGAATACTCCAGATCGGCACCACTTTTGGCAAGTACTCTGGATACTCCATAAACTGGTCAAAGTCCACAATATATTTATTAAATGGCCCGCCCCAATCCTGCCCCCAAATTGCAAAGCAACAATAGTGACAGAGTGCTTCCAATACTTAGGGATATTCGCAACTGCGGACCCCGACCTCTTCTATGCACACAATCTCATGGGCCCGATTACATGCTTACAAAGCGACGTACGCCACTGGAGGTCCCTGCCTCTGTCCCTACTCAGCCGTGTGGCCCTCTACAAAATGATGGCACTACCATGGTTCCTCTACATCCTACAAAATACACCATACAAAGTCCCTGAGGCCTACGGTCGGCCCCCATGAATAGTAGTCCATAAACTGATGCTGGGATGGTAGGATGGGGGAATTGAGCTGCCTGATATGCAAGCATATTATTTGGCGGCCCATAAATCAATGGGTACACCGCCCGCACGACGAACCATCATGTCGGATGGATAGATGGCTTATGGGCCCTGGGGGCTATTGAACAGCCTTATACACAAATCCAAACAATCAACACCTGACAGGCCCAACAGCACAAACAGTCTCCCTGTGGCATAGAGTGACAAAGAAACTGGGATGGCATAAAGTGACACAGGCCACCCCCCTCTGGGAGGCAAAAAGGCTGGGGAACCTGGTCTCCTGTTCGGGATTTAACAAATGGGACACTATTGGTATAACAAGGGTGGGCGATCTCTGGGTCAAGGGGAAAATACTCTCATTCTCAGAATTACAAATAGAATATGAAATGTCAGAAACTGAAGCATTTCGATACCTACAAATTAAACATGCACTGACAACAGCCATCCCGTCTGACCGAGACCTGCCAGAAGCTTCCCCTCTGGAAGACAGACTATTTACAGATTACATGAATCGGAGAGCCATCTCCATGACATATCAAAAAAGAATTAACCTACCTAACCCACTTACACAACTCCGCTCACAGTGGCAGACAGATTTAGGGGACCTAGAAGGCAAAGACTGGCAAGAAGCGCTCTCCTCCCCACAAGAAATAGCTATCACATCGCGACTTAGATTGATACAACTCAAAGTATTGCACAGAATGTATTACTCCTGCGAAACTATGGTTAACATTGGAAAAAGGAAAAATGCATTCTGTAACCGATCTTGTACGCAGGAGGGTATATACTACCATATAATATGGGAATGTCCGATAAGCCAACAGTACTGGGAAGCAGTAGTGTCACAGCTACGACAAGTGTGTGTGAAGGATCTGTCTCTACAGCCTAGATTGTGCCTCTTCAAAGTATGGGAGGCCACAGACAAGACCCGCATGGAGCAGATGTGGGTAACCCTAGGGACGGCAATTGCGAAGCGAAATATAGCCTGTAAGTGGGGTGCACAGGAAGCACCAACAGCAGAGGAATGGAAGCGAGCTATGGACTGGTGTAGTTGGCTGAAAAAGAGAGTCTTTGCACACAGGGGATGCCCCCGGAGGTGGGACCGAATATGGGGAAAATGGAACACTCACAGGGGGAATGTTTGCGCCTCTCCTTCAATACAAGGGAACGGACTCTGCTGGCGAGGGGGTACAATGAACGAAAATGTCGAAGAAATCGAATGTGTCATGAATGTTTAGTTCTGTGGTGGAAAAGCATTTCGAAACAAGTTCCATGATTGTCTCTTTTTTTTTTTTGTCTGTTTATTATTTTAGTAGTAGTAACACATAACAACGAACCACATTCACATGCGTAACACAATTGGTCATAACACCATTATATAGGGGAGATAAAGATCCCTTTGTTACAGATATTCTTATACTTCAAGCTTGAAAATATCCATGTGCATATAAATTCCGTATTACATACTATAAAATCCAGACTGGTAGCTTTTACTTCGATCCAGGATTGTCTCATGTGATGATCAAAAATACCATCTGCTGTATGATCACCAAACTTTAATAAAAAGAGGTTTTTTAAAAAAACAAAAAACTGTCAAACAGTGTCTAAACAAACGGGGTGTAGGATACCTTTGGAGTGGAAGAATAATCTAGAGAGAGTATCCTGCGTTCTATCAAAATGTGTTCTTCCCTCCCCCCCCGGGATATAAAACAGGTTTATGTGTAAAATAAGGGAATTTGTGCCACATCAAACGGAATCAGTATCAACAGACTTATCTGGTTTTTGTGGAGGGAAACAGACGAGTCGTACTTGGGGTCTGGTATGCCCAAAAGGAAAACACCAGCCCTGCAAAAAAGAAACTGGCATCCACGATGTTGAGTTAAATGGACAAGCAGATACAGTAAACTAACAAATATACACTTGAAATTCACCCAGGCACCCTTGAGAAAAGTCACAAGAAGACGGCAAAGAAAAGAACCCCGGTTATGACTGACTGAGGTAGTATGCAGTTCCCCTCAAAGGGATTACTGGGAAGAAAAAAAACCAAGGACTTTGGCCTTGACCCTCCAGAAATGTACAAATGAAGTGGAGCTCGGCTTCACAAAGCCATATGGAGCATTATCATCCCAACACAAGTACAGTGAATTGCATAAACGCCACTGAACTCAACCAAAATTAAAAAAACACAATATGCAGAAGCAAAAGAAAAAAAAATCATCAGTGGTCTAACTCAACACACAAAGATAATTTACCAGATTTTTATTTAGTGAAGTTTCAAGAGACGAGTGCAAGCCAGAAACATTTAATAGCACCGCAATAATTTCAGGATAATGTAGAGTGTTAGCTCACATTATCCAGAAGCACTCTGAAGACCAGTTCTTAACCTTTTGACTTCTGTGGACCTACACTACTGGAAACAGGGTACCCCTGCCTATGCAACTTTTAAGATTTGAGCAACACGAATAACACAAAATACAGAAACTAAAATAAAAACAAATATATAAATTATGAAATTTTAATTCACAAACAATATTTTTTTTAAATAGAAATTTTAATGGAAAGATTGGAGCGTTTGCAAATTTGATTTTATTGCTAGAAGATGAAACGATATGCAAGACACTAGCATATCACGGTCTTTTCTGCTCCTAATGGATGCTCTTTTTTTATGTCTGTGCGCACAAGTGCTTCAATTGAGGCCACTAATCGTTCATATTGGATTCTGTTTGCTGTTTTGCGGTGCTCCCATGAATCAAGCTAAGAATACCAACTTAATTTTTTGCTTTCAGTTTCAAATTCCTTCACATTTACAGGGTGTTTTAATTTTTTCACATTTTCAATTTTCTATGTAAAAACATTCTTTGTTAATCTGCTAAAAATATTCAATTTTCTGAACAGTCATGGACCTCTTAAGTAGGCGTTGGGGATCTCGGGTTAAGAACCGCTGCTATAGATGGTAGTCTACTAACCATAAACATCAAACACAATATGTTACAATGAACAGAATATCATTTACTGAGGCACTGTGTGCCTTGTTGTGGTGCATGGACGGTTTTGTACACAGCCAAAATCTGGATGAGTTAAGTGCAGAAAATCTCTCAGGTTGCAGAGGTCTCATGAAGTACAAACAGTAAGGTTCTATGGTATGCTATCGTTTATACATGGAGATGGTATAAAGATCTACATTTCACTGAGAGCCAACTGAAATCTGTATACTGAGTAACTGTGAGAATGAGGCTGGAGCAGTGACGATGTAAAAAACAAAAAAAAGGGAATAATCTGAGCGAGAATGCAGGAAATGCAAAAAGAGAGACATCAGGAGCGAAAACTTAACTGAACGCTCAGAAGTATGTTGCAAAGCTTTCTTCCCACTACCAAGATAGTACCTGAATGAGACACTGCGGAAGTGCTCATTGTAACAGAGTTACAGCACATAGTGTCTTGTGGTTTTATGCACAATACTAAATGATGAGGTAATGCACAACTGAAATGTAACTTCCAGATATGGTAGGAAGGAGCCAAGAGGTAAGGTGGAAGGGGCGAGACAATGAAAAGTGACAATTCAACACGTTCTACTACAAGAACGGAGGGAATGGGGCAAAATTCTTTACTAGGAAGTATCAACTTCAAAGTTTCAAATACCATTTACCCAATTCCAAAAGGAGGGTTCTTTACTGCCCAGTTTGTCACAGCACACAGTTGTGGCACCTGAAAACACCCCCAATCTTTAAAGAGGTCCTGAGACCCTCTGAATTTCTTCATGTGGGCAGAGGTTTAACCCGCTCAGTCTGTTGTAGGATTTCCTGCACTTGTAGGTGGCAGCAGACGATGGCACAGATTAGGAAGGTTTGCTTCCCACAATGAACCATCCTGTATCTTGAAACGAACTAAAGATAAAGGTTAAGAATGGGTAAAAGGATTGCAGATTGATTTGGGTCGCTGACCCAATTCAGGAAGGATCTCAAGACCTGGCTCTTCGACTGAAACCCTGCGCCCAGATGGATCAGCCCCCCCAGACCCTCAGGGCTGAGTAGCCCCGCTATGCAAACCCCCGATTGATTTATAAAATTGCAATAGAAAGAAATGTGGGCACGAAGGTGGAAATGGGCAATTAAAACAATTAAAAAATATATGCACATATTGTCATTTTCCACTTGCTACTGATCAAGTGTCTGTGGTTTGTTTATACAACAACATGGAGACTAACCCGGAGGAGACCATCTCCACTCCAATGCCGGTTTTTGCTCTTATTTCCCGGTCTCTCCTTTGCCCGATCAGCAAAGGCTATGTTATGTTATTAGGATTTTTAACGCGCACGGCTACTCATGAGTGTCCCGGCGCGATGTCTTAAGGGGAGCAAGGGGACTAGCAAACGAAAAGATACGTTTTCAAATTGAGAAGGAAAGGCTCTCATCAAACCATACCCCCAGGTTCTTCGCCGGCTTCCCTTCTGAGGAGGGCTTGGAAAAATCAGGTGGCCACAGAGCGTCCCGGAACCTGGGAGGGAATTTTCCAAACAGGAGAATCTCTGACTTCTCCTCGTTACATTTTAGTTGTGCAGCCGCAAACCACTTAAAAATGGAAGAGAGACAGTGATGAGCCGAAGCGACCGAATTGTCATCATTGTCCCAGGTAAAGAGCAGCTGGGTGTCATCGGCGTAGGCCATCACCTTAGCACCCAGGCTCTCAGCCAAATAGACCAAGGGGGTCACATAGATGTTAAAAAGAAGGGGGCTGAGGGAGGACCCCTGAGGAACTCCCGTAGTCACAGCCTGTAGAAGAGAGGAAGACGGAGGCAACCAGATCTGCTGGGCCCGACCCTCAAGAAAGGACTTGAGCCAGTTCCAGGCCGTCCCCGACACACCTATCCTGGCTAGTCGTGAGAGGAGAAGAGAGTGTGGGACCGTGTCGAACGCCGCTGAGAGGTCAAGCAAAATCAATGCTGCACTCCCGCCGGCGTCCAAACACTCCCGGATGGCCTCCAAAACCTCCACCAGCACCGATTCCGTGCTGTGAGCGGCTCGGAACCCTGACTGAGCGGGATGCAGCAAACCCTCTCTTTCAACAAACTCAGTGAGTTGTTTGGTGACAACCTTCTCACACACCTTGGCCAAACCAGGTAATAGAGAGATTGGCCTATAGTTCCCTGGACTGCGAGTGTCTAATGACGGCTTTTTTATAAGTGGCAAAATCTTGGCCTGTTTCCAGGACATTGGGACGCTAGCTGTATGGAGGGACAGATTAACAATGCTATTCACTTCTGAGTTAATCGTCTCAGCTGCTGCTGCTAGCAACCTGGCCGGGCAGGGATCGGAGGGAGAGCCAGACTTTAAGCTCTTCAGGATTTTAAGCGAGTCTGCCAAATCCACCGGCGTAAAAGCATCCAGACAGTGTGTGGTGCCCACCGGTGAGGGCGATGTCATTACCTCGATCTCACTAACACCCGGTAGAAAATCCGCCTGAATCGTGCGGATTTTGTCCATAAAAAAAGTAGAAAGAGTCTCGCACCAGGCGACTGAAGATGGGGATGCACTAGCTTGGGCTGACGGCGACGTAAAGCTCTGCACTATCGCGAAAATTTCCTTAGCGTTGTTTTTAGCAGAGTTGATACGTGTAGTGTAAAATTCCCTTTTAGCCAGAACTATGGCCTCATAATAGATTTTTTGCTTGGTTCTGAGCTTCAGCTTGGCCGCAAGGCAGTAGTCACTGCGGCGCCATGCTCGCTCTAGAATCTTGCATTCGTGTTTTAATTCTTTGAGTTCTGGGCTGTACCAGGGTTTAGAGGGAGAACCCCTAGATGGCCTATTAGAGCGCCGCGGGGCAAGAGTATCAACAGCCTTAGATACCCAGCTGGTGAAATCATCTAATCGACTCTCAAAGTCACCCGAGAGAAAGGGTCTAGAGGTTTCCAAAGTATGGATGAGAGCACCAGGGGCAATTTTGCCGAAGGCCGGTTTGCAGAAGGGAGGCATCCGTGAAGGTGTTTACGTACTGCCACATTCATCTCCTTCTCACTCACAAGATCAGGTGTATATTGGCAATTCCAGGGCTGAAAGTCAGGAAAGAAAATCATTGGCATGTCAGAAATTACATTAGATGGCAAGATGATAAAAAGAGGAGACTCCAGTTTATAGATAGGTAACCAGAATAAAGGTTGTCTGAGTTGGGGGAAAAAACAGACCAGAAAGAGAACGAGGAAGAGGAGGGAAAGGAGCGGAGGAAGACTGCAACAAAAAACTAGCAAGCAGACCATCTACTGAACCTGCAGAAGTGGAGAGGTAAGAGCCAGAACGCCTGCTTACAAGGGGCTACAGGGTATCAGCGATCACAGCTCTTGAGGGCCAAGTTGGCGTGTAGAACCAGGCGCTATGTCCCCTTTATCCCCTATCTTGAGGCCAGGATGTGGCATCGGGCAAGCATGTCAAAAGATGTGGAGCAGATAGGGCAGTGATAAAAAACACAAAGGATACCTCTAAACATCCAGTTTTACAGAGGGATAGGTAGGCACCTGAAAATATTTTTCTTGATGGTGACGTGTACCCTGGACAATACATACAGAACAGAATCCTGGTGAAGAGGCAAGAGAAACGGAATTAGAGGGCGCTCTGTAGAGAAGGGAAAGAATAACCCTAACACCGATAGCGTGGGGACAGATATACTGCGCCCAAACTATTTATTTTCAATCTCTAACCGATGTTTGTCCTGTTTTGTTGTACTGAGAGGGAACTACTCTACAGCCATGCAGAATAACCCCCAAGGAATCACCTGGTGGCCAGCTCTTCCTAAAACCTTTGTCCCATGGCTAGCTGTTTAAAATATTTATAATAAATTACTTGAGCAAAGATTCTCGAACCCCTCTATTGGCTGACCCATCCAAAACACAAGCCTGCTAGCTACTACAATGGGGACTATTGCTTTGAAATACCTGACGAGTTCCGTTCTTATTGTAAGCACAGATCCAGACTTTCCTGTCCCTCCATAAACAGTGATCAATATTGGATAACATTTGTTGCATCAAAATTGCAGAGTTCTATTAAACTTTGACTACAACGCACATTTTTTTCTTATAGTGGAATTGTACATCTTGTTTATTTCTGCTTGCCGTGCATTTTTGTGATATTCACTAAATGTCTCTAAAACTGAGGTTTAAATCTCAATAAAACAATTTACAATAAAAATATAACATGAATAGAAGGCACAGATGAGGCTGTTAAAAAACGGAACACACTTAATTAAAAATAGTGTCAAAAATGTCAACGACTAAGATCAGTGTCTATGAAAAAAAGACAAAGTAAATTACAAAATGTATGGTTTTTTGCAGTCCCAAAAGAAAAAGAACTGCAACACAAACCACAGCTGTTGACAAATATTAGAAGAGGTTTTTAATTAACCTCTTTAACTGTAAAGGGGATAAAGGTTCGTGAATGAATGTTGAAAATGAACATTTTGACTGTTTTAGATGCCAATTCTGAGATGCATAAACATGGCATAGTCCCATGCCGCACTGGCATAAGCTTTATCACACCACTATACTCATAGAAACAGCAATGTAAAATGTGTATTTAGTTTGTGATCTTCTAATAAGAGCTTTTTTCTGGGACTTAGGGCCATACTCATCTCCAAACAAGCAGGAGGAAGTATACAGTGTAAATAAGTACAAAAGTTCTTAGACCAAATACACTGTGAAAGAGAAGAACATAAAAACAGCACCTTTCGCACAAGGATGGGTCACGAAACAGGATCGGTCTTAGCCATTCTTGGGTTAACCTATAAAGGAATTAATTACCTTCCTTTTACTCTGGAGAAGTCATTACCCCAGCACCACTTCTAGGGTATCAAAAGACAAGCTGCTGACTTTTTCGCTTCTGATTTACCAAGGCTGTTGCCTAAAAAAGGATGAGGAACTTCATAAAGAGCACTAATCTTACAAGAAAGCTTTTACACCCTCAAAGACTACTACCTTTTCTGGTCCCTAAAAAAAGAAAGTAAAACAGAAAAACCACACTGTTCAATATGAACCCATTAATAAGACTGGTGTTTACGACTGTTTGATGTCATGATCAAACCAATTCTGTATGCCACCTGGGGGCATATTCTGATTCAGGGCATTAATAAATGGGACATGAAGCCAACAGAAAAGATGCATTTGCTATTCTGTAAACAGCTACTTGAATGTTCTCAAAAACACATGCTGAGCACATCTTAGCATATATCCCTTACTGCAGAAGTCTTCAAACTGTAGGGCGGACCACATTGGGAATCTGTGGCAGTCTTTCATGAGGTGCGCAAATGCCTCAGTAAGTACTTGTAAATGAAGATAGCTTGGATGGACAACTTCGTTTATTTGTCACATTTCCAGACTATCTACCTTTACATCCAGCATTTGAAATGCACAAAAAAGTTAGGCTGTGATCCTGAGCGCTGTGGTGGCAAGGTCAAAGACGTGGCTAAAAGAACAAATTATTCTAGAAATATTTTCAGTTTTTTCAACTTTAGCCAACTGCATATGAAATAATGTGCTTACCTTAAATGAAAAATAAATTTAAAAACTAATTATTGTAAATGCTCTCTTTTACATTATGAAACCTAAGTTGGTCAATGCGTTCAATGCAGATGTTTGTTTGTGAGACCAGAGGGTCACAGAATTGAATCCTGGTTGGCGCACTGCGAAATAGTGGCTTTTGTATTTACAGTGCTATTAAGTCTCACCCTGTAACAGAAAGCACTGTGAATATGTAAATC
The DNA here is from genome assembly GCA_963921515.1 of Calotriton arnoldi. NCBI lineage: Eukaryota > Metazoa > Chordata > Amphibia > Caudata > Salamandridae > Calotriton > Calotriton arnoldi. Next base: position 912,897 of record CAWUFW010002144.1, on the reverse strand, counting down.
ATTATTTAAAAATTGCATTACACACAGTATAAGATAGGCTACCACAAAATGATTCAGTGTTTAAGTCAGAACCAGAACTTACAAAGAATACATTATAGAAATAGACAGACTGTAACTAGTGCAAACATTTTTATAAGTCTATTAAAATTAAACTTTCCAAAACTCAACACCCTTACAACACCTCTCAAAAAGACTACATCTTTTCACTATGAAGCTTCAAGTTACTCCATAAAATAGAGCCTGTACTCGCTTCCAAGCAGCTTTTACATTTGGTCATTAACCAATTGCACACATTTACATTTCTTTCAGGTAGCAGATATCCTGTGAGATAGCCTGTTTATTCTTTAGCTTTCTGTCCTTCCATCAGCTTCATTTTAGAGCTCCCCCCCATTTCACTTTCACGCAGAGGAACCTCAATGTTTCCATTAACCATCCAGTTATTAATTGTTTTTTCTTAAAGTACAACAAATGTTTCTGTAAAATTAAAAAAGGATGGGCACCTCTGTTCCCATATACCCCTCCCACTTCGACCTCTGTTTACATGCAGGTGTCCTTTCAGGTTAGTCGAGGAGTAGCAGGGAGGAAACCAGCAGGGTTGTATTCAGGTGCAGCGTCCCGATTGTTTGTACCCCTGAGGCCTCAGAGTAATGGCCCAGGAGAAAGTGGTGTCCATTTATAATCCAATCCATGGCCCAGAGGAGGGGGCTCCATGTGGGGGCTATTTTATTTTGTTTAGAAATGAACACCCCCTCAGAGACATGCCTTGAGAAACGTGGAGAGATACATGGGCTCCGTTTTCTTTTTTAAATGGCCATCACTACCATTAGTGAAGGAGGTGCAGTGGCCCTGGGGCAATAATTTGGGGGCCACTGTACCCCAAATATGGCTATGTTAATAGCAAAAAGGGTGGCAGGGAGCCACTTTCCTTGCTAGCATTAGGGCCTAGGTCACCACTGCTGTGCATGGAACAGGTTCCGAACAACAAGGGGACCAAATGTCTTTTTTTGTTTGTTGTTGTTTTTTGGGGTTTTTTTTTTTTTACACAAAGGAGCTTCAGGCCTAGGAATGATGGCCCAGTGGAGTTGGCACAGATGTAGATATCACTGATGCTGCAGGTGCTGTGGGACTGGAGCCCACAGGTGTGAAAGGGGAGGAGAAATCGGAGCAAAAAGTTTTGAAGAACTCTGCTTTATTGCTCAACAAAAAGGCAATGACATTTCATGGGTCATCTAATCACAATTGAAATAAAACCACTTTAAAACGAAAATATCCACGAAGACCATATATCTGCAGCACTGGCGTAAAAAGTTGATCTAACCCACTAAGTAAGCCAAATGATTACCCCAAAAAAAGATGAAATGTTATCCTGATTAGATAACTTTGCAGGATGTATACAGAGAGTAGAAATCACTGAAGACTAACAAATAATGGCCAAATACAGGGTGAAAAACCATGGCCAGGAGTGAGAAACATGTGAGCCAGGATTAAACTGGTAGGGCCTAGCTCAAGGTCATGTGAGCCGTGTCACTGCGGCGGCAGAATGAGGACCGTGGTCCCGTAGGATGTCCTCCCTCATGTCATGTGCCCAATGGCCCAAAAGGAAAGACACGGGAACGTGTGTTTCTCAGAAACTCCAATGACATGGAAATGCCACTCATGTATTGGTTGTCTACGGTGCCAATCAACCAGAGCTGCAAACTAAATGTACCCTTCCTTAAATCAGGAAATAAATCCTACAAAAATGGGTATTGGATTAATTAGCATATGTAATTATGCCAGGTCATCAAAAGAAGTGCCATCATAAACATCCCTAATACAGCCTCCTTTCACAGTCATAGCTGAAGGGAAAACTTAGCTATTTACATTATATATCCATCTAAATACGTGACTAAAAACTTTTGTTTTCATATATAAACCTCACATTCGTCTTATTGCCCTGTCAACCCAAAGCGGTGAAAGTTTGTTACTTTAAAAACAAAAATACATGCATGAATAAGCATGCAATCATTTCTGCTATGCAACAAAAAGGAAATCAAGGTCATCAAGAGACTGTATCAGCATTCAATACCATACTGATACCTCCTTTCGCTGATGGGGGCGCAAGACAATTTTAGATTCCCAAAACAAATTTCCCTTTCCCCCTTTTCTTGACATTTTGGCCCAACTTAGCAGTTGATAATACTTAAATTTGGAGACAGAACCATCTGAGATCTCCTGCATTTTTTGCCAAGGTTCTTAGTTCCGCTCCTTCCAGCAGTTGGCCCCATCTAAGAATTCCCTTTTCTTTCATGGGTGCTGCAAGAGAGTCTTGTAGGCAGGCTGGTGTACCAGGTGATTTCCAAATTGGCGCATAATGGCTGTAAAACGGAATCTGCAATATAACCCTTATTTGATGCCAGATTTTGCATGCCGCCTGGAGAATCTTTAGTCTCACTTTTTTGAAGTATTTGGGGTCACCAAATCTGAAAAGAAAAAAACTTGATATATCCGGTGGGCCAAACGTAAGTGCACGAAACAGTGGTGAAAGGTCCGAAGTGTCTTTCAACAATTGCCTGAAAATTTTTAAGTGAAAAGCTCTTTGATATTGGAGGAGGTCTGGGCTTGCTATGCCGCCATTTTCCTTTTTCTCCCTAAATTTTTTCCAGGCAATTCTGGGTCTTTTATTCCCCTATATAAAGCTAGAAAAAAGTCCTTGTACTTTCTTTATCCACTCCTTTTTAAATTCTAAGGGAATAGTGTTAAATAGGAAGGTATATTTAGGTAGAATGGACATTTTTAAAAGATTTGACTTGCCTAAAAAAAGATAAGGGTAAGGAGTCCCAAAGCTGTAGTTGTTTCTTAACTTTGGAAGTAACCAGGTCAAAGTTAACTTTTGCTAATGATTCCAGATTTTGGACCACTTGAATCCGTAGATATCTGAATTTTTGTCTAATTAGATCGCCCTGGTAGTTTGTGTTCCATTGCGTGATCTCGGTTTTCTGTTGATTAACAGCATAACCAGATATCTTGCCAAAACTCTCTAACGTTTCCCATATAGCTGATAAAGACAAATGCAAGTGGCCCGTAAAAATCATCAAGTCATCGGCATAAAGCCCAATTTTCTTTTCCCACCTGTTCCATGAGAATGGTAAAATATTCCTACATGCTCTTAATTTTATAGCCAATGGTTCAATATACAAATTGAATAACAATGGAGAAAGAGGGCATCCCTGTCTGGAACCCCTACCAATTTTAACCTGTTTAGAGAGGTTCCCGTTAACCAGCACTCTGGCCGACGGATTTTTGTAAAGAGCCTTGATTGCTGATAGAAAAGTTTGCCCCAAATTAAAGCGTTGAATCACCTCTTGAAGAAAGGGCCAGCTGACCCTATCAAAGGCCTTAGCAGCATCACATGTCATCACCGTCAGGGGTTTTCTATATTCTGTTGCCAGGTCTATTGTGCCTAATAACTCATGTGTCAAGTCGTGTAGTTGCCTCCCCTTCATGAAGCCCTTCTGATCACTATGAATCAATGAACCTACCATCCGATCTAATCTTTTAGTGAGAATCTGCGTGCACAAGCCTGGTTAAAAGCGACATGGAGGAAGGAACTGCCGGTCAACGATCTCGACTCTTTATGGCAAGTATCTTTATCTTTTCTATGGTCTTGTGTGAAGTCTGCACCTCTAAGAAAAAAAACACCTTTTTACCATTCATAAGGCATACTGGACACTCGAAGGTTGGCAAAAATGGGCTTTCAAGCTGTGAGGAATTGTCCAAAATGCGGAGAAATAAATGCAGATGAAGCACATATGTTCTGGTGGTGTCCTTCCATCCAAAACCTCTGGCAAAAAGTGGGTACGACGCTTTTGGGAATTGTGGGCCAAGAAATTAAGGTGAGCCTGGCATTAGTTATTTTCGGGGTAATTCCGGTTGAGGAGTGTAACAGTATTTTGTCTAAATCATGTAAAGCGCTTATTTTTACTTTAGTCCTTTTGGCGCGTACTGAGTTGTGTATCAAATGGATTTTACCTATTCTTCCTCTTGAATGTGAGTGGGTAAACTCGGTACAAAGAATAGCTAAAATGGATAGGGTAACCCAGAACTCGAAAAGAACAAAATTTTGGAGTTTGTGGGATAACTGGTTTAAGGTAACCTATTCCTAAATTAGATAATATCTTAGAGATTTTTTTTTTTTCTTTTTTCTTTTCCTCTGTTTGTTTTCTCTCTCTCTCTCTTTTATCTTCTATTATGGTTTACATTAAGTCCAATGATTACTAATCAGAGATACAGGTTGTTTGAGATTACACGGGAGTGACCGAGATTGATGGACATTCCTGTTGGGGTAAATCTGCAAGTACCTGTATAACCGGAGTAAAAGGATGGGCGGTAAGGAGTTGGGAACCCGAGATGGGATTCATCCCCTCCTTTATTGGAGTGATCGGGTATCCCCATTTATGGAACTGAGAGAGCCCGAATCCTTTCTTATCTCCAATTATATACTGATTTGACAAATGAGGACAACAACAACAACAAAAAAAGGAAATCATGTTGCTTTAAAAAGCAGATATTGATTATAACTGAAATTCATTAAGTTATGGTCTGCGGTGCTGTATTACTACGCGTTATAACATGAAAAGAAAGTTTAGAAATTGGTGTTTGCACCATAAAACACATGCATTTCCATCCACGTTTGGGTTAGCTGACTATACGGATATAAGCTCGGCTGGTAATTTTTTTGTAAAAAAAGAGTAAAAATGCGTGCAGGTAATGTGATAATGCTTTGGAGAGATGTCGTTCATTCGTATCCCTGTGTTTGTCTCTACCCCCTCTGCCTTTAGGTAAATCACATACACACCCACCTGCTACTTCTGAAAACATGCCTCGGGCACGTGATAGATAGACCTTGGCTATGCCCTGGGCTCTTAACATAAACTATTGGTGCAGAAGAGCCCCTAATTACTCCGGCCTGCGCAGCAAAGGATGGAAATCAGAGGACGGCAGGCTTTTTATACAATTGTGCAGCCAAAAATATAGGAATGCAATCATTAAAATGACAAGACAAAGAAAAAAACTGAGATGTATCAATCAGGCAGTGAGAGTCAACCAACTCCAGAGATAAGAGCAAATTACACTGCACACAAAACAATGTTCTTTGGCAATATGTTTGTGTGTAGTCATGACACTAATGCATTCGTTTTGTTAACACCCTAACTTTATGGTTACGAAAGGATAATTCTTTCCTTCCCGCCCAACTTAAATTCCCTCTCACCTCTGCTGTTCACTTCAAGCTTCTCCTTTGGCAGCATTTATTGAGCCGGACATCATAGAGTAAGGAACACATTTCCTGTCTACTTTTGACTCCGCCTTGTTGCTCTTCCACTCAGCCGGAGATCGCGGTGTAGTGTCCCCGCTCCTCCTCCCCCATCACGTTAATGCGCCTGCGCACCGCGCCAAAAAGACTAGAAGGATAGCCTAGCCGATTTCACACCACAGAGCGGCTAGTGTTCCAAAAACACAGACTTCCGGATATACCTGTGCGCCTTCTTCCGGTGTTCTTTCATTAGTGCTCCGGCAGGATCGGGCTTCTGGCATTACGGTTCTGAAAGAGGTTACCTGTGGAAAGTATTAAAGGTTAGAAGCGTTCGGTTCCGCTATCAATACCGTTGTTCGTAGATGCTAATAATTTGGGGGTGGGAAGTGGTACTCTTATTATTGTAGGGAACTGTTTACTGTTCTGAATCGATCGTAGTATTGTTGTGCTTATTACATTGTACTATTACCGGCTGTGTTTGGTGTCCTGTTTTCAGGGTGAGGTATTTTGATGATGGCCGGTTTAAGCGATCGACGCTTGCTCCAAAGATTGCATCCTCGCTTTATAAAACCATGGAAGAGCATGTGCGCACACCCCATGGTTCAGAAGGCATCTTTTTCCTTACTCCAAAGTGCCAAAATAGGTCTTTACTTGTAGTATTTAGCGGCTATCAGTCGAAGGCTTAAGAGCGCCTTATATAAGAAGTGACAAGATTCATACTGATGGATTAGGATTTTTAAATCTCAAGAGGGTGTAATCATCACAAACGCCACTGGTCTATGGACCTTTTTCAACATGGAGAGGACTAGGCGCAATCATTTACATATAGATTAGACCAATGGAGATTCTGCAGGATATTAAGAATTGTAATGAGTTTAAAATTATTTATTGACAAACTTAGTTATCTCCAAGTCATTAATTTATTAAGTATTCCGATTTTAATATCGTTATTATACATTTAAATGGTCCAAGAGCCCATATTTTAGGATAAGGAAAAATAGAACATTAACAAGCACTACATAATGAACACAAAATACCCAAAACGTGAGTTCCATATAAAATAAACCCCTACTCTAAATTAAGCAGATATAGGCAGAGAAGGGACATTTGGTTAGTCAAATAAGGTAAGGTGTCCGCTTCAGAATATCTAATAAAGGTGTCTCATGAGAGAATATGAATGCTTGGGCATAAAGCACAAGGGCAGTGTAGGTCAGCAATACTAAGAAGGGTCTTCTCAGTTCGAAGTCAGAGAGCATTCTCTCTCTAGTCTAAGGAACAAGCACTATTATTATTCAACAAAACACTAGTTTGCAACTTTACAGCTTCTTCTCACTCTTGGGAGCCAATCATATTACTCCAGACTCTGTGAGCAGTTTTCCATGCATGTCTGTGGCCTTGAATTATTACACTGGACAGACTGTCGGGTACAGTCTGCTCTTCCTTTTAGTTGCTCTCCCATCCTGGCATCTTCTTCTTTCGATGAGGACCTCACTATCAGTTTTATAATACATAACAATAAACTATTCACTAGCTAGAAAAAGACTTCTGGGAAAACACAGCATCTGCATCCTCGGCAGCTTTAGTGATTGAACAAGAGTCTCAAGATCTGGTTCCAGGGTGAATCAACCAATCCTCATAAGTAAATGCTGTTGGAAATGTATGTTTGTGGCCATTGTGTTGCTTTGTGTCTAAGGAGTGAGTCTTTTACCTAGAATGAGACCCAAGGATTTAGTTCAGCCAATTGTGATAGGTTTTATAGCCAAGGGCATTACTTGAGTTGATCCACGATTGAACTGGTAGTGGTGACTAGAAGATTAGATGGGGAGAATGTTAGTCTTCGATTGATTTAGTTGTAAATGATGAGCAGTCATCCAGTCCTGAACAAATTTTAGAGTATGAATGAGGCAAAACACATCATTGGGCGCAGAGCTCTTGAGATATATCAGTGTATCAGTTGCATAATGATGATAGAGGATCCCAGAATGGTTAAGTATAACCCCCCAAGTGGCTCTGCATACAAATAAAAAAGTGTAAGGGCCTGAATAGAGCGCAAAATCAAGCCCCAGATTTAAATCAACAGAGATGCTAAGACAGGGGTCAATATTGATCCACTTAGACCCGTTTGTTAAGTAAGAGGTGAACTAATTCAGGACCACTCCATCAATGTCCACGTTTTCTTTTGAGGGTTTCAGTGAGAATATAGTTATTTCACTGTATCATGACAGCTAATAGGTTGAGAAGGAGACAGGAGTGGCCTGAATCATTAATGTGGAGTTCATCATCGACTAATTAGAGCATGGCGGTTTCTGTGCTGCAAACTGGACAGAACCCTGACTGGCGCTCATCGAAGACATTCTTAGAACGTGTTGAATAAGTGTGTTGCAACACAGCTTTCAATAACATTTGCGGGAAATGAACACCTGAAACAGGGCAAAGATTATTGGTGTCACCCACATCTGCAAAGGGTTTTTGAGAAGTGGGGTGACTTGGCCAATCTTAGGGCAATCACGGAGTTCTCATTTTCTCAGTGAGAGATTTACTAAAGTGGCCTTATGAGGCAACAGGTGGCAAGCCAAGTTTTTTGCAATATTCCATGGCAAGAGATCCATGTAATAGAGAATTTACTTTTCGTGATCATTTTATCTAAATCATCATCCTAAACAAAGTCAGTGTTACCAAGTAACCATGGATTTGCAAGTCGATTTCCTTTTCAACTGTGAGTCCGGGAGGACAGTGTCGGAGGGAGGGTCGGAAATGAAAGATAGGAGGCCGGATAGGTTGCGTGATGTCAAAAGATTTTTATTTGTCTTATAGGATGGCAGGATGTAGAGAACAAAATCAACGCCGGTGGGTGGTTGAGGCCAATACAGTCCGTCAATAGGTGGGGATGTATGTCTTTATGGTAGGTGGCTTTGTCTTCGGAATCTTGTTGTCTCCTTCTTCGTGGTGGCTCCCCAGGATATTCAAAAGGAAGACCAGAAATAAAGTGGCAGTAAGTTTCCGGCCTTTAACGTTTAGACACTGCGACACCCTTCACCATTCCCGGTGCAGATAGTGCTGTACAGTGGTCGATGGTGGTGAGACACGTGAGGGAAGGGGTAACGGAGTTGGGATAGGTTGTGAAGGGGGGGGGATGATGAGAGTTCGCTTCTAAAGTGCAAGGTTGGTCCGGTTTCAGTGATGGTCAAGCACCCGCCCCCACTGGCGCTCCCACCAGAAAGACCTGTCAGGGCCTAAACAGCCTACAAATAATACTCCTAAGGACTCCCCTAGGTGAAGGCAAATCGCCTTAAAAGAAAAAGAAGCGGGACTGTTCTGCCACTAGCAGACGTCCGTCCCGGCACCCGTGTCCATATCCCTCCTTCCTCCCCTGTTCTCCCTGTTCTGAGGTACTCACCGCCAGGGCCGCAACTCTCCTGAGTCACGGCGGCAAACTCGTGTCTCCCGGGGGTATCCACCAGTCCTCGCTCCACGTCTCTGGTTCCTCGGTGACAGCGGCGTCTTCTCTCCTCGGGGCTTCCTCTTCCAGCTCTCCTCGCCTCTCCGCTGTCCAGAGATCTTCCTGCTTTTCTCCTTCCTCGACGTCCGTGGCTGCTCTGTTCCCGTCCTCGACAGCTTCCTCCTTTTCTTCGTCCTCTCGCGAGAGGCCCTTTTTCCACGCCTCTCCCGGCCCTGATTGGACGTTGTCCCTCGTGACCTCCGCGTCGTCCTGCAGAGGAGAGGGGTTGAGGAAGTCGTTAACCCTACGGATGCCGGACGCTATTCTCTGTGCGACCGAGGGTCGAACATCAAGGTGGGCATTACGGGGTCCCCATCCGGGCTCCTCCTGACAGACAGGCATAGGTTGCTCAGTTTATTTCACCTTGTGATCGAAGAAATTAGCAAGTTCTTCTGAATCAGCTGATGGGCCTTCAAATCTGATGGGAGAAGGGGCGGAGCTAGCCGAGCTGAGAGATGGCCGCAACTTAGGCGAGCTCCTCTCGGACACCACGATATACGCCTAAACATACGCACATGAAGGGCTCCAATGGTCACAATCGGGGCGAGATGGGTGTGGGAATCTCCTGCCACAAGTAATTGGGGAAAACGAGTGCACGGGGCGGCTTTGTGGCTTGCGTACGACGCCCGACTGCAGCAGAGGCCTAATCAGGCAAACCGAAACCCAGACCCCGGACTGCCGTAGAAGGATATGCCGAGACGTAGGGCACGCACTACGGCGAAGGAAGGGCGGTGACCGGGACTGGAGCCGGGAGCCGCGCTTGGCGACTCGAGACGCTTCCTGACTGCAGCGGGACCTCAGACGACCCTGTCGAGCCTGCTTCGGGGATACCGGAGGACGGGTGCAGGAAAAGAAACGGCGGTAAGAGCGCGCTGGGTGATCTAAGGCAGCCGCCCAGGACCTGCAGCCGGCGCTCAGGTAAAAGAGTAGGCGCCCAGCAGGGAAACAAAAAAAGCACAAGCCGTGTATATGCACAACACCTGGAGCGGGCACCATCTGCACAGGACATTACAGCACTGGCAGTAGCAAAAACAGAGAAACCACACGCTGATGGAGAGGGAGTGGTGAAATTGAAACTGCGAGAGTTTATTGCTGCGTCATAACCAACTTGGGGACTGGGTGAGACCAGGAATTGATCAGCGCCGTAGCTTCTACAGAACGTCTCAGAGCAGGAACCACAGTTATATGCGAGTGGAGGTTAATGTGGAAAGTGACCATTGCAAACACAACCGGCGTCGCATGAGATGGCAGATAAAATATAGAGGAAACTGCCGGTAGTACTGGTGCACTGTGGTTGAAAATAGCGCTTAGACGGACATTGCGGATGTGAAACGGGAACATATGGGCACGGAGTCTCACTACCTATGATCTAACTAGTGCCATAGTTGGAGCTGTGTGAAGATAAAGCATCTACTTAAAGAGGCTAGCGGACACGGTCAAAATTGCAGAGCAAGAGCCCACTCAGAGGGGTTAGACAACAACTGAGGGACGGTAATCAGAAATGCAGTGCCCCCAAGTCTGACGCGCACTGTATTTGTACACCCCCACAGGAATCATCGAGGTAGCAGTGCTGGGAGGTCATTATCTAGCAATCTCTTTACACGCTTACCAGTCGCTATCCAGGCCAGCAGAATGGGCAAGCCGGACAGAAACCAGCCCAAACTCAACTTCGACCAGTCCAAAAAACCGACGGAAAACTCCACAGACGATCAAGAGTCAGCAACGCAGACGATAGCATCCACTAGCGGTAGCACAGGCGATGATGTGCCGGCCATGTTTGCCACAATACAGGCTGCCCTCGCTTGCATTGACGGCAAGATTGACTCTCTAACCTATAGAATGGACCGGATGTCCGAACGTATGGACCGACACACAGAGAGACTAGATGTGGCGGAACGTCGCATATCTGAAGCTGAGGACGCCCATAACAAAATGGAAACTAAACAGGGAAAGATTGATAAACAACTGGCGGTACTAACAGGAAAGGCAGAGGATTTGGAAGCGTGATCCCGAAGAAACAGCATACGTCTGCTGGGAATAGCGGAAACAACCAATACTGGGCCAATGGAACGGTATGTGGAACAGTTGCTCATCACTTTACTAGGAAGAGACACCTTTTCTGACGTTTTCATAGTGGGAAGGGCGCACAGATCATTGGCCCCACCGCCACCCATGGGCGCACGGCCAAGACCAATCATTGCCAAAGTATTAAATTACAGGGACCGTGATGCAGCACTCCGCAAAGCTCGTGAACTCGGTACATTAAAACACGAAGGAATGGAGCTATCCCTGTATCCTGATTTAACGCCATCCGTCCAAGAGGCGAGGAAGAAATTTGATTTGGCCAAACGGAAGCTACGAGAGCTCAATATTCAGTATGCCATGTTGTACCCCGCCAGACTCAAAGTAATAGAAGATGGCAAATCTAAAATTTACAATGAACCTAAAGACATTCTGAAACACCTCCAACAGAAAGGGTCGCAGAGTACGCGCAGGAAGTCGCCCAGAGACAGACAAGAAAGCCAGGCATCCACGTCAGATGTGGAGTGAACCACCAAGACGGCAGGACAGTAATTATAATGTTTATCCACATTAGTCCTTTCGTTGTGCTTGCTAAACTTTAGGAGCTCGGCAGAAAATGTTATGCCCTTTTAAAAATATAGTATTTCTGAGCCCTGCTGCCTGGGTGCAAACCAAGACAAACAGTGAAACTCCATATGGCAGTGCATCGACTTGTGAGGTGGCGGCAAACGGGGCACATATGTGAGATGGAAAATTGGGCAGATATAGGTCACTGCTACAGGACCAAATATAGTATAATTACCAGGGCAGGTCATGGTTCAGGCTGTAAACCGGCCTATTCCCACCTGATAGCTGATACACTGATGTAGTGATATTTCATGTTGACAGTTGTTAATATTATTGAATGCTTAGATGTGCGTTATAAACACTAAGGAATGGTGTCCCCCTTGTACCACCACAAGGGTATTTGTGTTGGCAGCTCTCGCCCTCCCGTGTGTACCACACCCGTTAGTTGTTTTCTTTAGTAGGGTAGGGTGGGTATAGAGTATGTTATCTTTGCTGGGAAATGTCTCCACTACAAGGGATACGGTGGAGTGGGAGGGGGAGGGAGGGGGTTTCAAGGGGAGAAAACACAACCAGTGGCGGAAATGTAGGCACTTGTGTGTATGGCAATATGCAATCTAACAGATATTGGACATTAATGGTTGAAATCAACTTCCTGCATGGCGAGCAACCCGAAACACCATAGACAACTGACATTCCTGACCTGGAATATTCGAGGACTCCAGAATCCACAAAAAATACGCAAAGTCTTTGCATATCTGGACAGACACAAAATAGATGTTGCCTGTTTACAGGAAACTCACTTAACGGATATTAGAGAAAGTAAAATTGGCAATAGATGGGCAACATATAGAATGGCATCCTCCTACTCATCCTACGCTAGAGGGGTACTGGTAATGATAAAATGGAATATTCCCTTCACGCTCATTAAAGCTATTAAAGATGACCAGGGAAGGTATGTTGTAGTACAGGGCAACTTTGGGGGCACCGTCATAACACTAGTCACAGTGTATGGCCCTAATAATGATGACCCGAATTTCTATACCCACCTTTGGACTAGGATACGGGATCTGCAACCTGCAGCTATTATTTGGTGCGGAGATTTTAACACATGCTTAGACCCGGCCCTAGATAGATCCACGGGAAACGAAAGATATGGTAAGCAATCCGCCAAGGTTTTAAGAGAAGGGATGGCAGAATGGGATATGGTGGACATCTGGAGATTAAGACACCCAGGCCACAGGGAGGGTACTTGCACGTCGTCAACACATCATACATGGTCCAGACTAGACTACTGGCTAACCACACAAGAGGTGAGTACGTGGACGACTGAAGTAGAACATCTGCCCAAAACATTGTCAGACCATGCCCCAGTGCGCCTGTCCTTGGCCATACCTACACATACTCCACGACAATTCACCTGGAGGATGCACCCAACTGCTCTCCTAGATCAAGTATATCGCAGTGAACTACACCAGGCGATTGTGGAATATTTTGAACATAATTACAAAACAGTAGACAGCGCAGGGACACTGTGGGGGGCCTTTAAGGTCACCATTATGGGACACTGCATTGGTAAGCATGTAGGCATACTGCGTGATATACAACATCAACTAAAGAAGACAGAAGACAGAAGACGACATTTGAAGACTTGAGGCAGACTACGCAACGACACAAAATGACGAAATATTAGCGGACATTCGACAAAAGATTCATTTGCAGAGGACGAGATAAAATAAGTTTCACGCAGATACACGGCTAGAACTTATGGAGAGGGTGGGAGGCCTGGCAGAGCGCTATCGCACAAAATCAAACCTGCACATACAACAAAGTACATAACACAGCTAATTGACGAGCAACAGCAACCAGTCTGACACTCCAGCTATACTGGACTGTTTCACCAAGTATTATGCTAACTTATACACTACCCAGTCAACCGTGAATACAGCTGAAATACAGGAATACCTAGATGACATAGCACTCGCATGGTTATCCGATGAACACCGCGAGTATTTTGATCACCATATTACAGAAGATGAGATTAGAGAGGCGATTAGATCTCTCCCCAACAATAAGGCTCCTGGAATTGATGGCCTACCGGGAGAGTTTTATAAAGAATACTGTGACCTACTGCTTCCGCACTTGACGGAAATGTACGAAGAAGCCTACGAGAAAGGGAAACTTCCAACATCCCTACGTGAAGCTCTTTTAATGGCACTCCCCAAACCAGACAAAGACTTAACTAAATGTGACTCTTACCGTCCGTTATCTCTAATAAATATAGACGCCAAAATATTAGCAAAAATTATAGCTACACGAATACAACCTTTACTGTGTAATCTAGTGCTGCCAGATCAGGCAGGCTTTATGCCGACGCGGTCCACCACGCACAATATACGAACAATATTTGCAATGTATCATCATTTGGACCCAGAAATACCGGCAGCTGCGGCCCTGCTAGACGCAGCAAAGGCCTTTGACTCGGTGGAGTGGGTCTTTATGTTTACGATATTGCGCTGGATGGGTTTTCCTGAACCGTTTGTCTGGTCGATAACATTATTCTACACAGAACCCAAGGCCCGAGTCAGAATCAATGGGAACACAACAGACCCAATTGACATACACCGCGGGACGAGACAGGGTTCCCCGCTGTCACCAATGTTGTTTGCGCTAACCCTAGAACCTTTAGCTTGTAGAGTCCGCCAAAAACATCAGCACTCAGCTTTGCAACTTCACCTCCGTCCTATAGGCATATCGCTATACGCAGATGACATGGTACTATACACACGATATCCTGACACAAATCTTAATCCACTCATTAGAGAATATATCCGATTTGAACACTACTCAGGACTTCGAATCAATTGGGACAAATCAGTAGTCATACCCCTCACAACCGAAACCACACAGCCACGTCTGGAATACCCCTTAAAATGGCAAACAGATGCGGTAAAATACTTAGGCATATGGATACATCGGGACCCAGACGTAGTCATAAGGGAGAATTATGGTAGAGCACTGCTAAAACTTGAAGAACAAGTAGATAAATGGATTAAAATGCCCTTATCATTAGCGGATAGAATAGCCCTACAGAAGATGATAGTGCTGCCCCGGTTTTTGTATTTGTTTTGGAACATACCGATCTGGCTAACACAGGCAACATTCGCCAGAATAAGGTCTGCACTACAACGCTTGACATGGGCAGGGAAGCAGGCCAGAATCAGTTGGAAAATCCTCACACAACCACACCATCGAGGGGGGCTCGAGGCACCGGACCTCCAACTATATTTTATTTGTGCACAGGCACAACACGCTCACTACTGGGGGCGACCTCATGCACATATCCCCCACATAGCAGTAGAACGCGACCGTGTACACCCTCTGCCGCTGACAACATTTATTTCAGATCCGAAGAAGTTCACGCCCCGGCACCAAATACAAACGGTCTATTGCACTTCTCGCGCATGGCATAAATTGGCACATAGGGCGAACAAGCTCCCGATATACGCTAAGGCGCTCCCACTGGCTCACCATCCCAAAATTACGGTCACTCAGGAAAAGAAAATGCTACTATTATTAGAGGAGATGGGATTGACCACAATAGGTACGGTATTCCCACACAATCAGTTCATTTCACACAAGGACCCCACACTCTGCGCACATCAATCGCCATTAAAGCAGTTTGCATATCTGCGATTACGCATGGCCATAAGGGAACTGTACACACCATTCCCTGATGAACCTTTCCAATTGAACGCACTTCAAATACTTTTAACAGCACCAACGCGCAAAAACTTAGTAACGAGACTATACAATGCAGCACAAGAGGAGCAGAGTAGAGGACCAAATATAGCGTTACAAAGATGGGAAACATCAATCGGCGAACCCATCACTGAACATGATTGGAAATACAGCTGCACGCAATTACACCTTACCTCCAACTATAACCTACGTATTATCCACTTTAAATTCTTGTATCAAATATATTACACCCCGGCCAAATTATATAAATACGGACTTCGAGAAAATGACAATTGTCAGAGATGCAATACATCAAATGCGGACTTTTTACACATGTCATGGGCATGCCCACAATTAAATAACTACTGGCAAGAAACCACTGACACACTTACTACCATGCTATCAGAGCAGATACCAAATACACCATTGGTCTGCATATTGGGGGTACACCCACTTAAACTAGCTAGGCGACTTAAATTTTTGGCCGTCACATTACTACTCGCAAAACGGCGCATAGCTATGCGCTGGGGGAGCAAGAGGCCTCCGAGACTCAAAGATTGGATTGTTGATATGACATACTGTAGAGAAACACTAGAGGTTTATGCAGAAGAAATACCACAAGCATCACGACCTAGAGATTTCTGGGAACCGTTAGTACAATACCTGCAGGCCACAGAGGCTGAGGATGAGCTACCATAGGGGGTCTAGATGGCCTAGCATATTACGAATACACAACGGGGAGGTGGAGAATTAAACAGATGGGATGCAATTGACTGTGATGAACCAGGTCAGGGATAAATCACAGGATAGAACACTGCTGCAGGGGTTGGTTAGCTAGTCTCTCTCTGGATACTGTGTACTGGGTTGTAAATGCCAAACTACTGTGAATGCCATGTAAATTCTATATCTGCACTATGTCTATCTGCTATATATTTGTAATGAGCTGCTACTGGTTGGACAAAAAATAAAATAATAAAAAAAAATCTGATGGGAGTAGGAGTATTATTCACAACTCTGACTGATTCAAATAGTTCTATGTGACGGCTATTAGCTGTGTTAATTAGAGATTTGAATGAGTAGCCATGGCAGTGAAGATCTTTTTTTTGTAGAGTGTCCCGGTTGCTTGTCAGCTGGGCCAGGTTGGGGAATAGACCTGTCTCAAATTCTTCTCCAGCAGTGTTAACAATTTGCTTTGCTCATATAGATCTTTGCAGAACCAAAAAAATGTGTTTTCCTTTTGTTCATTAGCGAGGCTAAGTCATCCAGCAGTTCACATATACAATCTTTTAAATTAAGTTTTGACGCGTTGGTATCATCTCTAATAGTGGTAGTGTATTCACTGTTAGTGCAGCAGAGTTGTAGAAGTCAAGAGTTTTGGTGTCATGAAAGTATGTTAGCTCCTTGTTATGTTGGCTATGGGTGACAGTGTGTGAGAATAACAAAGAAAAAATGTATAGGCTGGTGACCAGACAAATCAACAGGTAATCAACTGTAAGCAAGACTCTTTAGACATACTCCGGTCCGATGTGGAACCTTTGGGTTGTGTGTGTATGTGGCAGTGATGAAAAAACATTGACTGCAGTGTCTTTATTTTCACCCCAGTGGAGATTGCAATAGAAAAATGTTACTCTACCACCCCTTTCACCCCTGGGAATAGACTGGCTGGTCATGTGCCCCAAGCATTCTTTGAACAAGGTTGGTTGCATCATCACCAGAAGGATGAAAGTTGTCATTTAGTCTACTGGGAGAGTTCTGTTGCAAGTTGAGTTCTAGAATCGGACACTGACAAGATAAGAACAAATCAGTGGTCCCTTTTTTATACTGAATTGTATTGTTGTAAAGTACTGCAACTCTGCCCTGTTCTACTAACGCAATTGCATCGGATATTAGAATAACCTGTAGGGAGCAGGAGGTTTATAACATTGTGAGAATTTTAATTGAACCACGTTTCCATGAGTACACATAGATCTAGGTTCTAACTGACAATAATATCACCAATTTCCAGTCTGTGGTTCACTACAAAGCTACAGTTATAAAGAATACAAAGCACAGATGAATTGATAATATTGTGTGTGGAGTGGCCAATGGAGCTGTCGGATTCTGTACAAAATTACTATGCAACACTATCCATGAAGGGTTGATCTTTCGTTTTGTCCTTTGTACGGAAATAGTAGGGATAGCAGGCTTTGAGATAGTAACCAAGATATAAGGGTCAGCAAAGGCTGATAAGATAGCATCCAAAAAACACTCCCCTTAGACCTATATTTCTTTAACTAGCGATTGAATCTAGCATGGGTAAACAAAGTAAACAAACATCGATGTTTATGACATTACATCAAGATCATTTTTTATAAAAACTTTATTCATTGTTATCATAAGTTTCTTATTATATTTTTCTTAAATGCAAAAATGTCAAAATTATGAACAGATAGAAACTTTTTTGTCTTTTTCAAAAAATATTCTTTTTGTATACATACATTCAACCAATAATATAAAAATATGTACAACCTGAAAAGTTCCCTAATTGACAAATCTATTTCTATTCATACATACTTCACATACATACAAGACACTTATGCACATCTGGAATAAACAGGAAAAAAGATGTAAATCATTTCCAGCAAGGTGAAAAATATATAAGGTCTGGACACACGAGGTCGACGCGCTTTCGGTGGGTTAACACAGAACGTGAACCACCTTCTTCAGGACCTTGTCCAAGGCGAACACAGTGACAATCAGGCAAATATACTTAGGGAACAATTTTCAGAAAGCAGAATACCAATAATTTGGACCAGAACGATGAAATAGATGATGAGCGATGGTAATAGTTACTTAAATCACTAGGAATGAGCAAAAGCTCACAGCTGGTCTGTTTTTTCCAGAACCTTTGCGGGGATGGAAGTCCACCAATAGTTTTCGATTGGGTTATTATTCTCTCACTCTATTGTCAAACTAATTGTAAAGGCATAGTATGCCTAAACCACGATTGGCAGCATCATCAAATGTTCAAAAATACTGAATAGATAAAATAAATAAGGAGGATGCCTGATAATCTCGATGAATGCCCGCAAAATGCTCCGCGAATAATAAACCAATCGAAAACTATTGGTGGACTTCCATCCCCGCAAAGGTTCTGGAAAATATTTAAACAGACCAGCTGTGAGCTTTTGCTCATTCCTAGTGATTTAAGTAACTATTACCATCGCTTATCTATTTCATCGTTCTGGTCCAAATTATTGGTATTCTGCTTTCTGAAAATTGTTCCCTAAGTATATTTGCCTGATTGTCACTGTGTTCGCCTTGGACAAGGTCCTGAAGAAGGTGGTTCACGTTCTGTGTTAACCCACCGAAACGCGCGTCGACCTCGTGTGTCCAGACCTTATATATTTTTCACCTTGCTGGAAATGATTTACATCTTTTTTCCTGTTTATTCCAGATGTGCATAAGTGTCTTGGATGTATGTGAAGTATGCATGAGTAGAAATAGATTTGTCAATTAGGGAACTTTCCAGGTTGTACATATTTTTATATTATTGGTTGTATGTATATAAAAAAGAATATTTTTTGAAAAAGACAAAAAAAAGTTTCTATCTGTTCATAATTTTGACATTTTTGCATTTAAGAAAAATATAATAAGAAACTTATGATAACAATGAATAAAGTTTTTATAAAAAATGATCTTGATGTAATGTCATAAACATCGATGTTTGTTTACTTTGTTTACCCATGCTCTGATTCAATCGCTAGTTAAAGAAATATAGGTCTAAGGGAGTGTTTTTTGATCTTTTTGGTCGTTTAGTCCCCCTCTTACTCCCAGACCTCTATTGTTCTCTAGAGGGGATCCCTTGCTCTTCTATGATAAGATAGCATCTGAAAAGAAATAAAGACCACTCCTGAATGACCCACAACTGCGGACCCAGTGCCCACATGAACGTTCACAATCTCATCGCTACAGCTTGCGCACCAAGCGGAAACCTGGGAGAACTGTGAGTGAAGTTAGGTTATTTACTAATGAAACTAATGTGTAGAAGTGATATAAAATATGAGCCACATGGAAATCAGAAAGCATATTTATAACCTCTCTCCATCCCACTCCCCCACCTCTTGTTTAACATAGGAAGTATTCCTCCGTCAGGCAGTCACAAAATCTCATGGGAACAGCGCCCATTCGACCTCTTGTGCTAGCTTAATCCCTCACATCCCACAACTATTCTTGATACTAGCTGGCCCACTTTAACCCTTTCAGTCATTTACAAGCAACACAATACTCGGTTTTATTGATCTTCTTGCTCTTTCATAGCTTCCATCTTCTTAATTCAAACCGTACAATATACTACCCTTTCCTCCTGTTTGTCTTACTGCATCCACTCAAGATCAAGTGATGCTTTAATGTGTTCAGTTCCACTTTTCTGCAAAAAATGCTTACATTTTTAAAGATAGGAACCATATGCCGTTGTCAGTGCCATTTTTTTGTTTTGAATACCTATCTACAAAACGCACATCTGAGGAACTGTGGCACTTAAACAGTGGCAGATATTTCCGTATATTCAAACTATCTATTTGGTGTTGTAGTCATTTAGTAGAGCCGTATTCTGGAGGTTCCCTGACAATTCTTCATTGGACAAAAAAAGTTGAGGGCCAGTTCTACCTCCCTTTATAAAGAAACATCACAGGAGTTAAGGGCACACTCACACTGTTATCCTGAATGCAGCACAGATGGCACCGATTAAGTTTTCTCTTAAAATCTTTCTGCATTGAGTGCCATCAGTGGGTTTATTTCATCTTTCTGCATGTTCCCATAGTCTTGTCTCTTCAGGAGTTAACCTCAATTGGGAGTCCTGCTTACAAAGTTATCAGTCTCTCGCCTTGACCACTTACAACACACTCTAAAAAATGCTTGTTAATCCAACTGCAGGGACTTCTCTCTCTGCAATGCATTGACTGATTTCTTTGGCATTTAATAAACGTTCTTCCTTTTTGCATATCACTTTCCACGGACTTTCATCAACAGCTGTGCTCCTTAGCAACTCACTTACCATCTATGCCACTACTACACCATGTTCAAGTTCCTTTTCTTTCCCTCGAACGTATTCACACTCAGTTCATACGACAAATAATTGGCATAAACTTACTTTGCGCCAACTCAACAATTCCCTACTGCTCAATGAATACTTTGCTTCTGTTGCCTTATGTATCCTTGAAGCATGTCTACCATTTTCTTTCCGTACCCCCATCAATTTGCGCCAAGACAGTCCCTAGATCCTTTTGACTTGCATCCACACTCTCAATCAGTGTGTTTTTCCTATTGAATTTAGTTCAGAGTTGTTTTTGGACAATTCATCTCTGGCCATTTCAAGGTCTTTGTTACATTGGCTGTCCCTTGAAAATTCCTTATCGTTTTTGTTTTTGTGTTTTTTACAAAGCTTTAAGTGGTTATACTTTGGTGGTATACTTTTGGGTGCATTTTTCATAGAATTTGCCTTTAAATTAAATGTCATTGTTATTTGGAATGGGAGATTCTACAGTGGTAGACGCAAGATCATTTTTAAGTCTGACACAGCCGTCATTAATAATGTTGTCACATTATTCAACCTCCTGCTCCAAAAAAATGGCACTTTTCTTTTTTGAGTGCTAGTCAACTTTCTTTCACCCTTCTAAGGGCCTGATTTAGATCTCGGCGGATGTGTTACTCCGTCACAACGGTGACAGATATCCCGTCCTCTGAAACATAACTCCCATTCGATATAATGGTATTTATATTTCGGCGGACGGGATATCTGTCACCGTTGTGACAGAGTAACCTGTCCACCGAGATCTAAATCAGGCCCCAAGTCTCCTTTCAGTATCAAATTGTATTTGTCCTGTTTTCACGAAAACCATCACATCATTCTTAAACTGATTGCAGGCAGATATTTTTTATTGCATCTTCATCTGATGTCACATAGTGATGCAATATAGAAGAGCCAACGACTTTCGTCCCAGCAATAACAAAACTTCTTCAGGTCTTAAAGAATAGAAAACCACAGACTAAGCAATCCAATATGCCTGTCTATCAAAAGGAAAAGAAGGAACTTTTGTTTTTATGGAGGAAGATCAACGATTAGAGTAGTCCAAGAGTGAAACCCACCGTTAAGTAAACACAAAAATGTGGGTAAGACCACTGAAGGGCATGCTTGACCAGCATACCAATATATATATGGTGGTACGAGTCACCATGTAGAGTAAGTCACTTAAATAAACTCAGACAATATGCCGGTAGTTGGAAAAGTACCATTATGTATAGAGATAGTAATAACACACTGTATGAATAATACACCTGCACCGTTAAAAGAATTAAAAGAAGTTGTTCAAACATATTTTAATAAGGGTGTTATGAAAATCTCTTTTTACTGTAAATGTACCTGGGAACGAAATGTCCATTTCTGTCAGCATGATATGATGCACAGGTATCTGTCCTTTTAAACCCACTGATGTATTTTTCAAGTTAATTATGTAACTTGGGGAGGGCGTGGCTTCGAGCGTCAAGATGGCGGTCGCACTCTAAGAGTGCTCCAGACCCCTCCGTCATCCGCTCACATCCTTGAACTCCTCCAGAAGCAGAAACTTCTCCAAGGCATCTCGAACGGAGTGGTGCCCAAAGCATCAGTGCGCCCAAGTCCGAGGGGTGCTCTGAGCTGTGTTGCGGATGCCTGTAACACCGACCTGCAGCAGTGACTGTGCTGCGGCAAGATGGCGGCGGACTAGCTGGGGCCCGTAAAAATTGCTGGCCGCAGAGTGCAGCTGTGCCTTGCTGGGAGCTGGCGGAGTCCCCCGCTGTGCAGACGTCCTTTGTCGGAGACGCCACACGCCCTGAAGGCTGCCCAGGAGAGACAGAGCACCGCAGACTCGACCTGTGATCGCAAAGATGGTGGCTGCCACACGGAAGATGGTGGGCCCGGACGGGAGAAGCACCCACGAGGAGTGAGGTACCAGGTGAGGACCACCGGGTGGCCGGACCTGCTGGCATTGTGTCTGAAGCCCTCCCGCTCCCTTTCACCCCCCCCCCCCTGTGAGGGAGGGCGGTAACGACAGTCGGCCTGCGATCAGCAGGATAACGCTTCTGCGGTCGCCCCCGCAGCTGTGTGGGCCCTACGGGAGGGGAACGGCGGCTTAGGCGATTCGACATCCGTCGGCTCCGATTTGAGGATACGGCAAGTTGAACTCATCAACGCCATCGGGATCCGGAGGCAATTGGTTCCTTCCTGGTTTGCGCCTGAGACACGACTGGGCGCTCCTCCTGTAACCACCACAGGGCCTGCATGAAAGGGAAGGCAACATGACAGCGGCGCTCTAGTGAGGGCCGACAGGCCCCCGCACGCCCTGGCTGAGGCAAGGTACTGGGCAAAGACTTGTTAAGAGTGCTGATGGACCCAGAGACCCAACTGTGATGGGCCCTCTATTACTGAAACCAGAAATCTTCCATTATTTCCTCTAATTGTCCCAGTATGCTCTGCCACTTGTAACTTAAGACTCCATCCAGCAGTGGCGTAACAATAGCCCCTTCGATGCAGGGGCCCGAGCTCCGGGATGCCCCTCTTGCATTGTGCACAGTGGGCCTGAGAGATCTTGACTTTGTCCGGAGCGTGGGGGCTCCCTCCATGTGCTTTGCAGGGAGGCCCCCCTCAAGTTTCGCTACGCCACTGCCATCCAGTGCTACCAATTCACAAAAATACTCTGGGACATTGCAAGGCATAGATTATAAATGGAGTTTTAAAGTTGAAAAGGACATACCTAACAATTACCACATTTAACAAACCCAATTCCCGTTAAACAAGTGCAATGTCTTTATGATGGGTGTTTGACAAAGTAGACCACAATGCTTGGGCCTCTGGTAAGAACGATGTGGGACATATGATAATAGCACCTATACAAATAACAGTGAAACAAAAATGTCCTCTCCCACGAGTGCAAGAGTACAAAATATCACCAGAAGGAGAACAGGGAATGAAAATAGTGATACATGACTCGCTTAGGAACAGAGTGATGAGAGATACAGGGTTCCCCATACAATAGTCCAATCTTCACCGTATAAAAAAAAAAAAAATTGATGACCCCTTTAAGGAAGATCAAGAATACAAAAACGGTTGTGGTATATTCATGCCGCACACTGTATAGTTCCTAATTAGGACGTGCTCTCTTCCAGGGTCAACCATTAAGAACATCCCAAAGGTAAAGCTCACAAAACTTAAAGGAGAAGGAGCACAGTCCATTTAAGTGGTTAATCAAGGAAGCCTTATCGTTCAAGTCTCATTATTGTCAATATCAATAAGTCGGTCAGAGTAACTCAACATCAGAGAAAAACCCAAATAAAGCATCACATTTTCTTATATACTCTTTTTATATTCTTTCTTTTAATGGTCGTTTCACATTTATGACAAATGAAATTCCTTGATTAACTACTTAAATAGACTGTGCTCCTTCTCCTATAAGTTTTGTGACTATAAAGGAAGATGTTTGGAGGTTTGTGGTTTTTATGCGTAGGCAGTAAAACCACAACTAGACACCTTTTCAGTTGACACCAACCACCACTCTCATACAGTACATAGATGAAATATTATTGTCCAGCACCAGAGGAACAGACTGCGCTTCCTGAGTATAGCAGGTTATTGCAGACAGTGGATCTCTAACCTTTCCCTTATTTCCAAACCCTTGCTAAACCTCACAACTAAAGAAATGAAATAGTGGTACCATCGAGTTGTTCTGTCAGAGGGGAAGGTTCATCCTACAGGGACGCCTTTAATGATAATGTCATAAGTAAAAGATATAAACAATTCATCCTAGGGATGAATAGTTCATTCCCAACTCCTCCCTTTATTTACCAATCCCCTGGCTTTATGGGTAACAAGAGGACCCGGGCAGTTATGTCTCACATCAAATGGATCGCGAGAGATTGGATGGAAACTCATGTATTCAGTCTGGCCAATTCCTCCTGACCCTCGTTATCAGTTGCAGCAGGGAAGGGTATTTGTTTTATATTTTGCCAAAAGGCATACCCTTGGCTGCCCAGTGGTTGGGGAAGGTCCTGTTATCTGGGCCTAGTGCTTCCCCGTATTAGACACCATTCTAAGGAGCATGTTAGTATCTCTCTAGCTTAAACTTAAATAAATTCACCTCCATGACTGTGTTTTGATTGCTGTCTCTCATTAACAGACAGGGGCACCTGATTTGTGCATTCACAGATATTCACATAAGCTCATAGTCAGTATATCTCTCAGATTGGGGACATTAAAATAAGTAACAACTGTCATTGATAGTAAAATCTTATGTCGAATGAGATCACAGAATAATGTTCGTTGGTGTCTGTTCAAAATCTCAATCAGTTGACTAGCGTTTAGAATCCTGATCATATGTATAGCTGATTTTGTTTATGATCGATTAGTCCTCTCCTTTGCTCCTAATAGTACAAAATGAATGGCAGCTTAGTTCGTAGGACTTAGCTATTCAAGATCTCCTTCCTAAAATAAGTCTATTTACAGTTACATGTAAATCAGAAACCACTTCTGTCCTGCTGAATGTCACAGTAGGTTTAATTTATCCACATAGTCCAAAAAACTTCCTATTGTGTATCCCAACACAATTAAAAGACCATCAGTGTATCTTATTCAGATACAAATATCCTACATGTAACCATACAATATCTTCTCTAAAGAATCCCATCATAAGAGTCACATAAGAGGTTTAAATACCAAATCCATTGCGGTCCACAACATTGTAGGATAGATTCTCTGCTCAACAAAAATATGCTCCTAATTAAATCTTGCCAGTTTTAAAAACCTACTTGTATGTTGTTGAAATGAATCTGATGTATCGGAGAGAAAACCAGATCTAGCATATAGTTGTCACTTTGGTTAATACCAGTACAAAAGGAACATACATCCAGTGTAACTAAGAGTACATTGTTCATAATATGGAAGCCCTTCAATTTGCAAATAACATCCTCCGTGACTTGTGCATAAAATCAAAGAGCAGTGGTGCGTCTTAATAAACTTGTTCGCATACTTAAAGATATTTTCAGAAAACAAAGTTAACTTCAAATAACCATTCGGATCATTAAATTAGCAATAGCCCTACCTCTGGTACTGTTCTCTTGGCCGGATGACTGTATTACCATATTTTATGTGAGGAGTTAATAACCATATGTCATTATTCCTCCATTTAGTGCTTGCAATTCAGATAAATATAAATTTCAGCCGTTTTTCGGATTTCTGTCTTTTGTACACATTTTATCAAAATTATATTCACAAATATAACCAACACTTTTTTCATAAAGGATGAGCTAAGTGCTCATAGTGATTAGTATTCGTAGTTAAACCAGTCACTTCAGACTCAATTCCTTTCATTCAGGTCCGAAATGTATGCCAAAATATCAAAATCTTTGATCAACATATGGTTAAATGAGTTAGTGCCAGAGGGTAAACTATTTTAATTTGCAGTTTTCGTCGGAAAATATTTACTAAGGGTCCTTCTACAAGTACATTTAAATAAATCTATTCAATCCAACTGTATGCCTCAATAACCTCAAAAGGCTGGCTTTCTGAAGAAAAGCCTGTCACTTTCAATCTGCCTCTGAATGGCCTTCTGAAAAATTGTCTGCCACGTTTCAAGATTACTTTTAAAAGGCTGTACGTGCTTCGCACAGCGAATGATGTCTCATAACATCTGATAAAAGTGACTGAGCTGAGGAATAGACAGCTATGTATCAAACGTACCTTTAACAGGGCTGTAGAGTTTGAGAAATCAGTACATTGCCCCAATTCCCACTGAGAACTACTTATCAAAATACCAATATCAGTTACTCCTCATGAATAACTTGAAACTTTGTAAGTTTGCAGATAAAGGCATTAAGGGCCAGATGTACGACCCTAAATTGCGGTCGCAAACGGGCAATCGCCCCGTTTGCAACCGCAATTTAGGGCATGCCCATGTACAAACCTCATTTTGCGAATCGGTAAATTTGACCAATTCGCAAAATGAGGTTTGCGACTCGCTATTAGGAAGGGATGTGTCACGGGCGACCCCTTCCTAATAGCGACTCGCATTTGTATGTATGAATGTTTTGCAACCGCTATTGCGGTCGCAATACACTCGCAATTTACCACCTACTTCAAGTAGGTGGTAAACCATTCGCAAACAGGAAGGGGTCCCCCTTTGTGAATGGCTCAAAAAATGAAACTGAAAGGTTTCATTTTTCTTTTTTAAATGCATCCTTTTTTCCTTTAAGGAAAACAAGCTGCATTTAAAAAAAAAAAAAAAAAAAAAAAAACTGCTTTATTTAAAAGCAAGCACAGACATTGTGGTCTGCTGACCCCAGCAGGCCACCATCCCTGTGAGTGCTAGCCATTCCTAATGGGGGTTGCAAATTGCGCCTGCCTCATTAATATTAATGAGGCATGCAATTTGCGACCCCATTAGGAATCGCAAACCGTGTCTGAGACACAGTTGTACATCCCAATTTGCAAGTCGCAAATGCGACGCAATTTGCGAGTCTCAAATTGGTGGGTCGTACATCTGGCCCTTAATGTCCTGCTAACATGTTGCATTGCCAGTATAGTAATCAAGATCTTGAAAACTCTCAGTTCCATTTAAACAAGCTTAGGGACCTCTTCATGTTCTGCCATACCTTGTGTTATCCTTATATTCCCAGACGATTACAGGAATTTGTGAGTATTGTTCATGTTGTATAAGGGAATCTTATTATTCTCTTTCCTTTGATCTCTCCCTTTTTTTGTTATAATATTAAAAGTGCAGTCAGTGGCATGCCAGGCATCGTGACATACAGCTAAGTTTGTTCTACCATTATATCATCACCTGAAAATTAAATCCGAAATTGTTATGGCAAATGGAAGTATATATGCTTTGAAACAAATAGGTGATCAAAATACCTATTCTCAACGTTGACTGAAGGACTGCATGGATCTTGTAACTGACATGAAGTTACTTGACCCATTGGTCTCCTGGCAGTTTTTCAAACAATGCTATTGTCTTTTATTTTGTTTGTTATCAAAAAATGGCATGAGGATAACTATGCCAACAAAAATGGCATAATCGTCCTCGTACTGTGTTCTTCTCATTTCAGAATCGCATTGGACCAGCAATCGTCATTGGTCTTTTGTCCTGTGAATAGGTTTTTAATTAGCTGGCTAAAGGTGAGGTCACTATGCATAGTGTGAGCATATACTTTGAAACTGAACTCTTAGCACACAATACTCTTACTGAGTATTCAAGATGCATTTGAATGACTCTGTTATGCTGCATGGAGAATATTCCACAGGGCTTTCCACGAACCATCAAAATCTATTGTCTGTAATACTAGTGGCTGGGGGTAAGTGGTTTTGCCACCCAATTAGATCCTCTGTCTTGGAAAGTAATACAATATTCTTCAATCTCATCATTTGGGATAGATCAGCAGTAGAACATATACTGGAAATATAAATAGCTAAATGTTAAATGTGAACAAAGTACCAAACTCTCTGCATTGACTCCCAATTTCTTGATCAAGTTGATTTTTTTTCTTCAGAATATTGATCACATAGGTATGTTTTTAGGGTAGAGCTCACTGGTTTGGATTGACGAGACCCATGTCTTAATCTGGTATTCACCTTATGAACTGTCTGCAGCAAACCAAGGGCAAAGTGTTTTTAACACATTCTGTTCCTAAAAGCATTTTCAATTCACTCATCACATGATCTGAAAAGAATAGTGGTACAACGTTATCCTTTATCGGATCATTTATGGTTGTTGTAGAGCTTTTTGTCTTCAAGACATTGTATGAGGTCCTATTGCTGCTTGTATGCATTTATATTTGTTTAATCCAAATGACAGCATTATGAATGACCTTGCAAGGACTTACGTTTTATTGGAGCACTGCATAATAAATGTTGCTTCTGTAGCTGACTCTAAAACAGGAGATCCAAGTTTAGTTGAGAGATAAGGGATCAAGTTAATAAACTAGAAAGAGAATTTCTCGGTTTCTTTTTTCTGTCTTTACATGTGTGATTGGAGGATCAATAAATTTAAATTGGTTTTACAAGAATGTATTCCTTGGTTGCTTCTTCATCTTAGCATCTCTATTTTTGTCTCTCTAGGTTTCAGCCTTTCCCTATCTCTCCATCTCTCTTCACAGTCCCTCGATTCTCACATTGTCATGTTTAAGCTTGCTCAGGTTTTTCTTGTTAGCAACTCTGTGCCCTGATTACCATGGTTTTTTTCTTTTCTCACTCAGGGTTCTCACTCTTGCCCAGCATGTTCTTGATGAGATGAGCCTGGTGCTGCGGAATCTGCAGAGAGTAATCCCCCTCAGGAGAGTTCCATTGCGTGAAAATTTAGAAGTCCTTCGGCGCATTTTGGGGATAAAATCTTTTGACCTTGGAGTCATTTGTGTTGACAACAGGAGAATGCTGCTTATTAACCATGCCTACAGGGGCAGAAACCATCCGACAGATGTCCTCTCCTTCCCCTTTAAGGAGGTAACCCTGCTGCTTGTGTCATTCCATTCCTCTCACTGAAACCCATATTGCAACTAAATGAGAACACAGGAATTAAGCTATTCCTTTGACAATAAACATCTGCTTTTCACGATTTCAGCAATTAAGTACTACATTTCCAAATGTTTTTAGCAGATTAGAACTTTCAAGGGGCCTAATTATCAAACCATCTAAATTCTCTGAATCCTACAGTGTGGCAGGCAGTTGATTTACTGAATTTGCTTGTGGTGCATGTTCAGCTGGGATTATGTGTAAAGGTTGCAATCTGCATCAGGGTACATGGTAGTTGAGGATGCCTGCAATAAAAAAACAAGATTTTGCAAAGCTGATAGGTCTGGCAATTATTGTTTTGTCATGGTTTTTGAAAAACGTTATAGTTTTGGAATAAGCAGGCCCTTGCTTTTGAGAAAGAAAGAAGGCAGGCAAGAAAAACGTATTGAGAAAGAAGGAAGGAAAAAAGAAGGAAGGAGCGAAGGGAAGAGAAAGAAAGAGAAGGAAGGAAAAAAGGCAATAATGAAAGAAGGCAAGAGGAAGAAAAGAAACAAAGAAAGAGATGGACCGAGACGGTATGAAAGAAAGAGAAAAAGAGGAGAGGTAAAGAGAGAAAAAAGGCAAAAAAAGCAGAAAAGACCAGGAAAGAAAGAAGGAAGAAAATAGCAAAGAAAGAGAAAGAAAAAAGGTAAAAAGAGGATAACCTAATACAGAGCAGTTTCAAATGAAATAGCTTCAGCCAGAAAAGCAAAATACTCCAAATGGAATTTACAACAGCATTGGCAAGAGATGGGATCTGATAAAGATGGAATGTACCTCAGAAGTGCCTGCTATCTCATCAGGCTTTAAACACAAATGCCAAACTAAAGTAATTATAAAGTAAAAACAAAAACACTTGCACTGAAGGCAACTAGTTTGTGCGCTGATGTGCTCCTTGTGAGAGAGCAAAATGTAGTTACTCAAAGTGAAGTTAACCAGTGGCTTAAGTAGGCTGTCCCATGCTATATGCTGTAGTGGATGGAAGCAAAACGTGAATGACAGTAAAAGACCAGTGGATGAATAGAGTTGTCTGAAAGCACCTAAATGTAAGTATATTCTACATTTTGAGAAGATGGCCTGGTATATGATGTCCACTTATGTAAGTGGGCACCTTGCACCAGTCCAGACAACCCTTATGGTGATTTAAGAGGTCTTAGACAACCTTAGAAAGCTCTCTAAGTGGTAGCTGTGGAGAGCAGCCTTCAGGCTTAGTCCAGAAGGAGTGAAAAGCAGCTTGTTTTACAAGAATGCAATCTTATAGTATAGATGAAGTGAAAAATAACCACACAAGGTATTTATAAAAATATGTATTTATTATATAATACTCTCTAACACATACAAATATCTCCTACCCGGAGATATGCACAATGCACACAATACTTTGCAAAGAAGCACAGCAAATAGCACATAACACACAGTGGACCCCGGGGAGGTGGGGGGGGGACCAAACCATATACTAAGAAAGTGGTATAAGAATCACGACTCGGGTCAAAACAATGTCGAGAGGACGTAGGAGTGCTGGAGACCCAAGGAACCACCCATGGTGAGTGACTAGGAACTCCACGGAGAGCGTGTTCAGTGTGAGAACACAACTGCGTGCTCCGTACAAGTCTACGTGTAAGTCCCAGTTAGATTTTTTTAAGATTAAGGACCCTTTTCAGTGGACCCTGAAGAAACCCCGTGGAAGACAGAAGGTTGGAGAGCCACCCCACCTGTGGATACCCTGGTGCCCACGTTACCTACACCAGGGAAGCCGGGTGCATAGGTGTGAAGTGGTGTCGGAAACTGCCGTTGAACCCAATGGAGGACTTCAGGAAAGTGCCGCTGCTGAAGGAGGAGAAAGTGTCCGTTGGAATCCGAAGGTGGATTCTGGTTGAGCGATGTACCTGCAAGCAGAGGGGACAGAGTCTGTCACTCAGGAGTGACCACGAGATCTAGAAGACGAATGCCCACTGATGTCGGGAGTTGCAGGAGAGTTGACAAGGACCTTGACTCTGCAGTTGTGAGGACCAGGCAACGCTGAGGAAGACCAGGAGCGATGCACGAGCTGTCCCACGAAGGGTGTCGAGGACTGAGGGGTCGGTGTCCGGCGGGAGCACCAACAAGCCTTGGCAAATACAACCAACGTAGGAGCTGAAGAAGGAGCAACGTCGGGACCAGCAAGGTCCAGGGGATTCACCACAAGCAGGGGAGTCAGGGCAGGCCCCGACTCCCAAGAGAAGCAAAGATGACCCTCAAATGGACCCACAGGCTGGAGGCACTGGAGTCGTGAGAGGATCTCAAGCAGCTCACCAAAAGATGCAGGCCACGATGCGGTGTGGCCGAAGATTCTGGTCACAGGAGATGCTTGAGGTTGGGGCTACTTGGAGCCCAAAGATCTTCTTGGAAGGAAGTCAACAAGCCTTTGCAACTGCAAGTTGGCGCGGTGCACAGGGATTCGACTATTGCACCCCCCACGAGGGATAATAGCCTCAAACTTGGATCAGCTGACCGGTCGACTTAGTTGCAGTGCCTGCGAATGCAGGGGAGTGATTCTTTCACTCCAAGGGAGATTCCTTCAGGTATCTTTGATGCCCTCAGGCCTTGGAAGGTTCTTGTATGGTACACAGATGATGCAGCAGACTGGAAGGGAGACGAAGTCGAGCCCAACCGAAGTCCAGAATGCCCAGACGTTAGAAGAAGTGGTGTCTGATCTGAATCTTATCCCACGACGAATCTAGGGACCCCCCCACAGGTAAGCCCTTAAGTATCCTCAGGAAAGGTTTGGGATGATTCAGGGGACCCTCCCAAGGGAGCGTCTGGACAGGGGGGGAGGTTACTCCCATGTCCTTTGTTCAGTTTCGCGCCAAAGCGGGAGCCAACGGCTCCCAGGACTGGTTTGAACTGGACTATGCATGGGGACACCAAATGTGCCCCACATGCAGACTGAGTGGCGCTGGCAAGCGCACCCACCCTGCCTCAATACACTGAATCCTGTCTAGGAGGTGGACACACCTCCCTGTGACAGGATGCCTATTGTTCTGCCTTCCCCTGCTCGAGCTTGGCTCAGCAGCAGGAGGGCAGAATCGTGTCTCTAGTCGGCACCAACCGTTTTGTGCTGTCCTGAAGACTGGTACCGGGGACATTTTGTGCTGTCTGGAAGACTGGTACCGGGCACATGTAGAGCCTAACGGAGGGCTCTTCCAGTGCTTGGAATCATAGCTCTCACACCGTTTACGGTGTGGGGGTATAATTCCAACATGTTTGATACCAAACATGATCGGATTCGTTGCAGCCAGTTTCGAGATGGTCTTCTCGTAATCACGCAGTGCCCCTCGGGAAAATGGACTCCATAGGCTGTAGGGGTGTCCTGCTCATGCAGGGGCACCCTCTCACTTAGAACCCAGCACCCTGCCTTCAGGATTGTAAAGGCCTGCTATAGGTGTGACTTATAGGTTTTAAGTGCAGTGACCTTCGATGTAGGAAATCTATATCTTTAGTAAGTGGAGCTAGCACCAGCTGACACAGGCTGCAATGGCAGGCCTATAGTTCCATTTTGAATGGTCTCCCATTTGTGTCATAATGCATGCTTCAGCCCATGGGGGACCTCTGGGGTACCTATGCCCTGGGTACCTTAGTACCATATACTAGAGACTTATAAGGGTACCCCATTAGCCAATATAGGATGTACCCAAGTACTGAATATAACAATTTAGGGAGAAAGCAGATAAACTGGGGTCCTCATTAGCAGGATCCCAGTCAGACTAGTCAATAACAGCTTAGCACCAGGCAAAAAGTGGGGGGTAACCATAGAAGCAGATCCTACTTTCCTACATACATATTTTAATGCAATAAAATAGGTCTTGGCTAACACCAGAACTAATCAGCTGTGCTAAGAATGGAGGGATTCAGTGAATTTAAATTGTACAGTAATTAACAGATCATCCAGAAATGCATTGGGGTGCAGGGTAGTGAATGGATTTAAAGTGAAAACTACAATGCTGTGAATTTATGGCGAGTAGAAGCAACTTTGAATTTTGAAAAACTGCGCAAGGGCACAATATCACATCTTCAAAGCTGGTTTATAACAAAAGTCATAGTTTCAACTGTTGCACTGAGAGCCATTCAAATGATTGTACACAACACTGGGTTTAATTAATCATTGATAAAACACTGCTGCACCTTGATCTATTGGACGTCCTACATGAACATGGCTGTGCAGAGAAGGACTTACTGAATGGTAGTGTACCCATAGCCACTTCGATTTCGACCCCAGGCTGTGGAGGGAGAGGATTGGGGCAGGTGGTTACTATGAATCGTTTATGTACATTGATAAGGCAGAAGCAGCCTTGAATCAATGCGTACATAGAAGTGAAGACAGTATTTCATTGTACATCTGATAACCAACCTTCCCATTTGCAATGCAATAAGTCTCGCATTGACACCAGTTTGAGCTATTGACATTGTAAATGACAATGCCTTTTAGTTTTGTTTTCATTTTTAAAACATAAATAAATGGCATTGTTATTCATAATGCGAATAGCTTAAACTCTCGTAAATACGAGACATATTGCATTGCATTTATGATAAAAGGCATTGTCATTTACAATGCCAATAGCTTAAACTCGTGTAAATGCGACACCTATTGCATTGCAAATTGGCTTGGCAGAGGCTTTGTATAATAAACTACATCTCCTTTAGTAAGCATAATGAACATGTGAATGGCAGTTTAGCGTGGCTCTGGGTACAGTTGGCACTCAGTTATACTTGCTTGTAAGCCTCCTGTTTTATATTGAGAAGACGGACAATGGCAACAGCATACACAGAAAATGTACAAATACTTTTATATTATTAATTTTTTAATAAAAAATGCAGAGTACACAGATTTCATGCACAATGCAGCAGAGTGCTGTGTGGGGCTGACAAATGTACCTGCTCACCCGCAAGTTTTTGAAGCGGCTTAGAGCCGGAGTTGCTTCATTTATAGTCCGCCCCTGGTACCCGGTGCTTAATAATGAGCCTTCTTTCCTCAGCATGGCGCCTGCTGAGCTTTATGAAACTGGAAGCATGGCGGCTGTGAAACTGGCGCTGTTAATAAAAGGTGTGTGGCCGCGCACCCACAGAAGTGTCCCTTGTAAATAATAACAAAGCCGGTGGTCACAACTGCACGAGAGACCACACTGCTCACCACCGAAGCAGAATTGTCTTTTAATGCACGTGCGGTGTTCCTTTAATTATTCTGTGAAGGGTGACAGGCTAACTCCGCAGGAGGCGCTTGACCCTCTGAGGTAGCCTACCGAATTATCCTAGGTGAGCAGAGCTCTGGGCTGTAATACCAGTAGAGAGACCAATAATGGAGCGGACAGGGCCTTGCGTGAACTCCCCTCGCCCCCGCTAGCACCCCCCCCCCCTTTCTTCCCAGCCATAGGGTGTAGCTAATGCCTCCCGGCTGGCTGAGCCAATTTCAGCATTTTATTGATGGTGGGTTGCTTTATTTATAGCCCACACCTGGTGCCCGGTGCTTAATAAAAGAGTCTGAGCCTTCTTTCATTAGCATGGCGCCTGCTGAGCTTTATGAAAGTGGAAGCATGGCGGCCGTGAAACTGGCGCTGTGCTATGTGGTTGCCTCGTTTACGGAGCAGCAGATCGGAAGGGCTGATGGACGCGCCCCCCGCCCACTCCCACCCTCCCAGACACTCTCCACCGTACGCAGCTCGCGCATAGGCCCCCGCACCGCCTACCACCAAGAGTACGGGTTCTCCCTCCAAGCCCTGGAGGAACAGGAAGAGGTTTGGTGGTGGTGGCTGTGGCCAAACGCCTATTGCTATGTTAATGCCATGGTATGTGGCTAGTAAAAAAATCTCCAAGTGTAAACGGCCGCATGCCAGCACCCCGGGGGGAGGGGGTTGCGTGTTATGGGTTGTATTGTTGAATAATGTTAGAGTGAGTGTGAAGTGCGCTTTACCCCAGTGAGCTACGGTATCTGGAGGTCTGTGACAGGGTAGCAATTTTTGTCTTATTGAATTTTCTTTGTTACGAGTCTTCCGCGGAACAGAATATCCCAAAAACCTTGTTTTGGCAGAAATAAACTAGCATGTTGCCAGATCGTGACGCTGGCCAGCAATGTCAACATATTTCATAAAAATACGTTTTCAGAAACAAGTTACATACAGCCAACCGACCCGGCCCACTTTAATCATTGACGGAGAGGCGTAAACACCCCTAAAACAAAGGGAAAGGGGCCATGGGAGACTGCTGCTCTTACACACACCCTCGCCCCCCACACTCCAGCCAAGCCAAACTCAAAGTCCCGACAAACTCCCCTCCCAGACTCGTGCTAGGAGACGTGCCGCACTGTGCCATCCGCATGCTTACAACCGAACTGAGCACACCGCGGTTACCATAGCCTCTTGAGCCACCACCGCTTAGATGCACTTTTCGTGGTCATGATATGTGACCAACACTAAGGACAAGCTATCGCCATTGAGCCATCGCACTTTCACTTTAATGAAACAAGCTCTTTAACTGAAAGCGCAAGGCAAAAATAAACACGCGCCTGCGATTGCCAAAGCCGAGTGACAAAGGCAGCCGCTTGTTATATTTGCATCGCGCTTTCACTTTAAGTGAAAGCGCGATGCAAAAATGAACACGTGGCTGCCATTGCGAAACACGAGTGAAAGAAAATAGTACTGAGCCACAACATAAAGGCACCGTGTAATTTCCACGAGTAAACGATCCAATCCGGATGGGTGGAGCTAAAAGGAGACAGGGCGGTAACAAAAAAGCCTGAGTCTCAATTAGAAGCCAGCGTTTAACATAAATGATGACGCTACCCAATAAGAAACATGGGCGGTGCTTCGAGTCCATTTCTAAAATCCACTCCACCACAATATGTCTCGCAGAGCGAGGAGCGCATGCGCGCTCCAGCGCTAGGTCTGCGAGACCTAAAAATGATATTCCATGTTCATAGAACCAATCCTTTCCTCGCAGAATTTAAAGACATGCATGTCACCAAAGTCAGCCTCCATCATGCAGCAACAAGAATTTAAGGAGCACATTACTGAAGCTTGGAGTGTTACATAATACAAGGGAAAACATTTTGTGTTGTTTTCATGCTTTTTTTAATTTAATGTAGCAAACAAATGTTGTCCCATTCCATATTACAGAACGGTTGTGCAAGAACGGTTCAGAATGGAATGTGGAAACACTAGTTAATATATGTAACTCACTTAAAATAATTTTATGTTTCTGAGATTTTAAAAAGTAAATCCTGGTCTACAGACAATAATAGTTTTTAAGCAAATTAATTTTGTACTACTTTGCTACTTCTCAATCCTCTTAATTACCAAAGGCTAGAGAGGGTGTATAAGCTCATAGGATACACCAGGAGAACAGCATGGGCGAATGTGAGAGGAGAGGACCAAAAGAAGAGCAACAAGAAGATAACATTGAGGATTAAGAGACCGGGAGGACAGGAAAGGAGCAAGGAAGAGAAAGAAAACATTCGCCTATTGGACCTGAATTCTCTAATTTGTCACATGTTCCTCAAATTACTTTTTAGTAAAGCAGCTCAATCCTTTACTCCGATTAGATTTGACTTGCATGTTATAGTTCTTTCTTGTGAGCCCCCTCTTCCTTCCGCAAGTCTCTCGTAGTGTCCACTCACAATTTTGAATATTAACATCAACATGTCATTGAGGTCACTGTTAAGTAAACAGTAAGCGTAGTTTTCGGGTGCAGCAAATTAACCTTTGAGGCAATCAGCAACAAAAAGGTTAAGTATGTGGTAAGTTGGCACAAAATTCTAGTATGTATATATATATATATATATATATAATTAATACAGTGCTCTGTGCAAAAGGTGATCACCCGGTGCAAGTTTAGAATGGTAGATTATTTTCAGATTTATATCTGTAGCTGCAATCAGACTTAGTAAATTATGTGGGTTTATAGAGGATATATCTCCTACAGATCCCAATAGTGTGTCAATCGTATGGCATTTTGACCCCTTGATAGTTCTAGGCTTCTCATCAGGACATGATCAAATATGCCTGATCACAACTTTCTAAAAAAAATTGAAAACCAGGAAGAATGAATCCAGGTTTCTTAAATCTAAAGGCTTTTTTGGTATTTGCAGAAAATGAATCAAAGTTACTCAGGGTAGAGCAGGCAGCTCAATAAGTCCTGCAGCATTAAGATCAAGGGCAAAAAGCCTATAATGACAGTGGGAGAAACAAAGATATGCTAAAAAGCAACACAGGTGGGAGACTGCTTGGAGCAGTGTGAAATTAGTCACACGAGTATGGGCATGGCCTGATGGGCCAAGCAGGTGGTGGCTCTCTGCTAGAACTCCCGCCGGCTGCGCCGAATCCACCTGCATCCTGGTGCTGACAGACCCGGTGGGTCAGCCAGAGCCAGCCAGCAGTAACTCTCTGTGGAATAGCGGTTACCTGGGGTACACTGTGGCACCCGCGGAGCAGCCCGCACAGCAGCCAAGAAGACCGCGCCCATAGCACTCAGGCCCAAGATGGCAGCGGTGCAAGGCCGCAAGTGATAATGTGCCTAGTGGTTGGGGGCGCACGGGACGGTGTGGGCCTGAGGATTAGGTTCCTGTCCCCTCCCCCTTTTTTCCTTTCCTCCCCTTCCCCCCCCCCCCCCAATGCAGCAGTTGGACAACAGGCATTGCGGGCCTTGAACCGGGTCAGTCAGCCCCATTGCAGAGCCACGCAGAGCCCCCATTGGCGCCCTGGCCACAATTGTCCGCCCCAGTGAGCCTGAGCCTACTGGAGGTGCCCTGAGTGGATGGGGGCTTCCAGTAGGACTGTGGAGGTGCTTCTCTTTTGTCCCTTCTCCCCCCCCCCCCTATGGTGAGAAGAGTTGCAGCCGCCCCGGGTCCCTGGCGGTGAGGCGAAAGAGCTGGGTCAAGGTGGGGAGAATTGTTTGACATGGGGGCGTTAGCAGGGTCCCTGGCAGGCCGTAGTAGAGTGTGGGCCTTTCAAACCAGGGCTCCACCCCATTTTGGCCTCAAGGATGTCACAGGAGGGAGAATCGGATGGCCGGCCCTCCCCGATGCAGGGCGGTCAAAGCCTCAGACAGACTTGGCCCATCCTGGGTGTGGTGAAGTTTTATGATGGCACAGACGGGCCCCAACTGCTCGTGCTGCACTCCTAGGAGCCTGCTGGTGCAAGCGGGCTATAGAGCTGGGGACGGTCCTTTGCCCCGAACTCCTCTCTGCACTGTTGCTGATCGAAGGCCAGGAGGGCCCTTCTTCGCCATAGGGTTCGACAAGCTGGCGGGGGCTCAGTGCTAGTCTAAAATTGATCAATTCTGGTGCATGTGAGGCCCATGAGCCAACGGCCGCCCCCAGATCCCCCTCCCCCGGTGGAAGACTCAGGCCATCTTGATAGCTGTGTAGAATTGCCGGTTGGCACTGGAACCCAAGATTGGTGAGGTCGTGGTAAAGGTATCCCTTTTGCGATAGGATTTGCGAGGGGTGTCGTGCAGGGTGACGGAAGCGGTGGGGCACGTCTCAGTGGTAGAGGACACGTTGGGTGAGCTTGAGGCCAACATCTCGATGCTGGTGGGCACAATGTAACTCCTAGAGGAACATGCTGAGGATGCAGAGAATCGTGCCCGATGCCGCAATCTACTATTTGTGAGCTTTGCGGAAGGCGTGGAGGGGTCAACACTGGAGCACTTTCTTGAAGACTGGATCACATTCTGTGTACCATCTGCCCAGTGTCCTCCTGTTTTGTGCTCGAACGGGCCCACAGATCCTTGTGCCTAAGCACCCCCGGTGGCTGCGCCTCAACCACTCATCGCCAAAATCCTCAACTATAGGAATCTGGATCGCATCCTGCAGGTGGCTCGACAGACCGGGAATCCTGCCCACGGTGCGCAGCGAATCATGATTTTCCCGGACTATACGCACCAGGTGCAGCTGGCTAGGAAATCGTACAACAAGGTATTTTTCGATACTCTGAATCAGCCTGGGAGTGGGCGACGGAATAGCGGACCTTTGACAGTGAACCCAGTGCCGGTATTGTGGGCTGACCTCTCACGCCGACGGAAGTCACGGAGAGGGGGCCCCCTGGGGATCAGTAGCAGACTCTGGCTCGGAGATGGGGGACCAGGGATTGAGGTCGGTGACGCGTGGCTCCCAGGGGCTATCTTCATCACAGCAGCAGCCCACCCAGACAATGGCCCATGACTTATCTGTGGACGCGATGGACAGGGCCTGAGGCCTTCCAGACCCTTTACTATTGTATTTGTCAGCACCACTGTCTCCTTAGTCATGATGGGAAGACGCAGGACCGAACTGGGTGCACACTCTTGGATTTTCACCTGAGTTTGGAATCTTGTTTTGTGGAGGGAACGACAGATGCCTCTGGGGTGAAGTGTGGGGTGGGAGGGTTGTTGGGGGATGGGCAATGTTTGCTTTGTTATAACTGTTTCAGGTTGGTTGTATTTTGTTTGGCAACAAGGGGGACATGACACGCATGCTGCATTTATATTTCATTCCTATCAGGGATAGGCCACCGCTATCTATCCACGCGCACGCCAGAGCGACAATGACCATATAGGTACCTTCTTGATGCGATAAACCCTTATGTGCTGATGACGTGGAACGTTAATGATCATAACAACTGTGTCAAAAAAGGGGTGGTGCTTTGCTTTGCTAAGCGGCGGGGCCCTGCAGTCTTGCTCATGGAGGACACCCACCAGCTCAGCACTAATTGCTTCTACCTGGCCCTCTATGGGTTTGATAGGATCTTTAATGCAGGACATACTAGGGGACCCAGGGGTACAGCGGTCCTCCTCCATTCCCGCTGGTTGGTCACAAGTCCACCTAGATTCCCTGGGGAGGTGTGTGGTAGTGGATGGTGCACTGCATGGGTGCATACTCCACTTTATTAGTGTAGATGTTCCTCCCACCTTGGTGTAAATTACCATGGAGGATCTACGGTCGCAGATTCTCCACCTCCACCACGGGACCAGCTTCGTTGGTTGGGATTTGAACAGTTTTATGGTCCCCAGGGAAAATTCTTTGGAGTTTGGTGCTACTAGGGATAGAGAGAGTAAGGGGGTTACATGGCGGGTCCGAGAACCTGGATCTCCGACGCTTGGAGGATATGGAATCCTGGGAAGTCGGCTTACATTCACCACTCCGCTGCTCATAAATCCTTCTTTCGCATTGACTTAATCCTCCTTCCAGCTTTCGATCTTCCTGCCACCTCCGGTTCCCACATTCTGCCCAGAGGTATTTCCGACCATGCCCTTGTAACTCACTCTTTTGGCAATCAGTCCATGGGACCCCACCCGATGTGGAGACTTAATGCCTGGTTTCTGCAGCAACAAGAATTTCTGGACTTTCATGTTCACGAGCTGTGTGGTTCCTTTGATCTGAATAGTGGCACCTGTGAATCCCCAGGAATTTTGTGGTTGGCCGATAAGGCTGCTCTGAGGGGGAACAGCGAGGTCATACCTGCAAGGGCAGGAATGGGCTCAGCGGCAGCAGATTACTGAACTAGAGTCCAATATCCTTGGGTTGGAACACAATGGCTATGCTAATGTGGATGGCTTGGATCCATGCCAACCAGCTTTGAAAAGGACGTCACTTAAAAAGTTGGCACCTGAAGAAACTCACCACTGCTGGATGGTCTCAACACGCAGGGTCTATGAAGGGGGCACAAGTCTGGCAAACTCCTGTATTGGTTGGCGACGCGGCAGCTCGCCTCCCAGATCGTTTCCTCTATACAAGCCGGGGCAGGGGTGGTGGCTGAAACAGCTGAGAAAATAGTCATGGTTGCAGCTTATTATAAAGATTTATATGCTCTTTGGGAGCGGCCTACGAGGGAGGCGGCCTGTCCCCAAGTGTTTGACATTCCTATGCCCACAGTGTCTGTGAGTGTCGAGGCAGACCTTGATCGCTCCCTGGAAACGGAGGAGGTCGCTCTTGCCCTTTGGGACATGAACTCGGGGAAGACTCCGGGCCCGATCGATTCCCAATGGAATATTATAATCCCTTCCCAGCCTACCTGATTCCTCATCTTCTCTGCCTTTATCAGGAGGCAGTGGACAGTGCACACTTTCCTCCAGAACTCAACTTGGCGACCATTGTAGTCTTGCCTAAACCTGGCCAACCCATGGATCGGTGTGCGTCATATCGACCGATCTCGCTCATTAACTTAGAGGTTAAAATTTACGCAAAGGTGCTTGCTAACAGGCTGCTTGTGTTACTACCGCAGCTGGTTCACCCTTATCAATGCAGGTTTATGCCCCGTAGGAGTACAAGACACTGCCTCCGCAGGGTACACATGGCACCAGCACATCTTTCTGTGCTAGGGGACCCAACAGTTGGATTTTTAAAAGGCCTTTGACGCGGTTAGTTGGGCCTTTTTGGAGGAGGTGTTGATTAGGATGGGCCTCGGGCCTGGGTTTTTAAGGCCCAGGTTCATGTCAATGGCACTGTATCTGCCCCTTCACGATTGGCCGGGGCACCCCCAAGGTTGCCCACTATTGCCACTTTTGTTTGCCCTGGCGATCAATCCATTGGCAGCATGTATTCACTGCGAAGTGCAGGTCTGGAGCTTTGCCTGGGGGTTAGCAATGGAGGATCGCATTGTGCTCTATGCTGATGGCATGCTTTTGTACGTCTCTCACGATTCCTCAGGTGCTGCAGATCCTTCGTGTAGGAAGATGGCTATATATATATATCCTATGCCCGAAACATGTTTGGAACCCGAGGCTTGCTGAAAGAATGCTTTTAAGGACATTGTCTGTAAACCTTTTATCTGCCAATAAATGGAAAATAATACGACGTGTGAGGCCCTCAATGCAGAGCAGGTGTCTTTTGGATATATATATATATATATATATATATTACAAAAACAAATAATACACTGTGCAGAGTCCAGTGGGTCCCCCAATTGGTTTAGAGAGGCAAAAATAGATAGTACTAACGCTGTCTTTTGTGGTAATGTGGGCAAGCAGTTGGGCTTATCAGAGGGTAGTGCTAAGCATTTGTTGTACTCTGAGGTAATAAATGAGACACACACTTAAAGAATAAATCCAAGACCAAATTAGAAAAATAACACTACTTTTTATATGTTTTATACTCAAGAACTTCGTTCAAAGGTAAGTACAATTTTTGATAGAAATATTCACAGGTAAGTAAAACGTTCAAACCTGTGCACTTTTACGCACAATGCAATCCTATGGGAGGAAAAGTCAAAGATTCATAAAGGTAGGTACAGTCGGTTTCATGGGTTCACCTTCTGGCATCAGAATAGTAGTGGGCCAAGGTTCAAAGTACTACCAGCAGTTCTTCGGGAACCGCCCCGGTTCTACCGGGAGCATGATGCTGGTGAGGCTGGTAGCTGGTGCGCTATGGAGAAGGGTTACCATTTGAAAAGAGGCTGCACAGGGGGACCTGCGGGCAAGTCCGACGGCTTTCAAACGGATGTTCAGGTTGCAAGGGGTCTTGGGGCACAGCCAGTTTGTCGTGACTCTGGTTGGGGGGCTTGGCAGCAGAGGGGTTTGGTTGGCTGGGCTGGGCGCACAAAGATGCATCTCGCAGTCGGGGACAAACATCTGCTAGGGGCAAAATCAAGACAGCTGGACCACTCTCGAAGTGGGTCTCAGTGATGCTGACGTCCCTCGACGGCTGCTTGGTCCTGGTGCAGTGAGAATCCGGACTGGACTCTCACTGTGCGTGTTTGGTCCAAGGCGTTCGGTACCCCAAGGGGTGGTGCTGCACGGCTCCTGTTGGTCCTGGTGTCTTCACGCTTGGTGAGGAGACAGATCTAACCTTCCAGAGCACGAGTACCTTCTCCTGGTCGTCTGCAGTATCGGTCTGGCCAGGGAGCTGCAGGGTGGTAGACTGGACTCTGCTTGTCAGTGCCTTCGAACTTCCAGAGAGTAGCTCCTCTACTCCAAGGGAGACTGTTGGTGATTTTTGAAATGCTGGCAGGCTACCCAAGGCTTTGGTAGTTTCCCGCTCGCAAGATGAGTCGCTCTGTCCAAATTGTTGAGAGATGGCTGAGGAGGGCTCAGGACGACAGGGTTTGGCTTCAAAGTCCAAAGTTCTGCTGCAGTTCTCGTCCTTCTTCTGTTGACCCATTGAATCTGAGTTCTTGGGTTCAAGGGTGCCACCTAAATACTTGATTTAGGGGTGTTTTTGGGGCGTGACGGGTAGTAGCCAATGAGCTGCTTACCTTCACGATGTCTACACCCTCTACATGACCATTTCCTGTGGG
Source organism: Calotriton arnoldi (assembly GCA_963921515.1). Lineage (NCBI taxonomy): Eukaryota > Metazoa > Chordata > Amphibia > Caudata > Salamandridae > Calotriton > Calotriton arnoldi. Next base: position 869,989 of record CAWUFW010002144.1, on the reverse strand, counting down.
AAGTGGGCATATCCCTGACCTTAGAAGGCTAATTCTGTCCAAAACAACATGGAGGAATCTGATTAGTGGGGTCCACATCAGCTGGCCCACCCTAGAGGTGGTGGTGGCTGAATGTGGGCACACCTCTTAATCTTACTAATTTTCCCGCCTGTCTTGCCGCCCAAAAATAGGTTCAGGACAGGGAGGTGGGCACCTCCACTATCTGGAGAAGACTGAGGTCACACAACAAAGGCGGCAGGCCCTTTGAAGGTTCCCGCTCTCAAATTCCCATCCTGCTTGGAGGAGGTGTGAACACCTCCGCCCAGAGCAGGCTTTGTTCCTGACCTCTGAGAACGAAGGCTGTCACCTCAAGAGGTCAGAAGCCTGTCTATGGTGGCTGGCTGGTCAGACCAGTCATTCAACACACTAGTAGTCGGTAAATTTTCAGGGGGAACTTCTAAGGTGCCCTCTGGGTGCATTTATTAATAAATCCAGCACTGGCATTATTTTGGGTTCATTAAGACGAGGTGTTTGGTACCAAACACCTTGGGGTACAGTGAAGCCTTCATACAGCTGGGGAACTCGTAATGAAGAGTGTCTAGCCAATGTACTCGATATGGCTTCCCTGTGCACTGGTAATATCTATGGGTGAACTTGGATATCACCGGGACACTCCCACAGATATGCCCACACATGGGTATAGTGCACCCTACCTTAGGTTTATATGGCCTGCATTAGGGGTGTTTTACCTATGCTGGCAGGCATGGCACACAGGGATGTGTAACTGAATGTGTGTGCATTATGCACTCCAATATTTATCTACTGTTCTGCTTCTACTCACAGTTCACATGTGATGCGTGCAATGCTGAATAGTGTGCTGCCAAACACGCGTAAAATGAATAACAAAAAAAGGCCAAATGGCACCAGTATCTTAGACTCAGTGTACACAGCGTCTGAATTTATCCTATGGCATGAATCAAATTATACACTTATTCTACATGTCTTATAGCTCAAATGTGTTTTGACTGTTGTGTGTCAGTTTTTTGTCATGTTTTGTTTACAGTTTTGTCAGGAATTTTGCACAAATCTTTTTAACAATATATGCTAAAAGTGAATAAGTAATGCTGTGGTAACGCCCTACTTGTACTATTGTTTTCTCTGTCTAGAGTGGCCCCTGAAGAAGGAACTTTGTCCCGAAATACTTTGACATTATAATTCCGATTGGAACCAATGGTGGATCAACCATTGTATATTGTTTTTTGAGACTAATGGTCTTGGGTTTAAATGGTTAGGATTGGTCTTTGTATAGGTAAAAGGTCAAACTACTTTGCTGTTTGAACAAAGATTACAAATTGAGACTGTAAAATAAGTATATAATTTGATTCATGCTGTAGGATAAATTCAGACGCTGTGCACACTGTGGTACTTGGCCTTTTTTTGTTGCACAGGGATGTGTGCCATGTCGACTTCAGTTTTGTCTGCACCAAGACACGCAGGCTGCAATGGCAGTTTGCATGAGCTTGGTGAGGGGTTCCTTAGGGTGCCACAATTCGTGCTGCAGCCCTTAGGGGTCCTCTTTAGTACCAAGGCCCTAGGTACCAGGGGTACCGCTTACTAGGGATCCTAAAGGAGTGCCAATTGTGGATCAATCATACAGATTTAGGGAAAGAACATTGGTACTGGGGACCTGGTTAGCAGGAACTCAGTACACTCAGTCAAAGTTGCACCCGATACCAGGCAAAAAGTAGTGGGTAACCATGTTAAAAGGGGCACTTTCTACACTTGGCCTCTATGGAAATACATCAGGCTTACTGTTAACTGGCCTAAATCAGTCTTGGTCCCCCTACGGGGGCCCCTGTTTGAAGCAGAATGGTCAGCACGGGTCACCTTGCGCAGATTAGGTTTCCGCTACTTGGGGCTGTAAATAGCTCTGTACCCGGGTCTAACCTGGAGCCTGAATACCCGACCTTTATTGTCCCACTTAACGACCAACCTTACCCAGTGGGCTAAGTTGCCTCTTAATATCCTGGGCCGCACTGCACTGTTTAGGATGATTGCCCTCCCCCGCTTATTATACACATTACAAAATTATCCCTTGCTTTTGCTACAGCTTTAGTGTCGCCATGTGCAGAGCAAAATCTGGTCCTCCTTATGGCTTAATCGGCCTTTATGGGAAATGCACTCTACTTGCGACTGAGGATGGCAGATATGCGCCTCTACTACTGGGCGGCCCAGCTCGTGGTGGTCATGATTGGCTGAATGGGAGGGGGGTCCGGCGTTTCGGCTGGAGGTGGCTGGGATGGGCCTAGAAAAGATTGAGGGGCTGTTTTATGGCATTCCTATTCCCTCCCATCTGCTCGGAGTCTACAAGGGTGGTGCTTGGGACCTTGTCTATGGCACTGCGATGGACTGGTTGTTATCGGTGGGTTACTCTTGCGATACCCCTATGGGTTGGTGGTTGCTTGCACCAGGCCTCTCCCCTAGTGGGATTTAGTTGCTGGAATCGGATCGTAATCTCCAAGGTGGGTGACGTGTGGCAGGGGACACACCTTAAGTCCTATCAGATGTTGAAGGAAGAGTTTGGATTACATAGGTTGCAGTTTTTTAGATACCTGCAATTGCGCCATGCAATGGAGCAACACTGCAGTTTCCTGGGAAATGTTCCTGAATGCAGCCCCCTGGAGTCGCAGATCCTTATGGGACCCATTGAGGAAAAGGGGATCTCACAGATTTATGACTCGCTTGTAGTTTGTTCCCCAGATGTATTTATGCTACTTAAGGCCCGATGTGAACAAAGGGCGGGGACCCTAAATGATTCTGACTGGTGTCATACCTGAATGGCACTTACGGCGCAGGTCATTACTTCGAGACTCCGGCTCATCCTGCTCAACTACTTACACATGACCTATAAGATGCCAGAACGGCTTTGGCGTGTGGATTTACTAGAGTCGCCGGTGGGCTGGCGCTGTTCGGGGGCACCTGCTCACTTCTATCGCATGGTGTGGGAATGTCGAGTGATCACGGGATACTGGGCTAGGATACTTGACGTCCTGTCCAGGGTGCCTGGAAGGCCCATCCGTTGCTCCCCGGTGCTTGTTCTGTTGGGAGACCTGGAGAGGGTGTGTGACCCCATTGGGGACAGGACGCTGCTGGGGATCGAGGTGGCATTTGCAAAGAGAGATATTGCTAAATGGTGGAGGTTGCACCCTCCCCTCTGATAGTTCCCTGGAAACGGGCAATGGATTGGTGTGCCACTCAGGAGAGAGCTGCGTACACAGCTAGGGGATGCCCCAGAAACCATGCAAAGGTATGGGGAAAATGCATGGCATATCGTGGGATGCTTTGATATGTATGCTTTTACGGTGATTTTACTCCATACTCTGGCCTGTGGAAATGTTGTGGTTTGAATGTTTTTAAATCGGGACAGAAATCTTAAAGTTACGTACATGGTGATATGTATCCTTAGTTTGTTAGGATCTGGTAATGAGTGACACTTGGACCACTGGAGAAGATGACTATGTACTAAATAAATAATGAAGGTTAATGTAACTTTAATTTGAAACAGTAACTGCAAGCATTCAGTGAATGCTGCCACAGTTTCCTAGTAGATAAGCTGTATTCAGGAGGAAGCAAACCGAATGTCAGTATCTTCTACGGAAAAACGTGACGTGGTTGCACTCCACCGCAAGGTGAAACAAATATGGCAGAAGCAAAATACGCGCACAAGAATAAGGGAACAATTCAAGATGAAAACCTATGTGAAATGTAAAAATTGGTAGGTGAACCAGAATGGAAAATATTAAGGTAAATCCAAACAAAATTAAAATACAAAAAGAAAAAAAGCCAAAGGCCTTCATTCAGGTTGGTTTTTCATCCAGAGTGAAATAAAGCAAGTTGAAACTACAAGTGTGTCAGGGTCTGTAATTCTTGGGTCTGAAAAATTCGGTAGCAATATTTCTTCATCACCCTTCACCCACAGTCTGGCAGTCCATCATATACTTTCTATCTGCTCATCATAAAATGTGCTCCTTTTTCCCCTACAAGGGTAAACACAGAGTAAATTAGGGTGTGAGCAGTTATTCCCTATTTCGGGGTAAAACTCGTAATGGCTGGACTTAACAGTGGAAATACCGACCATAAATTTAATGAGTGCCCTCCGATATTTTTCCCAGCTAAGTCCAGCCAACTCTTAATGAGGGCCATAGTCTTCAAAGTTCATGGATATTTAAGAAAGACTAACATAAGTCATTAAAAACAGCAATTGATATAAAAGTACTCGACCAACGAGACTTATAGTCCAGATATTTTCTTCCACAGGGTTGTATCATCGGCCAGTTCATGGCTCACAGTTTTGGATATGGGATATGCAAATTTTCATGGAAGAGCACAGAGAGTCCATAATTCTAAACCTAAGTGGTAATTATATTGTTCCATTCCTCAGTGGTATTTAAATCATTAATTTTGAGTTCCAACGTGACATCCAATTAAACTCTTAATTTCTTCACTTTTTGAGTAATGTCGCCACTCAATCTATTGATCAAAGAACATTTATAGAGCACACAGCTGCTTTAACCAGAAGCGTCTCGGTGCTAAAAATGGAGATTAATCACTGACAACGAGTAAGTGCGATAAGGCTAATCTTTTTCGAAAAGAGAGGTTTTCAGATCCTTCTTGAATGTTGAACTGAGGTGGCTCTGCAGGGCCTAACTGGGAGCGCCTTCCATAGTTTAGATTTCGGAACCGAAAAGGATCTTCCTCCCTGTCTGGCTCTATAGAAAGTTGGGACTTGCAAGAATAGAAGATTGTTCAACCTAAGTGCTCAACACTGCTTATATGGCCAAAGTCTTTTTCTTAAGTAGGCGGGACCCTTCCCCACAAAGGCACTGTACACAAGAGTAAGGGCTCTGAATTAAATTTGCATTTTGACAGACTGCTAATGAAGTTGTTTAAGATGGCGTGATATAGACTGCTAATAAGGAACTCTTTGGATCAGTCTAGCTGCTGCATTTTGGACCATTTGAAGTCTATGAAATAGAAAGGCATGAAAGCCCAGATACAGACTGTTTGCATAGTCTAAGCGTGAAGTTACCAGCAAGTGGACCACTGTCTTACGTGTATCCTCTGGGATCAAATGCAGAAACGTATTAAGCGATGGGTGTTTGGCGAAGCAAATTGATAACACTTGTTAAATTTGAATGAAGAAAGAGAGGCTTGAATCAAATACAATTCCCATTTTTCTAGCTGTGGAAGCAGGACTTGGGGGTGGATTCATTTCCTCAGTCCACCAAAGACTAGGAGGGGGTGGGCCACAAGAACCAAAGCAAAGAACTTCAGTTTTGTCAAAGTTCAATTTGAGAAAATTGGCATCCATCAAACCAACGACTTCCTTTAAATATTGCTTGAGCTTATTGAAGGTGGAGTCCAAGTGTTGCTGGAATGACAATAGTAGTTGGGTGTCGTCTGCATAAGACACCACCTTCCCACCCCAGGACTCCATGAGCTTGCCCAGTGGTGCCAAGTAAAGATTGAACAAAGTAGGACTCAGAGCTGAACCCTGAGTGACCCCAAATAGAAGAGGCTTAGGGTGGGATGAGAAAGGATGAAAAAAGAGCCACTAGGCTCTATCGTCCAGAAACGACTTTAGCGGGGAAAAAAGGCTGTGCCTTGTATGCCTGCCGTGCTAAGTCTATTCAGAAGGGTGGCATGTGAGACTGTATTGAATGCTGCAGATGGGACCAACATAGCCACCATTGCAGACCGACCACAGTCCAGGCGTTCTTCAATATATTCAGTCACTTCCAACAAGGCAGTTTCAGTACTTATACCTTGCCAGACGGTAAGTTGTGTAGCTGGCCATTAGATTCTAGAAAGGATGAGAGTTGCCCTTTAACCACTGCAAGCTGGTTAATGATCAACTCAATCACTTGCTATGTGATGTCTGACTATTTGTGACCGGCCGTTATGTAGTTTGAAACTAGTGGTGCATTTATTGTAATACACTCGTTCACCAGTTAACCTGAATTGCAAAATTCCTTTGTATTTTGATAATACTGACTAAAACATTCGTAGAATAAAAAGATGCGGCAACAAGTGGTACTTTCAGTGTCCTTTTGGGGGCATTGTGTTCAGAACCACACCCTTTCCAATGCACTTTTGACAAGACTGCTTGGGTAGCCTCTATCCGTACGTTTGTCACATTAGGTTTTTACCTCAAGGAAATAGTTTTTTTCCCATTTACAATTTTGCATCTATGGAGAAATTGTCTGAAAGGTAAGCCATCCTTGAAGGCTCGTGGGTGGTTAATCTTGTACTAAGAGTGTTTCGCTCAGTGAGTTAGCGATAAAAGCTAGGCCTTTGTGTGTGCAACTTTAAGCCAAATCAAAAAAAATTGTCGTGTATCGTAGCTACCACACCAAAACAAAATTCTCATGAATATAACATGTAGAGTTTATGCTGTGAGGCTGACCCTGGAACTATGAAGAATTCAAAGCGCCACCAATGAATCTGGTGAGTAAGATCACAAAATTGATACTCTATTTGGACTTCATAAGGCATATTTCCTCTCCAAACCTGCATAATTTGCAATTCTGGCATTGGTTACTGATTAACAACTGAAAAGAATGTCTTCCTTAACTTGTGCCTTGTGATCACCCTTTGCACTGAGCATTGTGCGAAATAATGTGTAATACTGTTGAGATAGAATATATCTCACAATATCATTGGAATTTTGTGATGACCTTCATGAAGAACCTTTTTCATTGTCTCACTGATTGCCTCTATGGTACATTTATCACAACCTAAAACTATGATGATTGTTTACAGAACGGTCACCTTAATGAAACTATGGGCCATTTGTACAAATTTTAGGGATTGCAATTTCCTAATGTATGAAACCCATTGAGTTTCATTTAGCGATTCCTAATGGGGTCGAAGTGGACCTAGCTCATGAATATTAATGAGGTAGGTCGCAATTTGCAACCCATTTGGAATTATAGCCATCACAGAGATGGTGGCCTGCTGGGGTCAGCAGACCGCCATGTCTGTGATTGCTTTTTAATAAACCAAACTTTTTTTTTTTTTAAATGAGTTTAACAAGAAAAAAAGAAACTTTGAAGTTTCATTTTTTAAGAGTAGGCATTAGTCCCTTGGACCACTGCCTACTCTTAAAATATATTTGTTTCAACATTCACAAAGGGGAAGGGTTCCCCTGGAGACCCCTTCCCATTTGCGAATGATTACCACCACCCTTGAGGTGTTGGTAAAAGGTGAATGTTTTGTTACCGTTATTTGGTCGCAAAACATTCATACATACCATTTCGATTCAGCATTAGGAAGGGATGCCCTAAACTCACCCCTTCCAAATACCGAATCGCCAAACACAAATTGTGGCTCAGTAACATGTTACCGAAACATAATTAGTGCTCTGTACTAATGGAAAAGCCTTTTTGCAGTTGATAGCGACTGCTTTTGTACATATGACCCATTGACCCATTGTTGATACAAAGGCTTACCCTGCCCTGGTTTCATGGATGTATTCTGAGTGACTCCTCTTGCTGTATTGTTGTTCATTCACCATTTTAAGCAATAACCATTATGCCCAATTCTAAGTTCAGGTATCGAAATTCTGAGTTGTGCAATATTTATCATTCATTTCTGTTTCCCTGACCAGTTTCATGTGGTAAAAACGTGTAAAATTAAATTGGATGGAGTGGAAGCCAGTGAAAAGTGAAACATGCAGATTTTGGTATGGGAACTGCTGAATAAGCAGGATAATCAGAATAACAAATGGTCCCAATCATTTTCCCCGGACAAGCCAAGGAAAAAATTTACTTATCTAATTAGATATGCTTTGTTGCTTAAATGTTCAGCACAAGGTAATTAATACATAAGAAAAAAATATAAGAAATAAATAAATACTTTTAAGTACGCACCAGGGAAAAAGAAGAAACGACCACTATATTTTCAGTAGAAAACTTCGCTTTATATATTCTCATATTCACACAAAAGGTAAGGACATTACCATATATAACAGTATATCAAAACGGGAGGTTGCTCGTGGGAAAAGGGTGTAAAGAAAAAGTGCTTGTGTGTGGAGTAAATGAGGAAGAAAGACTTTAAAGTAAAGGCAATTTAAAGAAGGTCGTTTCAACAATTCACAATCAACACTGGCTAATAATGAAACGTTACACCAATGTGGTTTGGCCTTTCTACAATGCAATTCTAGGTCGTCATTTTTAGGTCTCGCCTGAGCCAGCGCATGCGCTGCACTGGCGAGACATTTAGTGAGTGGCTTTCCTCTCTCGTCATGGTGCGCGCACACCACTCGCCAGACGTGCCTCCTTTTAAAAAAAATTTTTAATTTTTTTCTTTTATTTTTTTACTTGCAGCGTGAGGCGCGCGCGCTTGTTGGCGTTTGTTATCTGCATTTTATGCTTCCTCAACACTACTTATTGAAGCCATTCCTTCAGTTTTCCTACATTTCAGGGACACGTTGGCTGCTTTAGTACATTTCAGTGCAAATTCGGGTCTTTTTTTTATATATTTGCAATTTGCTGCAGGATGTCTCGGGGAGTTAAACGCTCACTACTGAGGTACGTGGTGAACTGCAGTCAGAAGTTTGAATCACGACTCACTTTTCCGAAGTTTGTAAACTGAGTGCCATCGCAATGGGCAGTACCAGCCCCTTTTATTTACAGCACTGAGAAATAGCAGAGATGTGGTATATTGGCCCGAGAGCATCAAAGCGCTTTAGCCGAGCACCAGTTACATTACACAAAGTTATGTCACGGGGAGATGAAGTGATTTACCCAGGATCACAGGATGTTGAGCCGAAACCGGTACTCGAACCTGGTTCCCCAGTTCTAAAACCGGGAGGTCCGTCTCTTAGGCCACATCTGCTCAGTATTTACTTGAAACACTAAATTAATAAAAATTTCATTCTAAGATGCTTGGCAAGCCTCACAGGTCGGTTAACATCAGGGAGACTGTGCAGGCCTGCCAAGCCTCTCTGGGGCACACAAACATCCTCCTTCTGGAGGACACGACAGGCACGCCCCATTCGGTAAATGCATTTCTCACATAAAGTACACACTGTCCTCGCGCGTGATCCTCTGCATTAGAAGCCACAGTTCATGTGACACTTCTCATCCCGTTGGCTACATGCCCTCAGACAAGAACCCGCCCCCAATCTACACTCCCTGCTTCACGCTTCCAAGTGCAGATTTTCAGTTTTCCGGAATTCCCAACGCTTACTGGAGTGTCCCTGGAAAACTAGGGTGAACTCCCTTTACGTTTCTGCCAAGCCATGTCCTCAAATCCAGACCGGTGAGCATCATGCACACGGAAATGACCTTGCATTGGTGCAAATGCACGTCAGGGTTTCTCTCAAATATTTTTGACCTATGCAAAAACCCTCCCCTTTATTGTTGTTTTGTGTTTTTTTTGCAGTTTTCAATAGTGCAAACTCGACCCGAAGGTATTGGAGCGCTTTGCACGAGCACCAGTTACGTTACACAAGGACATATTCATTTTGTTAGGCAGGGGGAGATTAAGTGATTTGCCCAGAATCACAGGATGTTGAGCGCCAATGCTGAGACTCTAACCTGGTTTCCCAGTTCCAAAGTGAGCTGCTCTGGCTGTTACGCCCGCTTCCTTTTTGTGAGGTGTTTCCTACCCATTCCGACCCTGGATAGGGATTTACTCCTGCTTCAGGCGGATGAACTCTCCATCACCAGGTTCCAAAATCAGCACCTCTGGCTGTTACGCCACAAACCAGCCCCCCCATCCCCCTTACCTCCCCTCTTTCATATCTGTTACCTCTTCTCCCCTACCTTGCTATTGTCTCTGCCTCTCTCCCCCACATGCTTTCTCTCTTTTATTTGCCCCTCTACCTTTTTCCTCTTTTCAACCTCCTCTCCGTCACCCTCAGCATATTTCTGAATCTCTTTTTCACGCCTTTCTCTGCCCCATCTTATCTTAGTCTTTTCCCTCTTTCACCATCTTTTCTTCCTCTCTCTCAGCTGGCCGACCCTTGCTTTCCCCTTCTCTCACTGTTCGCTCTCACTGTTCCAACACTCTGTCTCTCCATCTCTGTTTATATCCTCGGTCCTCCTTTCTCACCATCATTTCTCACTCCGTTTTACTCTAATAGTGCAACAGTCTGTGAACTCTAATTCTACGTCCACTAGCACAGTGCTGCTTCTGGCACTATCATTCAAGGTCAGCTGTCACATTCTGCTTGGGGAGTGTAAGTTTGCTAGTTTTTTCATCGTTAAATACGTCCAGCTATATGTGAATGTTTGCTCAATACTCCAATGTGTAATACAACCACAGAACATAAACCTATTTTGGCTTGTACTTCTGTCAGCGGTCTATTTTATAATCGTGAAGCCTCCTCAGAATGGTATGTAAAAATGATCTTTTGTCCTGAATTTTGACCCTTTGGCCTGGATTTTTATTATCAATGTCCAGAATTTGCCTTCTTTCCAGGTGGTCACCCTAATCCCTAGGGGATAGGACTATGGGGTAGTTTGCTTAGCCCACGGCTCCCAAGGACAGCCGACAGGATGTATGAGTGACAGGCCATGGAGAACAAGTGGGCGTGCACGAGAGGTCATCAGTGAAGGATCACAAAACAGGGATTGTCAGAGCACTGGGCAGTCCCGTTCCAAGTCTTTCAAAGTTACTGGCTTTACTCCAGGGTAAAACTGTACTTATCCTGCAGAGGGAGCTCACACTACAGGTCAGAAAGCCCCTGATTCAGTGTCTGCACCCACCCCATAAACAGAACAGAGTGTGTAGTTGTAAAGCGCACGTTCACCTAGAAGGATATCTTGGCACTGAATAACAGATGTTTATTGTCACCCAACTCAATGATACTCATTTTATCGACCTCGGAAGAATGAAAGGCTGAGCAAACCCACCGGGATTTGAACCTGTGACCATGAGGGCAAGAACCGGCCCCTACCATGAGCGCATTAGTCCACTAAGCCCCCTGAAGTGGTATATCCACAGGAAAGAAGGCACGCAGGCGTAGTCCTTAGGGAAAGGCCTTTAATGTAGCTCCTTATAATAAGACCTCATCCTCCAACCATCAAAAGCAACTGCTACTCTCTTCAAACACTAACATTCTATACAGATGGTGTTCTAACTAAGAATGTGACTCTATGGCAACAAGGGTGAACAGGATTGTAGCATGGCTCACACTGGAGATGATGATAAGAACACCACACCCCCTTCCCGGCAAAACAAGCATTTGCAATGCAAAAGGTCTCGCATTTTCGTAACTTTGACCTATTGGTATTGTAAATGACAATGCTTTTTATTATTGCAGGTTTTTTAAACACATAAATAAAAGGCATTGTCATTTACAATGTAAAAAGCCAAAATCTCGCAAATGTGAGACCTATTGCATTGCAAATGCTTGTTTTATATATTTTTAGTAAGCACAGAAATGCATCATCTGGTGATGGGACGGGGTGATAAAATGTAGTACAGGCCCAGCGTTGGGGGTACGTGTCGACATTTTGACCTGGCTTATTGAGTAGAGGGTAACTTAAAACCTATGCTAGCAGGTCTTCTTCAGGACAGGGGGAAGTGTGAGAGGCAACCAATATCTGGTGCCCGGTAGTGGCGACCAGGTCACAGCTCCCGTCGCTGGGTAGCCCGCATGGGAATGCAGAGTGTAACACTAAAAAGGAGCATCCAAATCAATGAGGTGCCCGTATGGGTATCCAAAACCCCCAATAAAGTCCAACCCAATTGCATCAGTTATGTAGGAAGACGTTCAAGTCGGGAGGAAGGAGTCAAACATCCTTCTGAATGTGAAGCAATCACCCAAGTAAATCTTTCAACTGCGGTTGAGTCACAGAAACACGCTCCTAACCCGTCCTTGGATGTTGATTGGGTTACCCCATTAGTCTGTAATGAATAAGAAGGATACGCCTCATTCAGAGATGGGAAACTCTGAATAGAAGTTTTTTACTACACCGACAAATGCCACGCTACGGTATCTAGATTTACCAGCTGCATTAAATACTCCATCCTATTCTGCCATTCTCTCAATGAGGCTTGAGACGTCTTATACCTCTTGCTCTGTGTAGCATTTAACAAAATTGTTCTTCATTTACCACATATTTGCCTCAAAATCACCATTACTATCTCACCTCTCTTCCTCTTATTGCCCTGATAATATGAGGGTAAGTCCTATTGGTATATTATCACCTAGCCCTCAATTACAAGTTAGGAGTAAATATGTGCAGAGCTTCCAGGGGGCCGAAATTGCTGTTTCTAACCACAAATATTCACCCGTGTTACAAGTTAAACTCGACAGAAGGGGGAATAACTATGCAAATCTGGTTCCTGCAGCCAGAGTCCTTCATGGATAGTAATCGGAAGTAACGTACACAAAAATGTAAGGTCGGAGGGAGACAGATTGGTGTGATACACAGTATGACCTGTGTTCATTTCGTTTGAGGGAAGGGAATACGTTTTTTCTGAGTTCGACCAAGCCAAGGAACAATAAGGGGACTTTTCTACCTTATAAAAATAAGTTAATTCGGACTAACTGGACAATTTAATTTTAAAAACAAGCTATTAACACAATACTGTGTCCTGACTTTTGACCCAAGGTCATAGACCTGCTCTGAGTAAATGTGTGTGAGGGGAATGCTGCAAAACTGGGAGTGGGAAGGAAGGATAATTCAAGCAAAGTAGATGACGTTGCTTGACACAGGGAACATATCATGCTTCCCCAACACTTTAGTATGGGATCGGGTGGGGACCAGGGACTGGGCAGACTGCACTGTAGCCATTACCAAGGTGATTTTCCAGGACAGACTTTATGTACAGTAAATAGGGGTCCATTTTTCCCACACCCGGGAAATCTGGGTGCGGAAACAACAGCCCACACATGATAGAGCGGAGTAGGATTGCACACAGGAAATAGTCTCCGCAGAACTTTACATTAGCCTTACCAGTAGTTTACGGTGGTACTCTTGTCAGAATTGCATAGAAGCCCAATAGTTGCTCCCCCTGCTTGAGTGTTTTTTAGGTTGAGTTTCTGCTCCTATTCGTGTGCCTAAGTGAAGGGTATGCATCTGGTTAGTGCCCATTTTCCCGGTTGCCAATTAAATACCCAAGGGCAACACCTCTCTATCTCTTTGTCTCTCCATCTTGCTTACTAGCTCTTTCTTGATCTCTCATACTCTGTCTCTCTCTTTGTATTTCTCTCTCTTGCCTTGCTGGCTTTAGTATCTCCCAGATGGTAATAGTCTCATGAAGTTTGGGCATCCTAGGCTCTTCATCAGTCTGAACTTTTATGAGATGGTAAACGCCTGTATCGGAGTTACAACTGCTCTGAAGTAGAGGGACAAAGGAATCTCCACTGTGACATATCAATCTGTCTTTTGTATTGGAAAAAAAACTATTTCAAATGGATTCAGCACTAGTTGGACGACTGGGTGGTTTGTGATAATCAGATCGGCTTTAAAGCCTAGTTTTTGATTGTTGATCAGTGATCAATAAATATACCACGGTAAAGGGTGAACATCTATAATATGACTCCTTTGATCTGACAGGACACAGACTTTTGATTCAGTAGAGAGGCGTTTATTGTGGGTCAGGCTGAAGGACCTTCAACTAGATCCTAGCCTCCTGTGTCATAAAACTGTTCTTTCATGCTACTGCTCCTGGGACTATGGTCAAAGCCATAATGGCTGCAAGTTATCCTTGTAGAAAAAGGCTAAGTGCGGTGCACAAGGCCAGAAAAAAATATAAAAAGATGGCTATCTTACAGAATAGTTTATTGCATAGGAAATTGGGACAACCAGGCTTATTTCCATCCTGTATCTCCAGAATGGATACCAGAGTGCTATTGCTCAGAACATAAGATTAAATCTGTTTTATGTTTAAGGGGTTATCAGTTAATGCACCATGGGCAAGCATCCTGTACCCGCTGACCGAAATGAAGACCTCCCTAACTGCCAACAATTTTACTTGGAAAGTGGATGCAATGGATTTGTTAGACCGAGGTGGTGGCTGCACATCTGGCATTAATGTGCGGATTAAAATTAATTAATCTATTAAAGACAGAATATCAAGAAAGTGAAAAAATACGATGTTGGAATTCTGCATGCATTAAATCCACTTGTGTGCGATACGTGCCACTGTAAAAGTCCATTCAAAGTGTAACAATAGTTGCATATTTTAAAATATCCACCATTTGGAGACTGTCCTATATGCCTAGCTGGTTTTGATCTGGTGGGATGAGCTGGCTCTGCTCCAGTGGGCTGAGTTGGCCCCGGTCCATTGTGTTGAGACGACTCCTTTCTGATTTGCTACGCTTGCTCTACTCCATAGGGTGTGAGCGCGTAAATATCACCTATAGATTTAAGCATTATTTGAGACAAAAGCTGCTTTGAGCTTCAGACATAAAACTTCATTTAAAAAGTGGCACGCAGACATTTAGTGCTGGAGAAGTGAAAACATTCCTTAGCTGACATGCTGCTAGATGTTTTCAGTCTAATGAATCATGTAAAACCATGCACTATCAATTCATGGTTGATTTAAATGTGTTTAGTTTAAAGTGTAGAGAAAGCTGAAATACACAGCTCGTGATTTAGTTTGTTTTGGGAAGCCTCGGCATCGTCCTTAAGATAAGAATGGAATGTCTGCATTTTCATGTTCCTCCAGTGAAAGAAAGAAGTTTCTTATAATTTACGGCTTGTAGCTTGCTTTTATCAGTATTCAGTTGTTTAAACAAAGCCTCATTCACTTCATAACGTTGAGTGAAACTGCAAAGCACACATTTTCTTCTGTATTATAAAATGTATTCACAGTTTCTGCCTAAATAATACTTTCTTGTTGGAGTAAAAGTTTTCTGTTTAGTTGAAATAAATTGTTTCTTTAGCAGGAAGCTAGGAGACGAAATCATTTAGAGCAAAATTCAAATGTGTCACAAGAACTCGCCTGATTGACGTGAGGGGTGTCAATGTTTTTCTGCACTTCAATTGGACAAAGTACAAAGACCAAAAGTCACATGTTTTGCTGAAATATATACTCGTTCCTAGCTGAGGGGTGTGGGCTTTTGCTTATTCTTTTTTTAGCAGGATGCTTGCAGAATCACACAGCTTTTTTTGAGTTCTGCAGGGAGAGAAAGGAGGGGCTGTGGGGAGCCTCTGGGGAGACAGCAGACAGAAGGATAAACGAGAGCGAGGGCAGATTTAGATGTGGACTTTTTGCTAAAAACCCCAAGCTTTATGCTTTGACTAACTGGCTTTGTCAAGATTTATTTGACCTATGCTTATTTCTCTTTATGGGAGATTTTGCAATTCTTAATTATTGATTTAGCTTCATGCTAAGCTCACTCTTGCATTATATTTATTGAACTCTTTATGAGTTCTGACTGACATTTATGCCTCATTTATCCATAGAATAGGGACTTTTTCCTTTATGGAGCGTTTTGTATGCAATCTATAATCTGCTCTGTATTCTATTTTTTTCCTATTTTCAATTCTGTAACCTGATTGATATCTGACTAATGAATGAAGAGTCAAAGAAACTTAAATTTTGATTGGAAAATAAATCCCTTTAAAGCTACTCACAACTCTCATTATTGCCTTAAATATTTATTTGCATTTGATTTGCTCATGTTTATGTAAGTCTCCTCTTTGGTCATCACATGGTGGAAAAGGTCCATCGCCTTGAGCGGAAAACAAGGATAGTGGTACTTTGTAATGAGAAATTACCGTGTGATTTTTCTGCTCCTTCAAGCTGGCTCTGCTCCAGTGGGCTGAGTTGGCCTCGGTCCAGTGTGTTGAGACGACTCCTTTCTGATTTGCTACGCTTGCTCTGCTCCATGGGCTGAGATGGCTTCAAGAAAGTGCTGAACTGGCTCCTTTCCTATCAGCTTAGTTGACAATATTTTAACAGCCCATTTCTATGATTGCAGAATTTGAAAGCGGGTGAGTTGCCCCAGCCTGCCTTCAGGGACGAGTACAACCTGGGGGATATTTTTCTTGGTGTGGAATATATTCATCAACAGTGCCTGGACCAGAATGAAGACTTCAATGATGTCTTAACAGTAAGTTCTCAAAGTGACTAGAGGCTAAGACTATGCTTCACAAGCCCAGAATTTGAGTCCTAATGCTTCAGTTATCACGGATACCTTTGTCCTGTATAGTGAATTATGTATCTTTCTAGCAAATGTTCCTCTCTTCCTACTACCTTTGTGCTTGCAGGGGGTCATGGGTCTTGAATAATATCTCTTTCATTACTGCCACCTATGTCTGTAGTAGTCAGTGTGTTTTTTTGTCCACACATGTGTATAAATGTCTTCAGTGATAACTGTTTTGTGCCTTACTCTACTATCTCCTGGTGATAATCCTGTTAAGTAATCTCACAATTGTGTTTCATCCACCCTATCCCACCCCACTGCGCTAATGCTGTTATGATGTTTTTCCATCTCTCTGTATTAATCCTGATTGTGTCCTATCCTTTTCCATCTCCTATTATCTTTGGCATGTTGCCTCATTTTCCAGCAATAACTCTATTTGTGTACCTTGTGCTTAATTACATTTTTAATAAGTTTTTCTTTTATGGCTTCCGTCTCTGTAATAACCATATTTTGTGTTGCATGTTCTCCCATCTCCTTCTCTGCTGTAAATCCTGTTTTCTTTGGCATGTTCATCTACCAGGTAAAACACTGGGTTTTGTTGTATACTCTCCCTTCCCTTCGCCTAGTAATCATTGATTTCTCCAGTATTGTATCTTTTATAGATTCACATGCTTAAATCTTCTCCGTCATCATGGTGGGAGTCCCACTGTAATAGTAAAATAGCAGTACTGAAACATTAGTATAGACCTCCAAAGGAAAAGAAACATCAATTTAGTAACCTTTCAACCTCATTTTATAACATCCAAAGTTCAGCCAATCAGAGTGGAGACCTCTGAATGTCCTTCCCTTTCCATCAAAGGAAAATCTTCTCTGCATGTTCCAGGACCAAGTGGTTCATCCTCATATTCACTCTTCATTTATTGGCCTGGCTCCTCACCACCTTGAAGTGTTGCATAGCAAAATGAAGAAGATTCTGTGCATGGTGTACTGCTTGGTCATTGCACCCCTTTTCTTCCACACCTGAGCAAGTGTTGCCTTATCTCCTGCATCTAGCCAAAGCAGGACTTTTACATTCCTCCATAAAAGTCCATCTTGCTTCCATTTCTAGATATAGACAACATTCGGATCAATCCTCTCTGTGGTCCAATAGACTTGGCAAAGAGTTTATAAAGGGACTTTTTAGATCTTATCCGTCTGTTACACCTCCTCCAATTCTTTGGCAACTGAATACAGTGCTGTCGCAGCACATGCGGCCTCCGTTCGAGCCTATTTACAAATGGAAGTAGAAGATCCTCTCCTGGAAGGTTACATTTCCATTGACCATCACGTCCGCAAGACATATCGGCGAGATCCAGGCATTCTCCATGAAAGAGCCTTATCTTCAATTTCTGCGGACAGGGTAATCCTGGGTACGAATCCTTCATTCATACCTAAAGTGCCTTTGACTTATCATTTCAATGAACCTGTAGTTTTATCTACGTTCTTTCCTAATCCGTCCTCGGCGACGGAAAAAGCTTTGCATTCACTGGACATCAAACGCTGTTTAAAGTTTTATCTGCAAAGAACTAATGGTATCTTTTCTCTGCACCCCGAAAAGGACAAGCCTTGATACAGAATAGTATTGCTCGTTGGGTCACTTCAACAATAACTTTCTGCCACGAAAATGCTGGCGTCCACTGCCTGTAAAGATGCAAGTGCACTCCGCGAGATAGGTTGCTACATCCTCAGCCCTGTTTGCAGGAGTATCTCTACCTGATATCTGCATGGCAGCAACATGGGCAAACGCTCACACGTTCACACAGCATCACTGCCTTGATGGTTAGAAGAAGGCAGATATAGTGGTTGGACAAGCTGCACTACGACGCCTCTTTGCTTAAGGCAGGTGGCTTTTAGCCTCCTTTTCCTTTGTATTCTTTTTTACTGTTCTTTGTACCTGCATTATATATAACTGATCTTCTGTATCTTGTATTTGTTTTACAGTATGTCATTTAACATCTTGGTGGGATAGTTTGCCTACCCACCACATTTCTTTTCTTCGTTTTGGTGTACTGCTTACTAGTAGGATCCAAGCATGTGAATCTATAAAAGATACAATACTGTAGAAAAAACAAGTTACTTACCTGTACACTGTTGTTCTCCAGTATTGATATCTTTTATAGATTCACATGCGACCCTCCCTCCTCCCCGATTAGGCTCACCATTTTATACCTCTGAGTTTTATATACACTTGTGCTCGAAATCTGAGGTATGGTGGTCCTGTAAGGGAAGGACACTCGGAGGTCTCTACTCTGATTGGCTGAACTTTGGATGTTATAAAGTGAGGTTGAAAGGTTACTAAATTGAAGTTTCTTTTCCTATGGAGGTCTGTACTAATGTTTCAGTATTGCTATTTTACTATTACCGTGGGACTCCCACCATGACGGCGGGGAAGATTCAAGCATGTGAATCTATAAAAGATATCAATACTGGAAAACCACAGTGTACGGGTAAGTAACTTGTTTTTATCATTCCATGATCTCCCATGTCCTAGTACCAGTCTTTTTTTTTTGTGCTCTCAAATGTCCCCGTATTAAATATTTTCCAGCATCCTTCTCTAAGATGAAGGTACCTGCGATGTTTTTAAGCTCTTCCATCGCAGTCTACTAATCCTCCTTTCTTGCCATGTTGTCCCATCCACCAGTAAGGAAAGGTACCTCATCAACTAATTTTTTCTTTTAACTACTTCCCCACTGGTCACACTACTGGAACATTCTCTTGTTGAACATTACAGGAGCACTTTTTGAGAACACTTGGGGCCTGATTTAGAGTTGGTTGGATGTGTACAGTGTCTCAACCGTGACAGATATCCCGTCCACCTTATTATATGAGCCATATGATCTAATGCACTTGCAGTAAACCAGCCGCCAAACTAAATCAAGCCCTCGGGCACTATACTTAGACACCTGAAAATAGATGGTTCTGTATGCTCTCCAGCTTCACCATTGTTGCTCTTCTAGCTCCTTCCAGCTCAGTTTTATTTTTGTTTGGCAATTTGCTTAACTGATTTTCTAGCAGAAAAGGATCCTCCTGATTTGTGTAATATCAGAGGGTAGATGGCATGAAAACAAAAGACGTGTAGGCTACCATATTTAATACATTATCTCCAGTGGGAAGAGGCTTCCTGATTGGTGGCAAACTGTGGGTCACGACCTACTGGTGAGTCACCAGCCGATTTTGGGTGGGTCGCAAAAGTCCGAGCAATAAATAAACATGCCTTTAAATTCTGTGTTTATCTTTCACATTGGTGCTTCAAACACCAAGATCAAATGACAGGCTATTTGTCGTCTGGCAAATTGCTGCTTATGGGATTGGTGTTTACTCCGACTGCAAAGTGAGTTTGTAAAGTGAAATATGCGAGAATTTTGCTGGACCAAAAGAAAATGTGATTGTTTTTTGTTTTTTTCTTCAACACACAACATTTCTGATGCCTGTAAATTAACTGTGTTCATTCAGCAGTTAGGAAATCAAAAATATAGCACTTTTTGTTTGTAATTCTGAAGTGTTCGGGAAACAGAGATTTTAATAGGAACAAAGCAAATCAAGACACTTTACTTGGTGATGCACAAATAATAAATATTCACAGAAATCCGATTTCCACACATTATCATTTGTGCACTATATAGTTTTATCAGTAAAACAGTATATCTGTGCAATGTTAGTGGCCACTTCCATAGCAAATGTGCTGTCTGTAAATGACAGTGCTCTACCACTCGATGCTTTAGTTCTATTCAAAAACTGACCCTCGCATTGTCCATTACAGTGTGTGAATCGCAAATATTTGTTGTTCTAAAAGTGGGTTGTGATTCTAAAAGTATAGAAACCACTGACCTCAGAATTTCTTTCAAAGTGACCTTCAAAACACTTTAGTTAGCAACTCAAATAATTGATCTGGAGTATTCCTCTGAGGTTGTAAAGGCTTTAAATATGCTTTACATGACTTGATTGCAATGAGTAACAGAATCATATTAACAAGATATGGGAGTATGAATATGTCTAATTTCCATAATGTTTCCTATTTTGCTTTCTAGTAAAGCTGTTTTTTGGCTTCCTGAATAAACAGCAGATTCTGCTTAGACGGGTTAAGATCATAACTTAAACTCTTGAGTACCAGACACATGAAAAATCTACTAATTTCTCTGCAACAGTCTGGGTTTGATGTGATGAAGAGGCGCCACCATGCTAATGATTTACCTTGTAAACATATCATCCCATACCTAAATTCAGACGCAGACAACAGATACACAGTCAATCACTTGTACATCTAACCTCATCCACATACTGCTCACTAGAATCCACACTCAATACGCACTTCCCTCACAACACAGCATATTCTACTGATGCTCGCCAATGTACACTGTTAGTCGTACATGCTCCAAACATCATTGACATTCCCACTCAACACAACCTAAATGCACTTTTCATCACTGAAACCAGCTTCACACCCACTTCACTCACACCATGGACTTTCTCCTCCCAATTGGTTACAGCATCCAACGCATGGGTCGCTCACTCAAAACAGGAAGGGTACTTGCAGTCATATACAACACATCCTTGCCCTGCAGCCTTTTACCACTCCTAAGTCATTCAATCTGTTTTCTTGCCACTTCCCTCTTCTGCTTCCTTTCATCTGATCTTCAGATCACCTGGACTCAACAAGCACTTCATAGAAGAAATCTCAGACCTCATTACATCTGCCTTGGTCCAACATACCTAATCCACATTCCTCATGGGCTTCAACTCTCCTCGCACCCACCCATCTCCCTTGCAACTCCAAAGCGAATACGTGATGTAAGCCTCCAAGACACGTCTGAAAACACCCCAAGGCAAAACATTAGGCTTCATCCTTTTAACTCTTGCTAATATCCACTGCCAGACTGGACTGAACACCATGTCATCCCTTTCGCCATCAACACACTACTCCCAAGTATAAAAGACTACCAAAAAGAGACAGAATAACTTTTCACTCCGTCAAAGACATCCATCCCAAACACTTCCTGCCATCCACATGTGTCAGTACTCTCCTTGACTTCTACAATGCAACTATGAGAACTCATGTTGAATGCAATGCGCACTGAAAACCCAATTCACCAAATCAAAGCTGTCTGCACCAGCTTAACACAAAAATAGCACCATACGGAGCAAGAAAAGAATTATGGAGATCCTAACTTCAGAATTACCTTACCCAACTCAAAGCATGCTGCTGTAATTGCCAAGCCCTCATCTTCACAATGAAAGCCAGTTATTACTAGACTGTCATCAGTGACGCAACAGAGAAAAACCAAGTCCTCTTCAAGGCCATCAAACATTGGACCTATCCTCTCCCAGGATCCACAGTCCCTGCCTCAGTCGACAAATGCAACACTATCAACCTTTTTCTCCCAGAAAATCGAAAAAATCAGATCAGCATCTCTGGCACATCTCTCACCCCTTCCCCATTGCCTCACCACAAAATGGACCTCCTTCGATCCAGACACAGATGGATCTCTTTAATATTCTGAAATCTATCATTCCTACCTTCTATGAAGACAGTGCTCTTCCTCCTTCCATCAGCAAATCACTCCAGGGAGAGTCCATAACCATCATTCTCCATTTTGCCAACACTTGCCCAAGTCAAAGAACATTCTTAAGCGCCGTAAATCTAGTTTATACGGTGTATATGGTATAAGAATTCTAGTATTCACATACATTGCTAAGTGTAGAGACTCACTGGATGTTAATAATGCTGTGTCTTCATTTAGCTTGTTATAGGATTACATTTTGTCATTATTTTAGTTTTCCTTTTTCACTTGGCATCTTTCCATGATGGTGGTTTGAACATGGTTTTTTTACAAACACAACAAAATGGTACATACGCATTTGTTATAGTTGGCACTGTTAGTTCCAGGGACACTGTTGGAAATGGGATTTTTGGTAGGCTTGGGCGTGGGCCAAAGCCAGGCAAAAACCACCACCCTAGTCCGGATAAGGGAGTTACACTCCTAAAATAACCCCTGCTCACCCCCTTGGTAGCTTGGCACGAGCAGTCAGGCTTATCTTAGAGGCAGTGTGTAAAGCATTTGCACATAACCAACAGTAATACAGCGTAAGCACTACAAAAGGACACCACACCAGTTTAGAAAAATATCCAATATTTTTATATACTTAAGACAAGACCAAAAACGATAAAAATCCACCATACAGTACTTAAAAATCTTCAGTTATCAAAATATGCTTTAAAAACAGTTCCTTGATGTCGATAGCTCCGTCCGGGGCTATCACGGCGTCGTGAGCAAACAAATCCAAACAGTTCTGGCTGACCGCGGCGTCGCGGGCCAGCTACGGTGTCGGGAAGACCCGCAAACAGTACCTTTTAGAAATGCAGGGCGTCGGCAACCTCTTGTTGGGCTTCCGAAAGCACGGCGTCCGCAGGCGTCTGTTCCGGAGTCGTCGGGGCCCTCGAAGTCACACGCGTTGCAGATCGATCTCCTCTCTGTTGAAGTCAGGGGCGCTGGCGTCGGCAGGCGCCGGGTGCTGCGGTGCGAAGTGCAGCGGTACAGCGTGCGGTGCCCTCAGGTCGCGGTGCGAGCAGCGGCTCGGTGGCGGCGTCGGTGAGACCAGGGTCGCGGGCCGAGATGAAGGCGGTGCTCGTCACGGTGCTGGCAGGTCACGGTGCAAGCAGCGGCGTCGTCATTGCTGAAGCGCTGACGGACTGGAGTCGATGGTGTCGGTAGGCCAAGGCTGCGGTGCGGGATGAGGGCGGTGCGTCGTGTAACTTTACGAGCGGTGCCCTCGAACCACGGTGCAAGCAGCGGCGTAGATTTCGGCGTGGAGCGGCGTCGGGGATACCAAGGCGTCGTCGTGAAGCGAGGCGGTGCGGAGTGCGGTGCCCACAGGTCGCGGTGCAAACAGCGGCTCGGTGACTGCGTCAGCAGGCGTCGTCGGTGAGACCAGGGTCGTGTTGCCTTCAGGACACGGAGTTGGCAGCGGCGTCGTCGACGTCGTCGAGTGGCTTTTCTTCTGTTGCAGCACAAAACACACAGTCCCCAGTGCTGAGGGCAGAAGAGCTTGAAGTCTTTGTTGTGCCTGAGAATTCTTGAACAGGGGGCAAGCTCTACCTCAAGCCCTTGGAGAAACTCACAAAAGTAGATTGCAGAAAGTCCAGTCCAGGCCTTTCACTGCCCAAGACAGAAGCAGCCACTGCAGGCCAACACAGCAAAGCACACAGCAAAGTGGTAGTTCCTCCTCACAGCTTCTCCGGCTCTTCTTGGCAGTCTTCTTGATCCAAAAGAGTTCTAAAGTTCAGGGGTCTGGGCCCCAGTATTTGTATCCAAAAATCCTTTGATCCTCTAGGCAGAGGGTGTCTGTGCCCAGCCAGAACCAGTTCTGCCTTCTCTGGTGTGATTTCCTGGCAGGAGGTGGAGACGGCATTGTCAGAGGCAGACCAGGGCCTTTGAGGTGCAAGGAAATCTCCTCCCCTTCCCCCATTGTAGCCCAGGTCTATTCAGCCCTTTCCTGACCCACCTAGACTATCTGGAGCCCTCCTGCTCCCCAGCCTTCTGTCATCCAAAACCCAGACAGGCAATCCACATTCCAGCAGAGGCACACGGGATGACTGAGCAAGAAAATACCTACTTTCTAAAAGTGGTATTTTCAAACACAGAATGTAAAAATCACCTTCACTAAAAGATGCATCTTTAGATTCTGAGTTCAGGCATACTAAATTCTATTTTCTTACCGAATTCCCTGGGCCAGTTATGTTTATAAGATGTTATAAACAAACCTCCCATTCTATCCTATGGGGAACTGGTAGCCTTACAATATTGAAAAACTAAATTGGCTGTAATTCACTATCAGGACATGCCACACACACCAGGGCATGTCCCACCTTTCACTTACACTGCACCCTGCCCACAGGGGTACCTTGGGCCTACCTAAGGGGTGTCTGACATGCAAGAAAAGGGAAGGTTAGGGACCGGCCAGTGTGTGCACTGGCCAAGTCGACATGGCAGTTACAAACTGCGCGCAGACTCTGCAATGGCAGGTCTGAGGTACCTTTTCAGGGCTACTCACGTGGGTGGCACAATCAATGCTGCAGGCCCACTAGTAGCATTCGATTTACAGGCCTGGCACGCTCAGTGCACTTTACTGGGGACTAACAAGTAAATCAAATATCCAATCATGGAAACACCAATCCATAACACTTTTTACCACAGGAGCACTTGCACTTTACCACTGATCAGCAGTGAGAAAAGTGCGCAGAAACACTAAGCCAGCACATACAGAGTCAAAACCGGGAGGTCAGATAGCAAAAACTCGGGGGGAAACACGCCAAAAGATGCCAAGTCTAACAGACGCATACTAGAACGTGATGTCCTTGCTTTGTTTTGTGCTCATAGGAGACTGCTCTTTCTTCCACACTAAGTAAAGCTATTTTTCTTTATCTCGTGCAGAATGAGATATGGTTGGTGTTTTAGTATCTAAACAGCATCCATTTTGAATTCAGGCGAGAGGCACTTCTCACCGGAGTTATCATGGGTGCTGTGGAGAGCTGTGAATGAGATGCAGCTCTGCAGGCCCGACACACATTCTAAGAAGGAAGGTAGCTACGCAGGCAGATGTGTGCAGCCTTGCACACTTAGACGGAGTGCATTCGTTAATTAACTGAGGCCTGCTTCCTGAGACATCACACCAAGTTATGGGGTTAGAACATTCCAACTGGGTCTGGCAGCAGGGTACTCCCACCATGCTCTCGCTAGAGAAAGGGGTATTGGTAATAGATAGGACTAGCAGTAGGACTAATGAACATGTTCAAATTATTCATTTTTTCACCATACTAATGATGCTTATAACAATGATGTGTCTCACCTGTCTAATAATCGCGGTTCATGTTTATCTGCAAGGATTACATATTTTCAAAAAACATTTGAAAATGTATTATTGTCGATATAGAAACTGCTAGTCTAGGGGTGGCAAAAAGTAAATCTTTAATAGGTGAGAAACTACTAAAAAAAGCTGTGGATAAGGCTACAACCTATCATGAAGAGATGTATGAATGTAGTGAAAGGGTAGGGCACTTCCTTGCAGTAAGAACAAGGCAGGAAGCTACCCGGAATGAAATTAAGGTAATTAAAGACCCTGTTGAGGGATTGAAAACGAACGCCGGGGAAATCCGAACGGCATTCTGTGCCTTTTATCGGACCCTTTACACAGAAAATCAGGAGGGGTGCGCATGTAGGGCAGAACAAATAGAGCAATATTTAACTTCCCTTGCGGTGGATCTTTTGACAGGAGAAGAAAGGGATCAGTTAGATCAATTATTACAATGGGAGGAAATTGTAAAAGCTCTTGCTGAATTACCAAAGGGCAAAGCGACGGGGCCAGATCTGATTCCTACCGAGTTTTACAAGGTCTTTCATGAGCAGTTAAAGGATACTATGATGACTTTGTTTGTACAAATAATAGAGGGGGCGGATCCACCTGTCTCCTGGGGGATGGCAAAGATTGTAAATTTCCCTAAAAAAAATAAACCTATGGATGAGTTAGGGTCTTATCGGCCAATTACCCTTATTAATGGGGATGCGAAGATATATTCTAAAGTGTTGGCCTCTCGCCTGGCATTAGTGATCCACAGGATTGTTTCACAGAAGCAACATGGGTTTGTCCCCGGTAGAAGCACTATTGAGCATGTTCGGAAAATCATCACTCTCTTTGATGTGAAACAAGTCGCAGGAGACCCTATGGCCGCTATTTTCCTGGATGCTGAGAAGGCGTTCGATAGGGTCTCCTGGCAATTCTTGTGGGCCACTATGTCTTGGAAAGGAATTGGTGAGCAGTTTATTCACGCAATAAAAGCCCTGTATAAAGATCCAGAGGCAAGAGTGCTAGTGAATGGGGGTCTAACAGAGGTAATTAAAATAACTAGAGGTACAAGGCAGGGGTGCCCCTGCTCACCCTTATTGTTTGCCATCTATATAGATCCCTTCTTGAAACATTTGGAACACGCACCGAATATTCCCCTTTATTTGATACTGGACCCGCAGAAAAAGCTTTAGCCTATGCTGACGATGTTGTGGTAATCACTACACAACCAGACATGGCTATGAATGCAATTACAATCGAGGCCCAAAGATTTGGCTCTATATCCGGCTATGCCCTGAATAGGGATAAAACACAAATAGTCGTGAACAATTTTGCCTCAAGTACTGATAAGCGAGTTGTTAAAAAAACAACATATCTGGGAGTTGTGATTAACGCCGAGATTGATGAGATAGTTAAAGAAAATCTCGAACCATGCGCAGTTGAAATGAAAAAATCGCTAAAGAGAATGGACAACCTACATCTTACCCTGATAGGACGAGTAAATATAATCAAGATGATTTGTTTCCCTAAGGTTTTATACTTTTTAAGAACAATCCCTCTGATCTTTCCGAGTTTTTGGTTTAAAAAATTTGAGAGTATCTTTTCACAGTTTATTTGGGCCTACTCTAAACCCAGAAGGGCGATAAAAGTTCTGTACCTATCTAAGGAACGTGGAGGGCTGGCGTTACCCAATCTTAGAATATACTGGTGGGCCGCTTCCATTATACATTATATACCATTGTTGAATGCATATCCAGGGGTTGAAAGGTCAAACTGGAGCTATCCATATACTTATGTTAATTCACATGATGTAAGAGGGTGCCTATGGCGCCAGGTGAATTACGGATATTACAAAAGAGTGCGTTTTAAGACTCTTCTGGCGGCTTTTAGGGTTTGGTCGGCAGTACGACGGCTGGTAGGACTAGCAAAAGTAAACTATTATACACCATTTGTGCAGAATATAGAGCTACCCGAGATTTTAAAGGACCAATACTTTCAGAAATGGATAGATTCCGGCATTATACAGGTTGGATGCCTATTTACACCCGAAGGGTTAAAATCATTTGAGGTAATAAAAGAGGAATTCGCACTATCTAATAGGGATTTTTTTAAATACCTACAGTTGAGGGATTTCCTGTTAAAAAAGGCCGGAGGGATGCCGAAATACGAAAGTTGTGAATTGGTGGAGAAACTAAAACAACCCGAAGTACCGAAGATTGGACAAATGTATGCATTGTTAAACACCTTTATGAAAGATGATCTGGGAAAATGCTCAGTAAAGTGGCAAGAGTCGTTGGGAATAACAGATGGTGATTTTCAGGAAGCATATCTTAATTCATTAGAGATTTTAATGCCAGCCAATCTTCAGGCGCAATTTTATAAAACGTGTTTTGAACTTTACTATACGCCATATCGGATTGCCAAATGGGGAGAAGGGAAAGGCACGCATTGTCCAAGATGTGCGTTATATAAAGCAGATTCGATACATATGTTCGCCACATGCCGGGAACTCTCCCCGCTTATTCGAGAAATTGAACTCTTCCTACAGGAAAAGCTACAGATACAGGTGGAAATTACTCCCCAGGTAATAATGCTTGGAACACACAATCTGGGTCTAGAAGATGGCGGGGCTTTAATGTGTATAGCCATGGCTGTGTATCGAATTATTATAGCATCAGCATGGATAGACCCTAATCCACCGACTTTTCACCAGTGGTTAGCTCGGTTATTGAAAACTTATAGCCTTGAGAAAGCCATATATGATCGGCGGGGCATTAAAGCTAGAAAGAGAGGAGGGAAAATCTGGGAACACTTTTCTACTTGGAGGGAGCAGGTGGAGGAATAGCCCCCTCCTCATCCTTGGATTTAGTATTACGACGATATGAGTTTATAGAAACTGTGTATTTACTTTATGCTCTATTATACCAACTTGGCTGCTAGAAACTGATTTACGGATATATATATTTGCACATTTGCACATTTGTTCTTCGGAACATGGCACTTGCACTTTATCAAATTAAGCTGTTTTTTGCACAAATACGGGGTGACTGAACAAAATGAATTTAATAAAGATTAACTGCACGCACCATCATTCTAGAGTAAGAAGAAGGATAGGGTAGGAGGTTAGATATCGGAGTTTTATGTAGTGCTATCTTTTCTTTTGATTTTTACTTGATTAGTGGATAAAGTATGTATTTTAGTTTTTATTTTATTTTTTTATTTTGTAGATGTGTAAAAAAAAAAAAAAAAGCATGGAGTGTAATGTTTAATGTAATACATGCATACTTAAGCCAAATCAGGAAGAATAACTGAATTGTGAAAAGGAAAAGATTTTGTTAAGGAACTACCAAAACAGACAAGAGAAAGATGTAGGATAAAGGTGTCTTAGTCAGATCTTAGGTTTAAAAAAAAAAAAAACATCAGGCAATGTGTTTTTGATCTGTGGTTGGGGTGGGGGGTGGGGGGATGCACCGTTGCGGGAGGGGAAGTGGGAAAAAAACTGTAAAAAAAAATGTGTGCGAGTTTTTCTGTAGGGGCTCGAACTGTCTTTGTATAAAATTTGTTTTCTCACGCAATAAAAAAAAGAAAAAAAAAATGTATTATTGTCTCTTCTCTTTGTGAAACCTTGGGCATGCAAAAGTGATAAACGAAAGGGTTAGATCCGTTTCCACTAATTCCTTTGGAATAAGGGTGGTCATGTTTGAGGTTGCAGATAGCATCTATAACTCTAGAGGTTTAGGAGTTTAGATGTGGTATTGTGAAATAGCCGGTCCAACATTTACTGACAATTTAAGACTTACTCCCTATATTATGAAGTTTTGTTGACCCAATCCACAGTCCTCCTAAACCCATAGGAACCATGTAACATGGCGCCATTTAATTGGTCTCCTGAGTATTTTATGAGTGTGCCCAAGGGTCCTTTATTACCTTTATACAGAGACATCCGTGGTAATAAGGGTTTATCTTCAGGTTTAATAGGTAGCACCTATTTATTTTTCTAGGTTGATCAGGCTTGGTCTTTCTTTGAATTCCATTCATTAATATAGCATGGCAACCAGTGAATATTGCTGTTAATTGTGGACCAGCAGTAACTAATCATTTAGATATGTGCTCTCCAATGGCCGTGGAGATTTTACCTTCGTGGTTTAGGCTCATGAAGCGTATAGATGTGAAATTGTTTATTCCTGGGTTACATTTACTGCAGTTGATGCAAATTCACTGACATTTCACACATATACTGAAGCTGCTGTTCCAGGTGCATATAGACCTTATGACTATTTAGAAATACCGTTAACATTCCAGGAACATCACAATTGGTTCCAAGGTGCCCTCCCACATACCCATCGGACTGAAAGACTAGACCCTCTCAGTAACGATGGGGTGACCTGGCTGGTCTTAGCAGGCTTTACTCCATTTCCGCATGCAAATAATTTAACACAGCCAGAGACACTTGCTCTCTTAAATCATTTGATTAGGCTGTATCAACGTCTGATGCAGTACATAATGTGTGCACTAAATACTGCCCCAGCAAGGGTTCCTCATTCTGAACCAGCACCGTTAGTAGTGCCTGCAATTAGTCTGGTTACCATTAATAATATTATGGGTAAGATCCCAGCTAAATGTGACGAGATTGCATTTTCGATAGCACAAAAAACAAATCCGCATCAGGCAGTTTTTCCCCATATGGTACCCAAAGATAAAGTTAGAATTCTTAATATGTGTCTCTCACTTAGTATGATTCCCCCAGTTGAGGAGTGTTAATAAGTGTGGTACTGTATTTGCTTGCATCTACACTCTTAATCAATTGCTGTTTTGCCTGAAGTTCTTAAACAGATTCAGACTAAACATGGAGCAACCCCTACACTAGATTTGGGGATGAAACGAACTGGCAACTTTTCCACAGTGTCCTCAATTATTTTAAGTAATATTTGAAGGGGGGCAGCTTCTTTGGCTACACGCCAACGGCTATCTTTAGTTCAGTTCCTGCTGTAGATCAGGAATGCGAGCTGCCTAAAATAATTTCTGAAACCTATACTGCTATAGTTCAAGGTAGTTTGGAAACCAGGGCAAATATGCCACAAGTTAGAGGCATAACAAAAAAACAAGGAACCCTGGAAGTCAGCGGGGACCAAGGGTGGCGTTGTGTTTAACAGAACAAAGGTCCCACACAAAAAGAATGTAAACTTAAAATTTCACAATTTCATGATAAAAATTGGAATAAACAAATGTTTAAATTACAAGATAGGTATTTAATGCTAGTATAGATGAAACAAGACAATATTAACACGTGGGCAACCGTGACAAGGCAGAGGGAAATCGGCCGATTTCCTTGCCCCAGGCAAGTGACTTAAAATTGTGACTTCCAATATACGTGAATATAAATAAACACAAGTCACAGTAGAGGTTACATCTCATACTCCACAAACAGTATAAATAGTAGTATAGAGTTAGGGATGTCTGTGTCGACGACGTTTCAATCCCGCAGAGAGTATCGGGATCTCATCAGGACTAATAGATAGAGCAGGTGCCTGAGAAGTTGCCTGGAGAAGTAAGAGGGAGGGGAGGGGGAAAGGGGGAAGGAGCAAACAATTAAAATCATGAAGGAGGAGATGTGAAAAAAACGGAGGGGAATAAGGAGGAAGAAAGAGATACTAATGAAATTATAACAATCAATGAATAGGAAAATAGCAGTGGAGTAAATACAAGGAAGTGTGAGAGTGAAAGAAGGAAGTGGAGATGTGTGAGGTGAGGTAATGTACATATTACCAGAATAAGAAAATGAGTGAAGAAGAAAGAAAGGGCCACAAGATAAGGGGCTGTGGAACAGGGATAATGAGTGTAAAGGGGAGAAAGTGAAGGAGGGTGAAAGTAAGGGAGGGATAAGAGCAAGAAGGACTGACCAAGAGTGCGGCAAGTATGAGAGCCGCGATGAGCAAGGCCAGAGCGAGTAGCTGGCTGGGAAGTCCACCGGAAGCATATACGGGACGTTGGGAAATTAGGAGATCTGAAGGAAAATAAGGAAAGAGTAAGGCAAGACACGTGCGAGCCATGTGTGTAACCCCGAGAAAAACAAGGGTGAGAGAAGGAGAGGGCTTACCGTCGGGTGCACGGGTCTCCAACCTGGGAGGGTATCTCCCGGCCGGGAGGCTATGGTAGAGGATCGGCGTGCAGGTCGGCAGGTCAGGGAAGAAAAATTATGCAATGCGACCCTGGAACCAGGGGTCGGAGCCGTACGCCTGCTCGATGGCTGTGAAAAAGGGGGCACGGGATAGTCAGGCGGGAAGGAAGCGAAGGGATGTAGGGGAGAGGGTAGAGCAATACGATACGAGACAGAGGGCAATTGGGCCTGGGCTTACCGGCAGTAGGAAGGAGCCAGGTCGCGCTGGATGATCCGGAGTACAGCAAGCAGCTGCGGTCAATGCCGGCATAGATGTGAGGCAGAGCGGGATCACGGGGGACTTACATCAAAAGGAAAACGGAAGTGACGTGATGATTGGGCAAGGGTGGAGAGACTCAGCGTGAAGGAAGCGGCCATATTGGAAGGGGGTGGAAGAGTAAGAGAAGCAATGTGAAGGGACCAAGAGTGTCAAAGATACCAGATAAGGCAGCCATGTAGGTGAAGGATAAAGAGATGAAAACAAGTAAGGGGGAGACAGGAAGGGGGAGGTATGGGAGAGCAATTACGGTGGAGGGTATACTAAAGGGGGAACCAGAAGGGCCATAGGGGCGGGTGAATGTGGGAAACTGGAGGTAATGACAGCTAACACCAAGGAACTGGGATGGAATCCAAGGATGGAAGCAGAGAAAGAAGGGAAAAATTAAATACATGGAAAATAAGTTAGAGTAGAGGAAAGGAAGCTGAATGCAGAGCAAAAGATAAAGGAGAATAGAAGGTGAGGGGAATAAGTGTAGGAACCGGCGATACATTTGGGCGAGGGGAGTAGAAGATGACCTTACAGAATAGAATTTAGAAACGCAGGCACAGTTAACTACGGACGATTACAACAGGTTAGACCAGTCTTCAAGGCGATTAAGTCCTGTATGGAGGCTGTCCGTACGTATAATCCATTTTAACTCCTCCTTGTTCAGGATGCCTGTAATGTTTGTAATTCTCGGAGGTTGGAGGATCACTGTGATGACTTGCCACCTTATTTGGTCCTCCGTGTGATTAAATGCGGCAAAATGTTCGACAAGAGGTGCGTTAGGTGTTGCACAACGTATCCGACTTCTATGTTGGCAGATCCGGATCCTAACTTTTTGTGTCGTTTGTCCTACATATATTAAGTTACATGGGCAAAAGATGGCATATATAACATTGGCGGTGTTACAATTGGAAAAGTGCGATAAAGTGACATCAATATTGGCATGCACAAACTTCTTAGTGTCATTCGTGAGATGGCAAACACTACAGCCTCTGCATTTGAAATGCCCAAGCACCGGAGGCAGACCCCAAATTTGCCTAAGTGTGGTCTTATTGTTACCGCTAGGAAGGGCTGCTCTAACAAGGTGGTCATGTATACTTTTGTTTTTCTTAAATGCAAATAATGGACGTTCCAAATTCAGACTACCTGCGTTGAGTGTAGGCCAATGTTTAAGAATACTCTTTCTAACTGAATTAGAGATAGATGAAAATGTAGTCACGCAGACGAGTTTGTCGCTATTGTTTCTGTCTTTGGGACTCAAAAGGATTTCTCTGGGGCAGTACCATGCGCGTTTCATGGCAGTTTTAACTAGTTTACGCGGGTAACCTCTGCTAATTAACTTGTTTGTAAGGACTTTAGCTTCCCTAAAGTAGTCTTCCTTGAGGTAGCAATTGCGACGCAAGCGTAGGAATTGAGAATATGGAAGGGAGTCACGTAGTGCCCTAGGGTGATGGCTATTGTAGGCCAACAGTGTATTTTTCTCAGTGGGTTTGCGGTATAGGGAGGTGTAGAGTTTCCCTTCTTGTGCAATAATTTTAAGATCAAGGAAGGCAATCTCCTGTTTACTTTTACTTAGGGTAAAGGTTAGGCCATTACAATGGTTGTTCAACCAATCTTTAAAATGTAACAAATCTGAGTCAGGCCCTTTCCAAATAAGGAAAATATCGTCAATGTAACGTTTCCATTCAAGAATATTGGCTCTGAAAGGGTTACGAGGTGACAATATTCTTTGTGTCTCAAGAAAATCCATGTAGAGTATGGCAAAATTTGGAGCAAAAACTGCTCCCATACTTGTGCCTTTAACCTGTTGGTAGAAATTCCCATTAAACAGGAAAAAGTTCCTTGTAAGGCATATCTTCAAAAGGTGAAGTAAAAGGAGGTAGGGACTGGGGAGGGTTGGGGTCTGGTGTTAAGGAACATCTCAATAACTTCCATGCCCTCGTCCTGGGGGATGTTGGTGTACAAAGACTCTACGTCCAGAGTACAAAGAAGGCAGTCAAGGGGATCAAAGGAGAGGGTTTCTACCAGATTAATCATGGCCATAGTGTCTTTGATGTAGCAGAGGGTATCAGGTATGAAGTCTTTGATAAAATGGTCAATATATCTGCCTAAGGGTTCGAGGATCGAACCACAACCAGATACAATCGGTCTACCAGGAGGTGTGTCAGCATTTTTATGCATTTTGGGCAGGGTATATATTACAGGGGTACGAGGTGATTTGGTATTAAGGTAAAGGAATTCGTTTTTGCTAAGAAAGCCCTGGGTCAGCCCTTCGTTAGTAATGTCAAGAATGAGTTTCTGAATCTCCTGAGTAGGGTCAGAAGGAAGCTTGCGATAGTGGTCTAATCTCGAGAGTTGTCCAAGGATTTCTTGAGTGTAAACATCAATCTCCTGGAGCACTATTCCGCCCCCTTGTCAGCAGGTTTGATAATCAAATTATCAATCTTTTGAGTTCATAGAGTGCGTTTTTTTCAAGCAGTGTCAGATTGTATGGGGTGTATCTATGACATGTCCCGTGGTTGGTAATGTCTTTGAGTACCAGTGTCCTTCTTCCTCCTTATTCCCCTCCGTTTTTTTCACATCTCCTCCTTCATGATTTTAATTGTTTGCTCCTTCCCCCTTTCCCCTCCCCTCCCTCTTACTTCTCCAGGCAACTTCTCAGGCACCTGCTCTATCTATTAGTCCTGATGAGATCCCGATACTCTCTGCGGGATTGAAACGTCGTCGACACAGACATCCCTAACTCTATACTACTATTTATACTGTTTGTGGAGTATGAGATGTAACCTCTACTGTGACTTGTGTTTATTTATATTCACGTATATTGGAAGTCACAATTTTAAGTCACTTGCCTGGGGCAAGGAAATCGGCCGATTTCCCTCTGCCTTGTCACGGTTGCCCACGTGTTAATATTGTCTTGTTTCATCTATACTAGCATTAAATACCTATCTTGTAATTTAAACATTTGTTTATTCCAATTTTTATCATGAAATTGTGAAATTTTAAGTTTACATTCTTTTTGTGTGGGACCTTTGTTCTGTTAAACACAAGTTAGAGGCAAGCTAGAAGCAAATCATGCCAAGCAGACACCTGAGTCTTCTAAAAAAACGCTGGGATAAACATGAAGAACTAAATGCAGACTGAATCGCTGCAACTGGAGTCTTCCGAGAAGCGTTAAAATTTACGTGACCGTAATAAAATTAAAAAGCCTGATAAGTATTAGCATTCTGATACGCGTCCTTCTCATTCTGTGCAGGACTTTACAGACCAGCGTTCAGAGAGTGGGGTGTCAAGGCTAGGAATATGTGAAAACAAAGACGGACTCACAGTGCTCCTCTGACGTCAGTATAAAAAAGGAAGATAAACTTCCATAACCAAAAGCACAATTTAAAAAGAAAAAGTTGGTGGGAATTTCCCCCCAAAAATGCTACAAATTCTCAGAACTCTACTTCGGAACTAAACGTGGGCGAGGTCTTGAAAGTTCACCAGACTTTTCAAGGGTTTCTGGTGGTAAGACTCACTGATGAATATATACAGGTTAAAACTCCGGATCAGCAGCTTTATATCGCAATCAAGAGAGTTGGGATAAACACTCACCTTATGTTATACCTATAAGGTCCAGCCCACAGTTGTAAGCACAATGTCCCATTTTTATCCTATAGTCTTGGACTATTGGAATTTAAACAGTTACACACTGAATTTTGTTGTACAGAGTTCCTACAGCTTGGGCTTGATAAATAATATAGTTCGTAAAAAGAAAATACAAACCTACATTGGACATTTCCAATGTTTTTTTTCTGCCTCAATGTAGCCTCGGAAAGGCGGAATGTGACCCCTTTCTCCACGTTGGGAGCACAACAACGATTCTGTCGACTCCCACAGGGCTGAAAGGAGAACAGTCCAGGTCTGTTTGCTGCCAGAGTGATGTCAATCTTACAAGAAATTGATACAGGGGGTATGAGAGGCAACATGTATATACAGTACATTACAAGGTCTATGTTTTAAAAAAAGGGAGTCCACGTTGCTGTTTGTAGTCTTGGTGTTTCTTTATTACATAAGTGCTGGATTTTCATAGATGCACAGCCAACGCGTTTCGCCCAAACATGGGCTTCTTCAGGGCTGTAATGTCATACAACATATACATATTCAGAAATCTACCGTCAATGCATTGTTGTATGCATATAAAAATGACAATTTGTCCCAAGTGCTCAAAGAGGAGGAGCCTAGGGAATAAAGAAGCAAAGAACGGAAAATGTGTCAAAGAGGGAAGAGAGTTTAGTGATAGTGAGTGTCGAGAACAGAGCTATACAATAGCTGGTATGTGAAACCACACGGAAAGGAAGAGGAATAGAACCATGTGAATTGATAGTGTCAGTGTAGTTCAGAACCAATTATCATACCCAAGGAGTGAGACACAAGCCACACCATTGCACACTCAAAGGAACTTGGAGGAACCCTAGTTTTAGTCATGTAAGTGTCTAGGAAAATCATACTGGGCAATCTTAAGACATACCCTTTCTATAGATTTAAGAACTTCTGATTCAGCTGTCTCTTAAACATTATTGCCAACAGTAAAAATTAGCCTGTAAATTTCTAGCAGGTAGAGAAGAACTAAGTTGACTTTTTGTTTATATTATGAGTAGTCCCTGGACATTTTAAATCAAATCAATAAAAGTCTAAGTCAGAGAAAGTTACAGTTTAGTAGACGTTTAAATGGCATGTTGAAAAGGATAGATGAAATGAGCCAAGAAAGAGTAGTAATGTAAAATATTTAGTTTCCTTAAAGATGTTCAATTTCAAAGGAAACATGCAAAGGTTCTTTGGTGGTAAAGGCTATCCGTCTTTCCAAAGTACCAAAAGAAATAAGACTGAGCTGGTATGTGCTTAAAGAGGAATTCTCAGGTGGAATCTCTGAACTAGTAGAGCCATCCACTTTAAGGCTTCTGACATTTTCTTCAATACTTGGAATTCTAGGACACCTGCACCTCTTCTGGAACCATGTTAATAACAGGACATCCTATTAATAATAAATGGAAAGTTTTTCTTCACATTGGCTCTCATCTTTTCGGAAAACTATTTTTGAAGCATTATGTCTTATCTCCTAGATGTGAATAAAGTGTCTTCAATCTGCTAACCTATACCTTTTCCTGTGTTATTGTGGCAGGTGGTTGCAGCCCATGGACTCTGCCACTTACTTGGATACACTCACAGCTCAGAAGCAGAGCTGGATCAGGTAGAGTGATATCAATTTGTTCAATCCCCCTCTCCCATAACCCCCTTTGTGCATTTTCACTAGACTTATACAGTGGAATGGTCAACTGTTTTAGCATGGCTTGCTTTACTTTGGCTGGGTGTTTAAGGTTTTTTTTTCTCAGAGTGTAATGGGTTGGTGACAGATATTAGTGTTGGAGCAAGTAAAACACATCTGAGGCTTAATTTTCACATCCACTTTTTGGAGCTCCCCTTGTGTTTTTTTTGTTACTGACTGCAAGGCTGCCCATCCCTCTCTCATAAGCGGTCTGCGGGCCTGCAGAAAACTGATGGCCTTATTAGCCATGAGGTGGGCTCCTCCCACCTGTCTTAGATACCACCTGGACATCCACACTGGGTGCATGCTAAATATTAAAATGTATGGACTTATCCCATGCAGATATTTTATCTAGGTAACATGAAAAAGGTAGACCTGGGATTTTATGATGGAGATTGGTTAGCCAATATTGAAAGATGCCTGTCTTATTAAAGGAAGCATGTGTGATAGGTTTTGCCTTTTAAGTAGCCAGCATGTTAAACACTGTGCATTTTAAGCTCTGCGGAAGGATCGAAGGGTGATCCCCACTAAACCAGGGTTGGCAATTCTTAGGTCAGCCAAATTTTCTTTGGACATATCTAAAAGGTCATGTTGCTGTAATTAATCATTAATCCTGCTCTGGTGTGCTTCTTGATAATTTGCTATATTTGAATATTAATTTGAAAAATCAAATATAACCCTCCTTGTTTGAGGGATTAACACTATACTTCTTTTCTCAATACTAGATGTACCACAAGGAGAAGCTGATCCTTGAAGAACTGAACAGACTCACTGGCTCAAACCTTAAACCACTTACTAAGAACCAGTTCTAAATACCATTGGACTCCACGTTCAGCAATAATTCAATTCCACCTAGAGGAGATTGCTATATTCAGAAACTCACAAACATTTCTAAACTCATGGTTCTCAGATCTTCTATTCTGGGTCCTTAAACTCTCATAAACGTCCAATCTTTTACAAGCACATGACGCTACTGCAACAGTATAATCTAGAATATGAAATCCATCTTTATCTACGAGGGAATCAGTGTTCAGTACCAGCTTCAAGGATGAATTGAGACCCCATAGGCCATCTGCAGACCTCCTCACCTGCCCCAGATGGATCAACATTATGGTCCTCTGGGGGCAGACAAGAAATGTTTATGCTGAAAGCATGGTAAGACATTTGAAATGGAACCACAAAACCAACTTACTTAGTTATTATTGAAGTAAAGGTCGCAACAATCCTGGTTCAACAGCTAAGATAGAATCGATAGAAAGCTTAATGTTTAGCATTCATGAGAGGAAATAGATATTCATTTCAAGGATGATCCAGAGACAGGTACCAAAGGCCAAGCTCCTGCCAAAGAAGGTAACAGTTCATATAAAGGAATATCCAAAAGAGCCAAGCCACAATCCATGGTCACATCATTTGCAGAGCAGTTATAAATGGATCTGAGGAGAAATGGGCCAGAAATTCCACGCAAATAGCAAGCTATTTTCCAGAAACATTGTGGAGCAGAATAACCTGGCTAGCTAACTTGTTTAATCCACAGATACAAAATCTCCCACAAAACTCTTCTTGCACATATAGTGTATTATAGACACCATAGATAATTACATTGTACACATGTACCACATTCAGCCCTCTGGCCCCCAGTGAAGACGCAGAGCTTGCACGGTTTGACCCTCACACTACACAAGTCTCCCTTCAGCCTGAAAGTGGCACCTCCTGGACCCGAAATGTGTACAGAAACCAAGAAATAAGTGGGCACTACACAACTGGGAAGGAGGAGCATTCTGCCGGCATATCTTGGAGGGATCACTGGTAGATTGGGGAGTACATAGATCCCATTCATGCTATTAGGATGACATCATTTGGCAATACGCCTATACCCTGCTCCAATTCAGTTACCTAGAAAGTGAAATCCATTTCCACACTCTGTGTGTGTTCTTAGTCACCTGCTGTAATTCCTCTTTCAGTGCACTGATGGGCAGCTGAAGATGTGGGTCTTTTGCGGTCCCTGCTTTTATCATTCCCAGCATGAAGCAGATAATGAAAGAGGAAGAAACATGGAGTTGTTCAGTGATAATGGAATTTTTCATTGTTTACGGAGATCTGTATACTGCAAAAGAGAAATAATGATGAATATTACTTCTTTATAACATTTTTTTCTTTAGTTGGACAACACAACATCAGTCTAAAAAGTTAATGTCTGCGTTACATAAATCGAAATGGTGAACCAAAAAAAAACCTTACAGGACAAAGTTGAATGTCACATGTAAAGGAGGACGCCCACCATAACTACAGATGAGTAATACATTAAACTATAGTTGGCACTTCCTGTTTGTTCTTCTTTATAGACCAAAGCATCCTTAATATCTGATCAGATCAATTTCGTATTACATAAATGAAGGAATGACATTTCGTATGCTTTTTCTTATTTATTTGACAATACCCAGCATTCCACCTAAACTACCAAGCCTCCCTACAAATGAAAAACACCCATCCGGGAAGGAGTGAGGGAGGTGTGTGATGAATGGGACGAGGACAACAGAACCAGTAGTAATGAAGATTACGGTGATTAATTAGACATTACCCCCAGTCCTCCCTCGTCCGATTCATCAGTAGTGAGGAATACCAAAGCATCTCTCTGTGGATTTATGCTTTGTGTGTTTTACTTTCACAGACTACTATTGACTGCAACACCCAACAGTGATTTATTACAAAATTTATTTTCCCTTCAGGGTAACACTGAATGCAGCACTTCCACCCCAAATGAGTGCTGTCATGTGACATTCTGTAATCTATAATGCCATACAAAGCTATTTGGTGCAGCCCCAGGGGCCGCCTGACAAATTTCAGCAATCGAAATTCTATTCAATTCTGCCCAAGTAGCCAAGACCACTCTTGTAGAATGACCTTGCACTCCCCCCGGAGGAGGAGTCCCCAACAAAGAGCACGCCAAAGAGATCACTTGTTTAATCCAACGACTGATGGATAACAATGACACCTTGTCCCCTTTTGTTAGAAGTCCCAAAAGACACACACAATGAATCCGACCAGCTAAAGGGTTTTGGCCTGTCAACATATATCAAAATGGCCCTCTTGACATCCAACAAATGCCACTGGAAATCCACAGAAGAATCATCCCTGTGCACTAAAGAAGGAAGGATAATCTCTTGTTCCTTGTGAAATTGAGAAGAGACCTTGGGCAAAAAGAGGGTCTAGCGTTACCACCACACCATCCTCACAAAGAGAGAAAAGGTTGTCTAACCAACAGAGTTTCGAATTTCGCAATCCTTGCTGACTTGATGGCCAGAAACACCACTTTTAGCATCAAAAATGTAACATCCTCTGCCACTAGTAGCTCAAAAGGATGGGAAATCAAAGCTTTCAAAACTAAAAGCAAATCCCACAAAGGATACAAAGGCTCCACAAATGGTCTGGAAATGGAAAAGCTTTTCAAAAGTCTAGCCACCAGATCCTCAGAATTCGAAAGATTGCCCCAAGCCCTGAAGGCTGTAATGGCTGCTCACAGAGTCCTCAGGATGGATACAGACAGATGTTTTTCAAACCCATCCCAAAAAAACTGAAGAACATGATTTAAAGTGTAGTCTAAAGGGGAGAGTTTCAAATGAGCACGCTACCTCTGAAAACTACCCCAATGAAGACCAAAAGACTTCAGAATAGAAGGTTTTCTAGACTGCTGGATATCGACTGCTGAGTGTTTAGGCAACCCCTTTCTCTGTAATCCCCACCTCTTAACTTCCACACCAAGAAACAAAGTTTCTGGGTAGAAAGAACAAGGGACACTCTCAGAGGGAAGGTGGCGATTGGGATTAACCAAGGACCCTAAACTGCCAGGGACTTCAGAAGGGAAACCCATGACCGTCTTGACCAAAAAGGCACCACCAGCACCCTCTCTCTACACTCCCACATTATCCTGGCCAACAACTTGGGAATCAAAGGAATTGGCAGAAAGGCATACAGAAGAGAGAATGGCCACTCTATTGGTTATGCAACCACCCACTAAGCCTCCTCCTGCGAAACGCTGGTGCAAAATCAGGGAAGCTGAGCATTGTGTCGTGAAGCAAACAGATCCAGGATTGGCACCCCGAATCGTTTGTAGATTTGGCGGAACATAGGTCTGGTCAAGGACATCTTCTAGGAGGAGGGAGAAAACCTGCTGAGAGAATCCGCTACAACATTGTCCTCCCACCTGATGTGTACACCCAGAAAAGCAATTAAATGACTCTGTACCCGCTGAAACAGGTGAGCAGCCACCAGATTCAGAGATTGCGACCTGGTACCCACCTGATTGTTCAGATACGCCAGTTCAACCGTATTGTCTGCTCTGACAGCCAAAATGCATCTTTCCAGTTGCTCCTGGAATCCCATGGCTGCCCTACTGAAAAAGTATTTCCTTGATACAGAACCTCACGTACTTCTGTTTATGTAGGTGAATCGGTATGTGATAGTATGCAACCTGTAAATCCAGTATGCACATGAAATGACCCCTGACCACCAGAGGAATTACTCGCTGTAAGGTCTCCATTTTGAATGGCAGAGTCCGTACAAACGTGTTGAGGGATTTGAGATCCAGCACATTCCAAAAGCCACCTGTCAGTTTCTCGACCAAAAAGGTATTCGATTAGTACACCTTTCCCGTCTCCGAAGGAGGAACCATGGAGATGGCATCTTTCTGCAGAAGTGACTCCATACCTTTAGACAGACACAGGCTTTTCCGTCCTTCGCTGGCCAAGGAGTCTGCTCACCCCTGAATCCCCTAGAGGAGTCACAAACTCTATTCTGGAACCCTCTCTGATGATCTGCAGCATCCACTCGTCTGAAGTAGATGCCTCCAAAGCTTGCAAAAAATACTGAAGCCTGCTTCCAACTACAAATTTTATGTGAGTGTCCAAATAGTCAGGACCTAGGCTTCGTCTGAGTCTTGGCTTTCATATCCTCATCTCTTTTATAATCCCGGCTCCCTGATATACCTCCGTAAAAAACAATTGTTGTCCAGAGATTTTCATTTTTGATGTGTGTTTTTTAATCATTAGAGAAGCAATTTAGCTTGGGTAGACTGTGCTAACCCAGGACGAATTTTTCTGCACAGCATTTTTTAAAATGGTGGATGTATTGCCGTGAGGATGTCATATTTCAGTAACCATGAGACCTATATACTTCATTTTGGTGTCAAAACATAGGTTTTGGGGTCAAGTAGTCTTATAGAGACAGAAATTAACTCCTCAGAGCAACCCTTCCGCCATTTGCCAAAATGGCAGCTATAACAGACAAAGAAGAGATATATATAGAAATGAAAGAAATAATAATGGTTTTTAATCCTTCTATGTATACACCAAACAATGGTTATGATCTGACCACGGAAAAAAATGTTTATCACTCCTGTTTTAGACACATTTTCATAGTTCACTTTATTTATTTGTTTCAGCAATCGCTCGTGGTACATTTGCAGAAGTTGAACATTTGAGAAGACCATATCGACGGACAACTTTTTGTAGCACAGGTTTTGCAAGTACATGTACGTGTAAATTCTGTGGGTAGAGGCTTTAGAAATTTGTAAGTTTTAGCACCCCATCAATCTCTTCCCAAGCAAATTCACATGGATCTTTCTCTACACATGCATGATCCAAAACATTTACACATCTTCTGATAAAGTAGAATGCTCTTTTAATGTGTCCACGAACAGAATATGACGTCGGTGGAAGGTCAGTTAGCTGGACTGATCTCTTGAACTCACTTT
The DNA here is from genome assembly GCA_963921515.1 of Calotriton arnoldi. NCBI lineage: Eukaryota > Metazoa > Chordata > Amphibia > Caudata > Salamandridae > Calotriton > Calotriton arnoldi. Next base: position 827,540 of record CAWUFW010002144.1, on the reverse strand, counting down.
ACCGAAGATCGTCAAATGTGTCACAGTCAGAACCAGTTTTCAACACACGCACAAGGTATTTTTCTACGTCTTTAATGTCACATTATTCGTCTGTCTCAGCAAATCCTTTTAGAAACTTCATAGGTTTAGCAGTTAAAGTTCCAAGCTTTGTTCCAGTTTTTATCATTGTCTCATCACCCGTAAGAATATGTGCCTTGATAAGAACACTGGGCAACTCTGGGTCAAGTTTGTTGTACAGAATATGAAGCTGATTAAGTGTCTTTTCTCGCCTGTTCCATAATCTATCAATAACTCTGACAATCCTTGACTTATGAACATTGCAACAAACCTAAGTAGCACAATAATGACATCTGTGTCATTTGACAGTACAATGACTCGATTGGAACCATTTCGAACAGCCCACTCAACATGTGGCACAACACAAAGTTCAGCTTTCTCCAAATTACTGTTAAGTTCTTGAACAATATGGCCCGTACCTTTTGAATATGTCTCTGCAGGCACCAACTCCTCATTGACAATCATTCCACTTGCAATAATTGGAAATTCAGTGTTCACTGAAGCATCAGCAATGTTTTGGGGAGTTAACATCTCCAAGTTCATCTTGTTCGATGTTGATGACCAGAATTTATCAAGTTGCACAGGTATAGGTGTCGAATTTTTGATGCAGGCAAGGTCAATTGTTCCACTTGTAGACATTCGTCTGATTTGCTCACATTCTTTGACAGATTGTTCAAGATAACTTTCAAAGACAATGTGTAGTTCTTGCAAGGTGCACACTGATTTTGATATCTGTAGAACAGTCTGAATGACCTCTCCGAAGTTTTGCATGGATGAAATCTTGACCATTCACAATTGTGACATATAGTCCACAACAACAGCAGTTTTCAATGAGGACACCTTTTCAAATTGAAATCCTTCAGGTGAAAGGTTTTTTTCAAGCTCTTGTATAAGTTTGTGCTTTACTGGTTTGGTTGCAGCATTTCCATCAAGTATTGTGTTTGTTGGAGGAAGATCATGCAACAGAAAGTCCTTGATAAATTCACCCCTTTCTTTTGCTACATCCATCTCTCTATGTGCTTGCGAAAGTAGTTTTTTTTGTAACCTGTTTTGTAGTGACTGGTTGGATGAAACTTACTATGGCAATTAAAGCGTGGAAGTTTAGCTTTAGTGATTATGTCATAAAGTTTTTTCTATTTCAATACAAATCTCTCCTGCTTCAGTTCTGAGTATAGTTTCGATCCATGTTCCAGGACATCTAGTAGACGTTTCTTTATATTGTTGTCCACATATTGTTTGGTCACGAAGTTGTGTAGTCGCACAGGCTCAGTCATTTCAAAGGGGGTTTCCTTGCTGCTGCATGAAATGAAGCAGGCTGTCAACATGTTTATTAAAACATTCGTCTCTTTCCCACAAGTTCGTGGTGAGGAACAGTTTCACGATGGTCAATTAATTTTGAATTTGTCATCTCTCTGAAAACATTGCAAATAGAAAACACTTCATGGTAAACTAGCTGCCATTGAGCAACATATTCACTTTTAAGTGTCTGACCAACAATTTTCTTGGAGCTTTTCTGTGCTCTCTGGATTGTTTGTTCCATTTTCATATCTGGAGCCATAGCAGTGAAACTTCTCGCTCTTTTTTATTTACCACAAAATCTCTTGTGATTAATTTTCTGTAGATGTATGGGTTTTCCACCTCTAGCTTCTTCACTTTATCCAAATACCAGAGCCCATGTCTCAGGGAGTTTATGCAATCGAATATGCGAAACACAGTAATCCGTAACTCTACAGTCTTCACGTGCAGCTCCCAATCACCTTCCAGATCAGCATGTACCAAATTTTGTGTAAATCATGTGTAAAACATTTCCCCAGTACTTGCAAAGTTCTGATTTTTCTTCACATCCTTTGACAAACTCTACGAACTTGGTTTTCTGATTTTAAACTGAGTGTATTGAACATTGCCTGGCTTTGCATTATGTCTTTTGAATATAGAGCACCCTGTGCCTTGTTCACATCATAGATAACATATGCAAAACCTAATTCGTCATTCTTGTTCCTGAAAGCATTCCAACGCAATGTTTCTATAGCCTCAGATATGATGAGCATACCTTGTAACGAACTAACATAATGAGTTCCGCTCAATACTGACTGGACAGTTTTGCTTCCAAAGATTTCAGCTTCAATAAGTGCATCGTCGATGCCACATCCACTGAGAACTTCCTGCACACCGCAAAGCAATTTTTGTCATGTGAAAAACGCCCATCATTGGATAATGATCATCAAATTCTACTGTATTGCTCACAAAAATGTCAGCTACAATACAGAAAACACCATCATCGCAGAAAATTGGCAGGATAGGCTGGTCTTGAATTTGAGCATGCACATTATGGAAATTTTTTAGAGCGGTGTATACTGTTGCATAGTTTGTGACTGGAGATGGTATTACTGGTAAAAACCCAACCTTCTTCAGTGGGACAGTATTCTGGGAGATCAGAGCATGATATCCAGCCCACGGAGGAACTGGCTTTTCTTCATCTTCAGTCAACACTGAATAAGCGATATGATAAATTTAGTTAAATCAGCTTTGCAGACCAGACCGCAAAGCATCAGGTAGAAAAAGATCCATGTCCTCAGCCACTTTGAAACATTCTGGTAGACTGGGACGTGTTGATGGCTTGTAGTGATTTTGCACATGTTGGCAAGGCAGTTGGGTTATAAGTTTGCAGCTTCGTTTGTTTATGCCACCAACTAATACAGCTTGTTTTCCAGCAGCTGCTTCAATGTCACAGTCTTGAACAAGCACCATGGCAGTATCATGTGTGCTGGATGTACCAGACAAAGAATAGCTATCTTCAAAATCAAAATTATCAAGAGCAACAATTGTAAATCATTTCCTGGTAAAATGACTTGAAAGTGGTGTGCTGTCGGATTCACAAGATTTTACAGCACAAGCTGCTAACAAGTTCCAGCTCCGTACTGTCATTATATCTTGTTGATACACCAATCCTATTAATTGAAGTGATTAGCTCTATACTTTTGCACTGGTCATAGATTGTGTGGGCAGTCGTCCTGAGTAGCGGAGTTTTCTTTTTGCCGTGATGTAATTCATAAAACATGATTTGGAAAAGGCAGTGCATTTGCACAGCCTAAGCCTGTCGGTTTTTAGGAGTGTCTTCCACTTCTTCGCTTATATCTTCAAAGTCATCATCAATTTTGTTGGCTTCTGTTCCGAACTCAAGAACTAAAGTTTGTAACAGTTTTGCTTTGCTGATATTAAACAATGATGTAAAAAATGTTAAGACAACATCAGGCACTCTAGTTGACTCCATTGATTTGCGGAGCTCTGGGGCATCACACAATTTGTCATTAAGTCCAAAATCTAAATCTTTCAGGATGTTTCTTAAAATGGTTTCTGCTGATTTTCCTGCATCCTGTGATCTTATTTTGGCAGCAAGAACTTCAGGAGTCAAATCAGCTGAGAACACTATAAGTGGCTCATTCTTTTTGTTAGACTGACAAAAACGAATTCTGTCGTTGTACATTCTCACCAGAAAAATCTTAATTTCATCATTATGGATTAATTCAGTTTCATCAATGTTGACCATTATTTCTCTGATCTCACGGAGTGTGAACCCGTAGCCAGCACTCAAGAGTGGCTTTCAAACTTCATTTGCTTTTTCAAAGAGTGCAAACTTAACTGAAGAATGGCGGTTACGTTGCTGCTGGTAGCTCACTGTTCATTCATATTTTCAAATGTATGCACACATGCAGTTCATGTGGGCATACAAGTCTGCTGCAAATACATTCACCTCGCTGTTTAGGTCAGCTACTCCGCTGAAAACTTCATCTTGGAAGAAGCTAGCTACAGATAAAAACATGTTTGCCCTTTGAGACTCTCATACTCTGTACTTTGTTCTTTTGTCAATCTCTTTGGCCCTTGTTCTAGCTAAACCATAGATAACGCATTGAAGAGATCTGCTTTCTGTTCAGTTGTTGGAGGTGGACGAGGGTAAGCCATCGATCTTCTAAGTGAATGGGCACTGGTTTTGGTTGTTGTCACTTTCTCAGAAGGCTCGGATTCTTTTTTTTTTTTTTTTTTTTTTTTCTCGGATTCTTGTTGTAATTCTCTGGTTTCTGCTTTTTTTTTGACAAATTGTTTCCAGGCTTTTTTCCATTGTATACGACTTGTAGCGCTTGTTGTTACAATGATAAAATATTTGATCTTCTTCACCCATCAGTTTCAGTCTTTTGTGAACTTCGTCTTGATGTATTTCTGCAGCATCTCAATCTCTCTTCTGGCCAGCCGCAGTTGATGTTAGCTTTTCTTTCGGATTAGTTTGGCATATGACACATTTTTCTTTGTTGAAGGAGTTTTCCGGTTTTGTAATTAGCAACATTGTATCAGGAGGTAAAGATCCTCTGCTACCACCTGCTTCGCTCATGTTTACAAATTTGAATCAACAGAAAACCTGAAACAAAAACAAAAATTAAAATAAATTGCCAGTAGTATGATTAAAACACATCATTATAGAGCCGCCATTTTAGAAAATGGTGGAAGGGTTGCACTGAGGAGTTATTACATAAGATACAATGTGAAAGGTTGTTGGAAATGGGACCTTTTTGGAAGTGCTCTTGCAGAAGGAAAGAGGCAGACGCCATTGCAAGATGCATATTTGCATGCCCTGTTTCAATGTCATCAAATGCCAGGCACATAAGCGCCTCCCTTTTGTAGTCTGCAGTCTATATTTTAGCTTTAGAGACTTGTCCCACCGAAGGGAGTGTGGCCAAGTGGTCTAAGCCGCAGGATTAGGGCACCAGTCTCCCCTGAGGCATGGGTTTGAATCCCACTGCTGCCAATGATTTTTATTCTAATGCAATGTCCGTATTGTATTTCGTTGATGTGCATGACTGTAGGACATTTTTATTTTGAAAATATTAGGATCTGGTTTCATTTCTTCAGTAAGCGACATTACGAAAACATTGCTACTATTGTTAACAGAAATTATACGACAAAATCTGGTTTTGGCATGCAGATTTAAAGACATTTGAAGTAACAGGATGCTCTCTTGCCAGTTTAGGTCTGGTTGATGATATTTTACAATCTTTCTAATTAACGCAACTGCGAAAGTCATGAGTCTGACTACGTGATTTTTTTATCCAACCAGAAGCGAGGTTCATTTATAAAGTGAACAAGCGATCGGATATGTTTGTAATATTGTAAATTTGACTGCCAGTGACTGACGAATAAGTTAACCTTTCCTAATAGGCCATTAGAAAATGATCCTGGAAGACCTGATAACATTTATTATGGACTCAGATAGAACTGGGATACATTACAGGTGTTACTTTTGAAGCTGTAGGTTACCACAAGCTAAGCTGTGAAAACGTGTCCTATATCACTGGACTTTGGTACAAACAGCCCAGAACCTGTTTTGAATCAGTTCAGATCAACAGTTTCAGAACAAGCTGCACTTAGCAAAGGTCAGATTTCCATTTATATAATGTTTTGCTTCAGCCACCTTCCACACCTCAAGTTCTTTCATAAAAAGGCCAGCAAGGTGAACTAGCTGCGTCAAAATTACGTGACCAAGTAATATTTCGAAATAAATAATATGTGTAAATCACAGTAAATTGAAAGGGCATCCACCAGCTTTGGAAATACATTTGCTATTGTCTTCCTGGACAGTTTGCAATCCTTAAGCACCACCTTCTGACTTATTAATGAATTCCTGTTAAACAGTGCAGTAGTCCAGTAGCCACCTTATTGTCTGTTATGTGACGCGGTGAAGTTTTAAACTCGGTCTTTCTTTACAGTGCATTTAATGATATGTGCCACCTGCATAATCAAATGATGAGTGTCACGAGAATAGGCGTGAATTACTAGTAGGGCACACTGAAGCAGGGCTGCCACACTTTAAAACAGACAGGACTAGCTCATCTCAGCAGAACTGCTAGTGGCCTTATGTTCAGTAGTTCCACTACTTAGCTAGGCAGTCATATTTTACTTGGGATAATGGAACACTATTTCAGTGTTCTGTTTTAAATGTGTCTGTAAGAGCACTTGTCAGCACGGCGATTGTGTATTTAATGGGCTCAATCTGCACTTCTCAATAGGATCGCTGTACTTTCAGTTAGACAGTTGCAGCTCTTCTCAGTAGGCAATGTCATTCTATAACGAGACCGTTTTAAAACAACTAAGCATTGTTACTATTGTTTTAGTGGAGCATTACTATAAGTTCTGATATAGTTTGAATAGAACAGTAAGGGTCCTTTTCAAAATGCATGCTAAATATGTAACAAGACCGTACCAGAACTTATAGTCTGCCTGCAGTCCACCCACTACCTCAACCAATTCCAACCCACTCCACCCTATTCCACTCCACAACACTGCACCCTACGACACTCTTTGCCACTGAACTCTGCTCACCTCTACTCCTCTCTACCCAGGCTATCCTCCTCTTCTTAGCGTGTCTTCTGCATACACAGGTGCTCCCTCTTCATGTGTCTGTAGCCTGCTCTCCCCTTCTTTCTCACACACTTTCTGCTCCTCTGGAGTTCATTCACCACTTCCCTCTTCAGCCCTGCTAAAAAGGAAGAAAGGAAGGAACTGGATCTCGCCGGCCGACCACGTCCTGCATGGTCTGCCATCTCCTTGTCTCCATGTCTCAGGCAAGACAGAAAAAAGAACAGGAGGAATGCTGGGCAAGTGTTGCCCATATAGACTCCAGCCTTATGGGGAGGGGCATATACTTCTCGCATTTCTATTGTTTTTTTTTCTATCTTGCGAGGTGGATTCACCACATTAGTGATGAACGGGACAAGTACAAGGAGGACTTTGGGGGTTAATGCCTGTAACAGCACTGTATGAATTGGATCCTGATAACTTGTTGCAACATCTCTGTCTTCAGAAATTAAGCAATATACACCCTAAAATTCTTAGACAGAAGGTGGTTTTGGGCCTCTTTTAGAGTTTGGCGGACAGGATACTCCATCACAACCATGACCGATCCCATCAGCCGCATTACAAGTGCATTATAGGCTATGGCACTTATAATGCTGCAGACTGGATATCTGCCCCGTTTTGATGGCTTATCCCCACCAGCAAACTCAAAATAAGATCCTTTGTATGTTAAAAAGCTCTGGTTGTTATTGAAGTGGTATAGAAAACGTTTAAATAGGAATGGTGCGGAATTGAGTACAAACATTATAAAGAAATATCATTTATAGCGATGACTACAGAGGCACAAAAGGGCTTGATGCCAGGACTGTAACAAATCCTGGTTTCTGATTGACCAGTGTCAAAAAGTGACGGCAAATCTTGGAAAAGCGGTTGTATTCGCAGTAGTGCAGGTTACAGTGAAAACTTTGCTAAATAGTGAGGCAGTTGATAAAACGGAGTTTATCTCTGGCCGTTAATGTCAACACCAAGAAAACTGGTCATCCATAAGCGAGAAACTGGTCATCCTAAGCGAGAAACGGCCGAGTATGAGGCAGCTCGGAAAGCAGACAGATGAGATGACGTACATTTTCGGATCGTATAAAGCATTGTCAGAACTGGCGCAGTCACAGCTGTGAAGTGCTCCTTTTGAGTAGAGTTCATGTTATTTAATGTGGTTGCTGGTCTTCCTGTGGTGTGGGAAACTTGAGGGATGCTGGGTAAGACAAAGCAGATCTTGAAACACTATGCATGTGTGGGGCGCAGCCACATTTTTTGCGAGCATAAGTGCTTAATTTGTAGAAGAATGAGTGCTGCTGCCCAAAGCTCTGCTCAGAAGCCCACGGCCGGCGCCATTAACCCCTTCCAGGCTCATGACGGCCCCCGGCCGTCATGAGTCACGGTGGGCATGTGCGCACGATGGCCGGGGGCCGTCCGAGCCACGCCCGCGATTGGAATGTTCAGCACCGCGGCGGAATTCGCGCCGCAGCCAAGGTGTTAAATGTCAACGCTCCAAATACCTAGGTTGCACAGTCTTCGATCCTCCTCCGGGCCCCTACAATTCACTGCCAGACATCCCCTTCACACTTTTTCTCACGCTTCCATGTTCCTGCTTTCTCACGTTGTGGCAGTTTTTCAGCCTGTGTTTCCCCCCCTTTGTGTGTTTCTCTCTCTCTTGCTCTTATCAAATGTCCGATCAAGGAAAATAAGTGCTGGTCCCCAAAAATGACTGCAGAGGCCCCCACCGGGGCCACCGGCTCAAATTAAGCGCTAGCCTGCACAATGCAGGATCGAAGATTCTGAGGTAAGGTGGGTCTGCAATTATCAACATAGCAGTGTCTGCAAATTTATCTTCTATGTGTCTGTGTATCGTCACCTGTCCCCTCCCATTGCCACTCTCTTTGTGCAAAGCTGAATCACTCACGAGCCTTGTCTCCTCTGCCTCCTTAACAGAGCGTATGTATGTGTACAATAAGGGGAGGTCATGACTCCTCATGGACCTGGGCAACAGCTTCAGAGGTAAGTGGAAAGGTGGCAGTGGAAAGGCGTGGCACGGTCTTTCAATGGCCAGGGCACCTTGAGATTCTGAAATTTGCATGGTACACTGTCACAGATTAACTTTAGTGGCCCCTTTTACATTGTCATTTCAGTAACATCCCACGTTCATTTTTAGGTTGAGCATCAGCGCGCATGCATTGTCTGCAAGACCTATTGTAATTACTAAAAGGACTGTGATCCCGCCTGCTACTTACCATAGGCTGGCTCCAGCGTCGCTCCTCTTCCCTTCTTCCTAATTGTTTCGGGCACCCGATATGTCATTTCCGTTTATAGCTGAAGAGCACTGCTCAAATACAGATTTATTTGACTTGATTAGTGCCCCTCCGCTGCTGCAGGTACTATGTATTCCACCGCTGGTTGCATTTTACCGTCTGTCCCTTCCGCCCATCGCTTGTTTTCTTTCGTCGGTTTCAGTAATTGCTTTTTCTTTTATGCACGCTCCATTGTATTTAATTGTAAGTATATCTGTTTATGTGTGCGGCCGCGCTTCAATGTAATTATTAGCACACTTCACAAACGCGGTTTGTGCCATGTTCTTTAATTATTATTTGCATTGAGCACTTTTTAAAAGTACCTGCTCCTTTAAATCCTTGTACTTGCTGTACTTTCACCCCTCCCTCTTCCCCCCTTTCCCATGCTGGATTTGTCCAGGCTCCCGGAAGCAGCAGCTCCTCGTCCTTCCTGCGGCCGATAAACATGAGCTACTACTGTTACCCCGAGCACCCTATAGAGTAAGTATTTGCTCCGGGTTTCTCTCTGTTCCTTCTCCTGCTTGGTTTTCTAACCCTCTGTAGTGTCCTGCAGGACACGTTCTAGTGTTTTAGCAAACACTTGTATTCCCAGCCACTCCCTCGAGGGCTGGACACACTTGCACCCCCACCCATCCATCACAGGCGTCACGAGGGACGTGACCCTGCCAATAAATGGGCCCGGGTGCACGTGCTCGTGGCCAGTTACAGTACCCAACTAGCTAGTGTCTGTCTTTATCGTCATGTGGGCCTAAGGCCCGACACCACATTGGCGACGAGGCAGGTCTGACCCCGCGTGCCTGTCACTAGGTGCTTCATCGTCCCTCGTGAGGAAGAAATGAGCCGCCGCCCGTGACTGCGGAGAGGGTCGAGCTCAGCATTGCGACGCGGCCCTCTGCCTTTACGGAGGAAGGCACGGAGACTGGCTGTCTCCTACCCACATCAGTTCCGGCAAATGGAGGAGTGGACGAGCACCCCCAACAGCAGCTGCCTGACCAGTGAAAGCGTGAGTCTCCCCACCATGCTTGCGGTATGGCCGCCGCCGCGCTCGGGCAATCACCGCCGCAATTAAGGAGCCCTGCGACCCTCACCGTGCAGCGACCAGGAGCGACCTGGCCACCCCTGAGCAAGACACAGCTCTGCCAACTGCGATCCCTGCGTTTGCTGCACAAAAGGGAGGTGCCGCGACGACACCAGCCCTGCATGCCCCGCAGACCCTGCTGGAGTGACCAAGGGGCGGAACGACGGAGTCTACGCCGTGCTGATGGCGCTTGATCCGCCAGACAGAGTCCACAGGAGGCGTACCCCCGACCCAAAGTGCGTGGACGAGTCGTGGCACCAACACTGAAGTGCCCGCCGTACCTGAAGGCGAGAGGAGGAGAGCGTCGGCCCTGCAGCGGCGCCCGTCCTTCCTGCAAGCAAACTGCGCACCAGCACAACGCGGAGCCATCTCTGTCCAGGCATCCCACACGAGGCCACCAATCACACGCAACAGCCCCATGAGGTTGAGAGCAACCCCGTCCGCAAATTGCTCCGGCTCCCAGCATCCTGTAAAGCCGGCAGTGCTCCCTCGAACACGCCCGAACCGTAGCACCAGGGGATTAAAAGGGAACACTTACTGTCACAACCACGCCTCACCCCGCGCCGACATCTGTCTCCACAGCGCCTACGGGACAGCAAGGCCTACAGCGTGAGGGAGGCTGCCGCGGCCGCGTGAGAAGCGTCTGCGCCGCCTGGCGGTCAGTTGGAAAGCCGCATCACGAGCTGCGAGGGAAAGTGGCGTGCGAGTGTGACCCCCACACCGACATCCCCTGGACCCGCAGCACACAGGGCAAACCCAGGAGGGACACCAGTAGCGCGGCCCAAGCCAGTGTTCCCCCGCAAGAGCTCCCAGTTCTGGGAGAAAAGAGAAACGGCCCACGGTGAGGAGCCTGCAGCGCCACCTAGCTTACCGCACCCTGCCTGTCCCTGCGGCAAACGGAGAACAGGGTCGGCAGCGCCACCAAACAGTCGCATGTGTGCCCTGCAATCAACCCAGAGGGTCCAAAGAGAGACCTCCCGCGCCGGCTGTTCCTCACTGAAGTGACACTTGTGGACAATGGACAAGGGAGCCCTGCAGTCCGGCCAGGTGAACGCTCCACCTACCTCCACAGAGTACCTGCAGCACACAGGGTAGCCTCCCCACGTCGCAGGCAAGAGCTGCACTGCCAGCAGTTCAAAGAACGAATGCTAGGACCGGTACAACAGAAGCGCTGCACTGCCACCCAGTGGCCACCAGTGGTACTGCAGCTACACCAACCAAACACACTACAAAGAAACGCCTGCAGTGGCAGAATGGGAACTTTGTCATGCAAGGAAGGTCCCGGCCCATGCCTTCACAGAAATGCTGACACCGGTGGGCCCCATGCCCAGTAGTGACGCTAAGTTGGGAAGAATGTCTAAGGCCCATACGCAAGTATAGGGTGCAGCCAACTTTACCACAACACAAAGGAAAGCACTACCCAGACCCAATCGGCAGTGCAACGGCCCAAACAGTCACGCATGGCAAGCGTGACCCACTCACAAACGCAAGCGCCTGCAGTGCCCAGCATAACAAGGTACACACGTAGGAGTGGCCTCAGCATTTCTACGTCCCAGAACTCTGTAAGTGGAAGAGAAGAGCACTGCCTGCCACCTCTGCAAAGCACAGAGAGAGACTGACAAACCCCGCAAGGAGCTGCAAGAAACTCAGAGCCAAACACAAGCAGCAACGCCAAAGACAGCCACCACCAGCAAGGGTGGAAGACCGGCCAGACAGCAACGTCTCAAGGTAGCTATCCCCACCAACAGCACAAGCAAGACTGGTGCAGAGCGCGCACCACAAGTGGCTGCCCAACGCCACCGCCAGAGAGGAGATAGCATTACTCGCCCCTACTGGTGTCCAGACACAACCGCAAGCTACAACACAGGCACACCAAGTGCCCGAAGAGAGCGCCCAAGAAGAAGACGGAGCGCACTAGGTCAGAGGTGCTCAGAAGGCCGCGCCAGCGAACCTGACAGCACGGGCAGGCGCCCGGGAGATAGACATCTCCACAGAGAAGCACTGCTGAACGCAGCACGGAGAGCAACTACATCTCTACTACACCAGCGAAGCCCCGCAGTGGGCCGAAGACAACACAGTGTCCTCACTCGCACTGCCTCAAGACGGAGTAGTCGGTGACCCAGGACAGGCAAGAGAGGAGTCGCACACTCCACGTGGCAGGCAGCCACAGCAACATGTGCTCCAACAACAGGCGACACGTGGCCGGACGTCACGTCACACAGCAAGCAAGGAGCACGTCACACGAAGTGACCAATCCTGCCAAGCATGCCGGAATGAAGGCAGAAGCAGGCGCCACGACGGCGCCGCCTCGAGGTTCAAGCACAACGCCCTCGAGTGAAGAAGAGTGGCAGTCCTGTCACCCCGAAGAACCGGATGAACACAGGGGCGCTGAAAAGACTAACAAGAGGAGAAGAACGAGGACTCGCACCGCAAGCCAAGAACACACCCAGACACACCAGACAGCCACCAAGGCGGACCGACGTCACTGGACACAGCCTCACGGGAGAACCAAACATAAGCCGCAGCAAGCGCAAACCACGTCTCTCCCCAACGCTTCCCAGTGCGACCGTCCATCCCCGAGCGTCGGCAGTCTAAGTCAAACGGCATCCCTGCTCCTGACCGCAGATGCCACGGGTGAAGATCAGCACCTAGTGTCCTTCCTCACACCGCCTCAAGATGGAGTCGCCAGTGGCCCCAAGACATGCTAGATGAGAGTCGCACACTCCACGTGGCAAGCCGCTACCGAAGATCAGCCTCAGCAAGGCGAAGACACATGGCTGCTAAGTCCCTCCAGACATCCAACTCTCCCAGCAAGTCACCACCACCAGTTATCCCGACTCACCATGTGGCTGGCAACTGCCATCACGCCAGCCCTAGTCACATGCGTCAAACACTACCATCTCCAGAGTACCGATGGACTGGAGTCCTATACCGTTGCCACACCAGCCGACAAGAGAAACCAGAGGCTTCCTGCGAACCTGGCCTACACCCGAACCGCGGCAGCGAGAGCATGTCTTGGCCAAGACTCATCCACCCTTGAGGGTTGTGCGTGCGACTCGGCACTGGCTCCTCGGTGGTCTTGCAGCTGCCCCCAGTCGGCACACAAGCGGCCCCAGCGCAGCCCTCCCGCAGTCCCGTAGCAACCCCGACAACGGGCCTCCCCAGGTGGGAGAGTTGGACTTGATATTGCCCCACCGGCGGGTTACAGGTTACAGCCAAGCAGTTCATCAGAGACAGTCGATCAGGCAACACCTCCGTGAACTCTCACCATGGACTCCATCCATGCTCATGACGCATCCCATTTTATGAACTGTTAGAACCCACCACAGACCATCCTCGATGTCCGCAGAGTGGAGCCACGCAGGACTGTAAGACATGTTCTCATCAGTGAGCTGACGGGATGCAGCTGACGTCTCCAGGCCAATGGTCGTGTCCTGAACCACTCAGGTTCAACTATGAGTGCCCGCCGAGATCGTCCTGCTGCAGGCAGAGTCACCAGCCCATGTCTGCTGTCTTCCCGCCACCTGACTCGTAAGGCTGATGGACCCTGTGGTGTTCAGTTGTCTGTTATTTATCCCCACAGGTTGGACTAATGTTTTGTTTCTTCAATAAAGTTTGGGAGGAATGTAGTGTCCTGCAGGACACGTTCTAGTGTTTTAGCAAACACTTGTATTCCCAGCCACTCCCTTGAGGGCTGGACACACTTGCACCCCCACCCATCCATCACAGGCGTCACGAGTGACGTGACCCTGCCAATAAATGGGCCTGGGTGCACGTGCTCGTGGCCAGTTACAGTACCCAACTACCTAGTGTCTGTGTCGGTCATTATGGTCATGTGGGCCTAAGGCCCGACACCACACCTTCCACAGTTTTAAAAAACAGAACACGCTGTGTTCCTCGCACGCCTCTCCATTAAAATAACGTGTGCGTGTGTGTTTTTCTGGTAAGGGGGAATCTTGCGCCAATGTATTTTTTTTTAAAATGGCTTCCCGAAAGTGCACAGCTCAGGCAACCTCAGCCTGCATGCAGGCTCAGTGTGGAAGTGATCGGAGACCCCATGAGCAAACGAGGAATCCGGGGTATGTTCAAGCTTGCTCCCGGGTGGCTCCCCTTATTTGTGCTAAGTTGTGCACAGTTTATAAAAGATTTATCATTTTAATAAGTGCCACTGTTCAACCCACGCTTTCAGTGCTCAAGATAGAAAGGTCAATAATTTCCTGACAATCAGTTCAGACAGTTTACAATCAAACAGCTGTCTTGTCTGTCATTTGTATGATGTAAAGCACCCGTGCATATATCTAAAAAAAAAAAAAACAGGAACACATTTCCATCTTTTGTTCTAAATTGAGAACAAATGCGTTATACACACCCTTCTGGGAATTTCAGGGTTCGGTGCAAATTTTAAAGTGAAGTCGTGTACTTATTTATTTAATAAATGTAGAACGATACCAAACAGGTAACCAAATTAAGTGCGACATTTCATAAGACATAAGACACAAGATCAAGAATTAGCCAAATTAGTTTGCCAAACAATAGGAACGAAGGTGCTGAAGCAAAGGCTGGCCAAATCGCCTTGAAAGGTAGCAGACAGCGCAGTGTTTCTTCATAGCTTCAGGCACAGCACATCTGTCACTATTACTCAAGCTCACCTCTGTGATATAATCAGCTTTTTGTCACGAGGTACATAATCCCTAGGGCTGTGGCCTATACAGCTCAAGAGAGGGTGACATTCTGATAAAAAGCACGTTTTATTTCTTGAAATCGAGGATTCCTGCTCCAAAGTTATAAACAAAAATGTGTACACACTCGCACTGTTTTGTCCACAACCATACCTCTTGATACCTATTGTGAATAATTCCTTTAAGACAACTATCCATTATAATAAAATGCATTCCCTTTGACTAAGGTGCATAAGCGAGCAAGCAACTCTAATTTTCTAAACATCAACAATGTGCATGTTTTGTCGAACCTGTCAAAAAAGTACACAGTTGAAAAATGGCAAACAAAATCGCCACAAATATGTTTTTATAAGGAAAATTGAAATTCAGCGATTGGCAAATGGTTTTTCCCCATAACAATGTACAATTTGCTGTGGCCGCACTTTTCAGGATAACGATAGGGTTAGCATTCAAGGTGACGATAGGGGGGCTACAATTTGACGTTACTCCGATACCTAGGAGCCATTCTTGATGATGAAGGTGGAGCCCAAAGCAGAGAAGAGACCAGAACTCAACTCCTCCCCTGGGTGGGAACGTATAACTTCCAGCAAGGGCACTGGAGGAAAAGGTGCCTACCTCCTAGCACATATGGTGAACCGACCAGGCAAGAGCCAACCTCGTTTTAACTGAAAGAGTTATTCACTAAAACACCACCCTGATATGCATAACCTATGCAAATGGCTTATGCCTAGTTATTTATGGTTCCTATGCAAACTATAAGGCAAGAATAAATCCAGCTGCACCTTCTAACTCCTCGCACTAAAATCATCACCTCACCATTACTCAGCAGCACCTCAGCATCAGAACACCACCACAGCATCACTCGGCACCAGTGCAGCATCTTCTCAAAATCACTCAACAACACAACAGCGCCACATCACCACCTCTGCATTAGTGCACCATCAGTGCAGTTCACCAACACAGCATCAACACAGTCCCACCTCAGCGCTCATCCTCTGCAGCAACTCAGTATCAACGCAGCACCACTTCAGCATTAGTGCAGCACCAATTCAGCAGTAAATCAACACCACTTCAGTATTAGTGCCGCACCACCTCAGAACTAGTGCATCTCCTCGGCACCAGTGCAGCACCAACCCAGGGCCAACTGAGCACTACCAAAGCATCACTCAGCACCACCTTAGTATCACTCAGACCAAAATTCACACAAGCACACCACCACCTCAGTAACACTGCGTACCACCTCACCACCAGTGCAGCACAACCTCAGCATAAATGCACTACAAAATTCCATTAAACTTAATACCATTTAATTACTATCCACATAATTCTACAGCATGCCATGCCACACATTTCCACTACACAACTCCACTCCACACAATTGCACAACAAACAATTCCAATACAACCCATCTCTCCCTGGCACTTCCACCAACTGTCATCTCTCCACAACACACCCACTGCCCCACTCATCTCTTTCTCACACTACCCCCTTTCATCTTGCAATCCCTCTGCCCCCCTCATCCCTCCCTCACACTCCCTATCTCCTCTCTATAATACCTGCTCACAAATGCTACCTTCCGGTACCTCCTTGCGCTGTTCATTAGTCCACCTCCCCCTCCCCAGGGGCCCCTCCCACTCATCTCTGTCTCTCTCTCGTACCATCTCTCACCCCTCTCTTGCGCACTCTATCCGCCTCTCTCATATGGTTCACTTCAGGTTTTTCAGCACAATATCTTTCCAGTGCCTTTGTCAATGTTTTAGTCCCTCAAACCCATGCTCTCCTCCTCTTCTTCGGGTGTCTTCTGCATACACAAACAATCCCTCTTTATACATACATGGCCTGCTGTCCACTTCCTTCCCTCTTTTTCACACACTCTTTCTGCTCCTATGTCGAGTTCATTCACCGCTTTGTGCACGAACTACCTATCCATCTCTATCTTCCTTTCCTTCTATTCTCTGCACCTCTCACCCCCATCAATTCACCATGTCACATAATGCCACTACACAAATACACTACACCCCACACAATACCCCCCCAAACAATTCCACAAATAACAATTCCAATCCAAAACCACATAATTCCACACCACATACATCTACAACACTCCAAACAAAAACACAGGGGTAAAACGTATTACCATTTACAACCCCAATAGCTCGAACTCTTACAAATGCGAGACCTATTGCATTGCAAATGCTTGTTCTGTTTTCGATCTCATTCTTTCTCAATGGGTCTGCCAGTGAGGTAGAGCTTAATTTGCACAGATGTCAGGCATTGAGAGTGAGACTCGGTTTTGTGCACCTGGACGTTTTTTTATCATCTAACTGTGACCAGGGGAAAAGGGCAAAAGCAGGAAGCAGAGAGAGAGGAAAACGGTGACAAGGAAGAAAGAATGAATAAAAAAAGGTGGTAGTTTAAGAGGAAGGCATAAGATGGAATCAAAACTAGACAGACTTGCTTTTCAGCAGACCCAGCCTTTGGTAGCATTGTTGTTGGGCGCCCAAAAATGTTGGCCCTTGGACATACTTCCTCACATATGAGTAAATTAACTCTTTCTTGGCTCAGTAATTTGGTGCCTCCAAGTACCTTGCAAACTGCAGTATATCCTGGTGACCGTAAACTCAATATAGTTTCCTTACTGAAAGTTGGTGCAGATTTGCCTCTGGTTATCTCGGCTGGATAAATGTATAAATGAGGGCTGGTAAATACATTGTCAACTTATGGTTAGGTGCTACCATTCACCTCTTCATGCCGCCAAGACCTTTCCCTCTAATTTAATTGTAATATGTTACATAATGCCAAATATGCCACCCTAAGGGGCCTATTAGCATGGCGGGCGGATCGCCACCGCCCGACCGGCGGTGGTGATCCGCCCGCCAAAACACCCCGCCGGATGGCCTTTTACCCCCCGCCACATTAGCATGGCGGGGGTACCGCGGCGGACGGAAAGACCGTCCGCCGCTAGGCAATCGTCACGATTGCCTACCGGGCGGAAAAGGCCTATAATATGGTGGTGGTGCCTTCCAGGCACCGCCATCCATATTATGATGTGGGCGGTGTTATGCCTTTCCATGGCGGAGACTCCGCCATGGAAAGGCATGCGGTTTTCGCATCGGGGGCCTGTTGCGGGCCCCCAGGGGAGTGGGGGGCTGCACTTGGGGGGTACCTATGGTACCCCCCAACATTGGCATGGACAAGGTGGCAGGCATCACGCGGTGCCTGTCACGTTGTGCATGCCAATGCACAACATGCATATATTGCATTGTGGCGGGTGCTGCTTACAGCACCGCCCGCCGCAATGCAATATATGCGGGATGCCACCGTGGCATCCTAATTTCCATTGCGGGACCGCCGCACCTCTTGCGGGCGGTCCCGTTTGCCGTTGCGGTGGCGGGCGGACACAGTCCGCCCGCCATCGTAATAGACCCCTAAGTTCCTATTAAGAAATACATTGGATCCAATATGTGTTTTTCTAGTTAAATGATAGGTTTTTCCTAATTGGTTTTCTGCAAGACTAAGCATCAAGCTTCTACCGCAGCCACCAAGACCCCTATATGCGACGAGACACTAGGCTTTGCATAGTTACAGAAAGCACATTTGGACTGATCATTTCCTATTATGAGAGGCTTGAATGTAAACTGTTTACCTTGTATACGGACCTCTCTCTGTCAATCTTAAAGTTGGCATCACTGGCTGAAATTGGCTCACTGATACAAAATGTAAGCCAGATTGATTCATTTTAATAACAAAATTTGCAGTGGTTAATTTTTAATTGGCCAAAGGAAACATACTTACTAAACAAGTTAGCATTTGATCATGTACATTGGAAGAACTTCATTTCAGATGCCTAGTAAACGCCATGTATCAATTGTTTAATTAAATGCAGTTATTGAACACTTACCCTGATGAGGCCACTGAAGCGCTTTATGGCAGGCAGCATGCTACTTCAGAGCTCAAAGTTAGTGGTTGATCCAGTGGTTATTGATCTTTGGTTGATTATTATTGGTTATAGGGATGTGCTTTGTTGGTCATACCCCACCTCCCCTCCTCGCACCCCCCCCCCTCCTGTGGAGGAGCTCTTAATAGCACCATAACTACACCGGCGACTGCTGCAATAAGCTGGGGGCCCGTGGTACTGTGGGTGAGTGAGTGGATCGAGCAGCGAAGGCCCGGTGAGTCGCGCCTGCGGGGAAGTCACTAAGAGACCTGGGAGCCCGGGCGGGCCCTCGGGACCCACACGGGAGAAGCCCACTGCAAAGACCGTAACCTAATCAGAGTCCCTGAGCGGGGATCTCTCACTGACTCACCAGATAGCCAAAACAGTCATGGGGAAAACGGATGCCAAACAACCCAGACTAACATTTGAAGGAGGGCTCACCGCCAGGAAAGAGGCAATCGACACAGGTATGAATGCTGCACAGGAAGAAGATCTACGCTCCATGCTAAAGGATGTCAAAGCAAGCCTGCAGGCCATAGACTCTAAAATAGATACTCTGGCAGCTTGAATGGATCGGATAACACAGCGAATGGAGAAGCACGAAAATCGAATAGATGCACTCGAAACCAGAGTGTCTGATGCAGACGATCTACAAACTGTTACACAAGAAAAGTTGCTGCAGATGGATAAAGTATTGAATCTCATAAAAGCCAAGAAGGAGGACTTGGAAGCCAGGTCCAGGCAAAACAACGCGAGAATCACGGGAATTCCAGAGTTCACAGACATCCAGAACATGGAAAAATATGTAGAATCTATGTTGAGAGAATTATTCAAGAACGAACTCTCAAACATGTTCCTCATTGAGCGAGCACATTGTTCTCTCAGTCCCAGATCACCACCAGGGGCATAGCCGCGTCCCATTCTCACCCGCCTTTTAAATTACCGGGACCGGGATACAATCCTGAGACTTGCAAGGGAGCAGGGGTCTGTACAATACCAGGGCAACAATATATCCCTGTATCCAGACTTCACCCAGCAGGTCCAGGCGGCGCGCAGAGAGTTTATCCCTGCCAAGAATCTACTCCAGGAGTCGTGAACCAAATACGCTCTGATCTACCCGGCAAAGTTAAAGAGACAAGGAACTGAAAGACCCATTATATTTACAGAAGCGAAAGCGGCACTAAAGTTTGCGAAACAAGCGGCCAAGGCTCGCAAACCTCAGAAACAATCGGGAGATGCCTCGCCGGATGGTCGCTTGAGTGACAATGACTGAATACCCTAATTTCCAATATCTGGTTTGCTGAGTTTAAACAGATAAGTCTCTGGGACACCATCAGATAGGCTCAAAATACTTTTTCATAATAAGGCTAAAGAGAGGTATGCGCATGTCCCTCATTAAGATCGATGTCAAGCCCACAAAACAGGGGGAGGAAGGGGGCAATAGTGATGCTTCATCTCCTTTTTAATTATGTAAATGCATCACGCAAAGTCGTGTTACAATCGGGCTCGGCCACCCTGCTGTAAGTGGCAGGGGTGTTAGCCGGTGATCCCACGTTCCCCCAGGGATAATTCTCAACAGCCCTAGGCTAGCCTAGGACGTTCAGACGATTAGGGTCGTTGTAGGGGATGAAAACACAACCTGATTGGGGGGTTGGTGTGGGTGGGGGGTGGGAAGGGGATGTTAATTGTTGTTGTTTGACACCGCCATATGTATTGCTAATGATGCTGTCGCTATATATCCCAACCGAGCCTCAGAACATATCACAAGGTCCATCTAACACACACGGTGAGGTCACTACCCCATGGGTGTACTACACCACATGCAGAGAGCCACACACCGAGCTGCGCGACCCTGCCTACACACTGAAACAAACACACGCAGACAAATATGTCCTCATTAAAATGTGTCACTTGGAATGTGCGCTGTCTAAATGACCACAGAAAGTCACGATTAGTACACTCATATCTCACTAGGCACGGGGCAGATATCTGTCTCCTGCAAGAAACCAAACTGAAACATACATCTCATTCTAGATTGAATTCCAATAGATGTGGGGAGGTACTTACTTCCAACTACTCCAATTACTCCCGCGGGGTGGCAATTTTGATACGGAGAGGAATCCCACGGGCAACGCAACAGGTCATTGCAGATCCCGAGGGGAGCTACATATTACTATGGGGCGTGATTTATGGTCAGCAGGTCATTATTGCAAACACATACGGGTCCAATACGGACAGCCCCGAATTCTTTAATCAAGTATGGCACTGGATTCAATCAATGGGAAGCTCTGCAGTATTGTGGGCCGGCGACTTCGATGTAGTACTATCGACCCAGGACGACAGAGTTGGCATATCCTGCACACACCATCCACAAGCGGCTTCAGCACTCCGCAGGATAATAGATGACCACTGCTTGATCGACTCATGGCGTGCATTACACCCAACGGCCCGCGAAGGCACATGCATAACCCAACAACACAAAGCGTGGTCCAGATTGGATTTCTGGCTAACCTCTAAAGATATGCACTCTTGGGCAACTGGGGTCTCGCATTATCCAAGCACACTGTCTGATCATGCACCCGTCATGATTCAATTCTAAGTCCCGAAGCCCTACATACAACCTTTCACCTGGCGTCTTCCTCCAAATGCATTACTTGACTCAGTATTCAAAGAAGGGATCTGGAAAAACATAGCAGAATATTTTGAACACAATACGGGCACGGTGGACTCAGTGGGTACAACATGGGAGACCTTCAATTGGGTGATACGGGGGGCCTGCATAGCCCTACAGTCAGGAGTCCTCAGAGATATCCGTAATAGTCTGAGAAGACTGGAGGGCGATATCCGCGACCTAGAATGTCAGTACTTCCACTCCCAACACCTGCAGTACTAGCGCACATACGTTACAAAGAATATGTGGAGCTGCTGGCCCCTCGCCTATTAGAGGTGTACCAAGAGGCTTTACAAATTGGGATACTGCCGCCATCCATGCGTGAAGCTGTCATCATTACATTGTTAAAACCGGACAAAGATCCCTCAAAATGCGACTCATACCGACCGCTCTCCCTAATCAATCTAGACGCTAAAATATTTGCCAAACTATTAGCCAACAGACTACAACCACTACTTCCACTAATTGTGCGGCCGGACCAGTCCGGATTCGTGCCGGGCCGCTCTACCTCGCATAACTTGCGTACAATATTTGCACTCTTACACTATCTCGCCCCTCACGTCTCTGCAATTGCCGCACTATTAGACGCAACTAAAGCCTTCGACTCCTTAGAGTGGAAATTCCTGTTCACCCTTTTAACCCGGTTAGGACTGAGTCCCATCTTTATTCAACAAATTAAACTTCTCTACACCCTACCTACTGCCAGAGTCAGAGTCAACGGCCTAATATCCGATCCCATAAAAATTACACGGAGCACTCGCCAGGGCTGCCCATTATCACCCCTGCTATTTGCTATAGCCACAGAGCAACTAGCAGCCAGATTAAGACAACATCACGTGAATCGGGGGATAGGATTCACCACCAGAGGTCTGATTGTATCGATGTATGCAGATGACATTACCCTGTACACTACTGACCCGGCGGTAAACTTTGCACCCATCACCAGAGAACTCGTGCGATATGGAGGCATATCCGGGATTCAAATCATTTGGGCAAAATCTACTATACTCCCACTAACGACAGGTGCTCTTGCCTTTGAAACTGAATATCCGATAGCCTGGGTGGACGGTCCAACGCGATACTTGGGCGTCTGGCTCTGCAGAGATTTGCAAGAAATCTGGTCGGCTAACTATGGCAGGGCAATGGTTTGGATAGAAGACAGAATTCAAAGATGGAAAACTCTGCACCTGTCCCTCGCGAGTCGCATTGCCTCCACAAAATGATAATTCTCCCAAAACTGTTGTATCTATTTGTGAACATCCCCATACCAATAACCGCACAATTTTTTAAACGCCTCCGGTCTAGCATGATTGAACTTGTATGGGCAGGAAAACAGCCCAGTATATCTTGGGAAATACTTACACTGCCGCTGGCACAGGGGGGGTTTGGAGCTCCAGACTTTGCATTATATGCATACAGCGCTCTGGCCCAATTTTTATATTTCTGGCAGCATCCAACGCCATTCCAACCACACGTGGCCATTGATCTGTTTGAGCCGGCTCAAGAGAGCCGCTGTTTCCCTGAGGTGTTCAGCGTCCATGGGTTTCAGTAGGGAGTCCTTCCCAATCCGACCGCGGCACCTTGTCTTGTTCCCGTGACGTGGTGTTGGGCCACCTTAGTTGTTGTCAGTGTCCCCCTCTAGTGCAAGGCCCAATATCGACTGTGCTTCCTCCAACGTGCAGATCATATGGGTTTCTTTATTCCAAATAAATGTTTTTTTAAATTTTATTTCTTTTTATTGAAGTTTTTGCGTTGGCAAACACAACAGAATAAGAAAAGAAAATATTACCGCAATTTACACAGTATTGCTGTCGATACGATGGGTTTACCAGCCTCGTTGTTCCAAACATTGTCCATCTTTTATAGTATTACATACATTACAAGGTGCACACACCACAAATTTCATTGCAAACAGTAAGTCATGGGATTTTACAGTACTTCACGATCAGTCTGTACTTGTGCGTGATTCCGATTTACATAGTCCAGAGCGCGCTGTGCTGTACCAGGTATATCTACAATGCGTCTTCGTCAGCGGCGCAAAGCCAACTTGTGAATGGGGACCAGATATCTTTAGGGCGGGATCAAGCCGGTAAGAGCTCCCAGTAGTATGACAATTGATCCCTACAATGTGTGATGTCTTTCACCCAGGCCTTTATGGTTGGGGGTGATATTGTTCCCCAGTGCATGGCCACTCGTCTTTTGGCCAGCAGTAGCATTAGTGCTGTGAGTTGCCTTGCAGAGGTCGGGGTGTTGTGTATGTATCCCAACAGTACCACCAGGGGAGTCCTCGGCAAGGTCTGCTGCGTTATTTTCTCTATGTGATTAAGTATCTCCACCCAGAAAGTAGCTATGGGTCGGCACTCCCAAGCCAAATGTAGGAAAGTTGCCTGGGGGATCCCGCACCGCCAGCAACTCGTGTCGGGCCGTAATCCCATGCGGTGTAATTGCGCGGGGTGTGATAGATGAATTAGCCTGAGGCGATAGTTGGGAGAAAGCTGCTCTAATTGACTGCAGCAAAAGACCCATTGATTGTCTGTGATTTCTTCTCCGATATCTGCCTCCCAGGCGCTGCGTGATTGGGGGACGATGATCGGGGATTCTCGTTGTGTAATGGTATATATACGAGTCACCAGCTTACGTGCTGAAGTTACTGTGAGAATGTGTTCCAGCGCCGGCAATGGTGATGGGGCAGTGGGAAATGCACTATATCTTGCACGGCATGCAGCTCGCAACTGGTAGTAGAGTAGTGTATCTAATGCCGAGTGTTGTGGTGAGCTTCACGTTTGTTGGAGTGTGAGGAATTGACCTTCTGGGTACAGGTCACTGCCGGTGACAATTTTGTATACTACGCTTAATTTCGCCCGTTTGCAGAGGCCTTTCCAGGCCCACCGCAGGGTTTCTGTGGTGTCGATTTCGTGCTTTGGGCGTTTGTAGTTTTGGTATAGTGCCGTGTTCAGGGGTAGAGGTGCCACCCTGTCTAGAGTCCTCGGAGGCCACTAGCTCATAGCTCAGCACACACATACAGATGCCCTGGTGTGCCTTTGCCCCACTGTGGTGGCGGGTGGGAGGTCGCTTCGATGGAGCTATGTCTGTCGAAGCCCCATCCTCCATCCTGTTCCTGTTCCTGAATTGCAGAAATGGCTGATCGCCAGGCAGACGGACCTTCCTCGAGTGGTGACATCTCTTCCCATTCTGCCGTGCCCCAGACATATGCTAGAATAGATCTTTTCCTGACCTCCCTGCGAATGACCCAGGCTACAGTTGAAGCTGAAATTGGGGTGGCCGCAGTGTCAGATCACTCTCCCATCACTATCTCAGTGGCAATTCAGAAAGGTCCTCTTCCCAACAAGAAGTGGTGATTGAATCACAGCTTACTCTCACCCAAAACCAATGTATTAGCAATACAGAAGTCCATACAAGGCTACCTTGACCTCAACGATGATAGCTGCACACCTATTGCATTGCTGTGGGACACACTGAAGGCAGTACACAGGGGGCAATTGTAAGAAGCTGGCTCTGTATATACTATACCAAAGTGAGGTATAGTGTGCACAGAGTCCAGTGGAACCCCAAAGGTAGGCAGAAGTAAAGTTAGATAGCACCTCGCTCTCTATTTGTGGTAGTGTGGTCGAGCAGTAAGGCAGTATCAGACGACAGTGTTAAGCATTTGTTGTACACACTCAGTCAGCAAATGAATTCACACACTCAAAGACTGAACTTCAGACCAATTGTTTTTGTATGCAAATATTCTTTTAGTTATTTTATTTTCTAGAACCAAGCAAGCCTGGCACAGGTAAGCAATAAATACTTTACAGTAGTAATGCAGTTGGTCAACAGTTTGAATTGAAATTGTATATGCACTTTGTTTTGACTTACAGTATGGTTTCAGAGAAATGCAATACTTTGTAAATACAGTACATAGACTTGAATGGGCTTTTCAGTAAAATTACAGGTAATTTACTTTTGAGATTACTTTTCTTACTCAGAGTAGTATACCTGGATACTACTCTGGGACATTTCCTCAAACGGGTAAGTAAAATCGTTTTTGTTAGTTAGTGCAATTTTAAAGAATTTCTTAAGGTTTTCAAACTCCACCCTTAGAAACTTTTCCAAGAAAAACAGTCAATGTTATCCTATGGAGGAAAATAGTGTTATAGGTTTTGAGGTAAGTAATTGGTAGTGGGAGTTGAAGTTCTGGGGGTAGACTCAGGGGACCCCCAGGGTCAAGGATGCACTATAGTTACACCCTCAGCGGCACTAGGGCGGCCGGGTGCGGAGTGCTGAGGCCCAATGTTATCCAACGGGGGATAGGAGGCCTCCGGTTGGTGGCGGCTGGCAAGCAGGCCACTTGGGTGTGGGAGCAAAGCTCCTGGACTTTAGCTCAGGGCAAATGGGGAAACAAAGTAGCACCAAAGGTGCACCCTCAGCGGCCGGGGGCAGGGTGCTGTTTCGACGTCGGGCGCCCTGTTGTTTTCATTGGGGAACCTCCGGTTTGCAAAGGCACTGCAGGCTTGGGGACGAAGGTCTTCTAGGTGCGACCACCACTTCGAAAGGTAAGTTGGGAAGTTAGGGGTTGGTTAGGCACCGTCGGTTTGGGCACCCAAGGCCGTGGGGCGTCGGGTGCAGGGGTGCCTTTTGGGGTCGGATCTTCTTACCAGCTCCTGGTCGCGTTTGGGGGGACCTTCTGGATTTAGGCTGCAGGCATCGGCTGGAGGCTTGAGGCAGGTCAGGAGTCACCGGATCTCGGGTCAGGATCGCCGGGGGGACCTCCTCGTGGTGTTTGCCCACTCGAGCTCAGGCCGTGGACTGCGGGTGCAGAGTGGGGCGGATCCGCGGTGTCCGGCCGAGGCCAGAGGTTGCAGATGAACAAATCCGGTGTTCACGGGAGACAAAGTCTTTGTGGTTGAAGGCAGGCAGGTCCTCCGGGGTTTTTGAGGTTGCTGGCTGCAAGACACACCGGGATTTCGCAGGAGCAGGTTCGAGCGGGAGACAGGCCGGTAGGGCTGGGGCCAAGTCAGTGGGCGTCTTCCTCTTGTTAGCTGCTGCACGGCTGTTCGGTCCTTCTTCTTCTTGTAGTTTCTTCTTGTCTGAGGAAGCAAGGTTCAAGGGTGCCCCTAAATACTAGATTTAGGGGCGTAACAGGTAGGTAAAAGGCAGGGACCAATGGGCCCCTTCCCTGGGGTGGGTACACCCCCTATTATGCCACCCTCCAGTGGGAGGGGGGCATGAGCCTGTCCCTGGTTGGCTGAGTCCCCTCATCTGCAAGATGGCGGGGACTGGGAGTTGTGCTTCACCTCGCCTACCCCACCTGAGGGGTGGAGTTGGCAGAGGTGGGCACACCTCTCTTCCTCACTTGTTTTTCCTGCCGTTCTCCCGCCCAAAGTGGGGGTCAGAACCAGTGGGGACCATTTGCTGAAAGCAGCAAGTGGCCTGGGGAAGCTCACAAAGGCGGCAAGCCTTTGAAGCTTCCCCTTCGTGAACCCTGCCCATCCTGGGGGAGGAGGCTTGGCACCTCGTCCCAGGATGTGCATTTGTTCAGGCCCCAGAGAGCAGCAGACTCTTGACCCTGGGGTCCAGAAACATGTCTGGTGGTGGCAGCTGAAAGTAGCCACTCAGCCTGGACACTAGAGGTGGGTTAGTTTTCAGGGGGCATCTCTAAGATGCCCTCTGTGTGCATTTTTCATTAAATCCCACACTGGCATCAGTGTGGGTTTAATGTGCTGAGAAGTTTGATACCAAACTTCTCAGTTTTCAGTGTAGCCATTATGGTGCTGTGGAGTTCGTAATGACAAACTCCCAGCACCATATACTCTTAATGGCAGCACTGCACTTACAATGTCTAAGAATGGACTTAGACACTGTAGGGTTACAGGGCTCATGCACCTGTACACTCACCACTGGTATAGGGTGCCCAGCTAGAGGGGTGACTGATCTATGCCAGGGCAGTGGCTTGTAGGCATGGCACACAGAGATGTGTGCCGTGTCGACTCTTCACTTTGTTCTGCACCGTAACACGCAGCCTGCAAAGGCAGTGTGTGTGTGTAAGGGTACAGGACCTCTAAGGGTGGCAGAATAAGTTCTGCAGCCCTTAGAGGCCTTCTCTGGTCATAGTGCCCTGGGTACCTGTGGTACCATTTACCAGGGGCTGACCTGTGGCCAGAGATGCCAATTGCGTTAGGCTTCAATGCAGTTTTTAGGGAAAGAACATAGGCCCTGGGTACCTGATTAGCAGGAGCCCAGGGCACACTCAGTCAAAGCACATCAGCAATTCAGCAAAAAGTGGGGGCAACCATGCAGAAAGAGGGAAGTTTCTCACACAACCTCCCGCCCCCCCAAACGAAAGAGGATGAGACTAACCTTTCCCTAGAGAGTCTTCATTTTCTAAGTGGAAGAACCTGGAAAGTCCATCTGCATTGGCATGGGCAGTCCCAGGTCTGTGTTCCACTACAAAGTCCATTCGCTGTAAGGAGATGGACCACCTCAACAGTTTAGGATTTTCACCTTTCATTTGCATTAGCCATCTGAGAGGTCTGTGATCAGTTTGAACTAGGAAGTGAGTACCAAACAAGTATGGTCTCAGCTTCTTCAGGGACCAAACCACAGCAAAGGCCTCCCTCTCAATGGCACTCCAACGCTGCTCCCTGGGGAGAAGCCTTCTGCTTATAAAATCAACAGGTTGGTCTTGGCCTTCATCATTGGTCTGGGATAGGACCGCTCCTATCCCTAACTCAGAGGCATCAGTCTGCACAATGAACTGCTTGGCATAGTCTGGAGCTTTGAGAATTGGTGCTGAGCACATAGCCTCTTTCAGGGTGTCAAAAGCCTTTTGAGAACTAACTGTCCAGTTTACCTTTTTGGGCATCTTCTTGAAGGTGAGTTCTGTGAGGGGAGCCACAATGGACCCATATCCCTTCACAAACCTCCTGTAGTACCCAGTCAAGCCAAGGAATACCCTGACTTGGGTTTGGGTTGTTGGAGCTGCCCAGTCCAGGATGGCCTGGATCTTGGGCTGTAAGGGTTGTACCTGGCCTCCACCAACAAGGTGGCCCAAGTACACCACAGTTCCCTGCCCTACCTGGCATTTGGATGCCTTGATAGTTAGGAATCACTGACATAATATCGACAGGCACTATATCGACCTACCATAACATCGGGACAAAAATATCGAATACACTAATATCGACACACTATACTTATTTAAATAAATACACAAATATCGAGACCAATATCG
Organism: Calotriton arnoldi; assembly: GCA_963921515.1. Classification (NCBI taxonomy): domain Eukaryota; kingdom Metazoa; phylum Chordata; class Amphibia; order Caudata; family Salamandridae; genus Calotriton; species Calotriton arnoldi. Next base: position 799,200 of record CAWUFW010002144.1, on the reverse strand, counting down.
TCATGCACTTACATCGATATCAGTATCATCGAACATAAAAATATCGTTATAAGAAATATCAAACATGTTTAAAAAAGATACAAGGCGTCAATAATATCGATAACCACAATATAGACACTAATAATATCGTTAGAAAAATTATATCAACATGTTAAAATCATTTATAAACATACAAAACTTACCCCAAATAATATATAATTATTAATAAACACACACAACATACAAAAGAAAGCAATTAAAAATTTTTTTAAAAACATTTGAAAATATTACCATAAAATATATTAAATACACACAATTATTTACTATTTAAAATATTAGACATAAATAAAAAGCACATATTTATCATCGAAAACAATATTATTCACATATAATATAATAAACCACTTTAAAATAAAAAAATGCAATAACTGAAACTTAATTAGCGTTTTCCATATATGGAAATCAACCACCAAATCAATTAAAACAATAAATATCAACGAATGAAGTACACACACTATTAAAATAAACCAATGAAATTAAAACAGCAATTAATCAAACACTATATAAACACACAAAAATTAAGCATTATTTTACACTTCAAACAAAAAAGGAGAAACTCTGCCGGATTGCTGCCAGAACACTGGACTACATTATAGAAAACTCTGTTTCCTACTCCACAAAGTGAGTAAAATAACATTTAGAAACTAATACTACTGCTAATCTTCTAAAACCACTATTTTTAGATACAAAATAATTAATATGTTTTTTAAATTTATATCTTCTCTACAGATAATTCTAAAAAGATTCAAACACCTACAGAACACTTTGAAAAATCAAGTTGCAAATAAAGTAAGTATCAAACCGAAATAAATTAAAACAATTTGGTAAAATACCCAACAGAAGTCCAAATTAATCCCAACCCCCTCTTAATACACAGTTAAACAAAATTATTTAAATTACTTTTTTTTAACCAACAGGAATCTCAGCAAGAAAACCAAAGGCAAACAGTAAAGAAAACCCATCAGCATTGAAAACAACTTCAAATTCAACGTTGAAAGTATAAAACTGACAATGAATATATTTCAGAAAATAAAACAGTACAGGAATATTTATAGTAATTTTTCTATACATTTTTCTTAGCATTTGAAACATCACAATGACTGAAGGCGCCCAATTCATAACTTCACAAAAAGGAAAGATTTTACTATGTTATATGGGGTATGTGTACACCCAAGAAAAGCAAACAGGAGACAAAGTCAACTCGAAATGTAGTAAATACTATTCTAACAAATGTTATAGGAGGGCTGCAACAAAGGAAACAACTGTACTATATGTTAGGGAGCATAACCACCCCCCTAACGTTGCTGAAATTGAAGTTAGAAATGCTGTAGACGATATAAAAGAAGCTAGCACTAGATCAGAAAAGTCTACAACAGAAATACTTAAAAAAAATGCTCCCCAAAATCCCACAACATGCAACTGGCCAAATGCCCTCCATCTCGTCCCTAAAAAGAAGAATAGATAGAACTAAAAAAGCTACTACCACCACCACACCTGTCCCCAAAACTTTTGCAGGAGTAGAAATTCCCCCAGAACTCACAATTACCCATAATGAAGAACAATTTTTTCTTTATGATAACAAATCAACAGACAAAAGAATAATATTATTTGGAACTGCTACTAACTTACAAAAACTCCAAACCTGTGACACTTGGATGATGGACCAGACTTTTAAAATATGTCTCAAACCATTTAATCAGTTATATACTATACATGCACTTTATCAAAACACAAACATCCCTTTTCTATATGCTTTATTACCAAATAAGCAAAACTCCACCTATATTGAACTATTGACAAAAATTAAACAAGAAACCAATAATTATTTTCCCCAAAAAATAATAATTGACTTTGAACAGTCAATGATACAAGCAATACTAAAAAACTACCCTCACTCAGCAATTCAGGGTTGCTATTATCATTTTAATCAATGTATTTGGAGACACCTCCAAAAATCCAGACTAAGGGGGTCATTACGATGGCGGAAGGGCCGCCACCGCCAGCCATGCGGTGGCAGTCCTTCCCCCATCGGACCGCAAATTTCCCCCCGCCACATTACGATGGCGGGGGGATCCAGACTGTGACCGTGGCGGATGGAAAGACCGTCCGCCACGGAACCGCCACAGGCAATCGGACCAATTGCCTGGCGGAGCGGTCTGCATGCATAAAATGATGGCGGTGCCTAGCAGGCACCGTCCACCATATTATGATGCAGGCTGTGAGCAAGCCTTTCCATGACGGCGACACCGTCATGAAAAGGCTGGTGGAGATCCTGTTTGGGGGCCCGTTGTAGGCCCCCAATGGGGGGGGTGCATGTGCACTGGCATTTCAGTGCACTACGTGGCAGGCACCGTGTGGTGCCTGCCACGTAGTGCACTGTAATGCACAACATGCATTTTCAACATTGCGGCGGGTGCTGCTGTCAGCAGCACCCGCCGCAATGTAAAAAATGCAAGATGCGACCGCCATGGTGGTGGTCGCTTCCTAATGTGGTGTGCGGAACCGCCGCATGTATTGCGGACGGTCCAGGTCACCACCGCTATCGTAATCGGCCCCTAAGTATTGAATATGCAACAAATAGCTCCTTTGCATATCAAATTAAAAAACTTATAGCAGTGGCATACGTCCCAGTTTCTGACGTAGCCGAACACTACAATTTACTAATTGAAAGTGCATACTACCAACAAAATTTGCAAAAACAAAGGGGCTCATTATGATGGCGGAAGGACCGCCACCGCCGGGGCGGCGGTGGCGGTCCTTCCGTCATCACATAGTGATTTACCCACCGCCAAATTAGGATGGCGGTGGGTACCGCGGTGGACAAAAAATCAGTCCGCCGCTTTTCCGCCCGAGGCAATCGCACCGATTTCCTGGCGGACGGAGCAGGGCCACTAATATGGTGGCGGTGCCTAGCAGGCACCGTCCGCCATATTAGGATGTGGGTTTGAAGAGGCCTTTCCATGGCGGCGATGCCGCCATGGGAAGGCTGGCGGGGATTGGGTTTGGGGGCCCGTTGCGGGCCCCCCTTGTGGGGGGGGTGTCGCTGCACTGGGGTGTACCCATGGTACCCCCCCTCATTTCCATGCATCAAGTGGCAGGCACCGCGTGGTGCCTGCCACCTAGTGCAGGGAAATGCTGTGCATGCACTTTTGACATTGTGTGCGGTGCTGCAGCCAGAAGCACCGCCCGCAATGTCAAAAGCCCAGGATGCGCCCGCCGAATGGCGGGTGCATCCTAATATGTGTGGTAGGACCGCCGCACGTCTGGCGGGTGGTCCCAGCACCGCTATGATGGCGGGCGGACTGATGTACGCCCGCCATCGTAATGAGCCCCTAAGTCCCATACTGGACTATTTTGAGGATACCGGGGTGGGAAGGCTACACAGATCTGGACACCGAAGGCAACCTAAATACCACATTCCATGGTGGAATGTATATAACAGTACCCTAAACAAAAAAGCTAAAACTAACAATGCTATTGAAGGATGGCATAACGCCTTCCAAGCAACAACAGGCAGAACTCTACCAACTCTACATAAACTATTACTATCTATCCAAAAAGAACAGAGCTACCAACAACTAAGAATGGAGCAGTCTGTAACACAAATAGGCCAAAACTTACCAAACAAACTAGACAAATGTTTGAGTACTTACAATACAAAGTAAGACTATATCCAACAACTAAAGGCCTAGAATACCTAGAATTAATAGCCAAATCGCTACTTTAACTAAAAAAAATCTAAATACCCTAAAACTCATTACCAAAATCGAAACAAACAAATCAATATAATTTTTATATTTAAAAAAATATAATTATTTTGTCAAATATATTAATTAATATACAAAAAATATATTGACATAATAATTATATTTCATGAAATATAAATCACAATAACAATGGGGTCGATTCCGATCTCGGCCGGAAGCGCACCTAACACTATTCGTCCGGAAAAAAACCAAGCCGAATGCGTGTTTCCCGACCGATTCGAACAGTCGTCCGAACGAGCAAGTACGATGCGCATAACAGCACAGATTCCGAGCGAGCCGTACTTACCCATTCCAGCTCCTGTTCCCCGCCCGAGCCGGATCCGTAAACGTCGAATCGAGTCGCACAGAAGCAAATATACAGCACCTTCCGGCCGGACTAGTACGATGCGCCTTCCGTACGCGCCGAACCCGTCGCTACGTCCGGCACGTCAGAGCATCCGGGAGAGCTGTACATAAGCTCAGATTCGCGCCACAAGACGATCCACGGCTACGAGACGAACAAGCCAGCGACGAGTACGAGTCGAAGCCACGAGAAACCCGAATGAGACGACCCAACCAAGAATCCCATCGCGCAGGTCCTACCAATACTCTACATCTATTACCGGAACCGGTACGGACGCGTACGGCGCAGACGGTAAGTCAAACACCCACAACACAAGCAAACGATACGTACCCGACATATGTCACACACACATAGGGATGCAGAAATGACGTACACTAGCAACAGCAGAACCATAGGGGCGGGATGGCTATCACCAATGCCATACACACCCATAGGGGCCTGATGCCTACCACTACCACCACCCCTACTCAGGGGGGCCTGGATGCCTACCACTACCACCACCCCTACGCAGGGGGGCCTGGATGCCTGTCACTACTACCATCCCCACTCATAGGGGGATGGATGCCTACCACTAACACCACCCCTACTCATGGGGGCCTGGATGCCTGTCACTACTACCATCCCCACTCATAGGGGCCTGATGGCTACCACTACCACCACCCCTACTCAGGGGGGCCTGGATGCCTACCACTACCAACACCCCTACTCAGGGGGGGCCTGGATGCCTGTCACTACTACCGTCCCCACTCATGGGATGGATGCCTACCACTACCACCACCCCTACTCATGGGGGCCTGGATGCCTGTCACTACTACCATCCCCACTCATAGGGGCCTGATGGCTACCACTACCACCACCCCCTACTCAGGGGGACTGGGTGCCTGTCACTACTACCATCCCCACTCATAGGGGCCTGATGGCTACCACTACCACCACCCCTACTCAGGGGGGCCTGGATGCCTGTCACTACTACCATCCCTACTCAGTGGGGCCTGGATGCCTGTCACTACTACCATCCCCACTCATAGGGGGATGGATGCCTACCACCACCACCCCTACTCATGGGGGCCTGGATGCCTGTCACTACTACCATCCCCACTCATAGGGGCCTGATGGCTACCACTACCACCACCCCTACTCATGGGGGCCTGGATGCCTGTCACTACTACCATCCCCACTCATAGGGGCCTGATGGCTACCACTACCCCTACTCAGGGGGGCCTGGATGCCTACCACTACCACCACCCCTACTCAGGGGGCCCTGGATGCCTGTCACTACTACCATCCCCACTCATAGGGGCCTGATGGCTACCACTACCACCACCCCTACTCAGGGGGGCCTGGATGCCTACCACTACCACCACCCCTACTCAGGGGGGCCTGGATGCCTACCACTACCACCACCCCTACTCAGGGGGGCCTGGATGCCTGTCACTACTACCATCCCCACTCATAGGGGGATGGATGCCTACCACTAACACCACCCCTACTCATGGTGGCCTGGATGCCTGTCACTACTACCATCCCCACTCATAGGGGCCTGATGGCTACCACTACCACCACCCCTACTCAGGGGGGCCTGGATGCCTACCACTACCACCACCCCTACTCAGGGGGGCCTGTATGCCTGTCACTACTACCATCCCCACTCATAGGGGGATGGATGCCTACCACTAACACTACCCCTACTCATGGGGGCCTGGATGCCTGTCAATACTACCATCCCCACTCATAGGGGCCTGATGGCTACCACTACCACCACCCCTACTCAGGGGGGCCTGGATGCCTACCACTACCACCACCCCTACTCAGGGGGGCCTGGATGCCTGTCACTACTACCATCGCCACTCATAGGGGGATGGATGCCTACCACTACCACCACCCCTACTCATAGGGGCCTGATGCCTACCACCACCCCTACTCAGGGGGGCCTGGATGCCTACCACCACTACCATCCCCACTCATAGGACGGGTAATGCATGACACAACCAGCATACTCCAACATAAGGAATGTCAGAAAAAGACATCACCCCAACATCATGACAAGCGTGTGTAGTCTGTGTCAAATGCCTACAACACTGAACATGACATTGAACCTACAATGTGACCCCCTATCACGTGTCACACATAAATGTGTGTGGCCTCCACAATGCAAGCAGACCATGACCACTGTGGCAATGGGGTCTAAACCCCCATCATCACAGTGACCAAAAGGTAAGTGTGGGGCCCATAGTTGAAGCACATTTTGAACATTGTGGCAATGGGGTCTAAACCCCCATCATCACAGTGACCAAAATGTAAGTGTGGGATCCATAGCTGAAGCACATTTTGAACATTGTGGCAATGGGGTCTAAACCCCCATCATCACAGTGACCAAAATGTAAGTGTGGGATCCATAGCTGAAGCACATTTTGAACATTGTGGCAATGGGGTCTAAACCCCCATCATCACAGTGACCAAAAGGTAAGTGTTGTCATGGAAAAAGCTGCAACTGCCAAACAGCATGGATGATTCCTAGTCACACAACAACAAACACATCAGTGGCAAAGTAGTGCTTGTGTCCCATAGCAACATAGATTGGGTGAGGCAAACAGTGCAGTGCAAATAAGACATACCTTTGGCCATGTGCAGACAAACATCACCCATGGGGGCTGACATTGTCAACATTTATCAATTACACAATGACGGAAGTGACCATCATAATGCAGACCCACATATCTGCACCAATGGACACACAAATGTAGATATCCTGTGGAGACTGTAGATGTGAGGTGAACAAATACCATACCATGGCAGCAATGGGACATACAAACCATGATAATTGTGCTGACTGATGACCTAGGAGTCCCAGGGACAGCAGGGGAAATCCACCAAACAACATACAGCCAATGGCACACTAAAGATATGCCAATGCAGTGGTGCAGATGCACAAACACAAACAGGCAGCCTCACACTGCATATCAAACACAACAGGTGATGGGGGGATGTGCCAGTGTCCCCAGGCAACCACACAACACATGAGGAGGCCTGAATCCCAATTACACAGATGTGTATACAGTGCCACACAAAAGTAACTCATGGATCGGATTCCCCTATGTGGGCAATCAGGCATTGTTAGATGAGAGGGAGCCCAAATTACACATGTCACACAAGCTTGTAGGAACAGCAACTAACACAGCAAGAGACAGACCCACCACAGCACTACTCCCAGGGACCCCACATTGTGGTGACACTAGCCTGCATGATAATCCCACTGTGATGACAAAGGTAGATGTCGTTCACACTGTGAACCACAGCCATGTGTCCTGAGCAACTAACTACCATCACACCTACACAAGCACAAATCAATCAGCACGGCCTGTCAGCCAAGGCCAATATGGAGGTAGGGGTCTAGTCGTGCAACAACTCACATTTGCACACACTCAACACCACACACCTTGATCTCCACCAATGTGCAGCTGTGAAGCTCACATGGACTGGTGACATTGCACATGCACCCATGACAATCCCAGGGGGGGTGGTGGGAACTAAGGTGCGAAACCCATCACACATGGACAGTCAACAAGACTCGTGAATGTCTGACACACTGCACAGTACGCCGTACATGGGCATGACGTGAAATCCACCACAATCAATGGGATCCCGGCCACAGTCACACACCAATGAAGAAGCCAAGGTGACCCACAAAGAACACACATAGACAACTTCCAACATTGCAGCTCTGACCCTGAGGAGTGACAGCAGTCACACACACAACGTGTCACAATCACTGAAAGCTACCACAAACTGTAAATTACATGACTTGTGTAACCAACAAGTGCCAAGGGGAATCCTGACTGTGTCCCATCTGCGTTGGCCCACATCCCCAGCCCTGACAACAAAGACAACTAGGGATGACAACCTGATGAACATTAGTTTGCCATGCACCCACATCCCGGAGAAACCAGGTCCAAGATGCTGGATGAACACAGGACAACTCAGCAAGCATCACAAACAGGAACATCCCTAGGGACACAGCCTGTGTAGGAAAAGGGAAGGGAACACACACAGACATGCTCACACAACACACAACACGGGCCCAGGCAATGTCACGGGATTACACACTGCCATGAGGGCACTCCACTCCTGTGGAAGGTCCGCTGTGCCAAACCTTGTCTGTGCACGACTCAAACATGTCAGCAGAACACTCGGTCAGTGAGTCAACAACTACAACACACTGAAGGCTCTGCTCACATCAGCCTGGGTACGGGAGTGTCACGTCAGTCATCTGCATACACCCTAAACACGTGTCAAGCAAGTTGCACTGTATACACAGATGAGTCCTTCAACATTGATGTGCTAAACTGCATGTCCAGTGGAGATGGGCACACAGTCAGGGAAATAGAAACATTGAACAGTGGTAAGCTCACCAGATGTGCATCAGTGTAAGCCAAAGATGTTAATTTACAAATGCAAAACGTACATCCCTGTGTCAAATGCTGAACATTACACCCTCAGACTGCAGCAAAGGATGCTATAGATCCAGACTACATTAGGACACATATCCCATGGACCACATGGAGTCCATCACAGCAACACTTCATTTTCCTGATCTGAACACTATTACAACTGCAAATGCATGATGATACTCATCTACATCATGTACATCCAAAGAAAAACCACAAGTAAACAAAAAGAGGCTTTATTCAGCAAATGTTAAATTAAAATTTGAAGTCCAAAAGAAACTAAGGCCAATGGCCAGTCCAAATACACAGTCCCAACAGGGTGATACGTGACAACTTGTCACCCATTGCTTGCCTGCACTGGTACGGACAGGGGACATCCCCCTCGGAGGGGCATACAAGGAGCAGGCCAGGCACCGCAGGGACAGGATCAGGGGATGCCAGAAGGAGGCAGTGAAGGGGTGGTGGGTGCAGGAGTGTCACCGGCAACTGCAGTGGAGGTGTCTGACTCAGTGGGGGCTGGCACCACTGTAGGGCACAACTCAGATGGTGTGGGTGCTGCAACCACTGCAGTGGGCCGGTCAGATGGAGTGGACTGGGTCCCCACTGCAGTGCCCGAGTCAGACGGGGTGGTTGTGGACTCCACTGCAGTGCATAACGCCAAGGCAGTGGAAGGGGGGGCAGATGAGGTGGGCAGGACAGAGGGGGGACCCGGTCTCCACACCAGTGGCACAAACAGGCAGAGCGTCTGGTTTGGGGGTGGAAGAGCAAGTGGTAGGGGGAGGGCCTAAGCAGTTTGGGGATGCGGTATCGGTGTGTGGGGGAACCTGGGGCAGGGTGTGGCAGTGGAACCTGTGCAGTGGTGGCCTGGGGGATGGAGGAGAGAGACTGTGTGGTGGAGCTGCGTGGTGGTGGTGGTGGGGTCTTGCCCCTCCTGGTCCGGGGTGACTTTCGAATGGGGTCCTCTGTCTGCCTGTGCCTGGGGGAGGGTGTCCGGGTGTGAGGGGCACTCCCCTCTGTGTGTGGTGGTCGCCTCTTCCGCCTGGACTTCGTGTCAGGTGTATCTGTGGGGAAGAGGCCAAGCTCACAGAGGAGGAGCTTCTGGGAGGGGGGTGTTGCAGGTGAGGCAAGGGAAGGGCTTTTGGAGGGAGAGGTATCTGAGGACTGCGCAGTGCTCGTGGATGCGTGTGTGTGTGTCTGGGCCCCATCCCCTGTGAGTGAGGTATCAGTCCCCTGACTGTGCGTGCGTGTGCGTCTGGATTTTGGCTTGTGTGTCTGTGTGCTGCTTGTGTCTGTGCTGGTGTGTGCCGGTGCCGGTGTGTGTGTGCTTGGGACAGGTAGGGTGCTGGGGATTGTGGATGGGGCAGAGGTAGGAGGGGTGAGGGACTGTTGCAGGAGGGACACTGCTGCCATCAGTGAGGAGGCCATGGACTGATTGGTCCGATGTAGGGCAGACATGCCAGATGACATGCCCTCCATGAATGACACCAGTTGTGTCAAAAGACCCATGTGTGCATGGAGGACACTCAGCATTGATGTCTGCCCTACATGGATCTGCTTAAGTAAGTCCACAGACTCCACACTCAGGGCAGCAGGGGGGACAGAGGCAGGGGGTGCGGTGCCTGGCATGAAGGAGACACGCTCCCCTACACGGGAGCCTCCACGGACATGTGGGATGGGAGCAGATGGGAGGGTGGAGATGGTGGTGGTGGCGGGGACAGACTTGCTCGATTCTGTCTGTGGTCTGCTGACACCCGCCTCCACAAGGGAGTCCTCACTGGAAGTGCTGTTTTCCCCAGCCGAGGTGGTCGTAGCTGAGGTCTCCTCAGTGTGGCTCCCCTCACCCTCCGTGCCACTGGGTTCCTCGCTCTCCCCTGCAGTGGACCCAGTCGGGCTCTGCCGCTCCTCTTGGCCCGTGGAGCTGTCTCCTCCTGTGGCTGTGGATGTATCTGCAAACAATCATGATAAACAGAGCAACATTAGTCACCTGTATTGACCACACACACCACAGTAAGTACAGCACATCACAGAGCAAGCCCTGCCATCATTTGCTAGACATTGCAATTAGTGCTGACACTGATTTGAAGAAGCCCATTGTCTGCCTGACAGTCAGTCATGCCACACATATCCTACCTGTACATGCACCCATCTGTCTGCTGCCTGTTGTATGCGACTAATCATATGTGCACACATGCACCACATACACAGTTGTTGGACATCCAAGAGAATAAATGGAAATGTGTCACTCCAAACACATGCCATCTCCTGCCACTGACTCAGTACATGTGTCAGGAAAAGTGATGGGCAAAGTCTCTGTTGATATGCGGGTTTTGCTTCCATCACCAGACACAATGATGTCCTCATGTCCTGATAGACAATGCAACAATGGTGTGCATGCAGGACATATCACACCACTGCTGGATCACCCTTTGCGATTGGAATGTCATGGCACAGGCCTGTCTGGCAAGTCAGTCATAACTGTCTCCTGTCACAGGGGCAGTGCATACACACAACACCAGTCTGCACTGTGTCACAATCAGGGAGTTTTAGAAAGGTAAGCCCTGTAGCTGACAGGTGCACATGTGCACCCCTGGCCACCCACATCATGAGGACTGAGATGATCCCACGTCAATCAAACGAGACATTTGAGTGACTGCAAACACAAATCCATACACATGAGTACTTTACCGTCTGATGAGAATGAACCAAAGCTGCCTGCACCTCAATGTTTCATACAACATTGTGCACAGTCAAGGGATCAGAGACCTATGCATTGAGCTATGTGCAGATCCCATAGTCACAACTCAGATGGCTGGCCACCCCAAATTGTTAAACACTCCAGGAGTCCAAATAGCAAGGCCACACCACGGTGACACAGAGGCATACACCTGAGTGCACTCTTCACAATGACCAATATGTATGCTAACACACGGGAGTGGGAGAACAGAGTGCCTTCGATGTACGGAGTAGGCATGACAGTCCTGGTCCATGTGCAACATGGTATTACCCTGAACACTAGGCAGGTGGCTATGCATGTGTCACACACATGATGTACATACTTCTGAGGCTCCTACCTTGGTCTCTGCAGCAGCATGGGTGTGTGGCACATACCCCAGACATGTGGTGAGTCAGAGCAGCAATTGGAACACATATTAAAGCCATACCCAGAGTACATGTCAGATCACAGGCAATGTGAGCAATTGTACCACCCATGCAGCCCACCACAAAGTTCCTGTAACTGATGCTGTCCCCAACTTGAACCACAGGTAACTGCAAGTACACAGTACCCAAGTGACCTAAGTCACAGACTGTAAGGGCCACACCTGTGTATCAGATGAGGAGGGGGCATGACACAAGTGAGGGACATGAGTCCAGGACGACATGACAGTTGTACTGTGGAAGTGGAACCAGGCTAAAGGAGCGCATAGAGCATGTCAGTCATAGTACACAGTTGAGGCTAGCACTTACCCCCTCCTTGCTGCTGTCTGGCCTTCAGCTGCCCATCCAGGTCAGGGAAGACCACCGCCAGGATCCGGAGCATGTAGGGGGTCAGGGTCCGGTGTCCGCCCCTCCTGCGAGGAGGCGACCGCTTCAGCTGGACCCTTGCGATCCTCCGGGTCCAGCCCCGAAGGTCCTGCCACCTCTTCTGGCAGTTGCGGATCCTGCGCCTGTAGACCCCCACAGATCGTACTGCCCGGACGATGGTCAGCCAGATCTCCTGCTTCTGGTGGGCATCAACCTGTGAGGATGACAAAGTGAAAAGGCCATTACTACACATGCAACATTTCCGTGCATCACACAGTTGGATATACATGTCTCAATCACAGGGGCATATGATCTACACAGGTAGTGCAACTATGGCTATGAACAGCTTGCTAGCAGCTACTAAATGGTATCAGTGCCTGGAAAGTCAAACCTTGTTGTAATGCACTGTTACTGCACTATACCTGTTCAGTGCATGTGTCTACACACTTTGGGGGGTGACAACTACTCAGTGAGCATGCTAGCCACTGGTGTACACACTGTACGTCTTGCTAGTCAGACAACATGCACAATTAGTAAGGCAGTGGACAGCACACTCACCTGCTCCCCTGGTTTCCCATACAGCTTGCTGTACTGTGGAAGGAGGCTGTCCAGCAGGGCCTGGTTCTCCTCAAGTGCTGAAGGCTGGGGCTCTCTCCACAGTACGTGCCATTGCAGTAGCCAGAGGATGCAGTGACAGCAGCAGTGGTGGTGGCAGATGTCGTCCTGGAGCATGTAGTGCAGGCAAGTGACCTCTCAGGGGAACAGCCAGCATTATATGTGTGCTGCAGAGGCAGATACTGTCCCATGTGTCCAAAGTGATAGGTCCAAGTCGTTTGCATCTTCTGAATCTGGCCAATCCATGGAATTGCACCACTTATACACGCCCACAGCATCCTTCAAAAGTACAACTTCATGACACCCATGAATTTGCAACATTGTTGTGGGTGGCCAACTGAATTCACTGCATCCGACTCGTTTAAGCTTCGAAAACGCGTCCGTTACCATGTCAGGCCATAGCCAATGCGTGCGCACCGATCGGACCATTGCTGTACAACGCGTATTTCGAAAAACAACACGCATCCGTCCACATCATATGCAATGGCCAATGCGTGCACACCGATCGGTCCATTGCTGTACAACGCGTATTTCGAAAAACAACACGCATCCGTCCACATCATATGCAATGGCCAATGCGTGCGCACTGATCGGTCCATTGCTGTACAACGCGTATTTCGAAAAACAACACGCATCCGTCCACATCATATGCAATGGCCAATGCGTGCGCACCGATCGGTCCATTGCTGTACGACGCGTATTTCAGATGACAACACGCATCCGTCCACATCATATGCAATGGCCAATGCGTGCGCACCGATCGGTCCATTGCTGTACAACGCGTATTTCGAAAAACAACACGCATCCGTCCACATCATATGCAATGGCCAATGCGTGCGCACCGATCGGTCCATTGCTGTACGACGCGTATTTCGGATGACAACACGCATCCGTCCACATCATATGCAATGGCCAATGCGTGCGCACGGATCGGTCCATTGCTGTACGACGCGTCCCTGTACAAGTCACTCGCATATGTCACCATGGTTGTCACTGGTGAACGTATGCCAGCCACATTTACTTGCCAAGGACTCAGGGGCACACCTACAACACCACAGCCTGTCCACACTATATCCTAAGGCATGTAAGGCTGCATTACCTGTGTGTGTATGGGGGTCAACATGTGGTTTTTTGGGTGGCACTTGGGGGCAGCCACTCCCAGGCTGTGCACGTGTTCATGGGGACAGAATCCTTTGTGTGTTGTGCACATGACCACTGTGATGTGCAACTGTTCAGTTCAGAGCATGTGGCATGGTCACATTTCCAGGTTGTGTATGTGTATGTCATGTCACATACACCCTGAGTCCCATGTGGGAAGGTATGTACGTCACAGGGTGACCCATTGCCACAATAGAGATGGCCCTCCACAGTCTGTGTGCATGTTGTGTTTCAGATGTCTCTGATTCCATGTGCACAATGGGAGACAGTCTCCACATCCACGTTGTTTGTGCATGGACTTTGATGTTGTGCGTGTGTGTGTCACAGACGTCCATGTCTGTCCTGCAGAGGCAACAGGGGCCACTACCTGTGGGAGTCATGGTTGTTTTGCTGACTTGTACATGATACGCCATGTCATGCCAGTGTCCATGTGGCAATACAGGGTCCCTGGGAATCTACCTGTCAATGAGCTGTGATGCCTTGTGCACATCTGTCCTCACATGTCAGTGTGGTGTGTGTTTGGAACGTGACAGCAGTACATGGCTACTGTGACACAGCCTAATGATTTCACATAGCACAACCTGGAACTTGTTGTTAACACATGTTGAACTGTGATGTTAGATGTTGGCCATGAAGGTGCCATATATGTCCATACAGAACGGCACACACATCAGGTACTTGTGTCTCGTAATGATGTATCATGTGATATTGAGTACGGTCAATGCCACATATGTGGGGTGACTGACAATCTTTCTTTATTCAACTATGCACTGCAGGGCACCAGCTGTCCATAGACCATTTCCTGACCTTGTAACCATGGTTGAACGTGACTGCATCCGACGGTACCGCTTCAACAGGCCGCTGATTGAGGAATTGGCGGTGCGGTTGGCCCCACATTTGCAACCTGGCCGGCCATACCCTACAGCACTGACCCCCAAGGTGAAGGTGATGGCAGCCCTACACTTCTTTGCCACCGGTACCTTTCTACACACTGTGGCGTCTGCTGGTGGGATGTCACAGACCATGTTCAGCCATGTGCTACGCGATGTTTTGGGGGCAATGTTGACATACCTGAACCAGTACATCTATTTCCCTAAACGTCAACAACTCACTGACGTCAAGAGTGACTTCTATGCCCTGGGGAGGATGCCACATGTCATTGGCTCCAATGATGGGACACATGTGGCTTTGGTACCACCACAGGCACATGAGCAGGCATACAGGAACAGGAAACATTATCATTCGATCAATGCTCTGGTGGTATGTCTTGCAGATATGAGCATCTCACATGTGTGTGCCCGTTTCCCCGGTTCTGCACATGATGCCTACGTGATGAGGAGTAGTCGCATCCCGAGGATGATGTCACAGATGCAGAACCAGCATGCCTGGCTTGTCGGTGTGTACTGATTTTGTACCATTGTGTGTGTTCTGCAATGTTGTATTCCACACTCTTTTCCAACTCAGCTAATGTGCAATTGTCTGTATGTAGGTGACTCCGGATACCCCAACATGCCGTGGTTGCCGACACCCCTCAGGAACCCTGTGACACCAGCCCAGATGCGCTACAATGAGGCACATGGTCGGACCAGGAGAGTGATCGAGCGGACATTTGGTCTCCTGAAGAGCCGCTTCGCTGCCTAGACAAGACAGGAGGGGCCCTCCCATATGCCCCAGCAAAGGTGTGCAAGATTGTCATCGTCTGCTGCATGCTACACAACCTGGCAGTGCGGAAGGAGTTGCCTCTCATCCTGGATGACGATGACCAATATCCGCCACCTGTGGAGGATCCTGGCCTGGGCCACGATGCCAGTGATGATGATGATGATGAGGGTGATGTCTGCACACAGCTCATCACCAACTTCTTCAGCTGAATGTGAGTATCCAGAGATGTCATGCCAATGATGTGAGTTTGCATGATATGTGTTGGTGGTGCTCTGGTGCTGTTTGAGTGTGGCCATCTGCTACTTGACTGGATGCGTGCAGCGATGTGTCCTTACAGGTAGTCTGTACTCCCCAACAGTGTTGACATGCTAACTTGGTTTTGTGTAGGTATCTTGTGACATGTATTGGGCATGAGTATTGCAGTTCTGTCCTGTTCTTCAGTGCTTTTGACTGTGTGTCATGTCTGTCCTTCACAGGGTACTTTCAGAGTTGTTTGGTCAACTCGGATCCCCCGACACCATGATTCAGCTTTCAGGGTGGAAGCAGTCGTTTCCCTACAGGTGATGTGCCACACACCCCTGGACTTTATTTCTTCTACACTTGTTGACTGTGTGGCCACTGCCACGTGGGATTACCTTGCATTTGTAGTGGAAACAACATGTTGCAAATGTGTAATAAACCTGTGCTTCACTTTGGGATGTGCGTTGTCTGTGGTCACACATCTGACTGACATTTGCTTACTGCACCTGTGGGCTAGTTAACACAGACTCTGAATAGGTGTGGTGTCTGTGCATTCCACTGGATTTCCTGGCAACATCAGTGTAGGCGATGAGTCAGATGGCCCTGGTGTCTATCTGTTGTGTAGCCCTAGTGGTGTGTCTCCCTCATATGTGTCACGTCGCCATGACTCACATGACGGTGTTGAACTTGCTGTAGCAGTTAGCATGCACAGTGTCATTTAGCAGATCATCATCTCCATGACAAAAACAACGTTGGAATCACAACAGAGGCAAGTATGGTGTATTAGTGAGTTTATTTACATACATGTGTGAGGATAGTGCACAGGATGGTGGGTGCTGTACATTGGGATTGGAATCCAAAGTTCCCAGATGAGTTGGAAGTGTTGGTAGCAGAAATGTCCTGAGTAAAGTCCACAGTCATCTGATACATTAGTCCAAATTAAACTCCCCATGTCATGTGGGAGAGTTGGGTTGCATTCGACAGGGTGAACAGTTTGCACACAAAGGAGAATTTCCAGAACAGGTGTTGGGTTCCTGGGGGATGTACATGGCCATCGGCCTCTCAGTTGTCCTTCCTTGGACGACCCCTCTTCTTTCTGGGGGACCCTCACGTGCAGGCCGCTGCGGTGCAGAGGACTCTCCACCAGAGTCATCCTCCCTCCCTGTGGCAGTTGCAGTTGTTGCGGCACCAGATGTTGTGGGCACACAGGGAGGTGTGGACATGTTGGTGCTAATCTGGCGGAGGCATGTCAATATGTCCCTCTGCACCGCTGTCAGTTCTTCCAATGTGTCCCACTTGGACTCCATGCCAGACATGTGTGTCTCCACACGGGACATGTGTGTCTCCACACGGGACATGTGGGAGTCCAAGCGGGCATGATGGGCAGCCTGCTGCTGTTGAATGTCCTTGAGGATCCCCACTACCTGGCTGACCTCTCCGGTGCTATTCTGGTATGCATCAGCAATGCGTGCCAGTTGTGGGTCATCATGCAGTCCAGACCCCTCTGCAAACAGCGACCTCTGCCTACCACCCCTCCCACCACCCCTGGCGACACGTGCGGGACCTGCGGTGGCACGCACAGGTGACCCTAGGCCCCCTTGGGGGTTGGTACTGGGGTTGTTGTCCGTTGCTTCACGGTGGGCTGGGGTCCCTGTGCTGTTGTCATTCAGTGTCCTTGGTCTGTCCGTGTCGGCGGGGGTGGTCTGTGTGTTGGCAGATGTTGGAGGAATGGGTGCAGGGGGTGCAGATGATGGTCCTGCTGGTGCTGCATGATGACTCACACCGGAGGTGCCAGGTTGGTCTTCGCCATCCGATGAGGGCAGAGGCTGTTCCACACCAGAGAGCTCCGGGGCCACTGGAGCCTGGGACAGGGACTCCTCCTCATCTGCTGCTGTGTCCCCATCATCACCTGTTTTTGGAAGAGACACACGATGTATGTTATGTTTCTGCAGGCATCAATGGTTCAAACACATGACAATTGTGACTTTACCTCTGGATGCGGCCCTGTACATTGCATTGTCCTAAGTTGTCACAGTCAGAGGTTGATATTGGTGTGGCTCATTGTCCTGCCAACCTGATGCATTTCAATGTGGATGTTGAGGTGTGTGCATGACCAGCATTGGTGGTATTTGGTTGACATCCGGACCTCCTTCTCCCCCAGTCCAGTTATCTCACCATGAAGCATGCCACCCTTGCAGTGGGTGCAGGTTAACTCTCAGGATGTCAGTCAGTGGTGTCCTGCTGTTGGTTGGTGCCCAGTTCCCAGCAGGGCCTGGTACTCCCCACAACAGAGCACCATTGTCAGACATCTTAGAAGTGGCTTTTCACTCCCTGTGAGGTGTGCATGCTTCAGTGTGAGCTTGCTGGGCCATGTGGGTGGGGGATGTTGAGCTGTGACTACCACTCCCATCATGCTATTGCCTATACCCCCCTTCCCAGCATGCCCATACTTCCTTCCTTTTGACTCTGCTTCCTGTGGGGTAGTGTGCCTGTGCTGACAGGATGGCTGGCAGTGTTGTCCTGGCGTTTGTTTGGCTACAAGTCCCAAAAGTGTCCATGTGCTTCACACAGCATAACCCAGTGTGGTTGTTCTTTGTGGGATATTTAATTAGAGTGTGAGGCATTGCATTCTCCCAGGTGAGTTGTGTGGAGTTTGTGTTAAGGGGTGTGTGAGAAAAGCTGCTTGTGACTATGGTTAGAGCTGTCAGTCCTCCTTCCCACCCAGCCAGATATCCCACCATGGAACGTGCTTCCATTGCAGGGAGTGCAAGTTGGCTTTCAGGATGTCAGTCAGTGGTGTCCTGCTGTTGGTTGTTGCACAGTTCCCAGCAGGGCCTTGTGCTCCCCACAGCAGTACCCAGTGTCAGCCATCTTATCAGTTCTTTTCCACTCCCTGTGATGTGAGCATGGTTCAGAGTGGTGTTGATGGGCCAATTGTGAGGGTGACCAATATCTGTGACTACCACTCCCATCATGCTATTGCCTACACCCCCCTTCCCAGCATGCCCATACTTCCTTCCTTTTGAGTCGACTTCACTGTGTGTGAGTGTGACAGCAATGGCGAGATGGCTGACAGTGTGGTCCTGTTGTTTGTTGGTGCACAGTTCCCAGCAGGGCCTTGTGCTCCCCACAGCAGTGCCCTGTGTCAGCCATCTTGTCAGTTCTTTTCCACTCCCTGTGATGTGAGCATGGTTCAGAGTGGTGTTGATGGGCCAATTGTGAGGGTGACCAATATCTGTGACTACCACTCCCATCATGCTATTGCCTACACCCCCTTCCCAGCATGCCCATACTTCCTTCCTTTTGAGTGGACTTCACTGTGTGTGGGTGTGACAGCAATGGCGAGATGGCTGACAGTGTGGTCCTGTTGTTTGTTGGTGCACAGTTCCCAGCAGGGCCTTGTGCTCCCCACAGCTGAGGCCAGTGTCAGACATCTTAGAAGTGGCTTTTCACTCCCTGTGAGGTGTGTATGCTTCAGTGTGAGCTTGCTGGGCCATGTGGGTGGGGGATGTTGAGCTGTGACTACCACTCCCATCATGCTATTGCCTACACCCCCCTTCCCAGCATGCCCATACTTCCTTCCTTTTGACTCTGCTTCCCTGTGGGTTAGTGTGCCTGTGCTGAAAGGATGGCTGGCAGTGTTGTCCTGGCGTTTGTTTGGCTACAAGTCCCAAAAGTGTCCCTGTGCTTCACACAGCATAACCCAGTGTGGTTGTTCTTTGTGGGATATTTAATTGGAGTGTGAGGCATTGCATTCTCCCAGGTGAGTTGTGTGGAGTTTGTGTTAAGGGGGTGTGTGAGAAAAGCTGCTGGTAACTATGGTCATAGCTGTCAGTCCTCCTTCCCACCCAGCCAGATATCCCACCATGGAACGTGCTTCCATTGCAGGGAGTGCAAGTTGGCTTTCAGGATGTCAGTCAGTAGTGTCCTGCTGTTGGTTGTTGCACAGTTCCCAGCAGGGCCTTGTGCTCCCCACAGCAGTACCCAGTGTCAGCCATCTTGTCAGTTCTTTTCCACTCCCTGTGATGTGAGCATGGTTCAGAGTGGTGTTGATGGGCCAATTGTGAGGGTGACCAATATCTGTGACTACCACTCCCATCATGCTATTGCCTACACCCCCTTCCCAGCATGCCCATACTTCTTTCCTTTTGAGTCGACTTCACTGTGTGTGAGTGTGACAGCAATGGCAAGATGGCTGACAGTGTGGTCCTGTTGTTTGTTGGTGCACAGTTCCCAGCAGGGACTTGTGCTCCCCACAGCAGTACCCAGTTTCAGCCATCTTGTCAGTTCTTTTCCACTCCCTGTGATGTGAGCATGGTTCCGGGTGGTGTTGATGGGCCAATTGTGAGGGTGAGCAATATCTGTGACTACAACTCCCATCATGCTATTGGCTACACTGACTTCACCAGCATACACAGAATTCCTTCCTTTCAGTGAGCTTCCCTGTGAGGTGGTGTTCTAGTGGTGGCAAAATATCTGACTGTTTGTTGGTTAGATTTGTGCCACTGCCTTGCTCTATTTGTTGTTAGGTTTGTACATGTCATGACACAGTTACATATCACTATGAGATGGCATGTATTGTGTTTATCTAACTAACATACACATCTTGGGATGATTATCTTTTGGTTGCTGTGGATTTGCTAAGGGTGCATGGTTTGACTATCCCCTTGACAGTGATGTGTGTGTATTGTCACACAATATTGTGTATATTGGTTGTGTACTCACCAGGCTCTGGGATGTTTGATAGTCCATATACGCTCACTGGTGGTAGGATGTCCCGCACCTTCTCCTCCCAGGGCCTGAGGTATACTGGTTTGGCAGGAGGGCCACTGCCGGTGCGATTACTCAAGGCGTAATCCTTCTTGAGTTGGTCCTTGACCCTCCTGCGCACATCATACCACCTGTTCTGGATGTCTTCCTTTGTGCGCAAACATGGTGATTGTGCGTTCACCCTGTCGACGATCCTCTCCCACATCTTGGTTTTCTGCGACATGGGGGTCTGTTGGACCAATGTACCAAACAACTGTGGCTCTACCCTGAGGATCTCATCTACCAGGACTTCCAATTCACTGTCTAGGAACTTTGGATTCTTCTTTGGGGGCATGGTGATGGGTGGTGGTGGGGATTGATGTGTGTGTGAGTGTGCAAGTGAGGGTGGGTGAGTGTAGGTTTTGCTGGGTGTATGTGAGGGTGCTATTTGTGAGGTGCTAATGGTGTGTGGCTTGTGTGATGGATGAGTTGTGAGTGTGTCTGTGGTTGCTGTCTGATGGTGTTCTGTGCTGGCAGGTCAGTTGAATTTGCAAAGGATCATGGTAGGGATTTGTGGCCTTTATATGGGTGGAGTTGGGGGTGTGTCCTTGTTCCATGTTTTTTCCCCTGTATTTATTGACTTTGTCATTGCTTGTTTGGCCCTTTTTTTGTATTTTTCCCTTTGTGTTTTTTAGGCATGTAGGAGACGTTCTACTGACCGAGTAGGACGCTGCAGTTGGCTCGTGCGGGCTTCTCCGAGTCTTTCAAGCTGTGTTCCTGCTGGGTTTCATGTGCGGCGTACGCGTCGGTCGCGGAGTATTGGGTTGCTTCGGCTCGGTTTTGTATGCGTGTCGGTCGTACGGCTTGGGCTCCGTGCGACTCGGTCTGGTTTTACACGCATTGCATCGTACTGCACGGGTCGGAGTTCGCGGATACGTTTCTGTCGGGTTCATTCCTGGTGCGTGTCGGTCGGTTCGATTTGCGTAGTTTCCCGGCCGGATAGCTGGTTTCCGTGCGGTTCGGTCATTCGGCTTGTGTTCCGTACGAGTCGGTCGTGATTCACATGCATTTCATCGTACTACGCGGATCGGGCAGCGCCGGTACGTGTCGGTCGGACAACATTCCCGTACCGAGTCGGTCGGTATGTTTTCCGGCCCGAATCAGAATCGGCCCCAATGTCTTTTTAAACATTTCCCTCCCACAATAAATAATTTAAAATTACTTACTGTTTCCGTAGCTGAAGAAACGAAATCCCAACTGCCATAAATAAATCCAGGTTTGTCATAATCCCAATAAGCAACAAAAATCCCCCAAAAAATGAAAAAATCCAACTGTTTAAAAAGTAATCCACCGCAAATAACTCCACAAACGATAAACCATAAAAATACCGAAAAAAGGATCGCTCCATGAAAACTCGAAAAATTAAAGAAGTGTAAAATAAGTATTAGTTTTCTAAAACTAATACACACTTCCTTAACTTAAAAAAAATGCAATCTTCTCCCAACCGGAACTTCCAATCGACCAAAACCTGTAAAGAAACAAAACAATCCCACCCACTCAAAGATGCACATAAATTATAACATAATACTAATAGATATATTACTAACACAGTAGTTTAAACATATTTTCACATATCTATATAATTCTAACATCGACCGATTAACAAACTGACGACATATCGCTAACACATAACTAAAGCATACAATTCACCAAAACTTTAAAAACCTAACACTACACACACTCCCTAGTACTTAACTACCTTCAAATTAAACTAAAATTAAACTTTAAATAAAGAAAATTAAACTTACCTTACCCGATGCGACGCAGCTTCCAACTGAGAGCTTATCCTCTCAGAAATGACCCACAACAAACTCGAGCGGTTACAAAATACAAGGCAGAAACAAATATGGCTGCTTTAAACATTAAAGATTTATCTATTTCTTTAATAAACTGATAGAACATTATAAATACATTGCTGTAAATTTTTGTAAAAATACTACAAAATAATATTTATGTATTAAAAAGTATTTATTATTTTTTTGTAATGTAAAATTATCATATTAAATATTAATAAACATTTAATAATTATTATCATTCTATAAATATACATTTCATATCCAATGTATAATAAAAATCTGTACTATGTGAAATGAGTGTTAAAAAATGTATTAATGTTATAAAAAATGTTTGTATTAAAAAATAACGTAATAATTAATATTCTTTATATTTCAAATATAAATAATATTACTTAAAATATAACAATGTATGTTAAAAAAATTTGAAAGATTTCAAAAAAGTGTTTGTAATAAAAACATGTTAAAACATATATATTAATAATAAATTACACTATGGGGCCGATTCAGATCTGGCTCGGAAGGGCTCCAAACGTGATCCGGGCGGAAAAAGTACGAGCCGTACACGTGTTTTCCGACCGATGCGTGCAGCTGTACGAGCGAGCAAGTACGATGCGAGAAACACGAAATCGCCAACCGAGTCATTTCCGGGTCCGAACCGCTCCGTACGTCTCGTCCGTAAGCAAACCGTGCCGTGCAATGGAGGCGATTTCCGACCGAGCCAGTACGATGCACGATTCGGACAGCCGGATCGTTTCTGAGCCTCCGACACGTCAACACTCCGGGAAGCGGACTTCGGGGGTCTGCGCCGGACCCCCCCCCACCCGTAGCCTTATGAGTCGATCACAGGGGGGACCCAAGGGTCCCCCCTACACATGCATGTACGGTGCGGGTGGCACAGACGCGTCCCCACTACAGGGGCGCCTTGTGCGCAACGCATGCCTTTTTCGTCAATGGGAGCCTATGTACGCGTCGTACAACAGGCTCCCATTGACTTCAATGGGGCTCCGAGCGACCCGTGTCCGTCAGCGCTTGTTCGCATCGTACTCGGGCGGTCGGAGCCCCGGAGCACGAGTCGGTCGGGAAGCCCTACGGGCGCCAGTCGGCCGTAGGGCTTTCCCAGCGAGATTGGAATCAGCCCCTATATGTAAGAATGTAATCAATGTTTACAATACAAATTAATAATGTATAACTTTTATTAAAAATTCATTTCTTTCTAAAAAATGTTTAAAAAGCAATGTAAAACTACATCATTTTATGTTTAAAAATGTACATAACTGTAATAAAATGTTTAATAATGTTTCAAACTAATTTTGCAAAATATTATATATGAAGGTATACATATGTACAAAATATATAATATCTGAAAAATAAAGATTGTATTTTTATTCTCTGTCTAACAATATATATTAAATATACTTTTAATAAAAAAATGTTATTTCTTTTCATTAATAAATGTTTGAAAATAAAGAAACATATCAATAAAACAATAACATGTTTCATCATTTATTTGTTATTTTTTTAAACTTTGTATATGTAATAAAATATGTATGTTACATCAATGTACTTTATAAAATAATTTATTTTATAATTATTTATAATGATATATTTTTTATTAATACAAACTATATTATTTTTAAACATTCCCACTGTACACTACATTAATTCTCACAAATTTCAAAACTGTAAACATATATATTTTACTATTCCTACTCCAATTTCTATTAAGTCAGGGAATGTGCTGGACACTAAACATATATAATTTATTATTCCCACTCCAATTGATATTAAATCAGGGAAGGGGCTGGACACTAAACATATATAATTTACCATTTACACTCCAATTAATATTAAATCAGGGAAGGTGCTGGACACTAAACATATATAATTTACTATTCCCACTCCAAACTATATTAAATCAGGGAAGGTGCTGGACACTAAACATATATAATTTACTATTCCCACTCCAATTAATATTAAATCAGGGAAGGTGCTGGACACTAAACATATATAATTTACTATTCCCACTCCAAACTATATTAACTCTGGGAAGGTGCTGGACACTAAACATATATAATTTACTATTCCCACTCCAATTAATATTAAATCAGGGAATGTGCTGGACACTAAACATATATAATTTACTATTCCCACTCAAATTTATATATAATCATGAACTATTCTGGTCACTAAACATATATAGTTTTATATTCACAATTCCCAAAGCTAAAATTATTAAATTTAGTTACTCAGTATCATATTTATAAATCATATTCATAAATTAAAATAAATCATACATTTTAAATTTAAAATAGTAAACAAAAATGTTAGAACATCTTTCCATATATACATGTTTTTTAAATAATTATAAAATATAAAACATATTTTTATTAATATATTATTATCATACATATTATATATTTTATTTAAATTTAAAAAACATTTTTTTAATATTATTAGCAAATTTTGATACATAATTCATTAATTACATTTAATTAATATCTCTAATTATTTTTAAAAATTCCATTTTCAAAAAAGAAATATTTAAATTTAAACATTTTAAAATAAAAATTAAACAAATTGGAGGAGAGGAGTAGGGCTGTCCATGTGCATACAACACAGAGCTAATGCCTATAAATTGCTAACCAGATGGTACGACACCTCTACACGTTTACATGCCATGTTTGGTAGTTCAGACACCTGCTGGAAGGGCTGTGGGGAATGAGGCACGCTGCTCTATACTTGGTGGTCATGCTTGCGCATCCAAACCTCCAAAATTTCATATTAGCTGCTTGGCTTAGTGTAGCTCAATTATGGAAACTTCTGGCAACACCCTCCATTAACATGTGGTGGGGGCAAGTTTGGTCAATCTGTGTCATGGAATGAATGTCGGAATTGGTCCATGACCACATGTACAAAATTGAGGAGACCCATATATAGAGAGCGCGGGGAGGCGGCAGGTTCCCTCTTGTGTTGACGCCAATACTACACAGCTCTGATGTTTGTTCGCTCTCCCACTCAGAAGAGGCAGACACTTAAATGTCTTAAAAGGTGCTTGGGTTTGCAGGTAGCCAGAATGACTGACCCTAACTGGTGATCCTGGTATTCAGACAAAATATCGAGTCATTAATATCGACTGCCACAATTATCGAGTTGGAAATATCGTGACACAGAAATATCGTGAGCATGGGTATCGTGGACAAGAATATCGATATTAAGGTAAGTAATACCGATGTTAAAAATATTGTTGCTAGGGCGTGGTCTCGCCGCGGAGGAGATGGGACGCGAGCATTAAGAGCTCCGCCGGCCGCTGCCATTTCAAACCTTTACAGCGGTGTTGGGGTGGCATTGCGGACCCGGTCCTACCTGGCTGGGCGGCGGAACCGAGGGGGCAGCTTCTGATCCGCAACTGAGGCGCTGGAGTGGCTCGTGGCGGAGCTAGTCCCGGCTTCTCTCTGCCGTGGTGGCCAAAGTCTGGTGGCCGCCATTTTGTCTGAGTCGGACCTCGACTTCCCTTTGCCATCGGACATCACCGGGGCTCCTACTTCTCGCCTCCGCCTGCTGCCTTCCACCATTGGGGCCCTGGTCTGTGGAGCGGATGGCCAGTGCGCATCGAGGGCGGCTGCTGGACGGGGGTATCCTGCGCTCTTGGCCCCGGCGCCCGCCATTTTGAATTTCCCGCCCGTGCTTTGCGGGCCTGGGCGGTTGGCGGCTCCTGCTGCTGTCGTGGCCCGCTTGAGGCGTGGGGCACCCTTGAAGCTGGAGGGGGCCCGGGGCGGCACGCGGAGCCCCCCCTTCATGCCAGAAATCTGATCCAGCGCGGCTAATATAAATTCTTCTCCTTTGGACATAACATCCAGGTAAAATCGCTCTCTAACAACTACACCATATGACGGTGGGGCCCATAACACCGCATAAACATTCACTCACTTAAATATTCCCTGGGTCACATCCACTTTCACCAAGGAGAAGGATTAAACTGATGGAGGAACAGAATACCTTGATAACATTAACAGGATATTACCTTAAACATCATGCATAGTCAATTTCAATCCTATCAGTTCTAAACATCAAGGTATTCCGCTCTTTGGTCGATGGACCAACTAGTAGGATAAGTTGATGGTGATTAAGGCCAGCTCAATCACATTTAGAACCCTCTTAATCATTACACTTAATATTGAGCTAAAGAACCACAGACTCGTTGTTTTAATTAGAAATAGATTTGATCTAATTTCAATTTGCATGAGTGAGATTCTTAGTTTATTAATCACTTTTATTACACTTCAATAGCATATGAGAAATACATTTTTAGAAAAGATTAAATGCATACCCTTTTGTTGCGGTTTAGGAAAATTCACCAAAAGCAGATCACAGCATTGAACTCCCAAAACTGACTGTCTGTCCCTCTAACAGCCTCCTCGACGGACCTCCCTTACAGGTTTCCCGCATCGATCTCGTTCCTTTCCCCGTCAAGTTTTAAAGTTCAGAGAAAGAATTCTCCAAAGAACAAGTGGCCTATAGAAAATGGCAGCAGCTTCATCAGTATCACGCTCAGTGTCCAAAAATTATGCAGGAAAATAGCGCTCCTCCTACTTAATAGTAGGTCCTCTTATACCCTACTACTAGCTTACTAAACAAAAAGTTGCAATCTTTGGGGGCAAGAATCACGCTAATTGGTCCATTGGAGGGTGGCTAGAATCACCTCATTGCCCTCCTTGTTCAAACCGGTTCTAAAATTGTTTAAGGATTATGCTTTCACACGACCTTTGGGTAATAGCAGTCCAATTGACAGTTCGCTAAATGTTTCTCTTTCGTTAGTCACTTTTAAACAGTCCATTGTTAATTCATTGGGGCTCCTCCCATGTTTCTCACGGATGCATGCTGAGTCTTTCCTGGCATTCTCCTCGTGTCAGGTCGGCCTGACCTTGACTCTTCTCACTCTGGGCTCACTCGGTAACCACGTGACTTTAGCTCTATGGCTTTCTTCCGCTTAGAGGCCATCTTTGTGTCTGCGCATGACCTCATCTGCCTCGGCAGCCATTTTCGCAGCATGGCCTAGCAGGCCCAAACGAACTATCATAAGAACAAACACAATCATAATTAAAATAAAGAAAATAAGCCTTTCTGTTTCCCACCCGTCATTCTAAGTACCCAAGTTATGTGTTACCTAGCAGAAGCGACATTTAAAGCCACGTCTACTTACCATCCGCATTCTTTGCCACATTACAATTTTACTACATAGCACAAATCATGCGATTTTGCTTTAATTAGTACGCAACTTACTATATTAATTATTAATTTACTTTACAATTGTAAATAAGTTAGTTTGCACATAAATAGCGATTACCACCCACTTATGTAAATGTTTATAAAAATGCAGATTGTTGATTAATATTGCAAACAATTAATATCGTTAAATTATTATCCCTATTATGGGGTGTTACAAATTTATTTCATTTACCTTGCTCCATCAGGGCGTGGGGCACCCTTGAAGCTGGAGGGGGCCCGGGGCGGCACGCGGAGCCCCCCCTTCATGCCTGAACTTGCCCTCGGCTGGATGGGCCCAGCGGACGTCAGCCTGGTGAGAGGCCTGCGCTTGTGAACACTCTGGACCCGGTGAGCCCCCCGCTGTGTGGGGATACTCTGTTTTTTTTTTTTTCTCGCGCCTTGCCTGGGTGCGCACTGCTCTCTTTTTGGGCTGGGGGACGCCGCCTTTGGCCTGACTTTCTGCAGGGCGTCCCCCTGTGGGTGCACTGGTCTGGTGGTGGGGTGCACCCAACTTTGGCGGCCTGGGAGAGTGCCTGGCGGGATTCCTTGGTGCCCCCTAACACCCGCACTCGCAGTGGCGACCCTCTCTCCCCCCGTCATCCTACTGCGGAACGCCTCCATCTGCGTGCTGGTGACGCCCTGTCCTTGATGCGAGAGAAGGGCCCGCACGCTTCTGGTCTCGGGGTGGCGGCGGGGGGCACGAGCTTCGCCTGCTTCCTACCTCTGTACCCTACAACGTGGGAGCTCTGTGCGCCTTGCTTGGACCCCTGAACTCTCTCTCGCCTCCCGTGGTGCAGGCCTCCTCGCATCTCAGTCTGTGGCGCTGGTCCATACCGGGGGGTCAGCCTTCCTCCATTTGCAGCAACAGCGCTCTTACACGTGGCCCTTGCCTTCGCACCCCTGGGGGGGGACCCTGGCGGGCTGTTGAGGCGTGCCTGTGGGGGCCATGGACTTTGGGAGGGCGGTGCCTGCGGCTGGGGTGTGGTGGTCTCTTGAGGGGTCTCTCACTGCCCGAGTGGTGCCCCGCCAGTCAGTGCCTCCTCGTTTGATTGCCCCATGGGCCTTCTCCTGCGGGCCTGTGTCGGAGTGTCCTCGCCACATCTCAGGGACCCGTGGCCTCTCCGGTTGCTCCTGGCTTCCCGCGCTGCCTGTCTGCCCTGGGTCCTGCGGCTGAGGGCCTTGTGAGGTCATGACTCGCACGAAAGCTGTCAAGGACACGGCGACTCCCTCCAAAGACAATTCTGTTGCGGCACTGTGGAGCAAGCCTGGCCATACCGGCGCTGGTGACATGTCGTCCTCGGCAGGGGGGGCCTCTGAGCCCGTCACGCAATCCTTCATGGCGGGCTTTATGCAGGAGCTGAAATCAGAAATCGGCTCGCTCCGCTCTGAGGTCCACTCGTGTGTCTGAGAACTAAGGAGGGAGGTCAGGGCGATCGGCGAAAGGGTTGATGACCTTGAGAAGACGGTGGACGCCCGCGTGGAGGAACAGGAGCAATTGTGGCAACGTATGGCCACTCTGGAGGAGCAACACCTTGACCTCCAACTCAAACAGGAGGATTTGGAAAACCGGGGACGCCGTAACAACTTGCGCCTTCGAGGGGTGCCAATCAGAGCCGAGGGAACGGACATTATGACTTTTGTCGCTGAATTACTCCAGGACATCAGGGGTGATGATGACCTCTCCCCCGGCACTTGACCGTGCACACAGTGTCTCGGGCCCTCCTGGTCGTTCTGGCCTGATCCCTGACATCTTGACGCGGGTCCATTTCTTCACGGAGAAGGAGGCGATCCTCAAAGCTGCACGCTCTAAGCCCGAACTTAAATGCAACGACGCCAAGATACAGCTCTTCCAGGACCTTGCGCCTACCATGTTGCGGCATCGTCGGGACTTCAGGCCCATCACGGACAAACTGAGAAGTTTGGGCATTCAATATCAGTGGGGCCATCCTTTTGCCCTTATCTTCCAATGGGAATCCCGGCGCAGGGTGATACGCTCCTTCCAGGAGGCCACGCAGCTGCTTCGTCTCTCTCTTACCGCCGCATAGCCCTACCAGATTGCCTCCCCTGAAGAGGGAACCGGCGAAAACGCAGTGGTCACAGATGCGTCGCCCTCGCCATCTATCTTGCCCCGGCGGCCAGGCCTCTTCGCAGGCTCGACAGGATCTCATTCAGCACATCCGCTCGATGGAAGAAGGGGGCTCCGCCTCCAGTTCTCGCCCTACAACACCTTAGCATGCAGCCTATTGCCTAGCAGCCTTCTACCTTCACCGGATCTCTCCAGTGGCCTTCCGTGATGGCGGCGACAGGCCGCCGTGCTCTTTCATGGCCTTGCCCCAGCGCTGTCGACGTCTTGGTGGCGGCCTCGGAGTGCTCCCTAGGAATTGTTTCTTCACCAGGAGACCCACCCCCTTACCTGCTCCATGGAGAGTGACTTCTCCGGGATGGCTTGTGCCGGAGACCCTAGCCTACTCCCCTTTCGGAACAGGACTCTGTGGCCCGGTTGGCCGAGAAGGTTTCGTCTGTTCTTGGACTTTTTCTGTTTTCTTCTTTGTGTCTCTGGCTTTCTTTCTCTTCTCTCTTTCGGTCGGGAGGACAGCACTTGGGGGCATGGGACCATGCTTCTGTGCATTTGGACGGCTCTTCCTCCCCCTCTCCCCCCCTGTCTCATGCTGTTACATGCGCTGCTGCCAGCGTCTGGTCCCCTCCTTTGCCCGCCATGTCCAGCACGCCCTGCCTGAAACTCCTGTCCCTTAACGTGAAGGGGCTTAATTCCCCTAATAAGCGGCGTCAGGTGTGGCGCTATCTCCTGCAGCTGAATCCGGATATAATTTTTCTTCAAGAGACTCATCTGGTTAAGGCGGACACAGCCCGCATGGCTCATCCTCGCTATCCGCTCCAATTCTGGGCGGCTACACCCTCAAAGATTGCTGGAGTGGCAATCCTGTGTCAGGCTGGCATTCAACAGGGGGAAACCAAGGTAATTCGCAACCCCGATGGCAGGTTTCTTAAAGTGGTGGTCAGAATGGGCCAGATGACCCTCACTCTCTGCAATGTTTACGCGCCCAATCAGGCTCAGGACCTTTATCTTCGGGAGACGTTGCAGGAGCAAGTGTCATGTGCGGATTCCTCTCTCATTCTTGGGGGTGATTTTAATTTGGTATGGGACGCCAACGTGGACCGTAGTGACAGTTCCTTTCATGGGGCGGGGGCTATGTCTTCCACCCTTAAAAGGCAATTGGCGGATTTAGGTCTAATAGATGCCTGGCGTTATCACTTTCCTGATACCCGTGATTACTCATATTATTCCATCGCTCTTATTCGCGCATTGATTCTTTTTTCGTCTCGCATTCTCTAATCGGAGAGGCGCTTGCGGCCTCTATGTCGGATATTTTGATTTCCGATCACGCTCACATTGAACTTCTCCTGCGGGACCCGTCCTTGCACTCTGGCCGCAAGCCGCGATGGCGGCCCCCCCCCACGTACTTCAGGACCCAGTCGACGTCGCGGAACTTCAGGCGACCATTATCTCCTATTTTGAAACGAATGATCTGCCCGAGACACCTTTTCCCGTGGTCTGGGACGCCTTCAAGGCCACTATTCGCGGGCACATTACATCCATAGAGAGTGCTCGGCTCGGGAGTCGCGTCTTTTTGAATCCACTCTCTCCCGCGATATCAAGGCGCTTGAGAAGCTGGACCAGGAAGAGCCACGGGTCACTTACAAACAGCGATTGGCCATGCTCCGGGGCCAGCTTCATGCTCATCGTACCAACAAGGCGGAGCGGGCTCTTTTAGCTCTCAAACAACGTTATTATGAGGGAGGGGACAAAGTGGGTACGGTGTTAGCTCGCAGATTGCGGACACGGATGGCCAAAGCACACATAGCCAACGTCAGGCGCCCTGACGGCACTCGAGCTACCACTGAGGCAGCCAAGCTTGCAGCTTTCCATGCCTATTACTCGTCCTTATATGCTCAGGAGTCGCCCCTCCCGGAGCAGATTCAGGCCGTCTTAGACAATTGCTCCTGGCCCCCGATAGCTTCATGCCATGCGCAATTACTGGAGGAACCTCTCTCCCAGAGTGAGCTTGCGGGAGCTTTGAAGGACCTCCCCCTTGGGAAATCGCCGGGTCCAGATGGATTGCCACTTTCCTTTTATCGTGTCTTTTTTCCACAGCTTCAAACATATCTTTTGCGACTTTTTAACTCCTTCACGGACACCCTAGGTCCTTCTTCATCCATGGGTATGGCTGAAGTAGCCCTTCTTCCCAAACCAGGTAAGGACCCCACTCTCTGCTCCTCCTTTCGCCCTATTGCGCGTCTCAACACGGACCTCAAATTATACACCAAAATACTAGCCAAACGCCTAGACCCCCATCTCCCTGGTCTTATCAACCCCGATCCAGTTGGCTTTATACGTCAGCGACAGGGGGCTGATAACGTACGTCGAGTAGCTCATCTAGTGGGGAAAGCCCATCACTGGAACATTCCCGCCTGTCTGCTCTCTTTGGACGCGGAGAAAGCGTTCGATCGCGTGGATTGGGCCTTTCTCCGAGCGGTTCTTTGCAAGATCGGGCTAGGTCCTTTGATGGTGTCCCGCACCATGGCCCCCTATATCTCTCCTACGACCCAGGTCCGAGTCAATGGTCAACTCACCAACCCTATCTCAATACATCGAGGCACGCGGCAGGGGTGTCCTCTCTCCCCTCTCTTGTTCGCCCTTGCGGTGGAGCCTCTAGCCATCATGATTCGTCCGGCACCAGACATACATGGAATCCCCCTCGGAGGTCATCAGCACAAGGTAGCATTATTCGCGGACGACCTTCTTCTTACGCTATCACAACCGCACGAGTCCCTGCCGGCCCTCTATCATCTCGTACGCTTATTTGAGCACGCATCGGGCCTTAAGGTTAATCACGAAAAATCCTGGGCCTTGAATCTCACCATACCGGTGGATGAGCTTCCGACGCTCCAGGCGCTGGTTCCCTATAGGTAGGCCTCTCACTCCATCAGGTATCTAGGGCTCAACTTGACTCCTACCCTTTCCACTTGGACGCAGGCCAATTGGCAGGAATGCAGACGGTCGGTGCTTGAGGACCTGCAAACTTGGAAGCCTCTCTCCCTTTCGTGGCTGGGCCGCCACCATGACCTCAAAATGTCCTTCCTGCCGAAAATTCTATACATATTTCAATCGCTTCCCACCCCCATCCCACAACATCAGAATCTGAGCATGCAGCGAGAATTCACCAGGTTTATTTGGGGGGGCCGCAGGCCGCGCTTTTCTACTAAAATCCTTATGCTACCCCGGGACCGGGGAGGCCTGGCCTGTCCCAATCTGCTAGAATACTACTGGGCATCGCATCTCCGCTTCATTTCCGAATGGATGGCCTGGGAAAGCGAGAAGGTGTGGTTTCATATGGATAGGGCGGTGACCGGGCGTTCTATATGGGATCTGCCGTGGCATAATCGGGCCTCTCGCTCTCGCAGTGCATACATAGCTCTCCCTACCAGGACAGTTCTGGACATTTGGGTTAAGGTAGCAGTGTCCAAAGGCCTCACTACTTTCCCCTCTCCCCTCACTCCTATAGCGGGCAATTCTCTCTTCCCACCTGCCTTGCATTCCCCTGTCTTCGCAGAATGGCTTGACGGCGGGTGCAGAACTATTAGGGACCTTTACGTAGGGACCGCCATTAAGACCTTTGAGCAATGTAAGCAGGAATTTCAGCTCCCTGACGGAGCTCGCCTTCAATACTTGCAACTTCACCACTGGCTGTGCAGTGACACCCTGATGCAGGCGGCCACACGTGCGCTTACTCCCTTCGAGCAGCTGGTCTGCTCATTTGATAATTCTAGGGGCCTTATCTCTCGAACGTATCACATTCTTCAACGCCCTTCGCGGATCACACCACATCCCTATCAATCCCGATGGCAGTCCGACCTATCTACAGACATCACATCTGCGCAATGGGATCGGTTATGGCGTGACATCCCAAAGGTCTACCGCTGCATTTCTCAGCGGGAAACCGCTTATAAGGTGATGACTCAATGGTATTATACCCCTCACAGGCTGCATAAAATGTTCCCCTCATCCTCCCCCCTATGTTGGCGGTGTTCGAATTCCCTTGGAGATTTCCTTCACATCTGGTGGACTTGCCCACTTCTGGCTACCTACTGGAAAGAGATACTTAGTCACATCAAATTGGTCCTTGGGTTCCCCCTGCCTGAGACACCAGCCGTGATCCTCTTCGGCATCAAGCCTGACAACCTCCACTCACTGACGCGCAAGGATTGGCACATCTGTCTTCATATGCTGGGTGTGGCTAAACAACTTATAGCCCTCTATTGGAAGAAAGCGGAGACCCCCCCAGTTGCTATTTGGTTCACTCGCTTGTGGCACACCCTGGCGATGGAGCTGCTCACGGCGCGATTGCAGTCCCGCGACACTCTGGTAGCCACTAATTGATTATTTTTGCAAAATAGAACACGCCCGCATGCAGCCCCCGAATCTTCGGGCTTTATGCCTTTTTGAGGACGCCATACTACCCTCCATCTCCGACACGCACCCCTGATTCCACTGTTCCCGCTCTGCAACTTGTCCTCCCGACCCTGTTCTTTGCTCTCATCGCCTTTTTTGTCTTTTGCTCCTGCTCTCTTCTTTCTCTCGGTCTGTCTCTTCGTCTCTCTCCTCTTCTGTTTGTTTCCGCTCTTCCCATTCTATTCTCTCTAAGAGCTCTGGGGCCTTTCCTCTCCTTTACCTTTGCCTCTTCTATCGTTTGTTTACTGCTCTTTGATTGAACCCATTGATTTGTTATGGTTCTTTCTATTTGGAAGTACTCTACAATCTGCAATCCTTATGTTTAACTGTCACATCACGCGGCCGGCCCAGTATGGGTTGTAGGCGACTTGCTGTGTAAATTCATTTCTATGCATAGTCTTCTAACGCCGCACCCTTGCTCTCTGACTGGTTACCTCATAACGCGGCCGGCCCGCTGAAGGGTTGTAGGCAAAACACACAAGATGATGGACGGAATGTTGTACAATGGCAAACATTCACCCCCAGTCACAGATCTGGGTTTAATCCATCGTTATTTTGCTTCACCACGCCACCCCAGTTCAGACATGGCCATATGCAAATCAATCTTGACCCTGTGCCTCATGGGAACAGTCCAGACCGAACTGCCAAGCCATGTCTTCCCTGGACCGGAATCAAGCATCCTAGGACCGGTTTCGGGCATTCAGCCCTCATCAGCCAGGATAGCCTGACTCCAGTGGCGCAGTGAGCACGGGACCCACGTCTGGGCATACCCTTCCCACTTGGGGCGAATTGCAAAACACACAAGATGATGGACGGAATGTTGCACAATGGCAAACATTCACCCCCAGTCACAGATCTGGGTTTAATCCATCGTTATTTTGTTTCACCACGCCACCCCAGTTCAGACATGGCCATATGCAAATCAGTCTTGACCCTGTGCCTCATGGGAACAGTCCAGACCGAACTGCCAAGCCATGTCTTCCTGGACCGGAATCAAGCATCCTAGGACCGGTTTCGGGCATTCAGCCCTCATCAGCCAGGATAGCCTGACTCCAGTGGCGCAGTGAGCACGGGACCCACGTCTGGGCATACCCTTCCCACTTGGGGCGAATTGCAAAACACACAAGATGATGGACGGAATGTTGCACAATGGCAAACATTCACCCCCAGTCACAGATCTGGGTTTAATCCATCGTTATTTTGCTTCACCACGCCATCTCCAGTTCAGACATGGCCATATGCAAATCAGTCTTGACCCTGTGCCTCATGGGAACAGTCCAGACCGAACTGCCAAGCCATGTCTTCCCTGGACCGGAATCAAGCATCCTAGGACCGGTTTCGGGCATTCAGCCCTCATCAGCCAGGATAGCCTGACTCCAGTGGCGCAGTGAGCACGGACCCACGTCTGGGCATACCCTTCCCACTTGGGGCGAATTGCAAACACACAAGATGATGGACGGAATGTTGCACAATGGCAAACATTCACCCCCAGTCACAGATCTGGGTTTAATCCATCGTTATTTTGCTTCACCACGCCACCCCAGTTCAGACATGGCCATATGCAAATCAGTCTTGACCCTGTGCCTCATGGGAACAGTCCAGACCGAACTGCCAAGCCATGTCTTCCCTGGACCGGAATCAAGCATCCTAGGACCGGTTTCGGGCATTCAGCCCTCATCAGCCAGGATCGGGCTGGACTGTTCCCATGAGGCACAGGGTCAGACTGATTTGCATATGGCCATGTCTGAACTGGGGTGGTGGAGTGAGCTAAAGAATGATGATGGATTAAACCCAGATCAGTTGACTGGGGGTGAGTGTTTGATTGGCTCAAACGCTCCGGTCCATCATCCCCTTTGTATCGCTTTGGTCGCCCTAAGTTGGCGGGGTATGCCCAGACGTGGGTCCCTTGCTCACTTTGCCACTGGATTCAAGCAAGCTTGGCTGATGACGGCTGAAATGCCAGAAACCGGTCCTAGGATGCTTGTTTCCGGTCCAGGGAAGACATGGCTTGGCAGTTCGGGCTGGACTGTTCCATGAGGCACAGGGTCAGACTGATTTGCATATGGCCATGTCTGAACTGGGGTGGTGGAGTGAGCTAAAGAATGATGATGGATTAAACCCAGATCAGTTGACTGGGGTGAGTGTTTGATTGGCTCAAACGTTCCGTCCATCATCCCCTTTTGTATCGCTTTGGTCGCCTAAGTTGGCGGGGGTATGCCCAGACGTGGGTCCCTTGCTCACTTTGCCACTGGATTCAAGCAAGCCTGGCTGATGACGGCTGAAATGCCAGAAACCGGTCCTAGGATGCTTGTTTCCGGTCCAGGGAAGACATGGCTTGGCAGTTCGGGCTGGACTGTTCCCATGAGGCACAGGGTCAGACTGATTTGCATATGGCCATGTCTGAACTGGGGTGGTGGAGTGAGCTAAAGAATGATGATGGATTAAACCCAGATCAGTTGACTGGGGGTGAGTGTTTGATTGGCTCAAGCGTTCCGTCCATCATCCCCTTTGTATCGCTTTGGTCGCCCTAAGTTGGCGGGGGTATGCCCAGACGTGGGTCCCTTGCTCACTTTGCCACTGGATTCAAGCAAGCTCTGGCTGATGACGGCTGAAATGCCAGAAACCGGTCCTAGGATGCTTGTTTCCGGTCCAGGGAAGACATGGCTTGGCAGTTCGGGCTGGACTGTTCCCATGAGGCACCGGGTCAGACTGATTTGCATATGGCCATGTCTGAACTGGGGTGGTGGAGTGAGCTAAAGAATGATGATGGATTAAACCCAGATCAGTTGACTGGGGGTGAGTGTTTGATTGGCTCAAACGTTCCGTCCATCATCCCCTTTTGTATCGAAGGGTTGTAGGCGGCATGCTTTGTACATGTTGACTTCCTGACTCCTCTTTAATAAAACAGTTTTATGTCAAAAATGTTAGAACATCTTTCCATATATGCATTTTTTTAAATAATTATAAAATATAAAACATATTTTTATTAATATATTATCATCATAAATATTATATATTTTATTTAAATGTAAAAAGATTTTTTTAATATTAGCAAACTTTGATACATAATTCATTAATTACATTTAATTAATATCTCTAATTATTTAAAAAATTCCATTTTCAAAAAGAAATATTTAAATGTAAACATTAAAAAAAATAAACAAATGTATCCCCTATTAACACATTACATTAATAAATTACAATGTTCTACGTTTTATTAAATTAATTAAAAATATTAATTTGTTTTAAATATTTAAAAAATAATTAAATCCCCACCATTATTCCCTATAAACACATCCCTCTCCTAAAAACAATTTTGTTTTCATTTTTTTAAATTGTAACTTTTAATTTTTTTATTTTAAATTTTTTCAAAACACTACCCACCCTTATCCCCTATAAACCCAACACCCCGCTCCTAAAAAACTATTTTAAATTAATTTTACATATTTTATTTTTATTTTATTTTTTTAACAAATATTTAAAACACCTCCACCCTTATCCCCTGCAAACGGAACATCCCGATCCTAAAAAACAATTTAAAATTAATTTTACAATTTTTAAAAAAATATATATATTTTGTATCAAAATTTTTAAAACACTCCCCACCCTTATCCCCTATAAACCCAACATCCCGCTCCTAAAAAACAATTTTAAATTAATTTTCCAAATTTTTAATTTTTTTTATATTTTCTATCAAAATTTTTAAAACACTCCCCACCCTTATCCCCTATAAACCCAAAATCCCGCTCCTAAAAATTATATTACAATTCAAAACTTTTATAACATTAATTAACTATTATTATAACATTAACAAACATATAACAATAAAAAATATTACTATAACGATATTTTTGCATAACGATATTTTAACAAACGACATTTATGACAACAATATTTTTTACAACACACTAAAACGATATTTTGTACTTCGATATATTTAACATCGATATTGACTACTTTCGATATTAAAAACTTGATATTATTACACATCGATATTACATTTTCGATATTATGCCTACTTACCGATAGTTAGGCCTGCAGTTTCCAGGGCATTTAAAACCTTGCCAAGGTGGATCAGGTGATCCTGCCAGGTGGAGCTAAAGACAGCAATATCATCTAGATAAGCTGGACTAAAGGACTCCAATCCAGCAAGGACTTGATTCACCAACCTCTGGAAGGTGGCAGGGGCATTCTTTAAACCAAAGGGCATAATAGTAGACTGATAATGCCCATCAGGTGTGGAGAATGCTGTCTTTTCTTTTGCTCCTGGGGCCATGCCAATTTGCCAGTACCCTGCAGTTAAGTCAAAGGTACTTAGAAATTTGGCTGCACCCTATTTGTCTATCAACTCATCTGCTCTTGGGATAGGGTGAGCATCTGTCTTGGTGACAGAGTTGAGCCCTCTATAGTCCACACAGAACCTCATTTCTCTCTTTCCACCCTGTGGATGGGGTTTGGGGACTAGAACCACTGGGCTGGCCCAGGGGCTCTCAGAGGGTTCAATAACCCCTAACTCCAGCATCTTGCTGACTTCAGCTCTGATGCTTTCCCTGACTTGATCAGACTGTCGATAGATTTTGTTTTTGACAGGTGAACTGTCACCATTGTCCACATCATGGGTACACCAGTTTGTCTGACAAGGGGTCAAGGAAAAGAGCTTTGCATACTGCTGCAAGACTTGCTTGCAATCAGTCTGCTGTTGGGCAGAGAGGGTGTCTGAAAAGACAACTCCATCCACTGAC
The DNA here is from genome assembly GCA_963921515.1 of Calotriton arnoldi. NCBI lineage: Eukaryota > Metazoa > Chordata > Amphibia > Caudata > Salamandridae > Calotriton > Calotriton arnoldi. Next base: position 760,265 of record CAWUFW010002144.1, on the reverse strand, counting down.
CCATCTTTTGGGCTGCATGAGAGGAGGTCAGGGAGAGGTTCACTCTCTGTCTCCTGATCCTCATCAATCACCATCAGCATTGTGATGTCAGCCCTGTCATTAAAGAGCTTCAGGCGGTACACATGGATAACGCTTTTGGGTGTCCTGCTTGTGCCCAGGACCTCACTCTTTTTTTCTAGGATAGGGTAAGGGCCACTCCATCTGTCCTGGAGTGCCCTTGGTGCCACTGGCTCCAAAACCCACACCTTTTGCCCAGGTTAAAATTCAACCAGTGCAGCTTTTTCATCATACCAGTGCTTCTGAATCTCCTGGCTGGCCTCAAGATTTTTGGATGCCTTTTCCATCTACTCAGCCATTCTGAACCTTAGGCCAAGCACATAGTTCACAATATCTTGTTTGGGTTCTTGGAGAGGCTTCTCCCAACCCTCTTTTACAAGACAGAGGGGTCCCCTCACAGGATGGCCAAACAGAAGTTCAAAGGGGGTAAACCCTACTCCCTTCTGTGGCACCTCTCTGTAGCGAAAAGCAGGCATGGTAAGAGGACATCCCATCTCCTTTTGAGTTTTTCAGGGAGCCCCATAATCATGCCTTTCAATGTCTTGTTGAATCTCTCAACAAGGCCATTGGTTTGTGGGTGATAGGGTGTAGTAAACTTGTACTGCACTTCACACTCTTTCCACATGTGTTTTAGGTAAGCAGACATAAAGTTGGAAACTCTGTCTGAAACCACCTCCTTAGGAAACCCTACCCTGGTGAAGACACCAATGAGGGCCTTGGCTACTGCAGGAGCTGTAGTAGTCCTAAGGGGAATTGCCGCAGGGTACCTAGTTGCATGATCCACTACCACTAGAATGAATTTGTTCCCTGATGCTGTGGGAGGTTCAAGTGGACCCACTATGTCCACACCTACCCTTTCAAAGGGAACCCCCACCACAGGTAGTGGTATCAGGGGGGCCTTTGAGGGGCCACCTGCCTTGTCACTGACCTGACAGGTGACACAGGAGCTGACAAACTCCTTTACTTTTTGGTGCATCTGGGGCCAGTAAAAGTGGCTGACTAGCCTTTCCCAAGTCTTGGTTTGGCCCAGATGTCCAGATATGGGGATGTCATGAGCTAAAGTTAGGAGAAAATCCCTGTACTTCTGAGGCACTACCACTCTCCTAGTGGCTCCAGGTTTGGGGTCTCTGGCCTCAGTGTACAGTAGTCCCTCTTCCCAATAAACTCTGTGGGTACCACTGACATCTCCCTTTTCCTGTGCAGCAGCTTGCTGCCTCAGGCTTTCAAGAGTTGGACAGTCCTGCTGTCCAAGGCACAGCTCTTCCCTAGAGGGTCCCCTGGGCCTAAGAGTTCAACCTGGTAAGGGTCAAGCTCCATGGGCTCAGTTCCCTCCTGGGGTGTCCAAGTCCTCTCCTGAGGAGAGGGGTCCTGATTCTTTTGCTGTACAGAAGCTGGTTCCCCAGTCTTCTTACCTTTTCTCTTGGAAGGTTGGGCCATACTTTCAGGCTCCAACACTTCTTTTTCACCCTGTCTCTTGCTCTGTGCTCTTGTTTTTACACACAACTATTCAGGGATATCCAGCATTGCTGCATGGGTTTTCAGTTCAACATCAGCCCATGCTGAGGTTTCCAGGTCATTGCCAAGCAGACATGCAGCTGGTAGCTTTGTAGAGACCACTACCTGTTTCAGGCCAGTAACCCCACCCCCCCCCCCCAGTCTAATGTCACCATAGCCATTGCATAGTTAGTGGTAACACTGTCAGCATTGGTGACTGGGTATGTTCTCCCAATCAAGTATTGCTCAGGGGAAACCAGTGTGTCTCTCACCATAGTGACACTGGCACCTGTATCCCTCAGAGCTTCTATCCTAGTTCCATTAATCCAAGGGTATTGAAAGTACTTTTTAAGTTGGGTGGCCACACAGCTACAGTGGCAAACTCAACTTCCCTTCTGAAACTAGAACTGTTTCAGTGTGCAACCCAATTTGCTCTTGGCACACTGTTGATCCCATCTGGAGACTTGCTACACCAGGAGTAGCTGTAGTAGGACTTGGGGCCTTCTTGGTTGGGCAAGCAGCATCTCCAGTTAAGTGTCCCAACTTCTTACAGTTGTTACACCAGGCCTTTAAAGGATCAAAGTTCTTTCCCCTGTACCTATCACTGGACTGGGATGAGTTTTGGGACCCACCCCCCTGTGCAGGTTTTTGGGGCCCTTTAGAAGACTCAGGCTTTTTATCTTGGGGATCCTCACCACCTTTCCCCTGGGAGGTTTTGTGACCCCTTTCTTTTGGTCACCCCCAGTGGTTGTTTTTGTCACCCTTGTCTTGACCCAGTGGTCTGCCTTCTTTCCCAATTCTTGGGGAGAAATTAGACCTAGGTCTGTCACGATTCACTCCCTGTGCTCTCGTTCCCACCACCAGGGGGCCGAATTGTGGGGCTTTCCAGTATTCTAATATGCTTCCAGACACTCCCCTGTATGCATATCCTGACTTCCAGGCATTTGGACATCATTTAGGAATTGACATCCATTCCTAATCCATGCCGGGTTTTGTGGAAGCCAGTCTGCTCATGCTGGAAACTCCATTACCTATAATCCCCTGCTCACTACTTTGTCTCCACCCCTGCAGGCCAAGGATGGGTGGAGGAATTGAGTTCACCTGTGGCTGGCTGCTGCTAGCCTGCTCACACCTGATACGCATAAATACTGTGAGCTCTTTTAAGCCCCAGCTCCCTTCAGCCCAGGGTTGGTCATTGTAGCTGTTTTCCGGTGAGACCGAGCCTTGTTTCCTGAGCTTTTGATGTTCCTTGATTCCTGAGCTATAGCTATTCCTTGTGCCTGAATTAGCACTGCCTGCAGTGCTACCTTGTTTCCTGAGTTCCTGAGCTATAGTTATTCTTTGTTCCTGGGCTTCAGCTATTTCTTGTTCCTGATTTGCACTGCTTGCAGTGCTCTCTTGATTCCTTGTTTCCTGAGCGGTAGCTATTTCCTGTTCCTGAACCAGTACTGCCTGCAGTGCTACCTTGACTCCTGAAGCTTTAGTAATTCCCTGTACCTGAACCAGCACTGCCTGCAGTGCTACCTTGACTCCTGAAGCTTTAGTAATTCCCTGTTCCTGAACCAGCACTGCCTGCAGTGCTACCTTGACTCCTGAAGCTTTAGTAATTCCCTGTTCCTGAACCAGCACTGCCTGCAGTGCTACCTGACTCCTGAGCCTTAGCCTCAATTCTTGTTCCTGCCCCCAGCACTGCCTCCCATGCTACTTTGTTTTCTTGATTCCTGAACCTGTACTGTTCTAGTATACCCTTGTAGTCTCCCCTTCTGTATATCCTTTTCCAGCCCCTGCCTTTCTTCCCATTTCCTTGGTTCCAGTTCTAGTTTGCTGTCTTTCTATTCTGCTGTCTTGCTTCTGTTACCTTGTATGTTTGTTACCTGCTTTCTGCCAAATGTGCCCTGTGATTTCCTTCCTTTCCTGTTAAGCACTCCTCCTTGCTAGCTCCTTGTCTATTGTGCTTATGTTTCGTTCTACCCCTTTGCTGTTACTGCCTTGCGTGTTCCTGTTTGATTGCCAGGATCCATGGGCACAGCTGACTACCTAGGTGGTGTTTCTTGTTCACTGTGAGTATTGTCTTTGAGTTACAGTTATAACATCACGATAGGTATAAGCTCCACAGACCCTGCCTTTGCATACATATCCTATATGTGGGTATTTTCTAGTCAGTATCTGTAACAGCAATTGTGGGTGAGGAACTTACTGAGCTTCAGTCTTACTGTGTGGAGCACCTGAGTGCTTTACCCCACATTCCCTTTATTGTTAATGTTGTATTATATATATGTCTTGCACGTCCGTCCTGGGTGTAGTTAGTCTGAATGCTGAATTGCCTTGTGAGTGCCCTTCCTTTCTGAGTCTTAGCCATCTTGTACAGGCTTCCCCTTTGGATCCCTTTTCCTCCTCTGACTCTTTGTGTGATCCTGGGCAGCGCTGTACTACTCTTTCTGTGCACTGTACGTTTTCTACCCAGTCCCCAGTCCTTGCTCAAGTCCCTGACTGTGTTCCCGACATAGTCCCGGACAGTCCCTGACAAGGTCTACCAAATGGTGATGTAACTTTTCATTAGTGCAATTACTTAAAATATGTTCTTTCATAAACAGATTGTAAAGTCCATTGAAATCATGCACATTGTGTCCAGTTAACCAACCATCTAGTGTTTTAACTGAGTAGTCTACAAAGTCAATCCAGGATTGGTTTTGGGTCTTGTGGAGCCCCTGAATCTAATTCTATATTCCTCAGTTGTGAGTCCAAATCCCTCAATCAGAGTACTCTTCATGAGGTCATAAGACCCAGCATCTGCCCCTGTAAGGGTCAGGAGTCTGTCTGCAGTTACCAGAGAACAGTTCCCAAAGGAGTGCCCCCCAGTGTGACTTCTTCACTTTTCTCATTTCACAAGCCCTCTCAAAGGCTGTGAACCATTTTGTGATATCATCACTCTCTTCATATTTAGGGACAATCCCTTTGGGGATTTTAGGATCATAAGATTGCTCTTTATCCTTATTAAGTAAATTGCTGCCACCATTGATGGGTGCTAGGCCCATCTCTGCTCTCTCTCTTTCTAGAGCCAGCAACCTGGTCTCTAGATCCAGTCTTTTGGTCAGCCTTACTAAAAGGCTGTCCTCCTCATTGAGGCTGTCCTCAGTGGTACCTGATCCACCTGTGTGGGGTCTAGGTACTAAGAGGTTGATTCTTGGAGTCAAGGGTACTTGAACCCTTTTCTCCCTAAGAAGTGGAGGGGGTTGATCTACCAGGTCATCCCCTTCCTCATCTGACTGGTCTTCACCATTTTCAGATGGGTGGTCCTTAGAATACCCAGCCAACAGCTCCTGGAGCTTTTGTTTGGTGGGATGGGACCCCATGGTTATGTTTTTAAGTTTGCATAGGGACCTTACCGCCTTGAAAGACAAGTGAAGGTAAGGGGTGAGGTCAAGCTCCTCAACCATGTCCTCTATGTCATTATGGTTATTCTCACTAACAGCTGGGTTCTTGTTTTGAGACATTGTTAAAAAAACTTCTTAACCCCTCTAACCCTAGCTACAGTGACTTTTAGTTTTCTAAAATTCTAAAGGGACTTAACCAAGGCCCTAACAAGACTTTAAGTAATTTTGCAAAAAATGCCAATTTGAAAAATCAGAATTCTAAAGACAATTTAAGAGTTCTGTTGTGTGATCAGGTGGTAACCAAGTAGTCCAACACATGCAAAGTTGTATATCCCACCGCTGATCCACCAATGTAGGAAGCTGGTTCTGCATATACTATACCAAAGTGAGGTATAGTGTGCACAGAGTCCAGTGGAACTCCTCAAAGGTAGGCACAAGTAAAGTTAGATAGCACCTCACTCTCTATTTGTGGTAGTGTGGTCGAGCAGTAAGGCAGTATCAGAGGACAATGTTAAGCATTTGTTGTACACACTCAGTCAGCAAATGAATTCACACACTCAAAGACTGAACTTCAGACCAATTGTTTTTGTATGAAAATATTCTTTTAGTTATTTTATTTTCTAGAACCAAGCAAGCCTGGCACAGGTAAGCAATAAATACTTTACAGTAGTAATGCAGTTGAAATACAGTTTGAATGAAATTGTATAAGCACTTTGTTTTGACTTACAGTATGGTTTCAGAGAAATGCAATACTTTGTAAATACAGTACATAGACTTGAATGGGCTTTTCAGTAAAATTACAGGTAAATTACTTTTGAGATTACTTGTCTTACTCAGAGTAGTATACCTGGATACTACTCTGGGACATTTCCTGCAAACAGGTAAGTAAAATCGTTTTTGTTAGTTAGTGCAACTTTTAAGAATTTCTTAAGGTTTTCAAACCCCACCCTTGGATACTTTTCCAAGAAAAACAGTCAATGTTATCCTATGGAGGAAAATAGTGTTATCGGTTTTGAGGTAAGTATTTGGTAGTGGGAGTTGAAGTTTTGGGGGTAGACTCAGAGGTCCCCCAGGGTCAAGGATGCACTCTAGTTACACCCTCAGCGGCACTAGGGCGGCCGGGTGCGGAGTGCTGAGGCCCAATGTTATCCAATGGGGGTTAGTGGGCCTCTGGTTGGTGGCGGCTGGCAAGCAGGCCACTTGGGTATGGGAGCAAAGCTCCTGGACTTTAGCTCAGGGCAAATGGGGAAACAAAGTAGCACCAAAGGTGCACCCTCAGCGGCACTAGGGCGGCCAGGTGCAGGGTGCTGTTTCAACGTCGGGCGCCCTGTTGTTTTCAATGGGGAAACTCCGGTATGCAACGGCACTGCAGGCTTGGAGACGAAGGCCTTCTGGGTGCGACCACCACTTCGAGAGGTACATTGGGAAGTTAGGGGTTGGTTAGGCACCGTCGGTTTGGGCACCCAAGGCCGTGGGGTGTCGGGTGCAGGGGTGCCTTTTGGGGTCGGATCTTCTTACCAGCTTCTGGTCGCGGTTGTGGGGACCTTCTGGATTTAGGCTGCAGGCGTCGGCTGGAGGTTTGAGGCATGTCAGGAGTCACCGGATCTCGGGTCAGGATCACTGGGGGGACCTCCTCGTGGTGTTTGCTCGCTCGGGCCGTGGACGGCAGGTGCAGAGTGGGGCGGATCCGCGGTGTCCGGCCGGAGCCAGAGGTTGCAGAGGAACAAATCTGGTGTTCACGGGAGACAAAGTCTTTGTGGTTGAAGGCAGGCAGGTCCTCCGGGGTTTTCGAGGATGCTGGCTGCAGGGCACACCGGGATTTCGCAGGAACAGGTTCGAGGGGAAGACTGGCCGGTAGGGTTGGGGCCAAGTCAGTAGGCGTCTTCCTCTTGTTAGCTGCTGCAGGGCTGTTCGGTCCTTCTTCTTCTTCTTCTTGTAGTTTCTTCTTGTCTGAGGAAGCGAGGTTCAAGGGTGCCCCTAAATACTAGATTTAGGGGCGTTACAGGTAGGTACAAGGCAGGGACCAATGGCCCCCTTCCCTGGGGTGGGTACACCCCCTATTATGCCACCCTCTAGTGGGAGGGGGGCATGAGCATGTCCCTGGTTGGCTGAGTCCCCCCATCTGCAAGATGGCGGGGACTGGGAGTTGTACTTCACCTCGCCTCCACCACCTGAGGGGTGGAGTTGGCAGAGGTGGGCACACCTCTCTTCCTCACTTGTTTTTCCCGCCGGTTCTCCTCCCAAAGTGGGGATCAAAACCAGTGGGGACCAGTTGCTGAAAGCAGCAAGTGGCATGGGGAAGCCTCACAAAGGCGGCAAGCCTTTGAAGCTTCCCCTTTGTGAACCCTGCCCATCCTGGGGAGGAGGCTTGGCACTGTCCCAGGATGTACAGTGTTTCAGGCCCCAGAGAGCAGCAGGCTCTCGACCCAGGGGTCCAGAAACATGTCTGGTGGTGGCAGCTGAAAGCAGCCACTCAGCCTGGACACTAGAGGTGGGTTAGTTTTCAGGGAGCATCACTAAGATGCCCTCTGTGTGCATTTTTCATTAAATCCCACACTGGCATCAGTGGGTTTAATGTGCTGAGAAGTTTGATACCAAACTTCTCAGTTTTCAGTGTAGCTATTATGTGCTGTGGAGTTCAGAATGACAAACTCCCAGCACCATATACTCTTATTGGCAGCACTGCACTTACAATGTCTAAGAATGGACTTAGACACTGTAGGGGTACAGGGGTCATGCACCTGTACCCTCACCACTGTTATAGGGCACCCAGCTAGAGGGGTGACTGATCTATGCCAGGGCAGTGGGTTGTAGGCATAGCACACAGAGATGTGTGCCATGTCGACTCTTCACTTTGTTCTGCACCAAAACACGCAGCCTGCAAAGTCAGTGTGTGTGTGTGTGTGTGTAAGGGTACAGGACCTCTAAGGGTGGCACAATAAGTGCTGCAGCCCTAAGAGTCCTTCTCTGGTCACAGTGCCCTGGGTACTTGTGGTACCATTTACCAGGGGCTGACCTGTGGCCAGAGATGCCAATTGGGTTTAGGCTTCAATGCAGTTCTTAGGGAAAGAACATAGGCCCTGGGTACCTGATTAGCAGGAGCCCAGGGCACACTCAGTCAAAGCACATCAGCAATTCATCAAAAAGTGGGGGCAACCATGCAGAAAGAGGGCACTTTCTCACAGCAATTCATCGCCATTGGTGCCAAACTTAATGGGGACAGGAGAAACAAGAGGGTACAACTGGAGGACAGCGTTGGGGATTTGGAAAGGGTTCACCAAAGCACGGGCTCTATTCAGTCAAGACGACAGCTCACTATAGCACACAAACAGTTGAAGGCCTAGGACATGGACAGGGCAGAATACTCGCTCCTGCGCACTAGACAAAAGTATTATGAAGGGGGAAATAAGGCGGGTAAAATAATGGCTTATAAGCTACGAGCGCAAAAGATCCAATGCAGAGTACAGGAACAGGTAGAGCCGGGAGGGAAGGAACTGATGTCGGATGAACAGATACGTGGCACTCTACTCCCCAGAAGCACTTGATGATACGGCAGCGGCAGACTATGCTGCACAATCCCTGGTCACCCCACTCCCCGCAGTGGAGGCTACTAAGCTAGAAGCTGACATAAGCCCAGAGGGAGTGATCTGAGCCATCCAGAGGCTCCCCTTGGGTGTAGGGCACCTGGTGAGGATAGCTTCACGTCCGACTTTTATAAAACATTTGCACTTACCCCTACCGCCTTAATAGCTCGCCTCTAAAATTCGTTTAGCACCACCGGGGGCCTTGTCCCATCCATGTAAACTGCAGTAATTGTGGTTTTGCCAAAGCCAGGGAAGGACCCGAAGAGCTTTGCGTCGTACCGACCTATTTCCTTGTTGAACGTAGATCTGAAAATCTTTACTAGCATCCTAGCGGCCTGCCTAGCCCCTTACATGCAGGGCTTCGTCGATCCAGACCAATCCGGGTTCATCTCCGAGAGAGGTTGTAGCGATGGCACGCGTCGGCTGTGTCACCTCGTTGAGAAGTCACAACTTTCCCAAATACCGGCCCTACTCTAGTCAATAGATGCAGAGAAAGCCTTTGACAGGGTACATTGGCCCTACCTGCAGGCAGTACTAGCTAAATTCGATCTGGGACAGAGATTCAGGCAGTGGATACAATGCAATTATATCTCCCCAGTAGCGAAGGTCCGGGTGAACTGTACATCATCCAACACCTTTCAGGTCTCGCGTGGAACACAACAGGGTTGCCCCCTATCGCCCCTGCTATTTGCGCTCTACATGGAGCCAATCGCAGAGCGAATTTGGCAACAGGCCGACATCCACGGCATTCGTATGGGGGACAGGGAACACAAAATCTCATTGTATGCTGTCGATGTAGTACTGATCCTGACTCAGCCGTTTCTTTAATTACCTCCCCTGCTGCATGCCTTGGCGGACCTCGGGGCAGTGTCCGGCTTTAAAATTAATCTCCAGAAGACACAATCTCTAAGCCTGACCATCCTTATGGAGGACAGGTCTCGTCTGACAACCATGTTCCCCTTCGCATGGGCGACCGAGGGGGTGCCTTACCTGGGACTACAAATTTTTCACACGCCTGAATGCACGTCTCCGGAAAACTATACCACCTTGCTCGCTATGGCAAAATCGGAACTTGCGGCCTGGAAGAAACACACACTGTCCTGGTGGGGTAGATTGGCAGCAGTAAAGATGACCCTGCTCCCTCTGATCTTGTATATTATGCAGACATTACCACTACAGCCCCCCCTTCGATCCTTACCAAGTTGCAACGCCTCATTGGAGACTTTGTGTGGTTAGGCAAACGACCCCGTATGGCCAGGCAACTGACATATCTCAAACTGAAAGATGGGGGGCTGGGAGTCCCCCACCTGGAAAGATATTACCAGGCAGCCCAACTGCGATACATGGTAGAATGGTACCGCACGGAGTCTGAAAAGCACTGGTGCTTTATCAACTGCACAGTGGCAGGGATCCATACCTGGAAAATTCCCTGGCTGCCGAAGAAATATCGACCGGCGGGAGTGTATATATCCCCAGTAACAAGGGCTACGTGGGAGTGTGGGACAGGGTACAGGTGGCGCGTTGCCTCTCCACGCCGACTTCGCCATTGACTCCATTCATTGGTCACCCCGAGTTCCCCACCGGTGCTGACGGGAGAGGGATTCATTAAATGGCAAGAAGCCAACTCTAAGCGGGTGGGGGACCTCTTTGACGACTCTGGAGTGATGGACTTCGCCCAGCTCCGCACAGGATATGGCATACCTCAGGAAGCTTACTGGCAATACCTCGCTCTCCGACACTGGGTCACACAACCCCAGATACATCCACATGCTAGTGGGTCTCTGACAGATTTTGAGAAATGGTTTATCACTCGCTCTTCAGATAAACACCTACTCTCAGACATTTACTCGTTCCTCACCGCACCACTTCACCACATAATAACTCCAGCGCAACATAGATGGAAATCTGAGTGTGAGCGCGAGTTCTCCCCCAAGGAATGGCAGTATTTTGTCCATAGAGCAACGGCCTCCTCATGCAGCACTGCAGTAAAAGAGATGTTCCTCAAAATTGCTCATTATTGGTACTACACCCCTGCGCGAGTGGTTCGATGGAAGGTCGGAGGTGACCCGCAGTGCTGGCGAGGTTGCAGACTGGAGGGCACCCTGACCCACTTACCTTGGGACTGCCCTAAAATTCAGTCGTTCTGGACAGCGGTCCTGTACGAGATTAACACCATCTATGAGACAGACTTACCCAGATTCCCAAGCTACATACTACTGGGGCTACCTAACGCTTTGACCTATCCTCTTAGATCTTGTCGTGAGAAAGCTATTGCCTTGGCGCTATGCGCCTCTAAACAGCTTCTTTTATCCCGCTGGGGCACTGACACAGCCCAGACCCGATTGGATTGGCTATATAAAGTATGGGACCTTGTAGGTATGGAGAAACTCACCGCCAGTGTTACACACACTCTTCGAAACTTTGATAAAACTTGGGGCTCCACAATAAAAAAAATTGCGACTGAATTTGTTGAATTAACATGTCTGAATACTTAAGGGTGCTTCACCTCACTAGGGCGTTACAAACGGCCGAGTAATTTGCTTGGGTATGCTACATGGTCACTGGGCTAACACACCCACATTCGGACTCTCATTCTTGGCTGTCAAATGCTTTCCTTCCAATCTTCCCCTATACCTTTTCCTCCTCTTTCCTTGTTTTGGGTATCAGCTTTGAAATGGTTGCTGTTCTCCACTGGCCTTTGGATGTAGGTGACAGCTGTTGTTATTAAGACTTAAAACACAATAAAAAGATTTGAACCATAAAAATCTTGGTTAGATTATCCTCTTAATTGGAGAGATTCTCCCTATCAGAGAGAGCAGAAGATGGATCTTGCGCTCTATGGATGTTGTTTTTTTAAGCACCATGCCAAAGTTGCTCCTAATGAGATCATCATAATCACAGGTGAACCACCCACCTATGTAACGCATGCCCTCCGGACGTCAGTGAAAGAGATAATCCAGAACCTGGGGCATAGTAAACTCGCTTGGTGGAAAAATTTCAGATTTGGTCCAGTTGATCTGAAGCCCTGAATGTCCCCCAAACCAGATCACATCTGGAATAATGGGAGACAGGTTGCCCTCTGGACGCTGGACATAAAGTATACAGCGATATTATCAGTGAACTATTTCCGAGGCACAATCCATGGTGCACATGCAGTTCCCTCACATAGTGGAGAAAGGGGGCAGCCTGACGCCTACCCATGCCGATTTTAAATACCTGGGAATTGAGATTTGTTCACCTGGACTCTAACTGTTGGGCTAATATATAACCGTTTAATTAAGAAAAGGAAGTAGCTTCCCAGCCCCATTCTGCAAAGTGCTTACATCATAAATGGCCACTCAAGCGCGTCAAATGCTTTCCCTTCGTCAAGGAGGACCGCGACCGATGGGAGTTGTGGTTCTACTCTATGAAGGACAGTCATTAATGTTCTAAGATTGAATGCAGTGGATCGCTGTGGTATAAAACCGGATTGATCTGGCAGTACTAGAGATTGCATTGGAGACTGCAAACGATTCACCAAGATTTTGGCAAATACTTTTATATCTTTGTTAAGTAAAGACCAAGGTCTATAGGAGGAACATTCAGGAGGTTCCCTGTGCGGTTTCAATATTACCGTAATAACTGCCTCCATGGTGGTGGTGGTGGGGGGAGTCACTCGTGCACAATCGCCTCGCTATGCATGTCCAAGAGTCTCGGAGTAAGGATATCTATATATGTTTTGTAGAATCCAGCTGGTAGGCCATCTCTCCCCAGAGCCTTGCCCTGAGGTAGGCTCATATTGGCTAGTTTAATGTCATCTAAAGTTATAGGGAGGTTTAGGATCTTGCGCACCCCACCATCCAGTCAATCCTGTGCCAAGTATTCTGATAATCTTGAACCTGTCTATGGACCTTAGGTGTGTAAAAGCATTTATATTATTTCCTACATTTTTCCACAATAGAGGTTGGGTTGGTTGTGATACCCTCGCCTTCCCAGTTAAGATTTGTGAGCTTTCACTTCTAGCGATCCAGGCAAGGGTTTTGCCTGGCCTGTCTCTCTCCCCAAATGTTCGCACTCTTGCCCCCCGTCCCAGATACAGGACCTCTCGCTCTGCCTCTTCTCTGTATTCCAATAATAAAGTCTCTTGAAGGCGGGACAGAAGGGTCACATTCTTAGTGGCAGCATAGCTAATTTCTAGTTGCAGTAGCTCTCTTTCCAGACAAGAAAGATGGATGCTGATTGATTTAAGCACCCTAGAGCCTTTTGGGAAATACCTTCAGTGTATACATTAAAGGCCTCCCATAATGTTAAGCAATGATCCGCAGTGTGCTCATTCTGTCTGTAGTATTCCAGGATGGCCTCCCAGACCTCATCCCAGAACATTGCTTCATACAATTTGGTGACCCCTTGTCTACAGATACGAAAAGATGATGGAGGAGCAGGACTGTGTAATATCAACTGAACTAGGAAATGATCTGATAGTGTGTGCAGTAGTATTTCTACCTTCTGCACCTGCTGCATCAATGTACACGAGACTAGCCAAATGTCCAGCCGAGAATACGTCATTGTAAGAAAGTGCCCTCTCTTTGCATGGTTGCCCCCACTTTTTGCCAAACTGCTGATGTACTTTGACTGAGTGTGCCCTGGGTTCCTGCCAAACAGGTACCCAGGGCCTATGTTCTTTCCCTAAACTGCATTAAAAACAAAACCCAATTGACACTCTTTGGCCACAGGCCAGTCCCTTGTAAATGGTACCATAGGTACCAAGGGCACTGTGGCCAGGGAAGGCCTCTAAGGGCTGCAGTACTTATTGTGCCACCCTTAGAGGCCCTGTACCTTTACACACACACTGCCATTGCAGGCTGCGTGTTTTGGTGCAGAACAAAGTGAAGAGTCGACATGGCACACATTCCTGTGTGCCCATGCCTACAACCCACTGCCCTGTCATAGGTCAGCCACCCCTCTAGCTGGGTGCACTATACCAGTGGTGAGGGTACAGTGTCTAAGCCAATCTTAGACACTGTTAGTGCAGGAATGCCATTAAGAGTATATGGTGCTGGGAGGTTGCCATTACGAACTCCACAGCACCATAATGGCATTACTAAAAACTGGGAAGTTTGGTATCAAACTTCTCAGCACATTAAACTCACACTGATGCCAGTGTGGGATTTAATGAAAAATGCACTCAGAGGGCATCTTAGAGATGCCCCCTTAAAAATGACCTAACTGAGGCTGAGTGGCTGCTCGCCAGCTGCCACCACCAGACATGTTTCTGGACCCCTGGGTCAAGAGCCTACTGCTCTCAGGGGTCTGAAACAATGCACATCCTGGGACGAGGTGCCAAGCCTCCTCCCCCTTGATGGCCATGGTCCACGAAGGGGAAGCTTCAAAAGCTTACTGCCTTTGTGAGCTACCCCAGGCCTTTTTTGCTTCCAGCAACTGGCCTCCACTGGTTCGGACACGGGACGCGGGAGAATCGGCGGGAAAACCAAGTGAGGAAGGGAGGTGTGCCCACCTTTGCCAACCCCACCCCTCAGGTGGGGGAGGCAAGGTGAAGCACAACTCAGTCCCCGCCATCTTGCAGATGGGGGGACCCAGCCAACCAGAGTGAGGCATATGCCCACCTCTGGAGGGTGGCTTAATAGGGAGTGTACCCACCCCAAGAAAGGGACCCATTGGTCCCAATCTTTACTTACCTATAATGCCCCTAAATTTAGTGTTTAGGGGTGTCATGTAGTTCCTATATATAACCTATACAGAATCTGCGTGTTCGGATAACATGAACTGTGGGTTTGGTGGCAGACTGACTCTGAGCACCCCCACCGAAAATGTTAGCCTGTTTGCATTAGCTAGCTCACAGTGCCACTAGTGCCTCCTCTTATCGGGGAGAGAATAGTTTCTGGCAACCTTAGAACATGACAACCCTGATCTCTCAGGATTGTGGAAACAATGTTCTACCTTTCGCTCAGTCACTTGTGCTTACTTATTCGGTCTCAGAGAATTACACAGAAGAAGCAGTCGGGCGTTTTACAATAAGTATTTATTGCACAGTTGTTCTTCTAGTGTAAAATAGATGTGCTGCAATAATTGTTAGACAGTAGCATATATATATAATCAGCAGTATGGTGAATATAAATGGACAGTACAGTTCTACCATTTTGCAATAATCATAAATGCATACATGGATTTAAAATGCATGATAAAAGAAAGCGCGTACTCCTACGATGCCTATCTAGATGTACCTAAGTGTACCTAGCATGTGAGTAGGTGTGAAAACAAGAATCCCTCTAGGATTTGGTCGAACCCCATTACCTGGAGAGAGAGAGAGTGTGGGACCCCGTCCTGGTCTCGCGTTGGACATCCCGCAAGGGATGTGTTAGACCACTGTCAGCTGGAGCGCCTGCATGCAGGAGCCTCAGCGTCTCTGGTCAGTGTGTCGGCCTGGAAGTCTCGGTTCTCTCTAAGTAACACTAGCAAGAGGTTCTGTATTTATACAGAAAGTATCTAGGGTTCCTTTGTCCCTTGTTGCTTGTATTAGCCATTGTTGGATTTGAGGATGACGTATTGTATGAACCATGTACGTAGATATGGGGAGGAAGGTGGTGTAGCCCCAGCCTGGTTTCTAAGAACCCTTATGAATATTCATTCATACCGTGTGAGTCTATTGATGAAGTTATAGGACACTATTGTTCACGGAGAAACCCTCCTTCTGTGCCCAGGACTAGAACTAGGTAAAGGTTCAATCCTAAAAGGTCCGTTACTGTGTAGTATAGGGGGGAAATGTAGGTGAAGGGGTCGAGACCTGGTGTCCCTGTTGACCGCTGGACTCTCTGAGGGAACGAAATCACAGGCCCAAACAGCCATCCACCGTCCTGTATCCATTCGAAAACAGAGTGAGACTGATCCCTAACCGACAGGCCTAGTTGGTCCTTTCTATCTCACTCAAGCTCTAAGGACTGAGGCGTGTTCTTGTCTTCTGGCTGCACTGGGAACGCCTGGAGGCACTGGGCCCAGGGGAGGCGAACTTCTGACTGCTGCTATGGGGAAAGACCGAGGGCATAAACTTCCCCCAACGCAGACCAAGATGGACCAGTACACGACCACAGAGACCGGGGCGACGAGTGGGCCCACAGAGAAGAGTGCCCCCATTGTAGTCGACCTCAACACCATTCTTCAAGCAATTAGTGGCTCGCAAACCTCAGTCGAGAATAAAATCGGCGAAGTCCGAGTGGACATGGCTCTCCTCCGGCAGGACCTCCGCAACGCGACGGCCCGGATCACAGAAACCGAATCCCGTATCTCCACAGTTGAGTACGATGTCCACCAGTTAAAAGAACAAGTTGCGCGTCTACACACCCACACCAAAGAACTGCATAAGCGAGAAGAGGATGCCGAAAACAGATCGAGGCGCAATAATCTCCCCCTAGTGGGATTTCCGGGGGGCTCAGAACAAGGGCGGATGAGCAACTTCATCGAGCACTGGATAAACTTGTGGATGTCCAAAGATTCCCTCTCTCTGTGGTTTGCGATCGAGCGAGCCCACCGCTCTCTGGCTCCAAGACCTCCACCGGGAGCACCGCACAGGCCTATTACTGCTCGGATTCTTAATTTTAAGGACAGAGACTCCATCCTCACCGAAGCACGCAAGCAAATATCCCTAACGTATCAAGGTCAATCAATAATGATCTTCCCAGACTACACACGGGAGGTCCAGCTTCAAAGACGATCGTTTGTCGAGGTTAAACAAAAACTCCGTGTGTTAAACCTCCAATATAGGCTACTTTTTCCAGCTCGCCTTCGAGTGGTGTTCCAGAATAAAACCCTCTTCTTCGAGTCCCCCGAGGCGGCTTGGACATGGCTAACAAAGGAGCGCCCTCTAAGAATGAACGCCCCGGCCCAATCCCCCAGGGCCCGAACCGGTGATGCCCGAGCAGGTTCGCCTAAGCCAAGCAGAAGACGCACACGCAGGGGACGAGGAACACGCCGGGCCAGACCGGATTCGCCCTTGTGCCCCGGACTGCATCCAAAAGTTCGAGAGCCCCTGAACAGCTCCCACGCTCCACGAAGATCTGGTTCAACAGGCCATTCGGGTCCTGGGAACGTCTCGCCTAGAACCTCTCCAATAGACTTAGCGGACTCGGACCTCTCTCGGAGTCCAGCACTTCTGGAATGCTAACCCTGATCAGCGGCGGTCTGCCTGTGGCATAGGATGTGGCTTAATCCGAATAGCTGTGTCTCACCGCAACTCCAGTTCTTCCTTATTGCATTGATAAAATATCCTTATGTGAGAAGGGGTCTTCCACGAATCTCCATACCCAAGCGTTTTAGTTTGGTATTTCCGCACTGTTTGTTGGGGACGACAGATGCTTCAGTTCTTGAAGTATAGGGGGGGTGTAGGGAATCGAGGGGGGACCGTTGCGCCAGTTTTTCGTTACTGTACCTTGTTCACTACACCAGCACTCTTCCTCAGCAAAGTGACACTCTCACACAAAACCCACGCAGCAGAGACGCACCTGTAACCCCGCAGCTTGCACACAGAGCAATACACTCTTGCGTTTCTAAGGGATGAGATCAGGCAGATCTCCATGGAGTCTGCTAGGCTATTGTGGAGATCCTCTGTAGCCAGGGTGTATGGGATTGGGGGACAAAAACGGGAAGATTCTACGTCGACTGGCCACAACCCCCATGGCTAATCGCATAATCCTAGAGATTAAAGACTTAGACGGTACTGTCCATTGCTCACCCGCGGCGATGGCTCAGTTTCGCTGTCTTCTACTCCAAACTTTACTCCAAGCAGCACCCTAGACTCTCCCTCCCAGAGCTAATCCATCAAGAACGCATCTACCTCCCTCGCCTCAGTGAAACTGAAATGGCTGACCTTGATCTTCCCATTACGCAGGAAGAATTCAACGACGCCATATCGCATACCGCATCAGACAAAACCCCAGGCCCTGATGGGCTCCCACAGGTGTACTATGCGGCCTTTAGGGAAACACTTGTTCCACATCTTTTGGATGTGTACGCAGAAGCTGTCGAAAATTGTTTATTCCTACCAGAAACAGACACTGCCACCATCGTGGTGATCCCTAAAACACAACCTCCCTCAGTGCACTGCTCAGAATATCGCCCTATCTCTTTCATTAATACGGAAGTTAAAATATTTGCATCGATCTTAGCTAACCGACTGAGGCCCTATCTTGCTAAACTGGTCCACCCTGACCAATGTGGGTTTATGCCATCCAGGAGCACCAGGCATTGCCTCAGGCGCCTCCATCTAGCCTTAGCGAATCGCCAATCACTGATCCCTTACTTAGCACTTCTCCTCATTGATATTAGAAGGCTTTTGACTCCCTGGACTGGCGATACCTGGAGGATGTACTGGTGGAGATGGGTCTGGGTCAGCACTTCCGCAATTTGGTTAAGGTGTTATACACCAGACTGCAGGCATGTGTGCTTGTCAACGGGGCACTGTCAATGCTGTTTCCTATTAGGAGGGGGACAAGGCAAGGCTGTCCTCTCTCACCGCTCCTATTCACCTTAGCGATGGAGCCTCTGGCATGCCTTATACGGTCCGACGACCGAATTAGTGGTTGGAAATGGCCAGGCTCTGATGAGGACAGAATCACTCTATACGCGGATTACGTCTTGCTCTTTCTAGCCGAGCCGGCCCAATCCGGACCCCACTGTCTTCAGGCGTTGCACTCTTTTGGGCAAGCCTCCGGCCTGCACTTAAACCCCACCAAATCTGTCCTAGTTCCTCTCCATGTCTCGAGCGACTGCTTTGATTGGCAATCCACAATACCTATTAGAAGGCAATCCTTTAAATACCTTGGAATCTGGGTGGCCCTGCTCCTTGACCTTGCGTGGTTGCTTAATGTGGCCCCACTGACGAGGAGAGCCTGAGCTGATCTCCACAGATGGCAGACGCTACCGCTAAACCCTCTGGGAAGAGTCGCCCTCTTCAAAATGATGATACTTCCCAGATTCCTATACATAATTCAAAATACTCCATTTAATTTCCCACGGACCTGGTTTAAGGAACTGGACAGCTTGACCACTAAATTCCTTTGGGGCGGTCAGAGACCTCATATGGCCCTGTCCCAATGCCAGATCCCCTCCTTTGACGGAGGAATGGGCATGACTAATCTATACCTGTATTATCTGGCTACCCGCTTACTTACGATACACGACTGGTTCAATGGAGGCTGGTCTGACCCGGCATACAGAGTAGAACTAAGTAACTTGGGCCTACCCAGGATCCAGCCGATGATGTACAGGGGGCCTATCTCCAGATCTTTGCCAACGGTGACACAGGGGGTTCTCCTGGCCTGGCGCGCCTCCTTGCGCCATACCCAGCGGTCGAACAAGCTGCCCCAATACACGCCGCTCTGGCAGGACGCCTGGCTCCGGGAGGTCAGCAACTTAAAGGGATTCAGAGCCTGGGACCTTATTGGCATTTCGCAGCTCGGAGACATATGGGGAGGCGACCACATGCGCACTTTTCAAGACCTGCAAACCCAATATTCCTTACATTCCTCTCAGTTCTTTAGGTATTCTGCAACTACGCCACGCCCTCCACAGCCACATACCAAAAGGCACTTCACTGCCAGAATACAGCCCACCAGAGGCGCAAACCATGACAGGTGACCTGGGGAAGGGAGGGATCTCCTGTATCTACCGATCGTTGACAAATAACACTCCAAACACGTTGGATCGACTTAGGGACCAGTGGGAGGGATGGATCGGGCCTCTGGAGGAGGAAGACTGGAGAGACACGCTGATGGCACCCAAAACTGTCACCATTTCAGCTAGACTCCATCTGGTCCAACTGTACTATCTACACACCACATACCTAACACTGAAACGCCTTTATAGCGCAGGTCTGAGACAAACTGCATCATGTGCACGTTGCAACAAGATCAAGCAGATTTCTTTCACATGGTATGGATCTGCCCCGTCATTGTGCGATACTGGGACTCCATAGAGAAGGAGCTCACAGAGGTTCTGGGCTGGGAGGTCCCACATAATCCGTTAAATGTGCTCCTGGGAATCACGGTTGGGTTGGATGGGTCCAGATTCGACAAACTATTTCTGAACACAGCCATGATGGTGGCCAAAAGAGACATCGCCGCCAACTGGATAAACCCTGCCCCACCTACTATGACGAAATGGCGCAGAGGGGTAGATTGGTGCGCAGCACAAGAGAGACCTATGTACGAGGCCAGGGGGTGCCCGGCGAAGTACCACAAAGTTTGGGGCAAATGGTTGGGGTTATTAGAATGACAGTACCCCACTCTAGGGACTGTGAGCTATGTGTGAGGGTTTCTCATTTTGTTTTCCTCCCTGACACTGCATCTCAGGTGTCTTTTCTGTCTGGGTAACATGATGACGTTCTACAATTGTTGTAACATGCTGCATCTGATTACTGCTGGTTTTCTCTGTTTTAAAAAACCAATAAAATTGATTATTTAAAAAAAATGCATTTCCTGACTAACGTCCCACTCCTTAAAAACGGCCAGAAGGCAGACAATTCACACATTAATCACGAAATGTTGTCAGTGTTTGAGGGAGATGCATAAAAAAGAACATGCATTGTGAATATGAGAGGTAAAGAATAATTCCTGAGGGGAGAAAACGCCTTGTCAATAAATATCTCCACAAAATAAATTAGAAGAGGCGGAACGATCAGGAGAGGACAAGTGACAAAAAATACTTTTAAAACTGAATTTTGGAAGATAAAAAATATCAAAAGAAGGCACATCTGTTGTTTTAGAGCTCTTTTTTTTGCTGCAGAATGGCAAAATTAACTTACCGGCTGACCGCTCTACTCTGGGCAACTAGGGGAAATTTACCGTCTTAAAATGATGGTGTAAACATTTACTGTAAAGAGGCTGCTGCCTTTCTGACCCAATTTAGTACTTTTGTTTTCTTTATAAGTGAAAAAATAAAAGACACTTTGTAGCCCCGTTGATTAGTTAAGCTTAATTCTAATTTAAATATTTACAAGTACACACTGTTGTCTTTAGCTTGGCATCTCATTCATTTTTTAATTCTTTTTTGGAAACTCGTCTCTTTTAAACAGTTAGCCAGTGTCCCGCATATAGGGGCAGATATTCAGTGTAATACATTTTAATGAAGTTGCCCTGATGTGCAAAGTTTGTATGTGTATCTATCTGGACAACGGTTTTGGATTTGTTCTGTTAGTCCTGGGCTGTGGTGTCCTCGCCATGCACTAATAGGCTAAGGCCTTTGAGCCTGTTCATGTGATGCAATATGTAAGAAGGCGGAAACTTTAGGCACGTTCACACAATTTAGAGAGTTTATTGTCAAGGAACATTGTGGCTCTGTGCTACAGAGTGTTCAGACAAATACTTTGCAGGTTAGGGGAGTGAGAGGATCTTGTGGAAGGAAAGAGGTCTTGGTAGAAGTGAATGTTTTATGGCAGTAATCAATAATGCAAAAAGGGAGTGGGAAGAATCAATATGGTCCGATCTGCACGATGCACTGGTTAACAGGGATAGTAGGGATTTTTGGAAAAGTGTAGCTATCATGTCTAGGGGTAAGAAATCTGTACTTGACTTCTGTATTCAACCTGAGGTATGGGTTGCCCACTTTAGCCACCTATACACAGATAATATCAGGTTGCCCAATGGAAGAGATATTGTAGTTGTGAGTGGGACTCTCTCTGAGCCAAATGACTTGCAATTCTCACTTAGTGAGACTGAAGTAGCTAGTAGCTCCTGTGTTTCTGGTCGTGCCCCGGGACCCGATAGGATACCCAATGATTTATACAAAGAAGATCAAAAAATATGGGGACCATATATCAATTTACTCTCAAACAGCATTCTATCAGGTATGGAAGTACCCCCCTCATGGAAGTTGGCTGAGATTGTGACTATTTTCAAGAAGGGGGACCGTACTCTTCCGGTGAACTATAGGCCTATCAGCCTTATTGATTCACTTACAAAAAAAAAATTGTAAACGGGTCCTTGCCCATATCCAGGAGTGGATTAGATTAAATCTTCCGCTTTATGTGTATTTTTTCGAGGGAGGTCACCATTCGCAAAGGCAAATTATATGTTGCCTTTGTGGACTTACGTGCCGCTTTCGATATGGTACCCAGAGCTAAATTGTGGGAGGTCTTAGCAAAGATGGGAATGCCAGCCCCTCTCCTTAACATTTTAATAAGACTCCATGTTAATACTCTGGCACAAGTAAGGTGGGGTGAAAATGGGGCCTTAACTGAAGTGATCAATATTGACAAAGGAGTCAGGCAGGGGTGTGTATTGGCACCCACCTTGTTCACCCTGTTCATCAACGATGTCATTAGTTTTTTGAGCAGGGATGGCTGCGATGCTCCGAGAATAGGTGGTAAATGGGCCTCTGCTCTTTTATTTGCGGATGACACTCTGCTTATATCTAAGTCACCTCAAGGGCTCCAGCAGCTGCTAGATGATTTTCAGAATTTTTGTTTGGGTAGGGGGCTGGAACTAAATAGTTCCAAAACAAAATGTATGGTGTTCTCAACTAATTTAAAGACCAAATCTAAGAAACAACTGTATGTGGGCGGGAAATTACTAGAATTAGTAACGGATTTTGATTATCTGGGTATCAAACTCTCTCAGATTATGAGCTGGGCCCCACAATTGGTCAAAGCACAGCTAACTTTGGTCCAACAAACGACAAGCATATTGAAAATCCACAGGAGAACCAGATCCAGAAAGCTGACTCCAGCGCTATAAATTTATAATACCAAAGCCCTAGGTGCGACCCTATATGGTGCAGAGCTCTGGGGCTGTTCTAACTGTAGTAATCTCCCAGTCACTGAACAGAAATTCCTAAAATCACTAGTGAATCTCCCGGTGTCTACTCCATTGATTCCTCTCTATTTAGATCTCGGGCAGAAGAGGATTTTACATAAAATTGGCATGCGGATACTATTGTTTTGGCACTGGTTATGGACCACTACAGCACTCTCCTCCTACAGGGTGGGCCTTCATGAACTAATGAGAGCATCTTGTGTGTACAAGATCCCCTGGATGCTCTCAGTTAAGAATCTGCTAGCTAAGCTAAGACTGGATACTTACTGGAGGGATCCGGAAACCCTTAGCTTGATTAGTAAATCTAGTCTTAAAGTTGCATATTGGGGTTTTATCGAAACTGACCTGAAATCGAATTGTAAGGGATCACTTTCGAATGATTTTATGAATTTTAAACAGTCTTTGTTATTTGAGCCCACATTGGATGAAATTGAACCGCTGCTTGCGAGGAAACTTTACCTACAGTTTAGGTATGGCTGTCTTCCTCTAAATCATTTTAGGAGACACTGGAGTCAGGCAGGAGAGAGTACTGATGAGTATTGTCCATGTTGCCAAGGGATTCCTGACTCACCTGAACATGTCTTATTTTTTTGTCCCTTGTACTCCTGATTGCGATTTAAATGAATTGCTCCCCTTTGCAGAAATTTGGGAGTAAGGAGATACAAGGAGGCATATAGAATATTGAAGACAAACACATCACGCTTGATTGTATTTTCTATAGCTAAGTTTTTAATGGCCGTGTGGATCAGGCGCACTAAGTTCTCTCCTGACAGCCTCTAGGGTGTAGGTTTTATGGGTCACCATTTCCCATTATTCATGGTTTATAAAGTTTTTACTGTGGGTTATGTTTTAATACATAAGTACATATCATTTTAGTATTTTTTTTTAACCTTTCTATATAAATTTTCCCAAGATGAGGCTTTTTAAGTATAAATAAGGATGTGTTCGTACAATTAATGATGCACTTTGACTGACCGATATTACTGTAGTGCGAATAGGCATCGATTGTCTATCCTCAATGGTCTCATTGATATTTTATCTTTCTGCCATCTACACCGTGATGAAGCTTGAAACTGTAAACAATTATGCTATTTCTATAATCATGCTGCTATTATTGAGAAATGTTTCTCCTTTCTCTTTGCACAATTTACTGATGCACTTTGACTGTCCAACCCTGTAGTAACTGTAAATAGACTGTGTGTGTTTATTTATATCGAAATGTTTTATTTGTATTGTGTGTTTGTAATTGTCTAGCTCTATGGTGTACTTTTATGATCCTCAGTGATCGAAATAAAGTCTCTTTGATTGATTGGTTTTATGGCATGTCTATTTCATTGATCTATATTTAATTATCACAAGCCTGTAAAATATTGTCAAATGTCAATTAAAAAAGTTTCAGACAAAAAGTCCCAGCTTGACCAAAGGATAAAATGCAAAATTCAGTAACTGTAGAAGACCTTCTGGGGAAAAGGGCACCAGCACGAGTACTTCTGAAAAGTGACCCCTTCCCGCTACAGTGCCAGCCGGAATATCCTGGTCCAATGTCGGGCCTATCACGCAGGGTCTATGGAAGTCCAGGGCAATTGCGCAATCCTTGTGACAAGTATTGCTGTTTTCGCTGGAACGAGAGAAGGCAAATGCGACTGTAAGCTCACAGAGCTGGCAAGCACCTACCTTTCAGGCTTCGAATTGCAAAGCTTCGAGCAGTGAAGGCTTACCTTTCGAAAGCAGTGGGGGCAGAACATTTAGTTTCAGCTAGCATATGAAACACTTACCTTAAATATAATGTAGAAGGAAAGTCACTTCTGTATTAAAAAAACCTGTTTATTTATGTTAAAATGCCTCGTAGTTTATTGTACTTCAGTTGCATTAATAACAGTCGGGTTAATATTCTGTGATAACACTGTCAGGTTTACGCTTGGGAGTGTGTGTGTGTGTGCAGGTCAAATGACGCAAGAACTGCTAGAGAACCTTTAGCCAAGCACAGCATCTGGTTCCCAGATGTCAAAGAACACACACTGGTGATTCTAGTTGCTCACATATAGCCAGGGCCACTGGAAATATGCGATTGTGCGGCTGCGGTGTTTTTCGTATTTACCACATAATTCATCTTCTGCATAAGCTGCCGCTTTTAACAAAATACAAATATTTTGGTTCTAGTTCAAACGGTTCAAAATTACTAAAAACGCAGTGACACTTGTTGCTGCGCAGTGCAAGGCCCTTTGCAAAGCTTGATTGGTCACCTTTCTGTTGCTTATATTGTTATATTTGGGTGTTAAACTGATACTAATGAGGTGCAACCTATGCGCACACAGGGTTAAGAAGTGTAAAAATGAGAAAATAGTGAAGTAATACTATCGCAGAATATTCCGCATTGCCCCACATAATTTGCCTTTTCTTGTTATATAATTTGTAATCTGGGCGGAGTTCGCAGAGTTTTACTCTGCAGAACTCCGTGAAGTGCCAGAAAAACTCCGCCAAGCTCTGCAGAGTTCTGCCAGCGGCGGATTCTGTTAAGTTGTGCTGCTCGCACTGATTTTAAGCGCTAGGAGTTTGTCCCACGCTGTAAAATCAGCGCAAACGGCACTACGCGTCGCGCCAGAGGACGCTGCTTCTTTCTGCCGCTCGAGTAGACATTCTACTTGAGCGGCAGCTTCCTCAACGCGAATGGCAGATTTCTCAAATCGAGCGGTCGCGACCTGCTGGGACCGCCCGTGATGAGAAATCTCGCCAGGAGGAGGTATAGTGTGTTATTTTTTCATGCATGCGCTCGCCAACTTACCGTTGGCGAGCCGCTCGAGAAAAAAACTCTGCTCCTTGTCACTTTGCGGAGTTTTTCGGCACTCCGCGCGGAGTGAACTAAACTCCGCCGGCGTAGCAGAATTCTTCACCCACCCCTATTAATATGCCCTCCCCGCAGCATAATTGCAGTGGCACTGCATATAGGGAATGCATGAAGGTCAGGCCTTTAGCACGGGCAAGCTAAGTCCAGGCTCAGGGCACTGACATGCTGAGGGGCGCCGATGGGTGATGACATGCTGAGCGGCGCATGGGGCTGTCGGCATTCAAGTCATGCAGTAGTGTCCCTCCGACTTGGCTTCAAAGCAAAGTGTCTGTGATTAAACCAGTTTCTATATACTGCCAGCACGTGTTCATCCTGCAGCTCTGCAGTAAAGACTGTTGGAGAAAGGCAGTTGTAAGAAAGTGTGACAATCAAAACAAGCGGAGGGTGGGAGAATTTATTTACCAAAAGGCGGATGGAGTGCGGGGCGCCAAATTAGGTTTCGCCCCAGAGCGAATGTGATTTGTTGCTTCTTCACTCTACTCCTGGAAGAGCGAGGCTAGACCTGCAGGGCTCAGCCTTGAGAGTCACATGCTCTTTTGAGTACTTCTGCACAGGGTCTGCCAGTCGAAATGCTTCGTTGGACTCGTGTTGACTAGACGAATGCAAATCAGATCTATACCCCCATTAGGTAATAATGGGCCCCAGGCCCCAGCCCTGGAGCATTAAAACAGATTATGCCACACGGGAGCTGCTTTAAAGCATTATTTTATTCTCCAGCATTCATTTGCACGCTGCACATTACATTATACTTCCCATAACCAAACCCTAACACCTCCCCGCATATCACGTAGTTCCTGTTCAGGGTCCGCCTCATAACCACGAGGTCCTAGTGCCTATAACATCAATATGCAACATCCCCCCGTTTGTTAAATAATAGTGGCAGACATCATTAAAAATCACATCTCTTCAATTAGTCGGTGAGGCGCTCGCACTTGTCTGCTGGCTCGGGTGATCCTAGGTGATTGAAGTCCATCTTGATAAGGCAACGGCGACACAGGCTCAGGTGCTTGAGCTTGACCTGCAGACGGGGTTGCCTCAATCGTGGTTTTAGGAGTCGACAAGTGTCGAGGTAGGTGTTTAAAGTCTGATGTGTCCTGAGTGATGGATTTTCCAGGACGATGTGCTGTCACCATACGTCCCTTGTACACCACGACCTGCAGAGGGTCAGGGGCAAAAGGATTGTCTGTTTTCTGCTTTCGTCTCTGTTTGACCAGTACCCAGCCTCCTTTGTCAAAGTCTGTCTCCTAGGAATGGTGACGCTGATCTCTATACGTTTTCATTTTTCTTTTCCAAGTTGCATCGGTCTCTCGAACGTTGTCAGTATTCACTGCTCGATCTGGGGTAAGTTGAGGTAGTTTTGTTCTGGTGGCTCTCCCAAATAGCAAGGTGGCTGGACTCTCACCAGTTGTGGAGAGAGGAGTTGTTCAATAGGCTTGGAGGGGTTGGCACATATCTTGGTTCTGAATGATTACCTCCATGAACGCTCATTGAATGACTCTCTTGAGGGTTGCCCATGAATCGTTCTACTATACCATTGGCTTGGCTCCAGAGGGTGTACTCTTTTGCTGTTTGACGTTGAGGCACACAAGAAATTCTTTGAATTTGCTTTTGAAGGATGGGCCATTATCAGATTTGAGGATTTCAGGGAGACCCCAGGTTGCAAAGGTGTCATCGGGCACGACTATGACTTTGTCATGGGTTGTTGAAGACAGGGTTTTCACCAAACGAAAACGCAAATATTCGTTGATGACTACCATGAGATGCTGTCCATTTCCTAGAAGCCCAAAGAAGTTGTGGTATGCTGCATGCTGCAGCATGCAGCTGGTTCTTTTGCTGATGTCATCCTGGTTTCCCAGGTGATGGAATGTATCAGTTCAAGTGACCAGGACTGTTGTCTTAACTGGATGTGGAGCTGTGGATGGGTTCTTCTTTAGAGAAATAAACCTGAATTTCTCCTGCATACCTGCCTCCTTGCGTGATCCTTTCGCAAATTTAGGATCTTACACTGGCGTAGTCGGCTACAGGATACAGCATACAAATTTCTCCAAGGAAAGAAGAAAGTAGAACTCAACAAGCCCCCCAACTACATCTTCAATTCTAAATCATCTTCACATGGTAGTATGTCTACCTCAGGTACTGTTCTCTTATTTGTTTTAATATTGGACTGCAACTTAAGCGAGTAACTTGGTCTCATTGTTACTCAAAAGCCCAGGCACTGGATTTTTTTTTTTATTGTCTGGATTACCTGCTTTGACACTAATGCGTACTGTGACTTTAGTGGAAAAATCCACATTGTTCTTTGGATGTGCGTGAGGGTGCTGCGCTGTCTGCCTTTGTGCTTCGCTGCCTGCTTTTCCCTGAAGGTGTCATTGACTTTATTGCGTTGGATTTCGTTTTAATCTTAGCTATTGAGGGGTTAAGAGCGCATTTGACCTGGCTGACTTCAGTCTAATGAAGAGTCGTCATTTTATGAGGCTTTTTGGCTTGTATTTGGACATTGTTACTTCGACATCATTCATATAACGAGCTTCCCTGCGCCTGCTTATTTTTAAAATAAGTCTTACCTCGCGCAGTTCTCTCGAGCGCCTCTCCTCATCTAAGCTTCTGGAATCCTCGTTTTGTGTTGGAATCACCTTCCTGCAGACTCTCTGCCTCCATTGTGTGTGCATCCACGGAATCCGTATGTGCGTCACAGAAAGCACGCAGTCACGTCTTTGACCCTGCGTGACCGCCATCTTGGATTCACCTCTTCCACCTATTGAAACGCGGCTTGCCACTTCCGTGACAAGCACACATTTGTATTGGTTTTTTCTCTTATGTGCACTAGTGTTTTGGTGATCATTGCTGCGTGTCAACATCTGTGACACGCACACACATATTGAACTTTTAATTTAGTTGCATTCTATTGTTGTAATCAGCGTGCCACTTCTGTGACACGCACACAAAATTGAGAGAACAACCACAAGTCATTTTGCTAACTTTGGATGATTTCAACTACACAAATTGAAAGGCTGTTTGCCACGTCTGTGACACGCACACATTGCAGATTTATATTACTCATAGCCTATTGTGTTTTGATCAGCGTGCCACTTCTGTGACATGCACACATCTTTGTTGTACAACGTAATTTCTCTCCTTCTGCGTGAATATACAATTTGTGATACTCGCTGTTGAAACATTGCTTTAATTTATTCTTTTCTTACAGGTCACTTTATATAGTGTGCCACTACTGTGACACGCACACATTTAACTCAGAACTCGTCAGTTTTAACTTTCACCATGCAGAATGTTACAGCTCCTCCCTTCTTCCTCATGGCACCTGGGGAACCACCAGTTAAGTGGCAGAAATGGAAAAAGGTGTTTGAGCGCTATGCCAAGGTTTGTGGAGTCAGTCTCAGCGCTGAACGCAGATCGTCTCTTTTGCTTCACTGTTTGGGATCCGAAGGGCAAGATGTTTTGATCATCTCCCCGTACTCAGTGATGCAGAGGGGAGAGATTTGAATGAGTTTGACATATGTATGAAAAAACTGGACAAACACTACGTGCCTAAAGTTAGCACTATATTGGAGAGGTATCAATTTGCCAAAAAGCCTCAAAACGAAGTGTTGAGGCTTACATCACACAACTCAGAAAGCTCGCTTTATCTTGCAAGTTTGCAGAATTGTTGGAAGAGAGGATTAGAGACCAATTTATGTTTGGTTGCAACATTGAGAAGATTCGTGAAGAACTTTGGTTGAGAGATGAACCTTCATTAGATGAAGTAATTCAAGTGGCAAAAAGGGTGGAACATCCCAACAAGTGTGTTGACACTATAAAGAAGGATAAACAAGATAAGCAAACTACTGTTCAACTGGTTAAGGATGAAGTAAAAGCCATGTCTAAACCTGATAGTGTCTCTAAAACTAAAAGGAAACCTGTTTTATACAAATGTTTTAGATGTGATAAATTAGGACATTTAGCTAATGACAAAAAATGTCCTGCTTTAAATGTGATTTGTTCTAAATGTAAAAAAAAGGGGCATCTTTCTGTTTGTAAAACCAAGATTCCCTCTTCTAATGTTAAAAGTGTGGAGGCTGAAATATCTGAGGAGGACTTTGTCTGTGGTCAGATAGTTGTTGAAGTAGATTCTGGTTTACAACATAAGTCTTGTCCTCTCGATGACATCATGGTAGGAGGCTGAACCCACCAGAGTTTTATTCGACTCTGGTGCCAAGATCACCATAGTTTCCAGAATTTTCTATCAGGACAAGTTGGCTCACAAAATTTCTCTTTTAAGCCTGATATACGCCCCTTAGCATATGGTGGGGAAGCCATTCCATTGCGTGGATACTTCAATGGACTCATTGAGTACAAGGACAGGTACACTTCTGGCAAAATATATGTATCGGAAAAAGGGGACAGCATAATTAGCTGGTTCCACCAAGGAGATTTAGGTGTCATGTTGGATCCAGGCAGCAGTTGTCCCATAAAACTTAAGGAAAGGGTTAATGCGATTTATGAACAACCTGGTCTTGATATTGCAAATAAGGTCAAACAAAGTTTTTCCACTGTTTGTAGAGATGAACTTGGGTGCCTCAAGGGGTTTAAACTTAACATACATCTACGTCCTGACTCTCAATCCTCTTGTTGCAAGGTGAGAAATGTACCGTTGTCGGTGAGAGATGAAATGAGAGATGAATTGGACAAACTTAAGAAGGGTGGTATTATTGAGGAAATAGAGGGGACGGATTGGTTGGCTCCGGTGGTCGCAGACCGCAAGGCCAATGGATCCCCTCGTCTATGTGTAGACTTGAGACAACTCAATAAATGTGTAGTGGTAGATCGTTATCCCCTACCTAATATTTCTGAGCTGTTGGTATTATTGGCAGGAGCTAAGGTTTTCAGCACCATTGATTTAGCTTCGGCTTATCACCAAATTGAACTTGATGAAGCTTCAAGAGACTATACAGCATTTATAACACCTTTTGGGACATTTAGGTTTGTTAGGATGCCGTTTGGTCTGGTGTCGGCGGCATCCGTCTTTCAGCGAGTTATGGACAAGCTTCTTAGAGATTGCAAAGGTGTATGTGTCTACCAAGACGATATCCTGGTGTTTGGGAACGATCATAAGGAACATGAGGATCGTCTGTTCAGCGTTTTGGGTAAATTGAGTGAAGCAAACCTCACTATTAAAGCAGAAAAGTGTCAATTTGGAACCTCCTCTATTCACTATTTAGGACATACAGTCTCAGGTGAGGGTATTGCCCCTAAGGCTAATCTTGTTGACACCATCACTCGCATGTCTGCTCCTACCTCTAGGGAGGAACTCATGAAATTCTTTGGTATGATTGAATATTATAATAAATTTATTGAGAACTTTGCCGAGAACAGTTTTTGTATGAGATCTCTCTTGAGGAAAGGGGTAGATTTCAAGTGGTCTAAAGAGTGTGGTCTTGAATTTGAGGCTCTTAAGAAAAAACTCAGTAGTGCCCCTAAACTGAAAAGTTTTGATCCCACTAAGACTTCTGTGATCACAACGGATGCCAGTCTTAAAGGTTTGGGTGCTGTTCTTCAGCAGGAAGGTGAGGGGGGAATGCAAACCATTATGTTTCTCTCTCTTGTCTCAAAGATGCTGAATCTCGCTATTCCGTTATCGAACGGGAGGCCTTGGCAGTATTCTGGGCTGTAAAGAAACTTAAAAAGTGTTTGTGGGGTACTACATTTTTGATAAGGACTGATCACAAGCCCCTCTGTGAAACCTTCAAGAAGAGGGGATAGATATGGTGTCTAGCAGAATAACAAAGTGGGTCATAGCTCTTCAGGAGTATGATTTTGACATAAAATACATTCCTGGCATAGAGAATGGTATAGCTGACACCCTCTCTAGACTTGTAGAAAAGGTTGAAAATCACATACAAGATGAGGATTTTGATGATAATGATATTCAAGTTTGTGTTGTTGAGGATGGGATTATTGATGAACATCAGTGGCGTATAGAACTATCCACTGATCCTGTCCTTTCTGAGGTTGTGTCTCTCATTCAGAATGGTTGGCACTCTAAGAAGCAAGCATCTGGAGAGGCTAGCAAGTTTTGGGGTATTAAAGATGAGATGTCTGTGTGCGATGGGGTTCTTCTACGTGGTACAAAACTGGTTCCTCCTTTTAAACTTCGTCAAACTTTAATTAACCTGGCACACAAGTCACATGCTGGGATGTCAAGAACTAAGGAAAGACTTCATTCTTCCTTCTGGTGGCCAGGACTGGATTTACATGTTGAGAGAGTTATTAGGGATTGTATGGTGTGTTCCATGAGTGATAAGTCAAAGAGTACAAGGGTTCAACCTATGGTGGTAAGAGAACTTTCGTCTGGGCCCTGGAAGGATGTTGCTTTGGATATACTTGGGCCGATTCACTCTAATAGTCAACAAATGTTTATTTTGGTCCTTATGGATCTTTTCTCTAGGTGGCCTGAAGTTCATTTTACTGTTAATATAGAGACTGGACAAGTTATCAAATTCTTAGAATCTCTCATGGCCAAAGAGGGTTATCCTGAAACCATTCTTACTGATAATGGTGTTCAATTGGTTTCACGTGAAATGGAAGCATGTCTTAAAAGTCGTGGGATTAGGCACAAGAGATGTTCTCTTTATCACCCAGAGACAAATGGAATGGTAGAAAGGTTCAATAGGGTGTTGAAGGAAACTATCTCTTGGGCTAAGAGTGCTGGTCTTAATTGGAAGGAAGAAGTTCTTTAAAAAGTTGAAAATTATAGGCTGACACCACACAGCACTACTGGAAAGTCGCCTTTTGCTCTTTTTAGAGGTAGGCCTCCCTGTACATTGGTTGAGCCCTCTTGGGTTAGACACCTTGAAGGTTCTGCCTCTCTCTCTTCATCTGAGAAAGTCATCCCTGACTGGCGCAAAAGAGAAGAAGCTAAATGCTTATCCAGAAAGTCATACTTTGACTCTAAGAAATCCACTAAAGAAACCAAGGTCTTGGTTGGTGATTTGGTTGTCATCAAGCAACCTGGTACCAAGGTCAAGTTTTCCAAGCCCATACGAGTTATAAAGGTGTTCAATAATGCTGTCAGAACTCAAGACCATAGGGTTTGGAATTTAAACAGAGTCTGTTTGTACAAAGGGGGAAAAGAATGTGGTGATCAATCTGTAATTTGTAAAGATGCTGGTACTGTTTCTGGTTCTCCACGCATCTCTTCTAGGAATGTTAGAAGGCCAAGCTATTTAAAAGATTTTGTATCTTGAATGTTACGTTCTTCTTTCTTTATTGTCCTTCTCTCTGGCTCTCTTTCTCTTCTTTTTTTTGTTAACGGGGGAAGGTGTGTGGTATGCTGCATGCTGCAGCATGCAGCTGGTTCTTTTGCTGATGTCATCCTGGTTTCCCAGGTGATGGAATGTATCAGTTCAAGTGACCAGGACTGTTGTCTTGACTGGATTTGGAGCTGTGGATGGGTTCTTCTTTAGAGAAATAAACCTGAATTTCTCCTGCATACCTGCCTCCTTGCGTGATCCTTTCGCCAATTTAGGATCTTACAGAAGTCAACTGCAATTCCCTCCCAGGCATTGGTAAGAAGGTCAGACATTGTCATTGGGTGCTGCGTCACCTTGGGGGACACATAATTGCAAATGTGGCATGCTTTCAGCTCTTTCTCGACTCGCTCATCTAGTCTACACTCGATCTCTTAAGACTGTTTTGGTGGCTACAATACCACAATGTCCTTCATGGACCAGCAGGATGACCTGCTGCCTTAGGCTCTCAGGTATGACGATCCTTGAGACTCTTAATATTAGACCTTCTTGGGCAACTGCTAACTCTTCCTGAACATTTTTGGACTTTTGGAATTCAACATTATCGGCAAGGGGCCAGGTAATTTCTCACCATGATTGCGTTGTAATGAGTTCTTTGATGATGGTCATGTCTTTGTCTGTGTTGGTGGCAGCAATGATTTGTTTCACAGACAGAGCAGCTGGTGTGCTGGACCTCACAATAAAATTTAGATATTCCTCGGCCGTCCTGGATTTCGAACTGTGACAATGTAGCGGCACTCGTGTAAAGTAATCTGCTGGGTTTTGATCCGTCCCAGGTTTGTGTACAATCTCCTAGTCGTACTCTTGCAGTCTTAACCCCCACCTCTCGATGCGAGGGGGCATCTTAGCCTTTGGGTTTCCAAAGATAGTGAGCAACGCCAGGTGATCCGTGATGATGGTGAATAGTTTACAATAGAGGAATACATGACAATGTTCACAGGCCCAAATCACAGCCAGCCTCTCCTTCTCCAGCTGAGAATAGGCACATTCTGTTTCAGACAGCCTTCTACTGGTATAGGCCACAATGTGTTTCAGAGTATCCAGGTGGCCTGTGTGTTGAGCAAGAATTGCCCCTAGCCCCACCGGGGGCGCATCAACTGTTATTTTGATATGTAACTTGGGATTGAAGCTGCCCATTTCAGTTGCATTCTAAATCACGTTTTATTTCTTTGAAACTCTGGTCACATTCAGGAGACCACTGAAATGGTACAATTCACGTTTTCAAATCTCTTAAAGGGGCACTTACTGTAGCAAAGTTATAAATGTATCTTGAGCAATAGCTGACCATGCCCAGAAAGGATTGCAGAATGGTAACATCCTGGGGGGACAGGTTGGGAGCAAGTGTACCTAGCCGTGGTCTGGAGTCATTCCCCCATCAGAGAATATGTGCCCATAAAATTTGAATTTGGTTTGGTGAAACTCACACTTCGCTGCATTCACAGTGAGACCTGCATGAGCTAGTAACTGGCACACTTGAGTAAGAGTTTTTTCGTGTTCTTTTTGTGTTCTCCTAAAACCCAGTATGTCGTCACAGTGATTGAAAGCATGCATAACAGGTTGGATTATTCAGCGAATAACAACCTTAAATTGCTCAGCAGCCGAAGATATCTGAACAAACCAATATGAGTCAATAAAATAGTAATATACCAGCAGCTCTCCTCCAACTTGAGTTGATGGTATCCTTTATTCAGGTAAAGACGGAAAGAGACTTTAGCTCCTTTCAATTGCATGATCATGTCCGCTATGTGTGGGCCACGGTGTCTGTCTCTCTTAATTGCTTTGTTAGCTTGGTGCATATCAACACAAATGCGCACCGCTCCGCTCCGCTACTGTCCTTTTTTGGTACAAGTACTATTGCCGAACCCCACGGCGTGGGGCCTGTGGAGGGTTCAATGATGTCATGTTTTAAAAGTGTTTCCAACTCTTTCTCTACAGCTTCTTGTAGATGGAAAGCAATTCTACAGTGCCGCTGAGCATCAGGGCGAATGTCTTCATTGATATGATAGTTTCATTTTCTTGAGTTTTTCCAGGCCATGGAATAGCAACAGGAATTAGCTTGTGATCTCAGACTGAGCACAGAGGTTATAGTTGAGGGATATCAACCCCATGTCAGCAGCATTGGCAAAACTGAACAAGCATGCACTAGACAAGGCCCCTTTGAGAACTTGAATGGTGGCTTGCACTGACGCCTTTTTGTGTCACATAGTTGCTGTGAGCGACCCTTGCCTCTGTAATGGTTTAGAGGCAGCTCAGGTATATACCTTCGTGCCTGATGGAGTGAGGCATGGCACAGGGGATAGGCTGTTTACCTTTTCCACTGGCATGATATTAATCGATGCACCACTGTCTATGATGAAGGTCATCGGGTGACTGTTTACTTTCAATGTGATTTTAGGACAGTGTCCAAATGAAGTTTGTTGCTTTGTTTGATGAGTTGTCCTTGAACTGTGATCTTCTTCAAAAACAGCTAACCCCACATGTGCACACCTTCCTTTGGTAGATATCATTAGCGCACACCCATCTTCTTCGCTGGTACTTAATAGTGACAAACTTGACAATGATTAATTTAGCTTGGTTTCTACTTGTCGTAGCTGATGTCGCTTTTTGGTTTTGTGGGCGTGGCGAGAGTGCTTCTGGAACGTTCTCGTGTCCATCTTTTCTTTCCGTCGTGACCCACTTGATTTTTCCATGGCTCAGCACACAGTTATGAAATGGTTCTCTTTCCCACAACCTTTGCAGACTTGTCCTAGGGCTGGACATTTACCTTCATGGAGAATCAAAAACCCACATTGGGAACATAGCTTCGATCTCTTTGAAGACGTCGACTTACGTGCATCATGTTTATGCTTGTGCTTGCTTTTCACGGTCAATGCTGATTCATTGTGTGCTGTTCCTGCTTCCATGTCAGCAGGCTGTTGGTCTGCTTGTTCTTCTTCTCTCTTAGCCATTAGCATTTTCTATAGACTATGTATTTTTCTCAACATGTGCCTTCTAAAAGAATCTGATAGGGAGCCATCGATGACTCTGAAGCGCTTAGCTTCTTCGTCGGTGAAGTCACAGAACTTGCAATGTTTTATGAGTGCATCAAGTCTTTCAACAAACTCATCCATTGTTTCACCAACCTGTTGTCATGCTTGGTTGAAGATGTACCTTTCATAATCGACATTCGCCATTCGATTGAACTTGGCTTCAAGCGCTTTTCTTTTACTTTTCAGTACGATGTTGCATCAGTCTGTGAAACTTTCTTTAGCACTTCTTTTACTTGCCAGTTATAGCGTCTTCCCAAGCCCTGGAGCATGCAGATAGACTACTCCACATGGGAGCTGCGGTTAAGCATTACTGTATTCTCCAGCATTCACTTGCACACTGCGCATTACATCATTACATCTTGCTTCCTATAACCACACCCTAACACCTCCCCGCATATCACGTAGTTCCTGTTCAGAGACCGCCCCAGAACCACGAGTGTCCTAGTGCATATAACATCAATATGCTACATCTGTGAGTCATACTGATGAACTTCACGTCGTGTTTAATACCTGTGAAACACAAAAGTCATTGCATTTTCACACATAACACAAACTTTAACCACAATTGTTTGCAGCTATTCTTTCTATGTTCGTCCATCCACTATCACAAAATAATGTTTATTATAATTTGAACGTGCCGAAAGTAATTTTAGACGTGAATGTATGAATACGCTTTATTATACTACTTTGAAGCTCTGATTTAAAAGCAAGCAGATGAACAAGTAACTTATATTTGATACTGTTCTTTTTGACTTTTACATGGCAGAATCAACCATAGGCGTCAACTGGCGATGTGCGACTCGAAACCTCTGTGCAATGTCAGTCTCAGCAGACTCCTGTGTTATCAAACTTTCTGGGGCAGTGTCACAAAAAGGGATGGTAGCCCATTCCTTCTAGTAGCATACCCAGCCACTGCAGGTCTGGTCTGCAGTTTTACCTCAACTGCCTTTACGATGCAGGTCAGTGCCTTGCTTGAAAAGGAGGATTGACTCCACTAACTGTTCCTTGGTCAAAATCTCTGGATTCCTGAAGCTTTGAGTGGAAAGGTATTGCCATTGTTATCTGCTGCTTCTCCTAACCACAGCCGGAATTACCATCCCCTCAGTGCACAAGTTGCTTTCAAACCCCAGATATTTTTTCTCTGGAGCAACAAATATTTAGACTCACTGACACTGTAGTCACGAAAATGAGGACAAGGCAAGGCTCATAAATAACATTTCAGAAGATTGCGGCTCAATCCAATCAAGTCTTGAAAACATAACATCTCAGTAGCAGTATTTTTATTTTTTTCATCTGTGGGATATCACTCTCAGTAAGATAATCTGCAGCAACATTACCCACTGACCATTCCTATAGTTTATATTGTTGTACATCAAAATCTTCACTACACAAATAAATGAATAATTATAGTCTTCTTGTGGTAGTTTTTTAGGTCTCGCCAAAGCAGCGCTTGTGCTGTCACTTCGAGACATGCTGTATTCAGGATATGGGCTTTAAGCTCTGCCTATGTTTTTTATTGGCTCTTTTGACTGTCTTTTCCAAATGCTTTTGTTTCTTTGGTTAATATCTTTACTAATCCCTCCTAAGAGCCGCTTTTTCTCCTGCTGTACCCTCTCATAAGGACTGCCCCTGTTACATGTGTTGTTAGTGAGCACAATTTTTTTAATTACTTTATTGGAGCAAAGGAGCGTGTCACGCTGTGCTTCACCTTTAACAGTGGCCGCCGCGTGTTTTTAGTTTTCTTATGCGCAGCTCGCCAAACTTTTGTAAGCAGACTGGCATTCACCCTTTGATCTTGAACAATGGCGGCCGTGCGTCTTTCATATAGCACGGCTCGCCCAAATACTTTTTTTTAAATTCTATTTTTTAATGCAGCACGGCACGCCTCGCTTGATATTTATGGCGGCCGCGTGACTTGCTTATTTTGGCCAGCAAGCCCAACTGTATTTTTAAACATTGTTTTTAAAACAAGCACAGCACACTGTGCTTGATCTTCAATAATAGCCCCCGCCATCTTTTTCTTTGGCGCGGTGGCTCACACAACATTGTACACATGGTTGCAGCTGTCCCAATACCAAGCACAAGTTGTTTCCATACTGCTACGCACGATGGGCGCGGTCCACTGTCGTGCTTCCCCCCATTCAGGGTACTTTAGGGTCCATCATGCAGCTAACTGATTTTAAATCATGCAATCCAAACACCTACTCCATGCAAAACGGGTGGGTTGTTAATTTTGACACAAGAAAATCAGGATTTAAAAAGATCCTCACAGGAAATACTTTAAGGCACTTTAACTGCAACAAAACTCTTCTACATTTTGCAGTATTATCTTTTGCCGCACTTCCCAAGCGTTGCTTCTAATCATTTCATTTTATTAATTGTGAGTGCAGTACCTTATCTGGCTAATAGAGGTCCCTTTACAAATCCACGGGCACACCTAGTAACAGCCTGTGTTACTGCACCTTTTCCTTTCTTCGTGGATTTTGTTTCAAGACTTATGCTACTGCTGGAATATTTCACACAAAAAAACATCATTTGCAACACTAATAGCTCTAAATTTTACTAATGCGAGACCTACTGCATTACAAATGCACGTTTTTATTTACTGCAATTGCTGTTAGAATAACATGCAGTACAGAGAATTCTATAGTGCCCGTGTCAAAATTATATTGAACCACATGTTTGGGCTGTGGTAGCAGGAGTGAGTGTGCAATGGCCATGGCTTTGGGAAGGAGTGAAACAGTATAAGTTTGTACAGAGTCCATCTCCGGAAAGACACATTCAGTTTGAGCCCCTGTCATGAATGACAAGCATGTATGTGTACATTTCTGTAGGCCCAACCTAGAGCGACGAGAATGTATCTGTCCAGCCCTGGCCTACAGTAAGTAGTCAGAACAGAAAGTATGCACTTGTCTATTTGTGGATATCACATTCCTGATGTAATAAAGATGTGCTCAGTCCTGAAAGTAACATTACTTGAATATGGTTGAATATGTCCACTGGGGGCTGGTTCAGAATAATAATGCATTTGCTCAGTTCTGCAGGCCAGGACCAGAATGATAGGGAAGTGTGTGTAGAGTCCCGGTCAACAAACGTCCAGAAAGATGATGTTGGTATTTACAACAAACTAAGAGACATGCTGTCATCAGAAATTGTTTCCTTAATCTGAAAACAGATATTGATGTTCCTCACATGAAAAGGCATGCCAGCCGAGTTTATTACAGTGAAAACTAGGGTTTGCCATTAGCTATCATATTTATTGGAAGACTAACTATTTCTTTACAGAAAGTGTAGAACTGGAGTAATCCGGAAAAGTACCTGAATTAAAAAAAAATATATATATACTACATTAGGCACCAGAAAACGTCATTTGAGAGAATGCAGTTGTCAATTTGGAGAGCATTAAGGATCCGTGGAGTTAGTCGCTAATACAGCAGAGTAGAAGAGAGGCACCCACAACTCTATGTGCTGGTACGTTCTTGTCTGTTATAGCTTCGTAGAGACACTGGACATCAGGAGGCACTGTCCTTCTCCAACTCCACAGCCAGCTCTGCGATGACAGACTTGCCATACACTGGCACAAGTCTTTGCCCCTTAAATTTTAATGTACAAATAAATTAGCTTTTGTTTTTCTTTCAAATCTTGCATCGTCTGTCAACTGAAGCCTTTGTGGAGAATGTCACTAAAGAGCGCCATCGCTGTGCCACTTGCGTTGAGTCTCACATTCAAACCTAGAAAAGAACAGAAAAACATTCCTGTGATTCTCTGGCTGGGGTAAAGGGTGGGATGAAAGTACTAGAATTAAACCTATAGGCACAGTAGAGAGCCACTGACCCACTTACCCCCACTGGGCTTTAATTAATAGTTGTTTCCACTGGAGACTGTGGCAAATCACTTCTGCAGCGGTTGCTGCTAAGGGTGGCTTTTGAAGCTGCTTAAGACAAACCTGCAAAACCATTGACAGCAGGTGCCAGGGAGCACTGCAGAGGCCCTTGGTAAAGAGGCCAGGCAACTACAGACAGAGAACCAAGAGCAGGAACTGCAAACCAAGAGAATCGAAAATTGCAGTGGCATATCTGATAGAGACATCTAGCTGCAGAATCCTTACCTTTGAATTTCCCATGTGCCAGACTGGATTCCAAAACATATGCGTGAGCAGTACCCCTGCACGCTGTACAGTCGCTTTGTTCGGTTCCTTGCATTTCGACGGCACCAGAAGTGACGTTGTTGTCACCTATATAGGTGCCACCCAGGCAAGCAAGCATCAGTTCTTTTCTTTCTTAGCGCTGATCTGGAGAAGAGCTACCCCTCTGTCTCAGCTTTTTGTCGAATATTTTTTTCTTGTGTGTCGAGAATGTCCTCTAGGAAGGTAGGGTTTAAGCCGTGTGGCGCCTGTCATCACACCATGTTGGTTACTGACCCGCACCTTGTGTGCTTATGGTGTCTTGAGCGCGACCACGACTCAAAGTCGTGCTTGGACTGCCAGGCCATGGCGCCGAAAACTTTGAGGGAGCGGTCCCTAAAGTTGCTTGCGGCCCTGCAGTCGACACCATCTAGCGCGACTCCTAGGAGGTCTTGCTTCTAATTGAGAAAGTCGCAGGACCGATCCAAAAGCCCCAAGTCCTCTTCATTGCACTCTAGGTCCTCGGGGCACTCGGTAAGAGGCACAAGAAGAAGAAGAGGTCTAAATGGACTTCGACTTCCCCTCGTCCATCGAAAGCTGGTGAGACGAGTGTGGAACATCAACGTTCCAGGCACTGTTCTGCGGAGCCGTTGCCAGGTCCACCTACCCCTGTTTCCAAGAGCCGGAGCAACCGTCAATCAAATAAAGGAGTTTTACAAGGCCATGCGCTGAGTATTTGAGCGGGCCGACTCCTCCGGAGCGCCTTCGGATACGCAGGGTCGAAGGAGATCCCATCAGGTTCCATGCTGACTGCTCCAGTGGGGTCTCATAGATCCGATCCGGTTCAGCGCTGGTCATGTCAACACGACCTTCTCTGGCACCGGTCCCGACGTTGATGATCCCGGTGGTGCTGGTGCCCACCGGTGGCACCAGCCCCATTCTTATCCCCGACGACTAGGAGTCGGAACGGCATTGATCGATGCTGAATCTGGCACCGACGGAGCCCAGTGATGACTCTAGGTTGTTGCCTGAGCATTCTGTGGAGCATACAGGCATGGGGGAAGAGTAGGAGGGGTCACTGGACCCTTTAGAACACCAGTTGTACAACCCTGTTGAGACTTTGGACTGGTATGAGGAACTAGGAGTGGCCCATGGACAGGACACCTCTCCAGATACTGATTTGCTCTCTCCACCTACTGTGGCTACAGAGGAGGGGGCGTCTCATGCAACGGTGGTGAAGAGGGCAAGCTTCCCTCTGCGGCGGTCAAGACTAACCTCTTGACCATAGTGCTTCAGTCTGGGCCTTCCTCCTATGAACCCCTATTGCCCTTTAATAAAGCACTGACTGATGTCCTTCTAGGAACTTGGTCCCAGCCTAGCACAGGGGCTCCTGTGAACAGGACAATTTCCCGCCGCCATTGCTCTGCCCCGGGTGATCCTAGTTTCCTCAGCCAACACCACACTCCTAGGAGCTTGGTAGTCCAAGCCTCGACTTCCCATGGCACGGTCCTTGCTGCTCCCCCAAACAGGGAATCCAATAGGCTGGACACACTTGGGAAGAAGATGTTTTCTTCCGCCAGCCTGGAATTGCAGTCCGTGAACACCGCATGCCTTTTGGGATGTTACTCCCATATGCTATGGGAAATGGTTGCACAAGTGCTGTCACAGGTCCTGGAGGAGGCCCGGGCCATCCTCTCCCAAGCAGTGAAAGATGGGAGGGATGCAACAAAGTTCACTATTAGGTGTGGTCTGGATACAACTGACTCGCTGGGCAGAGTGGTAGCCTCATGGGCCAAGCCTGGCTTAGAACATCTGGCTTTTCAGGGAGTCTCCAGTACAACCTCATGGACATGCCCTTCGATGGGAATCATCTCTTTGGAGGAAAGACAGAATCAGCGCTGGAGCGCTTCAAGGACTTGCGAGCTACGGTCAAGTCCTTGTGCCTCTCAGTGACACCTTGCCCCTGTCTGCCTTTCGCCCCTTTAGTGGCTATGGAAGGGGTGTGCCATTGTGCCAACAATATCCCAGCCACCATCCTGGGCAGGCTTCTCGAGACAAACTCCGCTGTCAATGCCTATTGGATCAAGAGTGGTGTTCCATTCAGAGGTGGCACAAGAAATCTTTTAGCAGTGGGGAGAGCCTTGGTTAGATCTGTTCGTCTCCGAAGAGAGCGCGCAATGTCAGCAGTATTGTGTGCTATAGCTCGGATATGCTTTTTGTGCGAGTGGAGCTCAGGCCACTTGTGTGCTTTTACGCCCATACCACTTCTGCCCTGAGTTCTCAAGAAAATCAAGAATG
Organism: Calotriton arnoldi; assembly: GCA_963921515.1. NCBI lineage: Eukaryota > Metazoa > Chordata > Amphibia > Caudata > Salamandridae > Calotriton > Calotriton arnoldi. The sequence goes on along the minus strand of CAWUFW010002144.1, from coordinate 718,358 downwards.
ACCAGATCCAAGTCATTCTTGTGGCATCGGACTGGGTACTAGGAGTTTGGTATCTCGAGCTTCTTCAAATGAACATTGATCTTCTGATCAGGCTGCCCCTCCGGGAGGATCATCTGTTACAGCAGCAGGGGAGGGTCCTCCACCCAAACCTGTCAATTCTGCCTCCTTGCGTGGAGGTTAAGCGGCGACAGTTGATAGCTTTTGACCTTCCTCCCAAAGTCTGTAAAGTTATCTTGGCGGCCAGGCGGCCCTCCTCCAAAACGGTATACGCCTGCCGTTGGTAAAATAGTGTACAGAAAAGTCTATTGACCCTCTTTCTGCCTCTCTTTGTGATATTCTTTTCTTCATTCTTACCCTTACCCAGCAGGGCTCTGCTCTGGGCACTCTTAAGGGTTATCTCTCTGCTCTGTCCACTTTCCTGCAGCCGCCTGACCAACCCTCTTTATTTAAGTACCCTATTGTACATAGGTTTCTGAAAGAGCTTGTACATATGTTTCCCCCTTCGGCCTTCATCAAGCCTCAGTGGGATCTGAACCTGGTTCTCACTTACCTCATGTGTGCTCCTTTGAGCCGCTACACAATTGTCCCCTCCGGCTGCTTACCAACAAGATAGCTTTTCTAGTGGCAATATCATCGGCCTGCAGGGTAAGTGAGCTGTGGGCTTTATCATCCAAGCCTCCCTTTCTTATGATATTGCCGGATAAGGTGGTGCTTCGCACCTAGGCTTCTTTCCTACCTAAAGTGGTGACCCCATTCCATTTGGGACAATCTGTCACCCTACCTACCTTTTATGCTCCTCCACATCCACTAAAGAGGAGGAGCGACTCCACCGTCTGATTTCAAAAAGAGCATTGTTGTACTACCTTGACCACATAAAAGAGTTTCGGGTGGACGACCAACTCTTTGTGGGCTATGTAGGAGCGAAAAAAAGTCGGGTAGTTCAGAAATGGCCCATTACGCATTGGGTCATTCTCTGTATCAAGGTCTGCTATGCCCTAGCTAAAAAGCAGCCTTCTGAGGGCTTAGGAGCCCATTCCACCAGGGGAATAGCTGCGACCACTGCGTTAGCTCATGGGGTTCCAGTACTGGACATCTGCTGGCCAGCAACATCACTGCACACGTTTGCTAAACACTACTGCCTGGATAGCCAGGTCTGGAGGGAACCACATTTTACCTATTCGGTCCTGCAGGACTTCTTAGTATAGTCAATTTGTCCGCAGCCCACCACCAGGATGGTATGGCTTGGGTATCAATTCAAAGGTAAGGAATCTGCAGCTAGAAGTCTCTATCAGATGAACAAGTTACTTACCTTTGGTGCGTTATCTCGTAGAGGAAATATCTATCTGCAGATTCCTTACAGACCCACCCATGCCTCCCCGCTCTGCGGAAATATTTCTAGGGCTAGGGTTGTTCCCATTACAGGGCCCTAGTTTGAACACACACTAGTCAGCTAAATTCTTGGCTCTGCGCTGCTGGCGTGGAAAGCCGTGAAAAGTAACTGACGTCTGCGTGCCTGGGTGGCGCCTATATAAGTGACTGCGACATCACTTCGTGCTCCAAAGATGCGGTGTGGAACTGAACAAAGTCAACCGACAGCAGGCAGTGGTACTGCTCAAGCAAACGTTTCCAGATCTAGTCTGACGCCTGGGAAATTCAAAGGTAAGGAATCTGCAGCTAGATATTGTCTCTACCAGATAATGCGTTACCGAAGGTAAGTAACATGTTCTCCACCTGCAGTTCTCTCTTTAGGTCTGGCGTTAGCCAGGACCTTTTGATTTTACTAATATATGCATCATATTCTTACAAATAGGAACTTTCAGCCACCTCTCTTCATCCAATGGTCTGTTGTGTCATTCATATCTTGCTTACAACCACTACAGCATACAGAATAGGACAGTGGGTCAGCATACATAAGCCACTGGTTAACTTCACTTTGAGTGATTGCATTTTGCTCTTTCACAAGGAGCACATCCGCACACCAGCTAGTTCCCTTCAGTACCAGTGTTTGTGTATTTACTTTATAATTACTTTAGTGCTGCCTTGGTGTTTAGAGCCTGATGTGATAGAAGGATGCTTCTGATGCAACACAAGACACTTCCCATCTTTATCAGAGCCCATCTCCTGCCAGTGCTATTGTAAATTCCTTTTTGAGTGTTTTGCTTTTCTGACTGCTGCTATTTCACAGCATACCACATTGTATCCATTTGAAGCTGTTCTGTATTAAGTTATTCTCTTTTTTACTTTTTTCTTTCTCTTTTTGTTTCTCTCTTTCCTTCTTTGGCTTTCTTTATCATTCTTTTGCTTTCCTTCTTTCTCTTTCCTTTCACTTTCCTTCATTTTCTTTCCTTCTTTCTCATTTTTTCTTCCTTTCTTGCCTTCTTTCATTTTCCTTTTTTCTTTCTTGCCTTCTTTCACTTCCTTTCATTCTTTTTTGCCTTCCCTTTTTCTTCTTTTTCTTACTTTTGCTTTCCTTCTTTCTTTTGATTTCCCTTCTTTCTTTTGCTTTCTGTTTTTCCTTCTTTTGCTTTCCTTCTTTCCTTTCTTCCTTTCTTTTTTTCATTAGTTTGTGGTTGGTGTCATTCACATTTTTCATCCACCCACTCCAGCATGCATTAAGGTCCAATGCATAGGCCCACTTAAGCCATTGGGTGACTTAACTAAGCGTTACACCATGCTGCCCTTTCACAAGGAACACATCCACACACAAAGTAGTTCCCTTCATGGCTAGGGAATACTAAGGTAATGTATGTTTTTTTTAGATTGATGAGGTGTCCGCCATATTCCAAAACAATGACATTTTGCAAAAACCATGACAAAAAAAACAGGAATTGGCAGAATATTAGCAACCAACACCAGACCTATTGGCTTTGTCAGTGCTTGTTTCAAGTATGGTAAGCAGATGGGAATCCTTCCATAAAAGGCACATTTGCTCTAGGATTCACATATGCTTTTTGCAAAATGATAAACAAAATGTCCCAGTCCTTCCCAGGAGAGCATAAAGAAAAGGGGCTTGAAGACCCTGCCGTTGGAGGAGCACAGTGCAAGGACCTTGGAGATGCTTCCTCTGCAGGAATATGGGTGGAGGGCTTGGAGACCATTTCTTAAAAGGAGTACAGGGGTGTGGGCAGAGGTTAGAGGCCTTTCCTCATAAAGATCACGGGGAAGGTGCTTCAAGATCATTCTGCTAACTGAGCAAAGGGGGGGGGGGTTGGAGACCATTCTTTTAGATGAGCACATAATTGAGGGTCTTAAATATCCTTGCACACAAAGGGCTATATGGAGACCCTTCCTAATGGGAAAGACAGTGGCTACGATATCTCCCCCTAAAGGAACGTATTGGTGCTTGGGGATAACAACTTAAGGAAAGCACAGGTATAAGGCATTTGGAGGTATTTTCTATTGGAGGATGAAGCCCTTGCTCTGGAGGAGGACACATAAGATACATGAGCTTGGGAACCCTTGGAAAGAGCACACAGTGACAGGCTTAGATGCCTCTTCCTGAGTAAACAGGCTGGGTAAAGAGCTTAGAGACCTCACTTATTTCAGGGTTAGAGGTAGTATCTCAATATAGGAATCAAAGTGAGTGTAGAACTCCAATGCGACCCCAAAGAGAGTTATATTGTGCGAATCCCAGCACATGAACAGCAGAGTGTAAAAGGATATTATTGAGGAGGCCTTTTTTCTACCAAACATCTTTACGAACCTGCTCAAAATGAAATGCATTACCTGTTGCGAGCATCAAAGGGTCAAAGACCCATGGGAGCACTGGGGTGCTGTCCATCTGTTGCGAAACTTGGAAAAGAGAGAGAGAGAATAAAGAAAGTTAAGCTCCCACCTCTCAAGTAAAGAATCCCATCTAGCACACCATATCTGAGCCCTGACTACTTAGTCAATGATCAACGTTAGTAGATTCCAAGCTACATCATTCATGAAGCCAATATTGACTTCCATAAATTGTATTGCATCCATCCCAGACAGAATTAGCACAGCAGCTCTCCCTCTAATCATGTTTAGGGTTTGCACTAGGGTTTAAGGTTCCCCAGCCACCCATATACCTTTCATATATCTTTAACTTTGTATTTTATGAGCTTCCTTCAGCTATTCTCCCATAGTGTGACAAGCCCTGTAGACATGCCAGCACACAAGTCATTTGGTGCAGGTGTGTGATGATGATAAAATAAAGAGTTTCAGGTCCTGATGCTAGATACTCTGGTTCTATGGTTGTTTGTATCACCTAGAAAGATACATAGGGGTGACTGTTTACATTAGGGTACTACTATTGGATATGTTGGGGTACCAATTACCCATATCTTTTAAAAAACTATTACTGATAGTGTAAAAAATTGGCTCGATATCAGACACCTCATCTCCTATTTTCATTTCAGAAATCATTTTCAGGGGAGTTAATCCAATTGGTTCAATTGAAATTAAACAAAATTATGACTTGCAGAATGCATGGAATAGCTAAAGGTAAGCCAGGAGTTAATCCAATTGGTTCAACTGAAATTAAACAAAATTATGACTTGCAGAATGCATGGAATAGCTATAGGTAAGCCCAGGACTGGAAATGTGAAGCCTCAGTTACAAGGATTAAAGTGGCCAATCTCCCTAAAGAGTGGTTTACATATTTTAGGGTTAGGGGCTTGACTAAATGCTAGAGACTCAATCACAGCAGAGAACAAAATGAATGGTGGGTGAACAGACATACATCTCTAACACTAACAGGCAGCCTGATTCACTCTGAAGGATCAAGGGTCACCAAGATGGCACCCAATACCCTGTAGGGAGAGGGTGGCTGTGTGGCGGTATGGAGTTGGGTGACAATATGCCCAGTAACTGGGTCAATGTAAATTGTCATTTGCCTAGTATTGTTTTGTGGTTGGAGTCGAGGGTGAACTTGGTATACATCGATCTCGAGGGCTGGTCAGTGTCCTCTTGACTTCAAGGCTTGGTGCCTTAGCTTTGAGGGTCTCCTGGTATCAAGGGTGACTTTCAGCATTGAATGATCTCTGTAGGAAATTGGCTCTGTATATACTATACCAAAGTAAGGTATGGTGTCCACAGAGTCCAGTGGATCCCCAGAGGCTTTACAAAGGCTGAAGTAGATAATACCTTACTCACTTTTGTGGTAGTGTGGTTGAGCAGTTAGGCTTATCAGAGGGCTGTGTTAAGCATGTGTTGTACACATACAGAAATGAGGCACACACTCAATGACTAACTCCAAGTTCAATGTTTGTATAAAAATATTTACTTTGTTACTTTTATTTTAGAATTCATGCAAAAATAACCTGGTTATACGGAACACAATGTGATCTTAATAGCTTCCATAAAATGGGTATTATATACTCCTAGGCATGGCTATGCTGAATTGTCTAGTCATGCCTACTTCTAAGTGTTCCTCATTTAAAAATTATCAACCATCTACAAGTACTCTCACACCCACCAAAGAAAAAATGTGAGAAAAGTCAGAAAGTGCTTCATGTAAGCACCATCCACAGAGCTACTGTTTGGAACTCACCAGTTTGCTCGTTCTGTCATCATTGGCAACTTTCTTGACAGAAAAGAAAAACGTGCAACCTAATCTTTAGGCTCGTGAGAAGTGGTGAAAAAATAATAATAACGTGTAGATGCTGATGTCATCTATCATATATCTTAAGCCCCGTAGTGTAAACAAAAGTGAATGAATCTCCTGATTAAAAGTGAGTTGTGAAAAACTATTCCACACATAATTTATTTAAATAGTGTCCACACTCAATTAAAAGAGACAGCATGTTTAGACCATATTTAACTTATATGGCCAACATGTTTCATTGCCCAAATACTTCTTGGCAATTTCATCAGGGTACGGGACGCATCTCCACCTCACTGATGCTTTGGGTGGGGTGGTTGCCAGGTGGACTCCTACCAGCAACTCCCGAGGGGGCTAAACGGTGGCCTCCACTACAGGATACAGTGCAGCACTAAAGAATGTACCACCACGTCGGTAGTCCACTCTCCAATGCTCCACAGGCGCCGAGCACTCGAACGAGCTGTGAAGTACCGGGCCGCGACCCGGAAGTCAGGGGAAGTCCCTCCCCGATCCCTGGATGGAAACGGGCAGCAACCCGGCTAATTGGTTACCGCGGGCCAATTAGCCGGGTTGACGCCCAGAGCGCGGACTACCGATGTGCTGGTACGTTCTTTAGTGCTGCACTGTATCCTGCAGTGGAGGCCACCTTTTAGCCCCCTCGGGAGTTGCTGGTAGGAGCCCACATGGCAACCACCCGACCCAAAGCATCAGTGAGGTGGAGATGCGTCCCGGTGCCCTGATGAAATTGCCAAGAAGTATTTGGGCAATGAAACATGTCGGCCGTTCAAGCTAAATATGGTCTAAACATGTTGTCTCTTTTAGTTGAGTGTGGACACTATTGAATTAAAGTATTTGTGAAATAGTTGTTCACAACTCACTTTTAATCAGGAGATTCATTCACTTTTGTTTACACTAAGGGGCTTAAGATATATGATAGATGACATCAGCATCTACACGTATTATTATTTTTTCCCTCTTCACCCGAGCCTAAAGATTAGGTTGCACGTTTTTCCTTTCTGTCAAGAAAGTTGCCAATGATGGCAGAATGAGCAAACTGGTGAGTACCAACCAGTAGCTCTGTGGATGGTGCTTATGTGAGACACTTTCTGACTTTTCTCACATTTTTTCTTTGGTGGGTGTGAGAGTAGTTGTGAAATGTTGATACATTTTTATAAATGGGGAACACTTAGAGGTAGGCATGACTAGACAATTCAGCAAAGCCATGCCTAGGAGTATATAATACCCGTTTTATAGAAGCTATTAAGATCACATTGTGTTCCATATAACCAGGTTATTTTTGTATGAATTCTATGAGTGGAGGGCTACCTGGTTATATTCCCTCTTTTGCTCCTTATTTCTCCATGGACTTTTATTTTAGAACCAAGAAGAATTCAGTTACAGGTCAGTACAAGTCTAGTACATACTTAACAATACTTTCAGGTACAGTAGGAATGTGTGGCCAATAGGAATACTTTACAGTAGTTCTGGAAATACTCTGTGGTGTTAATCATCAGTAGCAGTAACTTAACAATGTTGAAAATAGACACAGTGCAAATAGTAAGAAATACAATGCAATCCTATGGAGAGAAAACAGTTATGCACATTATCAGGTAAGTACATGACTTCTACCCCAGTCTTCGAAGGTTTAGACCAACACAGGGCAAGTTCAAGTGGACACCAAGGTTGCACCACCAACGGCATGGGGGCGACTGCATGCAGAGGTAAAAGTTGGTGTTGAGGGCCCAATGTTAGTCTATGGAGACTGGAGGTGTTTGGAGAGGCACGTTTTGCAGGTGAGTACCCATGGTTTCAGGACACAGGCCCTGGTGGTTTAGACAAGCAAAGGTGGAGCCACAGGCAGCACCAAGCATACACCACCAGTGGCACTGGGGCGACCCGGTGCAGGGTGCAGGGTGCAAATACAGCATCGGGCGCCCGATGCAAGTGAATGGGGGAACTAGGTTTCACAAAGAGGCTGCAGGCTCGGACCAGGAGGCTGGACGAAGGTGAACAACAACTGGGCAGGTAAGTTGAGATGTCGGTGGACGCCGATGCACTGTCGACTGAACTCCCCAAGGTCGAGGGGCTGAGGATGCAGGGGTGCCTTTAAAGATCGGGAAATCTTCACAGGAGCCGGTCAAGGTCGCGGGGACCCTTTGTGCTGAGGCTGCAGGTTTCTTCGGCGAGTCCAGGAGAGGTCAGCCACCAATGGATTTGAGGTCAGGATCGCTGGGGAGACTTCACTGGAGCAGTGGGCCACTCAGATTCGGGCCGTGGGCGTCGGGTGCAGAGTGCGCAGGACTTGCAGTTCCAAAGGGCAAAGGAGTCCTTGGTGTTGGTTTCTTTGTGGACAGGGCCGCTGTCCTCGGGAGTCTTTGATCTTTAGGGAAGGCAGGCAGTCCTCTGAGGGATTTAGAGGTTTCTGGGCCTGCAGGACGAGTCATCTTCTTGGAGCAGGGTCTCAAAGCTGCATACAGGCCGGTAGGGCTGGGGCTAAGTCAGTTGTCGTCTGGAGTCTTCACTGCTGCACGGTTTTCGGTCTTTTTCCTTTTTTAGGTCGCCAGGGAACTAAGAAACAAGGTTCAGAGGTGCCCCAAATGCTCAATTTAGGGGAGTTATAGGTACTGGCAGGTAGTAGCCAATGGGCTACGTACCTTTTGGGAGACTACACCCTTTGTATTTCCCCTCCCTTTGGGGAGGGGGCATCCCCTAATCCTATTAGCTAGTATCCTTCCATCTAACTTGGAGGATTTTCCGAGAAGGGGGTCACTTCAGCTCGGGACACCTTAGGGGTGGTCCTGGCTGGGAGGGGACACACATCTCCTGCTGACTAATTTTCCTGCCGAGCTTGCCGCCAAAAGTGGGACTTGGTCAGGGGGGGGGGGGTGCAGGCATCTCCACTAGCTGGAGAGACCCTGGCTAGAATAACAAAGGGCAGGAAGCCCTTGAGTCTCACCACCCTGAATGCTGTTCCTGCTTGGGGGTAGGTGATAAGCACGTCCACCCAGAGCAGGCTTTGTTTCTGACCCACGAGAGCACCAGGTTCCCACCTCAGGGGTCAGAACCATGTCTGAGAGTGGCAGGCTGGTGCAGACCAGTCAACTACACACTAGCGGTTGGGTAGGTTTTCTGGGGGCACCCCTGTGGTACCCTCTGATTGCATTTTACAATAAATCCAACACTGGCCTCATTGTGGGATTAATATGCTGAGAAGTTTGATACAAAACTTCCCAGCATTCAGTAAAGCCATCATGGAGCTGTGGAATCCGTAGTGATAAACCCCCAGCCCATTTACTGAATATGGCTTCACTGCACTTACAATGTCTGAGAATGGACTTAGACACTGGAGGGACATACTGCTCATTCAGCTATGCCCACACCTGGGGTATAGTGTACCCTGCCTTAGAGCTATAAGGCGTGCTAGAGGGGTGACTTACCTATGCCACAGGCTCTGTTTTGTAGGCATGGCACACAGGGAGGTGTGCCACGTTGACTCTTCAGATTTAGCTGCACCAAACACACAGTCTGCAACGGCAATGTGTATGTGCTTGGCAAGGGCTCTCTGAGGGTGGCACAAAACATGCTGCAGCCCTTAGAGACCCTCTCTGGTCACAAGGCCCTTGGTACCACTGGTACCTTTAACAAGGAGTTTATATGTGTGCCAGAGGTGTGCCAATTGTGGAAACAATGGTACAGTTTTGGGAAAGAACACAGGCACTGGGAACCTGATTAGCAGGAACCCAGTGCACATTTAGTCAAAGTGCATCAGAAATCAGGCAAAAAGTGGGCAACAGAAACCCACTTACCTACAATCTCGACCACTCTGGGTGGAGCAAGTGCCTGGCCTTCTTTGGGGGAAGCTGAGTTTTCAATGCACGGGGCACTAGGGGCTTTTCCTTGCCGTGAGTTTAAAGCTGTTTCCCAGGTCGATTCCCAGAGAGAATAACCTCAATGCTATTTTTGAGGTTAATCTTCAGAGGGATGATCCTCAGTGTTTGCTCAAGGCCGAAGATGTTGCGTCCAGTCCTCAGTGTCGGGATATGAAACCAGAGATGTAGTCTTTGTCCTGAGTATGAGTGTGTCTACACGTAAAAAGAAGTTGTGTTTTAGATGTGGTTTCTTGTTGCCATACAAAGGTAAATGTCCCGCTCTTGGACAGATATGTAAAGGCTGTGGGAAGGAGAACCATTTGGTGATGGTTTGCAAAGTGAAGGAAAAAGTAAGTGCGTCACAGCGCGAAGACAAACTGGCCGCCAGAACGTTCCAGGAGCAACGTTCGATGCACACCCACATGGGCAAGCGGCAACATCATTTGAGACAAATCGACACTCAATGAAGTCGATCGTCATCCAAATCATCGTCAAACAGTTCTTCTGTATCAGTATCAAGTGAAAGTGATGAAAATAATTGTGCCATGTCGATGCGTACCTCAGGAAAGCATGCGCAAGTTGGTTTGGCTGCTTGTGAAGAAAAATGTCAGTCAAAGAAAAATCGACATGCCAAAGTACCAAAGTCAATCAAACATTGTTCAAAGATTACAATGAAAGTAAGTGGTTGTTCGATACCTTTCATTATCGACAGTGGTGCATCGATAAACATTATGACTGAGGAGAAATGCAATGAACTATCTCCATTTACGCCATTTACTCCATCAAAAACTAAAGTATACACTTGGGGCTGCATTGACCCCCTTAAAAAGTCAAGGTTCATTTGTAGCGACAATGAAACACAAGAAAACGAAGCTACAAGCACCCATCCATGTGATACAAGTTATCGCATCAAGTGTCTGTCTACTCAGTTTCAGCACAGCACCTGATATGGGACAGATTTCTGTGAATTACAACATGAATGCTCACCACAAAATAGTAAGTCAGTTCTCTTCATTATTTCATGGTTTGGGAAAACTTAAGACTATGAAAGTAAAGCTGCATATTAATGAGGACATTTGTCCTGTTGCCCTGAGGCATGGATGAATTTATTTTCATTTGCAAGAAGCTGTTTAAAAAGAACTTAAACCGTTAATTAAGTGTGGCATATTGAGCGTTCAACTGGTCCAACGCTATGGGTTTCTCCCACTGTGCCGAGAAAGGACAGTGAAGGAGCTGTACACATATGCGTTGATCTTTGTCAGGCAAACAAGGCAATTGAACGAGAACGACATCCAGGTTTACACATTGCTGACAGGATAACGCAATTAAATGGTGCAAAGGTCTTCTCTTGCCCTGATTTAAATGAAGGTTATCACCAGTTAGAACTACAGTCTGTCATGAATGCGTTCAACTACTGCAATGACGTTGGTTTTTGGAGCTGCACAAAAAGAACATGATAAAACTCTTACACAGGTATGTTGTTTGCTTGCTGAAGCAGGTTTGACTTTGAATGCAGACAAGTCTGAGTTCCATAAGACAAAGCTAAAGTTCTTTGGCCATATCTTTTCTGATGGGGGTATGACACCAGATCCTGCTAAAGCACAAGCGCTGGCAAACGCTGATCCCCCACAAGATGTTTCTATGGTGCGTTCATTTCTTTCCAGATAATTACAAGACTTTGCCACTTAAGTGCTCCGTTGAGAGACTTGACAAAGAATGCTTCATTTCATTGGTCACATGAATGTGAGAAAAGCTTCAAACGAATTAAACAAGCCATCGAGAATGCTACGGAAATGGCGTACTTCAATCCTAAGCTTCATACAGAGGTTGTTATTGCCGCTAGCCCTGTCGGGTTAGGCGCTATTCATGCACAGCCCAGCTGGCACTCAAAAGCTCAAAGGCATATTGTGGCATATGGAAATAGAAGTTTGTCTCAAACAGAACGCGTTTACTCACTTCCTGAAAAAGAAAGCTTAGCTGTGGTATGGACTTTTGAACATTCCCATGTCTTCCTGTATGGAAAGCCTTTTATGCTAGTTACAAATCATCAAGCTTTACTGACTATATTTGGCAATCCAAAGGCCAAAATGCCTCCTCACATTGAACGATAGGGACTACGGTTACAAGAGTATAATTGTCAATCGTCCAGGGAAAGATCAGAACCCTGCTGACTACTTTTCCAGAGTACCTATACAAGATCACGGTACCCCCTCCAAGACGGCTGAGGCCTACATCAATTTCATTGTAAAATCAAAACACCAGCTGCTATTTCATTAGCTTAGATTACCACTGCCACGAGCCATGATAGTGACATGTTAAAGTTAAAGAATATAATTACACATCAGACCTGGAACCAACACCCTCGACCGTTCACCAGTGATGGTGAATATCAAAAATACAAAAATGTCAAGGATGAACTGTCTATAACTCAGGAAGGAGTTATCCTACGAGGGTCAAACCCACAATTAGGTACGATTGGTCTTAATAAGTCGAACGGTCGTTACTTTTGGACAACTAAGAACACGGTTTCCATAAGGGAGTTTGTGCCGACCTGGTGGGACTTGTTTGTGGTGATCTTATTTGAGTCCCATATGGAGGAGTTCTGTAAATTAAGCTCTAGACCCGATGGTCCTCGGTTGCCAAAAAAGTGCAAATCCTCATTTAAAGCAATAAACAACATCTACTGTTTTCCTTGGACTGACAGCATGAAATTGACCGCCTTAAATGGTTACAAACCCGTCGCAAACTCCAAGAAAGTATAAGGGAAAGTGATTTAAAATGGATCCATCTAAGAGAGGCTGCAAGTGCTAAAGACTCTAGGAAGTACTGGTGTTTGATCGCCGAATACTATGACTCCAGGGTGAAGGCGCAGGCAATCCCTATTCCTGAAAATATTTGGGTGGATTATATCTCCCAGTTGTATGCGAGTAATATTGAGTTAGATATTCCCATGACTCTTTGTGTGGATAAGGTATCACTCTTGGTGTATGGTGCACCTTCTGAGGATGAGATAGTGGGGTTTATAAAGAATGCTGGAACTTCCGATGCTTTGGGTCCTGATGAGGTTCCCATCGTGGTTATTAAAAAGGAGGCTGTAGCTTGTGGATCTTTTCTTGCCCCACTTTTTAACTATTGTCCCAGTCATGGAAGGGAAGTGTCATTGTACCGCTGCATAAGGAAGGCCCTAAATCCTTCCTGGCAAGTTTTAGACAGATAGAATTGCTGGATGCCTCAGGCAAATTATTCGGCAAGTGTGTACTTTGTCATTTAAAGCAGTAGGCACAAGATCAGAATATTATTCCTTCGGAACAAGCCGGTTTTAGGAGGAATCATAGTACACTGGATAATATTGCGGTCCTTCAAACGGTAGTGGAAAAATACACCTTTTCTGGAGGTATGCCGGTATACAGGGCATTCATTGATTTCTCTGCAACATTTAATAGAGTAGATTGCCAAATGCTGTAGAGAAAGTTACTTCTTTTAGGTGTTCCGGACCACCTTCTGGTCTTATTATGGAGCTACATACGGATATCTGATGCCAAATTCTGACGGGAGGGACAGAGAGTTTATCCCACAAGGTTAAAACAAGGCTGTCTGTTGGCTCACCTTTTGTTTTCCTTATATTATTTTTGATCTTCCAGGATCCTTAAATCAAGCAAGGGGTGATCCACCCAGAATTAGTGAGATGTCCATTGGCTCTCCACTATATGCTGATGATGTAGCCATTATGGACCTAACTTCTCTTGGCTTACTGCGCCATCTAGTAGCATTGTCAAAGTATGCCAAAGTCCATTTTCTGAAGATTAATATTTTCAAAAGCAAAGTCTTCATCTTTCGCAAGAATGGGCCAAGACTAAAGAGGAGTCTTGATTGGTATTTGGGTACTGATAAACTTGAAATAGTGGACTTGTATCTCTATCTCGAGAAGGTTTTCTTCAAGGATGGGCGGGATATTGATCACATGAAGCTTTGTGTGAGTAGGGCCCTCTCTCAGGCCAATGCCCTGTACAGATTTTACAAAATTTGTGGGAGAAGTAATTTTGGGCATGTCTTGTCAGTTTACAGGGCCAAAATCCCCCCTTCTTTGTGCTATGCGTGCGAAGTGTTAAATATGAGTTACTGCACTCTTTCGAGGGGACTGAGGGTCGAATTGTTCATCATATGTACAATTTGAATACACTTGCAGCCCCCAATGCTATGCTCTTGGAGTTTGGCTTATTATCCCCTTATGCCATTTCCCCGGCTGCTCTTTTGAGGTGGGGAAACTCACTCCTATGTGGTGAGGAGGGATCTTGACAGGCAACCTTGAAGGTTGACATTTTCTCCCTGCTGAAAGAATAGAGTGCGTTCTTTAGGTCTTTTGAGCATGCTAATGACATTTGGGGATAGATCTTAATATAGATTCTTTCATGCTCAAGTCCGCTCTGAAGAACCTAATAAAGGGCTCTGTATCCAAAATAAGTTTGGCCAGAGATATTGCCCTAAGCCAGTCAAACCTGTAATCAAGTGGAGCAGGAGAGAAATCTAGGGAATAAACCTCAGCCCTATTTAATATGGAATTTGCCCCATGACATCAGAAGGCTGATCCTATTGCTGAGACTGGATTTGCTCCCTTTGTGTGTGATTACTGACATTTCTGGACAAAATCCCGAAAAGGGACAGAAGATGAGAGCTGGGCCAGTTACATATTCAGGATCTTAATCACGTATTATTTGTGTTTTGTGTTACAGAATGTTCATCGCCATTTCTTAAGGCCTTTGTTTATTAAATATAACGTACATTCTGCCTTGGAGGCTCGTAAATTTGTATTGTTTCCTTTGAATGAAATGATAGTAATAAGATTGACCAATTTTTTAGATCTTTTTTGAATATCTATTAGTGCCATGGGGAAGGACTGGTGGGCATTTTAAAACAAATGTCAGATCTTCTTAAAACAGCTATTTAGGGCTCTGGTTATTATCGATAGGTGTTTAAAACTAATGCAATGTTTCCCCTGAATGATTCAATTACAGGCTGGTCAAGTGTAACAAGATCTCATGGCCTAGTGGAGGATTCTGGGAGCGAAAGCAAAGCCAACCTCGCATAATTCCAGAGTACGGAAGAAAGGGAGAGAGTGCTTCGCCTACGTGACAGCCTGAGAGGCAGGTACAACCTGTAAGTCTGTTAAGTGACTTTCCCTTCTACACCTGCTATCTGCCATCAATGCATATCCTAAATATAACAGGCGGGCAGGGACCGATGGCCCAGATTTAAGCATGTGGTCCCAGGTGACGCAACTGCCTCCTCGTAGATCCCCTATGATTTCATGAGAACTATCTTACGCTGGTCGCTGCTATTCCCAAACAACGCCTGGACTGCTCTGGGGCCTGCTAGGGGGAGACCTGTTGATGGGATCTTGCTGACCTGCTATATACCTTGTAAACCAGAGAGGCAGAAACAAATTGGCAACTACTGGGGATGCCTATGGTCAGCTATGGCCAGATACAGATATACCCACACCACACGAGTGCTCCACGATGGCCAACAAGAAGGGCGACCTGGGGACCCCATAATGAACGATAACTTGAAAAGCTGTTTAAGCAATCTGCATGATAAACTCTCCTATATGGTTATGACAGAAATGCAGGCCCTTAAAGCAGACTTTGTCTCTCGGAGGTGATTAAAGAGCTCCAATTCCTGGGTGACTAAATAGAGACTAATGAGGATGACATTGTTGCCATGAGCCAGGACGTCAGGACGTCAAGACTATGCAAGATTCCCAATTTAAGATGGATAAGGAAATTAAGGCACTCTAGGAAAAATGATTGGACCTCAAAGAATGATCACAGTTGGACAACATGCGGATCCGAAATCTTCCAGAACGTGAGGAAGGAGACGACCTCCTAGAGCACACCCTTCACCTTTTCCAGGACCTTTTGCAAGCAACCTTAAATAAATGATGCCTGCTGTCCTCTGTGACCGCTGAACTGCGTAGATGGCAAATACATTACAGGTGGATGTTCTACATAACACTATGGTAACAGCTAGACTCCAAGTTCCATACGATCCCCACTGAGTCCGTCGAGAAGCAAACCAAGCCCTTCTGAAAAGCCCAAAGCCAACCCACTAGAGCAGCCCAGAAAATACTATCTACACCAGGTGAAAGAGGGAGACAAATGACCCTGGAAATCTAGAGTAAAGTGGGAGAAAGTAGCGGCCACCCGATGAACAGTGTGAAAATTGGCAAGGCAAGGAAAGGAACTCTGAGAAACACTGTGGATCCATGTTCAATGGGGAGCCAGCTGAACGACACATGAGCGACATGGAGTACAACGCCCCCTTTTGATACCTGAACTGAGCAGGTTAACCCAAACTTAACTCAAGGGGTGCGAGACCCCAGCTCAGGCAACCTTAAGCTGCCCTTGGAGGAATGGTTGCAATGTGATAAACTTAATTACAAACGCACCAGATCCATCTGGTGGGCCTTTAAGAGTATTGGTGAGACGGGGGGGCCTCACCCCAGCTGGGGGTGGTGGGGGAGCCAGGAGGGAGACGGCAGGCTACATCACAGCTCATCACTGTGAAGTGGGATGTGTTGGATTCTCTTCCCACTGCATTGGGGCTGTTTGAGTGAGGGTAGGTGAGTGTTTGGGGGGTGGGAACTCAAGGGGTGAACTGTGAATGTGTTTTGATCTTGGACATACTGCAACAGGCGATACGAGGCACACAACAGCTCAAATTTGTGTTCGATGTGAATATAACATTGGGTATAAGATACACAGCCCCCTCAACATTTTATGGTCAGAGCAGTCCATTGCAATGTAAAAGGGTTAAATTCCCCAGTAAAACGACACAAAATTTAGAGAGAACTATGAGATGTCTTTCCAGAGGTGATATGCCTCTAAGAGACCCACTTGAGGACCAATGATATCCACTTCATGAAACACCATCAGTACCCTACACAGTACTATGCTACCACGGCTAGTAAGAAAGGGGGAGTCATGACTGGGATTCATAAGGACTTCCACTTTGAAATATTGTGAATTCATCGCAACACTGTAGAAGGTCTACTTGGAGGGTGTACATCAGGGTTGCGCACTAGATATACTCAATGCCTATGTCCTGAACCAGGGTCAAGAACACCATATAATTTGCTTTATTAATAAGTTAAACAAATGGGCCCCACAGAACCATCTGTGGGTTGGAGACTTCAATATCACACCCGATGTATTGTTGGACAGGCACCCCATGACAGATTTACACAGGGTGTACTCTCCCAAGTGATGAAGCAACTAATGGCAGACATGGGCCTCATTGACTTGGACTTATGGAGAGCCACACACCCAAATAAAAAGGAATACACCTTATTTTCGCATGTTCATAGATCATACTCGAGAATTGATCTTGTGGGGCACCCAGACACTGGAAGACACTACCACCACCATTGTTCATGACGCCATAACCATTTCTGACCACACAATGATTGTTTGGGAGGGAGGTAATCAAAAAAAGAAGGGTAGACTGAATACCTTGAAATTTAATAAAACTCTTCTCAAAGATCAACCATGCCGACAAGCATTGAGGGAGACAATTAAAATATACTTTGAGGAGAGCAATTTAGGCAATGTTACCCCTGGAATGCTATGGGATGCGTTTAAAGCATTCTTCAGAGACCAATGTATAGCGTAAAGGGCCCGGCAAGGTAGGCATATCCCACAAAAGCTAGCTGGAAGCGGAGCTTAAGACTGTAACGCAATACCATAGACAAACTACCTCCCTAAAAACTCAGCAACAAATGGTATAATTGAAGGGACAGATAGATTTACTGGCCACAGAGAAAGTGGAAAAAGCGCTGTTATTTCTCTAGCAAAGATTCTACGAACATGCTAATAAAACAAGTTTGCTATTGGCAAGGCGACTCCGACAACAGAAGCTGGCAGGTGCTATCCCGACTTTAGTGAGCAGTGAGGGACAACCTCTCAGTGGAAATGCTGAGAAAAGTGACGCCTTTAGAGATTACTTCACAACCTTCTAGTCCACAGAACCCGTATCAGTAACGAATATCAAGGCTTACCTCAAAGAGGCCAACCTCTGGCGACTTTCTAAGGCTAGTGTAGCCAGTCTAGAGGAACTGATCACCGGTGAAGAGGTCCTGAAAGTAATAATGGCTATGCCTCCCGATAAGACTCCCGGGCCAGATGGCATCACCAACCGATTTTATACATCTTTTGTGCCCAGCTTAATTCCATGCTTGGTAATGCTACTTAATTTCTTCTTGCAATCATGAACTGTCACGCCCACAATGTCAGTAGCTCATATCACTCTCATTCATAAGCCTGACAAACCGATGAACAAATGTGAATTCTATAAGCCAATACCACTTTTGAATTTGGATATTAAGATTTTCATAAAAGTACTCAACAATAGACTGATGCCCCATCTGCCCCATCTTATCGATCCTGATCAATCGAGATTTATTCCGGAGACAGGCAGCAGATAACATCTGCCAGGTGCGCCATTTGATTGAAAAAGCCATTGTGAGGAAAATCCCCTTACCAATCCTTTCTTCAGATGCTAAAAAGGCATTGAACAGGGTCAACTGGGTGTTCCTCTTTTAAGTATGGGAGGAGATTGGACTGGGCCCAAATATGATAACCTGAATAGCAACTAGCTATAAACAACCCACTGCAAAAGTCCAGGTCAAAGGAACATGCTCAGGGACTATCCACCCTGTCGAAATGGACATGGCAGAGGTGACCCCTGTCTCCTCTCTTATTCGTCTTGGCAATTGATCTCCTAGCAGCTATGATCCGGCAGCAATAAGACATCCTGGGGATGTCAATCAGGGATGACCAACATAAAATTCACCTATTTGTGGACAGTGTCTTGTTGACATTAGTGGAACCTGACTCGATCCCTAAAGCAATGGAAGCATTAGAATCCTATGGGAAATTATTGGGTTTCAAGGTCAACTTAAGTAAATCTGAAATGCTAAGCGTAGGTATACCACGAGAGGTTAAAACCAGACTCCTAAAGGTCACCCCTTGAAGAGGGCAAAGAAGAAAATTAAATATTTAGGGTTCTATATCAGGCCTCGAAAAATCATAAAGATGTTACTAGACCAGTAGGTCGAATAACTTGAATAATCTACTCAACCTAACTGTAATGTACTTGACCCGTAAACTAGTCTCAAATTGTGTGATCATTGGCAAAAAAAAAATTATATTACGAAGTCACCTTTTTCTTCAGTCTCACTTATGAGTGCACCTTCAAATATGTGAGTTCAGCATTTGTGCAGTCCAAAACAAAACTATTTTGTATGATTAAGTAGACTAAACGCTTGCTCCATGTGTAATAAGAAACTAGCCATATATAGGATGCACATGATCCCTGACTTGCCTCTCAGTTTACTAATAGCATTACCATCAGGGCAGGGGCAGGAGTGTTTCTCAGTTCATGTTTAAACACTCATTTGTAATAAACATATTACTAAAGCAGGATGTGGTACCGCACTGTCATTTACAGACCGTACATTTCCAAGAAATGGCCAATAACCTTCCCACTACCTTGCAGCTTTACTGATAAAACTATATAGTGCATTAATACAAATCTGTGAAAATTGGGTTTCAGAAAACATTTATCATTTGCACATCACCAAGGAAGTGCTCTGATTTGTTTTTCATCCTACTAAATTATTTTTTTATCACACAGAATTATAAAAAAAAGGGCTTTCACAATTGCTGAAATATATTTTGAAATGTTTCTACAGGTGACTTATTACCTATTTAAATGTGTGTTAGAAAAAACCTGATACCCTACAGCCTTTCATTTCACACTTTGTACAGCAGGTCAGAAAGTTCACTTTACAAAATCCTGTAACTCTGCAGTCAGAGAAGGAAAGGTAATAGTAAACTGACTTCTGACCTCTATCTCTGAACACAGAACAAATGTGACAAGATAAAAAAATATATTTTAAGGCATATTTATTGCTTCTTCACAGTATGACTGAACAGAACACTTGTCCTTTGTCAACTCGCCAGAACGGGTGAGTAGGTCCTAAATATAGCTCGACCTGATAAAATCTGACTCGCCATAGCAAGTGGGCAAGTAGATTTTTCGAGGCCAGTATATCATCCCTAAACATTGCCTATTGTATCTGGCGAACTCCACTTGCCTACTAAATGCTATTATTAACGACCTCCGTAAGTGGAGCAAACTCTTTCTCTCGTGGATGGGTAGGGTGGCGGTTTACAAGCAGAATGCACTGCCAAGATTGCTGTATCTTTTCCAGGCACTACCAATCATCCTTCCCGAATCCGATGTAGGGTCTCTGCAAAAAGCGATTGTTACCTTTAGATAGACAGGTAAAAGAAGCAAGGGTCTTGAGGAAAATACTGACTGCACACAAACACTCAGGCGGCATGGGGTTGCCAGCCATTAAGAAATAGGGTCAGGCGGCCCGGCTCTGTATGTTTTTTTAAATGGCCTCTTTGTGAAACAGAACGCCACTGGATCCATATGGACGCAGCAGTGATGAACCACTACCCATGGTCTGTACCATGGTTGCCAAAATATGCAAGACCACAGGTATGCCATTATTCAGAATTTCTCAAACCTGCAATGAGAAAATGGGACTTGCTGATGAGAAAACAGACATTGACCTCCTTCCCATCCCCTTATAAACCACTGATGAGTAATATGGATTTTACAACAGGCCTAGTCTAGGTGGATTTTGAATGCTGGACAGATGGGGGGTGTAGGATGCTATGGGACCTGTTTCAGGGGGCGGACATTAAATCTTTCCCTCAGTGCCGGCAAGAATAGAAATGAAAGGAAGTAGACCGTCTCCATTATTTTCAGCTGCAACATTGGGCCTTACACCCTGACAACAAAGTTGCAGCACTTGGACCACTGACGGCCTGAGAAAAACGTGTTGCTACGTACAATGGCCCCAAGGGCTTCATATCAAATATATATGCAATCTAGTCAACTATAGGGGAAAAGCGAGAGTGGTCTAGTATGAAGCAATCGCAGAAAGCCTTAGATCTGCAAATTTCTCAAGCTCAATGGCAAAAACTGTGGGCGGATATACCCTTGCTCTGCAAAATTCTACAAAATAGAAAAGTTTTATACAAGATAATGATGGGATATTATATCACGCGGCAAAGTTGAAATATATGTATGACAATGTTGATGGCCTTTGCTGGCAGGGATGTGGGCAAGTGGGAGATATGCTACATGTATGGTGGACGTGTCCTAAGCTCACACTCTTTTGAAAGGAGATTCTTAGTCATATTAGGGGGGTAATTGGCTATCCTTTGCAACCCCACCCAGCGACAATAGTGCTCAACATAAGGCCACCTGAGATCAAAAACATATTCAAACAAGACCGGTCATGAATATGACTCAGGGGGGATAGTCCCTGAGCATGTTCTGCAAAGCAACTCATAGCGCTTAAGTGAAAATCACCACATATACCGACAATGCCCGGATAGGCAAGAAAACTTTGGATGCTACTGGCAATGGAAAAACTGACCTGGGGATGCTTGACATGGGCCACAAGTATGATGTGATGTGGGCACCCTTGGTACAGTGCCTACAAGGGATGGACTTTGAATATGGATGTCCCAAGTCGTTGAGATCTCTCCGCCTTACATCATAAACAAGCACATATTGTACTGCCTACTGCTAATCATCTGCCTTACATTTCAAGCGCTAGAAATGCTGTCATCTACCCAAACGAACACAAAACAGGCGATAAGGCGCGTTAGCACCAGGAAATTTACACCTGCTCTGACCTGGTGTAAAGTCGGACGGCAGCCAGCACCACAAAAGGGAGGGCAGCCCAGGGCCACATCCGAAGGGCAACAGATGCCATGGAGCCACTCATCATGCGGCCCGGACACCCAAGAGGGCCACAAAACCCACCGCCACCACCCCAGGACCCCAACCCACACCCGGACCACCACCCCCCCCGGACCACCACAGACGCAGCGCAGACAAAGACAGCGGACCCCCAGGAAGCGTACCAGCCGCACAGACCCAACATCTGACAATGTCACCGTCCACTACAGGCTGAAAGTGACAAACATCCTACGCATCCTGACCATCATCGCCTAACAGGCCTACGGCACCAACACAGCGGACAACCAACATCCCACCCCACACAAAGCTGCTGGCTTGGCTGCACCTGTTGGCCCCTGGGACCCCCCAACCAACACCCGCCAGAGTCGGAGGAGTCTCACAGCCAGCCACATCCAAGTCCCCCACACCTGTCCTGGACATCACCATCACCCTGGTACCCCAGTCCCCATACGTACAACACAATGCGCAGGATCCGCTGGAGACCAAGCAAGGACCATACGCCCAAGCAGGATGCACGCACGTGTTGGGGGCAATACACAGCACACATGTACTACCTGTGCCCCCTGGTGACACAGCACACAATCACCGCAACAGGAGCACACGTCTCACATCAATGTGCAGGCAACAACAGAACACTGTGGAACCCCCAACAATGTTGCCTTCAAATACACAGCCAGTGTGCATGATACCTTCATCCTCCGACAGTCCATCATCAACCAGCGTTCCCAGGATGGCAACAAGGGAAATGCACAGCCCCTTGGCAATATCCAAATGAACACCCCACACACCTCAACTCCACAACCATGCAACTCACAACTCTGGCAATGCACACGTCACAAAATCACATACAACAGGCACAACAACATGCCCACCCACCAGACACGACAGAACAACTTACAATGTTCACATGGGCAAGCCCTGAACATGAGCCAGCAACGGCATGGCACCTCAGCCACATAATAGCCGAATGTGGGGAGAGGTGGCAACCAGGCATGTGTGAAGGATGCAGTAGAACCATGATTGGGAAAGTACACAATGCCAAGAGTGGCAGAGATGTGCTGGACACACCGCAGTATGCAGAACACACCCATATCCATGGCGACATACACCGCTGGTGTATGGAGTGTAGTGGACAGTGGACGCCACCATGTCACCCCAGCCAGTGGGGGACCTCGCGGAAATGTTGCCTCTTACGCCCCCCCCCCCCAAGCGTCACCGGAGTGGGATGGCCCGGCGTACGCCACGCCAGCGTAGGGGTGTGAATAAAAAGCACGTAGGCCTGGGCGTGGTCCTCTTACGGAAAGACCCACGTCTCTGCCAGGGCGGCGCCTCCCACCCCGCCACGAGGCCGACGCCGTCCTCGTGAGCGGAGTTGCCTGCGATGCTGTGCGCCTGCCGGACCCCAGCACGCTGGACCACGAACCCGTCAGGCCCGCCCCTGCGCAGCCAGGCCACACTGATCACCTGCCGACACCGGCGTGTGTCAAGGAGGGCCCACCACGTGCCGGCACAAGCTCCAAGCCCGAGGCCCGCCACCTTGGCAGCCTCCTCAGACCATCACGGCCTCCACGACACAGGCCCGCCTTACTCCTTTCTCGTTGACGCACTCTACTGCCGCCTTTGGCCCACTCGTCGGACCAGTAGGTCCCATGTGTGAACTGTGTCCTGAGTCATGAATGGCAGTGACCCCAAATCCGGGCCAGCGGCCACAGCACCAGACCCCCCCCGAACTGTGAGGCATAGTTCCATATGGGCATCTTGCGACACGTGGTGCCACTAACCCTGTTCAACGCCAGCCGGCGACACGTGGTGCCACTAACCCTGTTCAAGGCCAGCCGGCGACACGTGGTGCCACTAACCTTGTTCAAGGCCAGCCGGCGACACGTGGTGCCACTAACCCTGTTCAACGCCAGCCGGCGACACGTGGTGCCACTAACCCTGTTCAACGCCAGCCGGCGACACGTGATGCCACTAACCCTGTTCAACGCCAGCCGGCGACACGTGGATGAGGGACCAGGACTACCCTGCGGACCAGTAGGTCACACATCCAGCACCTAGTCGCAAAGCACGAATGGCAGAGTCCACACCAGTGGTCGCACGGAGAGGTGTAAGAGGAAGATGCGGCTCAATCCGGACGAATGCTGGGTCACATACACGGAGGTGACCGAACACATGGTGCCACTGAACCTGAACTACGCAGGCCGGTGGGGCCATCCAACCTATGCCGGCGACACTCGGTGAATGGGCCGTGCTGACCGCTGCCTCAGGCTTACACCACGGTCAGGTAGGTCACACATTTGGAACTGAGTCTTGATTACACCATGGCAGTGAACATTATTTAAGGCAGAGAACAATTCACTATACACCCTTCGATGTGGTGGCAACAAGTCTGTGCATGGCATCACAACCACACGTGTCTGTGGGCCTACGCGGACCACTGCCCTCGGCCTACGCTGCGCACGAGTGGGATCACAGATTTGGAACTGAACATCGGTAATTCAAAAGGCAGAATACATTTCATCGCACGCACGGAGAGGCGTAAGAGGATGACGCGTTGCAGTCCGGAGGGAACAGGATCATCGTTACGGAGGTGATTGAACACTACCGACAACTGCCACTGTGTCACTAACTCTGTGCCTCGCGAGCCAACGACACGTGGCTGTGGGCCACTGCTGACCGCTGCCTCCGGCCTACACTGCGGTCCAGTAGGTCACAGACTCTTGATTTGGCAATGTTGGAGTTCACATCTGTGTATCGGCATCATCGCAGACTGCATCCCCTCTCAGCACTTGTGCCACTAAGTGTGTTCCCCGACATTCATGGACACTCACTGGTCGTACATTGGTGGCGTTTGAGTCTATGGAATAGGGGCTAGTTTTCATCCTCATGTAGCTGTTGGTGAAAACGAGGGTTGCGCTTTCCACTCCTCCATTTGCTGCTTCCAGATAACATCAGACCTTCCGCATCATGCCCTGAAGGACACCTTCCACTGTCCCCCGCAACCCTCCGCAACATACACCTCGGACATTGATGGGGACCCGCTCAGGTTGCATGGCCCATCTGACTGCACCGCAAGTCACCGTCCCGTGGCTGGGTGCCTGTGCCGGCCGCAGTGCATCCGGGGCCACTAACTCTGTGCTGCTCAGGCCTGGGACCCCTTCTTCTGAGACATTGAATGGCCTCTGTAGCGATGGTCTTGGGGTCATCAACGCCATGTGTCTGTGGCCCTGCGCTGTCCGCATCCTCCGGCCTCAACTGCGGGCCACCAGGGCCCACACATAGCATCGAGTCTTGACCGGCCCGGACGTTGCATCACCGCAGGAGGCACACGCCACCACCGCAAGGACCACCTCCAACCGCCATCTGCCAGAGTCGAAACGGTGGTCCTGACAGAGCTACGGAGTTGCTCAGACCTGTCGTGGATGCCATCATCGGCCTGATACCCTGCTCAGCACTCCAGGTGCCAGTGACTCAGTGCACCGCAAGCCATTGTCCGTTACTGATTGAGTTTTGTGCTGTTGTGAGGTTGCGCAGCAATGTCACCTCATGCAGTGGGGAAGACCTGGGACTATGATGAGGAAGATGTGTCAAGTGTGCGGACGGGAGAAGGCACAGACAATGGGAGGGCAGGAGGCAACAGCCCCAAGGCAGGAATGCAGACTGGTGGTGGTAGTCAAGCTACACACCCGGATCTATTACTGGGTATTGTGCTGTGGACTGCGGACGCAACTGTCACCTCAGGCAGTGTGGGGTTATTTTCCCGCGATAGGCTGCGATATTGAAAGTTGCGTTACGCTACTCTTGCGCTAGTTATCGCACGTTCTTGTGAATATACCCCTTAGTGTAGCACCCTGAAATAACAGAAGTGCTGCGTTTTGGACAGTGGTTCTAAACATCATCATGGACACCATTGACACAGATGGCCCATTGCTCTGTCAAAAACATCAGGATGTGTTGCATGAAATCAGAGGAAAATTCTTTCCTTGATGGATCAAACAATGTCCCAACTCCACTTTATAGAGATGTCAGTTGCTGCTTGGAAAGGTCTAAAAACCTAACACCCAAACTCAGTGAAACATCATATTGGAGACTGATACAACTGATTTCTTGAGGCTTCCATAATTTTAAAAAAATGTCTGTCTAAACCCTTTGATAGTAGTGAAGCAGCTAGGCATAAACCATGCAAGATAATGTAATGCTATGAACTCATATAAAAATGATTTATCAGGGTCTTCTTCCAATAACAGCCAATTTTCGTTTTTGCTCAAGGGTTTTAACAGAGCAGGGTATGAACTTCTTAAGCACTAACTCAACAAAGGAACCCAATGATGTTTTGTTCTTCCCAATCCCAGCAAGTGTCTGAACGGTTAGAGAGCACCGACTACTCCAGAACTCATCTATTGGTCTAATACCAAGGATTCAAACCTGCAGCTGAACTTCTAGCCTAAAGCCTTCTTAGTCAATACGCACATAAAATGTAGAATCCCTGCTTGTGGAACTACTGCAGGTATTTTTGGAGAGAATATATCAACTGTTGATTACAGGATGGTGTGGGGAACGCTGCAGACTCAAAAAATGAAACAACACTCCAGCCACCTCTGCAACTCCCCATACTTTTCCTCCCATTAAGGTGTTTCAGTTTTTCAGATGTCAGGTAGAAAATGAAGGAGGAACCGGTGGGTGGGGTGAGAAGGAAGTGCTACAGGCTGCTGGCTTCTCTGTGGGAATAAAACCACCAGCTGCATCTGGAGCACCACAGCTCTCCCAAGCATATCTTTTCAACACATCATCTGATCAGGACTGATAAAGCATTTTGTGTTTATATGTCATTCTCTCCAGCGCTACCTACAAGCAAGCTACCAGAGGGGAAACATCAGGACATTACTGCAGTTTAACCATGTGGTAGTTCACCTGCAGATGACTAAAATGGAACTATTTCATTCACCTGAGCCCTCACAATTTTCAAATGCTGGATACTAAGTGGTGGGTCTTATTTGGTTCTTAAAAATCTTTAGGTTCTAGGGTCTGATTTTCTCCCCTACTCCATCGCTGCACCTTCCAAGCTCTGATCTTCATCTCCTTTTCAAAAATGTCAAGGTTGAGCTCAAGCTTACTGTAGCTGCGCTCGTTTCGTACTCTTTGTTAACACCACAGCAGCACCTCCAAATTCTACAGCACCTCCGAGTTACCATGGTTTGCCTCTTGCTGCCTTCTGTGCCCCCTCAACGCCATTCCACAGCTCCTATCACATGGTGATAAATGGAGGCTACATTGTTTCAGTCATCAGTTGAGATGTAGGGTGGCATATGAAGAGCGGCGTAGCAGGCTACAGTATACACTGCCGGATTAAATTCAACTGATGCATCTGCAACATAGCAATCTAAATAATAAAACCTCAAGACACAGCATCTGGGGAGGAATAATTATCTTGGGGTGTGTTATCAACAACACAGTTTTTAATAGATGGTAGCCACAGAAACAAAACTGAGCTTACTCTGCCCACCATATTCCTTTGCCAGAGACGTGTATCAATTGTCAGACCCTGATGAGGAGCAGTGACTTGTTTGTATCAAGTCTTGTATGAAACCTCACACATACACTTAGCTGGATTTGTGAGAAGCCAGTTAAGAGCTGAATCCACATTGATAAAGCAATTAAATAGTCCCTATGATAGACATAGAGAGTGAATTGAAGGCTTCTACAAAACTATCTGAGACGTCAAACCAGAAGATGTACTAGCACAGCTGCCTCTCACCCAACACCTTTTTCTCGCTTGGGGAGAGGAGTTGGCCTAACGGCTAGGGCGATCGACCTCAAAATCTGGGGAACCGGGTTCGAGCCACGGCAAGGACGCGCAACATCCTGTGATTCTGGGCAAATCACTTAATCTCCCCATGCCTAACAAAAGAATGAATGTGTCTTCATGTAAGGCAACTGGTGCTCGTTTAAAGCGCTCTGATACCCGATACCTTCGGGTCAAGTTTGCGCTATATAAAACTCCGTAAAATAAAAAAATAAAAATAAAATAGCAAAAAGAGAGGCTTCTACTGAAACAATGTCAGTTGATGAATAGATCGATGAACAACAGTGGGAGGTGATGTAGAGGTTGGGGGTGTTGTAACATACACTCCTCTCTGATACTGTACTCCTACTTGCAGTGCCGGACAGTGTAGCTGTATGTACCTCATGAGCAGTATATTCTGTTATGCGTCCTAGGCGTTGTGCTCGATGTGAAAGCCCACTGTATAGCTTTGTACTTCCTGCAGGGTACTCACGTGTGCATCGCTGGAACTGTGGCTGTGGGTCCTGTCATGTGATGTATGGTGGGTGGGAATCCTCCAGTCTGTACCATAGGGTTTGATGGCATCATTGAAGGCCACATGGGGTAGCCACCAAAGGAAGGCATTGCAGCAGGACCTGGTGGAGCCCCAGGAGGAGTGTAGTGGTGGTGGTGGTGAACAGATGACGGCCGTGGTTTCTCTGCTCTCACTACTACTGGAGCTGCATAGTGGGCATCCTAAGAAACACAAGATAAATATCAGAAAAGAGCTTTAGAGGACTGGTAATTCCAAGGCATCCTAGTGGACTAGAGAGACCCTAATACTACCCAGCAAATAGACTATATCACCACATGATAGTCCCTGGCAATAAACAGGACAGGACCTAATATGATACTGGAAGCAGAAGCACCTCTCCTGCAAATAAGGTCCCCTGGTACTTCATAAGGAGAATATATTGTTGCAAAGGAGAATCCCTAACACTGTAAAATAGGAATAATGTTTGGTAAAGAGGAGGCCCTATAACTGTATCACCACAGAAGGAGCTCATACTGTGCATGAAGTGTCCCATCACTACACTTAAGCAGCACTATTTTTTTTTGTTGTAAATAATTGTATTAAATTTTGCAACACAGGGGGGCGCTAGAGGGCGCCAGGCGAAATGGCCGCACTGTAGTGCTGCTCCGTCCGGCTGATCCGCAATCCGCCTAATATCGGCATAAAATAGAGGCACCCAACACTACTCTCCCACCGGTTAGTGTGCAGGAACGTCCCTGGCAGGGATTGAACCGGGAGGAGCGAATGACGAGAGCTGTGGCGCCGGGAGAAGCGGCGTAATGTGCTCCGCTGGAGGCGGGGGCAAGATGGAGGCTTGAGCGGACTGCGGGACGAGCCCGACGGGACACCGGCGCGTTGAGGAGGTCGGAGGCGGTCCTGCATTGTCTGCACCTGGACCTTGAGACGAGGCCAGCTGGCCGCCCTGAGCGCTGCCGGTGCAGGGTGAGGCTTGTGCACTACTGCGGGACAGCACCGCGATCCCCCACTGGCTGCGGACTGCTTGCTGACCTGGCGCGGCTGGTTTGAGCTGCGGGCCGGGACCGAGGGACGCACGGCGGCTTGCCGGGGCCTTCCGGACCAGAAGGTGGACACGCATCGACGCCCGCTGCGGGCTGCGGTAGGTGGGGGTGACCCGGGCCTTGGCCCACGGCTGTGACGGTGGGGGTGGGCCGAGGTTCTGGGTTGCGGCCTGCCGCTTGCGGCCTAAGTGCGGGGCTGGTGAGAGCCTGGCTGAGGCCCCTGATTGAAGACCCCCCACTCGGGGGATTGCCTGCGCTTTGAGCGGATTGCGACGTGGCAGAGCAGAGACTTGCTGGTGGTGCTCTGGCTGGTCCCTGTTTCCCTGCCTTGTGGGCCTGGCGGTGCGGGCCGAGAGTGACTGTCTGCCCGGCGGCCGGTGACCGACCCGGTGTGCTGAGAGGGGGCGCCACAAAATCTGGGGCCTGGACCCCAAAGCCATCACGGTGTGTGCCTAAGGCTTATGGTGAAGCTGCATCGCTGCCCACCGTTCGATTGGGAGTTTGGGTGAGGATACCGTGGGGGCCTGGCTGATGTCTGGTGGCCCTGTGACGGGGATCAGTTTGCTTGCTGGTGTCCCTTGGGCTGGTTGACCTTCTACCTGCCACCGGGAGGTGTAAACATTTGGCTATACGAGGCATCGCCGCGTTGAGGTGAGACAGCCGCTAAACTTGCTGTGGGGTATAGGATCCCCCCTACGCCACGGGAGAGTGGTACTGGGCATATAGCACGAACGTGGTGATTTGCTGGACATTGGCCTGTGGTGGTGCGCTGAATGCGTGGCGCTACAGGGCTATCTGCTCGGGGCTGTTATCTCGACCACTCACCATGGGGAAGCCGGATAAGTCGCAGCCCCGCCTCACGTTTGAGGCGCGAAAGTCGGGCAGGGCTCAACAGAAGGCGGCATCTGACTCTGAAGCTGATGGGAAGGAAGACGGCCCGTCTAATCTGGAGTCAACGCTGCTGGCCATGCAGAAAAGTCTTCAGGCTATAGAGGGGAGCATGTCCACCATCAATAACCGGCTGGACCATATGTCCTCCCAAATGGAAAAACAATCTGCGAGAATGGGTGAGGTCGAGCAGAGGGTATCAACTACTGAGGATGGTCTCACTGAGGTGACGAGCAAGACTCTTAATATGGAGAAGGTGCTGGCGCTCATACAGGCCAAGAATGAGGATTTGGAGGCCCGGTCGCGGAGGAACAACATTCGCGTCACGGGCCTGCCGGAATCGACGAACACCGGGAGAATGGAGAACTTCGCTGAGACCCTATTCAAGGAAATATTCGGTCCCGAGCACTTCTCTTCCATGTTTGTTGTGGAGCGTGCGCACCGCTCTTTGGCGGCGCGCCCTCCCCCGGGAGCACCACCACGTCCCATAATAGCTCGATTATTGAATTATCGGGACCGGGACACTATTCTGCGACTGGCCAGGGAGAGGGGGCCATCAGCTATCAGGGGAACAATCTGTCCTTTTTTCCCGATTTCACCGTCGCAGTCCAGGCTGCAAGGCGTGAGTATGGTGCAGTAAAGAAATTTCTACAGACCGAACACGTCCCCTACGCCATGCTCTATCCGGCGCGGCTTCGTGTGGGATCGGACGGGAACTTTAAGATTTTCTCCACTCCCAAGGCAGCGATGGATCACGCCAGGCAACTGAAGAGACAACGGCGTGAGACCGAAGCAGAACCCGGGGCGAACAACGATACAGATTAAAGAGGACTACTAATATGCTGATTCTAGTACGCCTTTTTGAGTTATAGGGGTATATGTGTACTGACACAGCTATCGTTCAGTCCGGCAAATTACATTGCGATCTATGTATGTTGAGGGAAGCCTCAAGGTTTAGAATTTGCACATGTATTGTAACACAGGTACTAGACCTGATCAGCCACCTCCTAGGCAATGGGAGGTTAGTAGCACTCTGACGCCCCCGTAAGGGAGTTCCCCGCATCACGCCATTGTGTTGTAGTTCTAATGGGGTTTGTTTAGGAAATTTTGGGATGGCTTTGGCACGTTGGGGAAGTCAAAGTGGGTGGGGGGTACACAGGGGGAGGGTGGGAATCTGCGGCATGTGTTAGGCGAACTTGATGTCAGAATATGCCAGGTTTATTACATATCATCTTTAATCCAATTAGTATATACTGCGCTGTATGAGTAGTAAGTTAAGATTCCTTACTTGGAATGTTCGTGGCCTTAATAGTCCCAAGAAAATTCGCACTGTGATTGCTGGTCTGGATCGGCTGAATATTCAGGTCGCCTTGCTGCAGGAGACCCACCTCACTAAGGTCTCTGAGAAACATGTGGGTACAAGATGGGCGGGGGTGAGGGTGGCCTCCTCTTTCTCTTCTTACTCACGCGGAGTGATGATACTTGTGAGGAAGGGTATCCCATTTCGAGTACATGGCACAGACATAGATGAACAGGGCCGATTGGCTATAGTACATGGGACGATTGGAGGCATGACTGTTCTGTTGGTAAATGTGTATGGACCAAACGTGGATGATCGCGCCTTTTTTGATGAAGTGTGGAGACGCATTTCAGTGTTTCCTACTGCTGACATTATTTGGGGGGGGGATTTTAATACTTGTCTGGATGTGGCTGTTGATAGAGAGGGGGCAGGGGTGGCCAGACGCAGGTTATCCACTGATGCCCTTCGGGGCATAATGGACGCTGGCAGTTTATGTGATGTTTGGCGCATGCGTCACCCTGATGCCAGGGAACACACATTCATCTCCACTGTGCACGGCACCTGGTCTCGCCTGGACTATTGGATCGTGTCGGAGGCCGTGTGTACATATGTGGTGGAGGTTCAACACTTAGCCAAAACCATATCAGACCACTCACCGGTGCTGCTTGAGATGCAGGTACCCGAGTGTGTCAGGCCCCCTTTGCATGGCGACTACAACCGTCTGCCCTGACTGACCAGGTGTTCAAACACACTGTGGGTGAAGCTATAAATAATTATTTCAGGGAAAATGCCGGAACGGTCGAAAACGCGGGAGTACTGTGGGAAGCATTCAAGGCAACGATTCGAGGAGTATGCATTGGCGCGCAGGCGGGGGTCTTGAAAGATCTGAGGCGCAGAATCGGTAAGCTTGCAGGGGAGATAGTGGCGCTGGAGCGAGAGTATGTCCAGGGTCCCGCCCCCGCGCTCCTCTCTCAGATCCGCGAACTGGTTACAGAGCACAATGAAACTGTTGACCAGGAAATGCTGCATAGATCTCGTCGCTGCACTGCCCGGTATTATGGAGAGGGTGGACGCCCTAGCTGCTCGCTAGCACAGAAATTAGCGGCGCCGCGCAGCCAGGCCCACATAACCGAACTGCTGGACGGGGAGGGAGTGCCACATTATGACACCCCGGGAATAAGTAAGGTGGTGATGGACTTCTACTCCAATCTGTACAGCAAACGCACCTCTTTGCCAGCCGCAGACGTAAATGAATACCTAGGGGATGTGACTCTGGGCTGGTTGTCCTTGGCACAGCGTGAGTATATCACACAGCCTTTTGATGTAGAGGACGTGAAGATAGCTATTATGTCCCTCCCCACTAGCAAATCGGCGGGATTAGACGGACTCCCTAGTGAGTTTTATAAGGCGTATGTTAAGGAGCTTGCACCAAGGCTACTGGAGGTCTATGCGGAGGCGTATGACTCGGGTACATTGCCCCCTTCTCTTACGGAGGCACTGTTGGTGCTGCTGCTAAAGCCCGACAAAGCGGCAAATGATTGTGGCTCTTATCGACCGCTGTCACTCATAAATATTGATGCCAAAATACTGGCTAAGATGATAGCGGCCAGACTCCAGCCACTGGTACCTAATCTAGTGCTCCCGGACCAGTCGGGGTTCGTGCCCTCTCGATCCACGTCACATAACCTTCGCACTATCTTTTCCACGTTACACTATTTTGAACATGACTTTCAGGCAGTGGCGGTGCTATTGGATGCCGCC
The DNA here is from genome assembly GCA_963921515.1 of Calotriton arnoldi. Taxonomy (NCBI): domain Eukaryota; kingdom Metazoa; phylum Chordata; class Amphibia; order Caudata; family Salamandridae; genus Calotriton; species Calotriton arnoldi. Next base: position 685,773 of record CAWUFW010002144.1, on the reverse strand, counting down.
AAGGCATTCGATTCGCTCCAGTGGGACTATATGTTCACGACCTTGTTACGAATGGGCCTTCCGCCGTTTTTTTAAAAATGGATCCATTTATTATATACTGCGCCGATGGCCCGGATTCGTGTAAATGGCTGGGTAACTGAGGCATTTGCCATCCACGGCGGCACCAGGCAGGGGTGCCCTCTGTCGCCCATCTTGTTTGCATTGGCTCTAGAACCTTTAGCATGTAGGCTGCGTCAAAAGCACGGGGGGGCTGCTTTACGGTTTAGGCAGAGGCCCCTGGTGGTGTCACTGTACGCGGATGATATGCTGCTATACGTCCGAGACCCTGCTATAAATTTATCGGCAATGATACGTGAATACATCAAGTTTGAACGATACTCTGGTCTAGGCATCAATTGGGCCAAATCTACTGTCTTCCCACTCACAGCAGGCACTAGGGAGATAGAACTCGAATTTCCCTTGCGGTGGTCGACCGACCCTGTTAAGTATCTGGGTGTGTGGCTGCACAGGGACCCGGAGGTAGTGATTGCCGAAAATTATGGACGTGTGGTCACCACGATTACGGAACGGGCTGAGCGCTGGGCTAAACTCCCTCTCTCTCTTGCGGATCGCATAGCGGTCATAAAAATGACCTTTTTGCCGAAGCTGCTCTATTTATTTAATAATATCCCCATTCGTCTGAATCTCGCGTTGTTCAATACTTTGCAGTCGTCCATGTCCACGTTTGTGTGGGGAGGCAAAAAACCCTGCTGCAGCTGGAGTTTGCTGGTCCAGCCGTTTGAGCGCGGAGGATTTGAGGCTCCCGACTTACGACTATATTACTTATGCGCGCAGGCGCAGTATGCGCACTTTTGGTACTATCCACAGAAATTTCAGCCACATACTGCTATTGAGGCGGATTCGGTCCTTCCGGGGCCGCTCACTGCTGCGGCCTTGATGGGTGGAGCGGGAGGTCCACGTGGGGAAATCAGCCCTGTGCATTGTACGGCCTGGGCATGGAAAACTCTGGCCAAGAGGGCGGGTCTGGAATATTTATATACCCCAACACTCCCCCTCGCCGCGCATCCTGGTATATCGGCGGCGCAGGAGCCGGCGGCCCTGAAGGCGTTAAGTGGAGTTGGGATTACACTTTTGGGAGACTTCTACAGTCAGGGTCGCTTCCGCTCACTGACGGATCTCCAGGGCGGACGAGATACTGGAATAATGCTGCGCTTCACGTATGCACGGGTGCGACAGGCAATTCGAGCGGCATACCCGGCATACCCGATGGAACCGCGTACTCTGATGGCACTGCGGGCGGTGCTGTCGAGTGCAGATCGCAGGGGTCTTGTTACTAAATTATACAACGCATCCCTCAGAGAAACCGATCTCATTGATTCACCTTCCTATAATAAATGGAAGACAATCTTGGGAGACGCATTCTCGATAGACTCCTGGAGGTTCTGCTGTACGTTGACTGGGCGCTTAACGGCGAACTGTAACCTGCGGATAATCCACTTCAAATATATACATCAGCTATACTATACACCATTGCAGCTGCGAAGGTTTGGGTTGCGGGACAATGCATGCTGTATACGCTGTGGACAGGAGAACGCGGATTTTGTGCATCTGGCCTGGAGTTGCATGGGTGTATACAACTTCTGGGTGAGGGTTGCGCGCATACTTACAGATGTGGTCCTGGAGGCTGTTGAGTGTGTACCAGAGGTGTGCCTGTTGGGATGTGTGCAGAGGCTTAAGCCCTGTAACAGACGGATAGTGGCTATATCTACTCTGTTTGCAAAACGGGCCGTGGCACAGTGCTGGGGTGCAAAAGCTGTTCCAACTGTACAAAAGTGGATTCGCGAATTGTTATATTGCAGGGACCAGTTGGGCATATATGCCGAAGAGCTACCTGAGGCCTCACGTCCCAAGGACTTTTGGGCCCCACTGACGGGATATCTTCTTGGGAATCCAGACTTGCAGTGAGGCGGGATACCTGCTGGGGTGGTAGGTGCGAAAGGACTATTGGGCTTGCAGGGATGTATTGTCATATTCACAATGTATTGCTAGAGGATGTAATGATACTATGCAGCCATGCCGGGGTTCTGGGAGGGGGTTGGGCGAAGGGTTGTTAGTTGGGGCTTTATGTATGCATTTAGTTGTAATTTAAAGACAAAATTGGCTTGCATTCAGTAACTGTATACAAGGCTTGATGCACCCAGTGTTTGGGGTGATGCAGGATCTTAATGTGCAAGTTGGCTAATAAAAAAAAAATAAAAAAAATAAAATAAAAATTTTGCAACACATCTCAACAAACCAATACATAGAAGAACATAGTAAGCGGCAGACTGAATGCAGAGACAAGGCAGTGAAAATCGGATTACTTGTTATAGTATAGAAAAAGGTAGAGTGCACAGCAAGAATAGCTACAACAAACCCAGCGGAAGGGAGATACCTCCAAATAAGAGGGTCGGGACAGCCCACAAGAGAGAAACATGTAAACAATAAGAGCAGCCGGGTCAGACCATCCGCCCCGAACACGCATCATTCACACATCTCAGTAATTCTCACAGCAGGGGTGGATAAGGAGAGCAGGGGGACAAAGAGAGGCAAGTGCCACTACAGAGAGCCAGCCGAGGCCTGGCTCAGTGCACCATTATCGGAGCCCGACATGGAGCCTCCAGAAGAGGTGTCAGCTTTAATTACCCGGCCTCCACATTCCACACGCAGGCAGGCTAATAAAATGGCATCCAATGCTGGTAGTATCGGCACCCTTCAACCCCCCCCCCCCACCCACCCAGTTTCCTCTCTGCAGATCACCTCCCTCTCGCAGTTTGACCACTTCGTAAACTCCAGCCACCAATAGTAGACATCGGGACCCTGAGAAGACTTCCAATTCATGGTCAATTGCCTGAGGGCAAGTATGAAGTCCAGATCCAGAAACCTATCAGTAACCTTCTTGGCCGCCGAGCATTCATGGAGGCCCAGCAAGCACAGTGAGGGGCCAAAAGGAAATTCTCTATTTGAGGCCCCCCCGCTCCACGTGGAGGACTGTCGTACATTAAGGTGTTAAAAGCGGGCAAGACCAAACCATGTGGAAAAAACCACCATCTTCAACAGCGCAGTGGGGGCATTCCAAAGGCGCAGCAGGGAATATGGCATAGATACGTCTGGGGGGGGGTCAAATAGGCTCAATTTAAGTAAAAGAATTGTATCAATTTGAAACAGGCATTTCTAGACATCCTAAAACTAGTTTCCAGTATCTTTCTCCAAGAGGAATCAGAGAGAGGCATCCCGAAAGACGTCTCCCAGCATAACCGGAGGGTTGTGAGTGTCTGCCGCACCCCCTCCAACAAAGCTCTATAAAGCAATGTGACTGCCTTTGTTAGACCCGAGATAAGGAAGAGATGGCACAGGCAGTCATGTTCTGGAGGTTCCGCAACCCCGGCACCCCACCCCTGTATCTTGTGTATGAGGGCACCATGGAGTAGGAAGTGGCCCACCGGGATGTCATAAGACTCCCGGAGGTCTGAGAATGGACACAATCCACCCTCCCCCACCCCATAAAAAAGATCACCCAGGACATCAATGACGGCAGCCGGCCACTCACGGAGACCCGGCCACTCCAAGGCCTAATCGGCAAAAGAGGAAGCTCACAGGAGTACGGTGTCGGCGTATAAGTCCACCATAAAACATGGGCTCAAACATAGCGTGCAGTCCTAATCTGGATATTCAAGGTCCATACTCTAGAAGCAGGCATTGGTCTCAGTACGAAACCCAGAAGGCAATCCCTGGAGGGAGAACCACACTCGGCGGTCCCCACACCCTCCCAGAGAAAGGCCCGCCAGAGCACCACTCATTGTAGTTGTGCCCCCAAGTAGTATAATTTAAAGTTGGGAGCTGCTAGGCCCCCCTGAGCCACAGGCAACACAACTTCCAGAGAGCAACCCAATGACATGAAGTGCCCCACTAAAGCAAGAGCAGCAGTCCATCAAGTTCCTGAAAGAAACTTTGGGGCAATTCCAAAAGGAGTGCCACAAATAGATAAAGTAGGCACGGCAATATGAGTGACGCTGCCCAGTCAACACCCACCCGAAGTTTCCTTCATACAGAAAGTCTAGGGAGCGGTAAACACCCACTCCAAGGTACCACACTGTATCTCGCTCCCACCGCAACATCAGCGCCAAAGGGATAGGACTTGACTCAGGGGCATCTCCCCTCAAGGTGTAGATGCATGACTTTTCCCAACTGACCTCAAGTCCCGAGTGAGCCCTGAAGTCTGATAATGCTAATACTACCCCCAGGAGGTCGGTGTCCCTCCCCCTAAGGGACAGCAACATGTCATCCGCATATAGTGAGAGATATATGAAGTAACAGGCAATGCTCAGGCTCTGATAATGGAGTTCCCGGCAAACCAAGCAGGCAAAAGGCTTCAAGGCCAACACAAATAATAAAGGGGAAAGGGGGCAACCCTGACGAGTACCCCCTCAACCGCGAAAGCATCTGATATCAGAGCACCAGTACGGATCCTGGCCAAATGGCCAGTGTAAAGAAGCTTCGTCCACTTGACGAAGAGTAGACCCATGTCCCTGTTAAGCATAGTAGTATATAGGAAGTCCCAGCAGAGCGAGTCAAATGCCGAGTGTCACGATTCACTCCCTGTGCTCTCATTCCCACCACCAGGGGGCCGAATTGTGGGGCTTTCCAGTATTCTAATATGCTTGCAGACACTCCCCTGTATGCATATCCTGACTTCCAGGCATTTGGACATCATTTAGGAATTGACATCCATTCACAATCCATGCCGGGTTTTGTGGAAGCCAGTCTGCTCATGCTGGAAACTCCATTACCTAGAATTCCCTGCTCACTGCTTCGTCTCCACCCCTGCAGGCCAAGGATGGGTGGAGGAGTTCAGCTCACCTGTGGCTGGCTGCTGCTAGCCTGCTCACACCTGATGCATGTGATTACTATGAGCTCTTTTAAGCCCCAGCTACCTTCAGCCCAGTGTTGGTCATTGTAGCTGTATACCGGTGAGGCCGATCCTTGTTTCTAGTGTTTCCTGAGCTTTTGATACCCTTGTTTCCAGTGTTTCCTGAGCTTTTGATATTCCTTGATTCCTGAGCTATAGCTATTCCTTGTGCCTGAATTAGCACTGCCTGCAGTGCTACCTTGTTTCCTGAGTTCCTGAGCTAGAGTTATTCTTTGTTCCTGGACTTCAGCTATTTCTTGTTCCTGATTTGCACTGCTTGCAGTGCTCTCTTGATTCCTTATTTCCTGAGCTGTAGCTATTTCCTGTTTCCTTGAACCAGTACTGCCTGCAGTGCTACCTTGACTCCTGAGCCTTAGCATTCCTTGTTCCTGAACTGCAGCAGTTTCCCTTGTTCCTGAACTAGCACTGCCTGCAGTGTTACCTTGACTCCTGAGCCTTAGCATTCCTTGTTCCTGACCTGCAGCAGTTTCCCTTCTCCTGAACTAGCACTGCCTGCAGTGCTACCTTGACTCCTGAGCCTTATCATTCCTTGTTCCTGACCTGCAGCAGTTTCCCTTCTCCTGAACTAGCACTACCTGCAGTGCTACATTGACTCCTGAGCTTTTGCTCAATTCTTGTTCCTGCCCCAGCACTGCCTTCTATGCTACTTTGTTTTCTTGATTCCTGAACCTGCACTATTCTAGTATACCCTTTTAGCCTCCCCTTCTGTATATCCTTTTCCAGTTCCTGCCTTTCTTCCCATTTCCTTGGTTCCAGTTCTAGTTTGCTGTCTTTCTATTTCTGCTGTCTTGCTTCTGTTACCTTGTATGTTTGTTACCTGCTTTCTGCCAAGTGTGCCCTGTGATTTCCTTCCTTTCCTGTTAAGCACTCCTCCTTGCTAGCTCCTTGTCTATTGTGCTTGTGTTTAGTTCTACCCCTTTGCTGTTACTGCCTTGCGTGTTCCTCTTTGATCGCCAGGATCCGTGGGCACAGCTGACTACCTAGGTGGTGTTTCTTGTTCACTGCGAGTATTGTCTTTGAGTTACTGTTATAACATCACCATAGGTATAAGCTCCACAGACCCTGCCTTTGCATACATATCCTATATGTGGGTATTTTCATTCAGTATCTGTAACAGCAATTGTGGGTGAGGAACTTACTGAGCTTCAGTCTTACCGTGTGGAGCTCCTGAGTGCTTTACCCCACATTCCCTTTATTGTTAATGTTGTATTATATATATGTCTTGCACGTCCGTCCTGGGTGTAGTTAGTCTGAATGCTAAATTGCCTTGTGAGTGCCCTTCCTTTCTGAATCTTAGCCATCTTGTTCCTTTGTACAGGCTTCCCCTTTGGATCCCTTTTCTCCTCTGACTTCCTGTGCGATCCTGGGTAGCGCTGTACTCCTCTCTCTGTGTACGTTTTCTACCCCGTTCCCAGTCCTTGACCAAGTCCCTGACTGTGTTCCCGACATAGTCCCGGACAGTGCCTGACACCGAGATAACTAATGCCTCAGGGGGACGTACTCTAACGCTAGGAATAATTGTCAGATGTTAGGAATGAAGCCTGTTTGATCCGGATGGATTAAGATACACATATGAGGGAGCCACCGAGTCGCCAATATTTTACTCAAGATTTTGTAGTCTGCATTTAGCAAAGAGAGGGTGTAGTAAGAATTAAGAAGAAGAGGGTCCTTGTCTTTCTTAGGGAGTGACACAACCGCAGTTTCCTGCAACAAGGGCAGGAGTTGTCCACGCTGTCGAGAGTAATTTAAAAGCGTTGCTAGTCTAGGCACGAGATCCAACGCACAGGCCGCTTAAAATTCTATTGGAAACCCATCCAGGTTGGTCACCTTACCCCTTGTCATCTCTTTGATTGCTCCCTGAACTTCCTGTTCTGTGATCTCCCCTTTCAATTAATTATTAAGGCGGAGGAGCGTCACCCCACTGCTTTTGAACAGTGAAAAATGAAAAATAAAATGATAATAACAAAGGTTATCATCATTTTATTTTTTCTCCTTTCTCCCTTAGTTCCTGCAGCTGAGCCGAGGGTGGGGCTGTCCATTCCAGCATGTTGACACAGCCGCAAGAAGGAGGAGTGGTGGCACTGTTTGCTTCAAGTGCGCATGACAGTTTGTCTGGCTGTGAAAGGCCTGCCAAACACTCATGCGCACTTTGATCTCTCAACTCGAGCTATGCTTTACAGGCGGGTGGAGAACAAGCAAACGGTCATAGACCCTTAGTGAGTGCCTAACTAGGGCGCTCACACCAATCACTGCGCTGCTTTCATGCTGGGTAATACCAGCATGAGAGCAGCATCTGCATTGACATAGGGTACCCTGTGGCATGCCGGGAGTAGAGGTCGAGGAGCAGAGGCCAGAAGAGCATCAATGCTGCAGAATGCAGATAAACATTATTTTTTGTAAATCATTTTCCCTCGCGCTGTCCCCCGCACTGCCCCCTATGCTGTGCTGCTCCTCCACTCCCCCCGCTGCCCTCCCTCGTGCTGCCCCACCACTTAAATGCCATAGCAGCCGCCACTGCTCGAAAGCTGAGGAATTTATCGGTCATACACGAAGAGAGAGCTCCGGAATCATTGATGAGGTGAGGAAGAACAGGAGCTGACGTCAGAGCACACAGCAGTGCCTAATATGCTCCGATTCCATCACATGTAGGGGAGGCGTTACAGTATGTGATGTCACCTAGAAGCGCAGGTGTGTCATTGCTGGTGAAAACGTTTTCCAGAACAGTCTGAAACCTAGAGGGACTAATCACGAGGTGAAGAATTTGCAGCATCCATCAGAATCACTTTTCGAATACACTGACCAGTTTCACATTGCTTGAAAATTTGAATGATATCCTGCTCAAGCACCCTCACAGCTGCCCCTGCAGTCTAATCTCATACCTGCTGGGTGTGCTGGGGGGAAGGTGACCCCGGAGCAGCAGCCGGCGAGAAAGCCATTGGTGGTAAAGCTTTCAGCATCATGTTCTGCATTATAATCTGGTGCATCTGGGCGTTCTGCATTAACATCATCTCAACCATGTCTGTAAAAAAATAAGAAATTAACTGAATTCACCAGGAACTTATAGATTGGGCTGACACACTGGAAACCAAAATCATCATCCGCAATGTCTACAGCAATGTAAGACGTAGATATCAAACATCACCAGTAGAAAAGAACACATCAATTATTGATTGAGAAAACAACCAGTGTCAGGAATCAGCACACAGGTCAGAGAATTCATATATTCATCAATGAATAGTGTGAAAAGAGGGCTTAGTGTCACCAACAAAAACATCAAAAGAAAATAAAGTGAACATCCATGATTTTCAATGAGCATATCAATCAGTAATACTGAGGCCACCCATCAGCATAAGCAATGCACACAGCACATTATGATGAAGGGAGCAGTTTTCATTAGTGAGATATAAACAAACTCAAGATAAACACACAAGGCCATAAAGAAAAAAGCTTTCCACCTTTGGAGGAGTTGAATCTGACTGGAGGGCTGTGAAAATGTGATATATTTCAGACAAAGTACACCGTTTGCCTTAAGTCCCTGGAAAAGAGTCTGGTTACCCCTTGAGTACATCTGCCAGGGAAAATGAATGGCCCATCACAGCACTCGTGTTACTTAATTCCACAGGAGAGGGTATGGTTAGAACTTATTTAGTTGCTATATTTGTCAAGAACTAAAGCTCTAATAGCAATGATTGTCATTATTTAATGCTCTCACAGGCAGAATAGCATGTGGAGGTTGTCTGCTGTCTGGTGTTTTAGGGTTTGGATAGAGACTGCAAAATAACAAGGCAATGGTAAGTGAGTGTGGCTCCCTTTTACCCTTTTCCCACCCCCTGCATGAGATCTCTTCAGCTCCGTAGCCCCTGTCCTTGCCTCCGCTGTCCCCAGCCTGCGTCGCACTTGACTCTCCCACCATCTTCACTTTCATTCTCCCCGACTCCTTCCCTGTCTGCTATTCGAGTTTCTGTCCCTTCACAGTGATTGGTTCTCTTTTCCTCACCCTGGCCTGCAAGAGTCCGTGTTCTGTCTCACCCAGGGCACAAGTCCTATAAAAAGAAGTGGGGGGACTGACCAAGTTAGACACTATGCAAGTGACATCATGACGCGTGCATTCACTGCACATGACGTCACGACGTAGCGCTATAAAAGAAATAAACTAGTGCTATTTAAATTATTTGTGTAAATGCTGGGACAGAACACCCCCTCTGACAGTCTTACAGTGTCTGCATTTATATACAGGGACCGAACAAAGGCAAAAGCATGCCTCTCTTAAACACCTGTGAAGAGATAGCAAGCTGTGTGCCTTTGTTTCCCTCTGTGGCAATTACATTTAAATGTGAGTTCCAGCCGCCTCCAGCCAAGATATTAAAAAAAAAAGAGGCCGATGGCCCCTTAACTTCGGCCCAGCTGGAGGTGAAAAAAAGCCCCCTTGCTGCCTGCACGTTGCTGCTGGAAATGGAAAGCAGACTACGTGCAGGCATGGGCGTCCGCAGAAATTTTTCCGGGGGGGGGGGCAAAATGTTAACGCCATCACCATCCTCCGACACGATGTGTGCCATATCATCCTCAAAAGGATGAATGCAAGTGGTGACCCACTGGAGTTTGAATGCTATATGTAACTGACACTAAGGTCTTTGTGGTATGACCATTAACACACTTCGTTCTATATATTAGAGACAGAAACTGCTAGACTGCATAGCGCACACACAAAATGTGGTTGCACGAACCTAAATCACAGCCAAAGCTCAACGCTTACCCCCAAAAATCCCATATAAGGTTCCATTTGAACCACAGCTTCACTTAGTTTCACAAAGCACAGAAAGCAGACTGCAGGATTCTGTACCCCAGTTCCAAATTCGGCAGCTCTGGCCATAGTGCCACATCTTCTCCCCACTGAACACCATACTCTACCACTAAAAGAAACTCGCACTGCCTTTAGATGCAATCCAATTGTGTCCCGCTATAAACGCCTGGAAGCAACTCAATTCAAATTATGCACTAGACAAGAGTAATCTTCTGTCTGAAAAAACAGTAACAACCTCCTGGAAAAAGCAAACACTCACAGGGAATGCAAGACTAAGTAAGGTATGTGAAATGTAAGCATGGAACAACATGCTTACCTTAATGCTTGTGCACTTGTTATTCAGAAATCAATGTGTGTTTTTGCCTGAAAAGCTAAGGACATGACTACAGGGCCCGGAAGGGACCCGTTTCAATGTCCATTGCTTAGATCCTTACAAAACATAAGGAGTATGGTTTTAAAAGACCACATTCATGAACATAAAGCTGCAGTACACTACACATTTCATAAACTACTAAAAGGAAAACAGCTGATAAGGAACACATGAAACATTTTCTACACCACGCATTAACCAGATATCGCAGTACCTCCAGGAATGGTGAACTTCCTCACCTGAGGAAAAAATGCCATTCAAAGACGAGAAAAATGAAAGTAATGCTGCCTTCACTGGGAAAGTCTGTTGGCGCTAAGGTGTTTGGGTGTGAATAAAACCAATCTGGCAACTTTTTGACCACTCTGTCTTGCTCATCCATCCAGCCATTTACCCTTTCACTCATCCAGCCACCCTTTCACGTACTCATCCATCCACCTAGTCACTCATCCTTCCACTCATTCACCCTTTCAGGCATCCACACATCCATCCTCCCTTTCTCTCTCAATCGACCCTTTCACTTAGCCATCCACCCAACCATCCATCTACTCATCCATTCATGAATCCATCCATTGACCCCATCACTCATCCATCCTTTCAATCATCCATCCATCTTTTCTCTCATCCATCCACCCATTCACTCCTTCACTCATCTATCCAACCTTTTTCCCATGTACCCTCCCTTTCACTCACTCATCCATCCTTACATCCTCCCTTTCATTCATCTGTCCATCCATTCACCCTTTCACTTATCGATTCATCAATCCATCCATCATTTCACTCATCCATTCACCCATCCTTCCTCTCATTATCCATCCATTCACCCTTTCATTCATCCATTCACCCTTTCACTAATCCATCCAGCCATCCAACCATCCCTTCACTTACTCTCTCACCCACCTTTTCACATTAAGTATGAGCTGAGCCTTCGTCTGCAGAGTTGCAGACAGAAGAGACCCATCAGGAACTCACCCCTCGTTGTTGTTCCTAAAGCAAAGGGAGGTGTTCAAGATGCCCCTGCACACAGTCAATCTGAAACTTTGGAAGTCATGAGTCATGAGTCATGCATGATGCACAGTGCCAGGACGTGAGGTGGCTGTGGCATGGTGTTGTTTCCAGGGCTTTAAGTGGGGGGGAGGGTCTCTCCAAAGGGGTTGTTCGATTTAATTAAGGGCGTAGCTTGAAACACCTAAGCTAAAATTCTGTGCTTAGCATAGTGTGCCGCCCGACTGGTATTTTGCTGCTTCTGTCATTGCATTCAGATATATAATACAGCAGGTAATGTTACACCTACAACAAGCCAGAACTATAGGCTTTGTCAATGGTTGTTAGTTGCATACAATAAAAAAGCAGCAACCATGGATTCGTTGAATATAATATTGAAAATGGTTCAGTTCTAAAATGATGAGACTGTGAAAGACCTATAACCCTTTTTTTTTAACTTCTTTTACCGCCTTATTTTGATTAACTGGATTCTCTCGTAACAGCATGGGCGTTTTCGTACATTTCTTCCTTCTGACAGGATGCCCGAGGCTGGAGGAGGCCCACCACACGCTTTACCAGCCAGACTGGCCCATTGTCATTCTGTATGTGGCAATCAGCTGCATACAGAATTACAATGGGCGGGTGGAGCTGCTCTTGCGCTCAGAGGAGTGCAAGGCGGCCCCGTCAAGGCATTGAGGATTCTCACAGGGGAACAGTGATGTTCCCCAAAGGCCAAAATTACGGACAAAAGGCGGCCGGCTGGGTGATTTAAGGGGGGGGCAAGCGCCCCTCCTTGCCCCCCCCCCCCTGCGGACGCCCATGCGTGCAGGTGCTGCTGAACGTGTCCCGATGCCTTACACTGGGACAAGTTCAACATATTTCTGTGGGGCCCAACTTCTTGGCAGGGGGGACGGCGTCCACCCTGTGAAAAGAGTGGGTGGACGCCGTGTACCTGCGTGTACCCCCGACTCGTGCCCTGGTCTCACCGCCCTTTCCCCTCCTTATGTCCCATGAACATCCCATCGATGGAGATTAGCCTCCTACCCTCTCTCCCCATGTATCTCTTTCACTTGCCCTCCCCCCACCATGGGAATCGGGGCCCTGCCCCTCTCTGCCAGCCTGGCAATGGCTGGGTACGCAGGCTCTGTAGACAGAGTGACTGAGTGCAGGTAGTTGCCAAAGGTGATGACAGGCATTTGGCTTTGCGAAAGACCAAGACCAGCCATAATGGGCAGAGGACCTGGTGTAGGCCATGCCTTGCACCTACAGCCTGATACTCACAGCCAATGCTGGTGCTGTGGCTTCAGAACCTAGGAGCGCTGTGCTCAGTGCCCTCCGCGCGCAGCTGAATACTGTGAGGGGTGCTTCTAGGACCCTGGGGACTGTGCACAAGTCAAGACCAAAGGCCATGCCATGTGCCAAGTACCCCATGAGCAGGATCAAGAGAACAAAGTATGTGATAACACAATTTAAAATAAATAGATAATTGAGTAAACCTCGTTAAAAGGAAAGTTAAGGTTAATTGATTTATAAAAAAAAAAACACAGAAATTCTTCTCGATACCTAAATTAAGGGGACATCATGCTTTTGATTCCAAACTTGTAAACTGCTGACATTCGACAGTCATGGCGATGTGTAAAACCATAACTTCCCCCATGGACTCTTCAAGAGCTTATACATGTCAAAGATAACATCACGAATGGCATTATCAATTACATCAATAATGATGTCACCTGACACGTTACCATTTACTTCATTGATGGCGTCACTGAACCTGCAAATGATTGCTCTTTTACATGCCTCTCCACTGGCAGGGTAAATACAACATTCCATCTCTATGCATTAAACACAAATACTGGACCTAGATTGTTATGATGGCAGGGGTGTGGAGCAAATAACCTGTGCCCAGAGCCTGCTGGCCAGGGTCAAAGGTCAGGCAGGACATGTGAGTTTTAGGGAAGAAGATACTGATGGCGTTGCCCAAAAGGTTCTTGGGGTGGGGCAAAGAGAACCCACATGTCTTGCGCCCTGTGCCTCCACCCAGCCCCTTTGCACCTAGATGTCAAACTTCAGACCAACTGAGAATCACGGCAGACACAAGCCTCTCTACAGGCATAGGAGATTAAAATACCCTGCACGAGAAATAGGGGAAAATAGGAAAGGGAAAGCGAGAAACAATGGAGAGGTGTGTCATTGGAAATCCGCTGTCAGTTTCGAAAGCGCTAAAGAACAAATCCTTTATGGGTTCCGGAGTAGCGTGCTACTCACCGAAAAAGCACTTCAACACCTCATCAGGGGTAGCAAGCGCTATATAAATGCAAACCATTTTACCTCTTCTACCCCCTTCGCTATACTTCTTCGAACCAAATAACTGACTAACATATCCACCACTCAAATTACTTTCACATTTTCACTATACTAATTCACCACTAGTCCTTTATGGGTTCCGGAGTAGCGTGCTACTCGCCGAAAAAGCGCTTTGACGCCTCGTCAGCGGTCGTAAGCGCTATATAAATGCAATTACAATATAATACAAAACAACAGGAATTATTACTGATACAAATTGCGTTCTATGATAGCGCTGATTAAGAAAGATGTGGGATTTTGACTAATCCGAAATGAGAGTGTGTCAGGAGGCTAGGAACGGATGGGACGGACTGGGGAAACTGATGACATATACCCTGTTGCGTTCCGAAGCTGAAGTACTGCTGCTCCACATACAGGCTGCGGAGTGCCCCTTTAACTCTGAGCGTGATGTCCTGGAGGAGGAGTCCCAGATGACGACGTCATCCTCTGCTGCCCTATCAGGAGCGAGCAGCAGGGAGAAAGAGGAAGTGGACGCAATACAGAGGAGGAAGGAGAGCGCGAACACGGAAAGACGAGGAGACGCGGAGAACACGCCAGCCCTGTGGGAGAGACGTCCAGCGTTTCCGGAAAAGGCAGCCGAAGCCAGCGTCCCGGAGGAACAGAAGACGCCAGGAGGCCAAAGAGACCACGCGCCGCCCTGCCACTCTCCAGGAAGAGTGTGGCTGGACAAGGTACGGCTCAAACTGCGGGGACTCTCAGGGCACTGGGCGGGGAAGGGCAGTTCCTAGAGGGAGGACACCAATCGGGGCTACACAAAGGTGGCGGTATATGGTGATCCCTCACAGTCCCCCTCCCGACTGCACGAACGCATTTGGATAAACCCACTGACCAGTGGTATTTTGTTTCTTTTGTTTTTTTCGATATCCCTGCTCTGCGAGGTCAAGAACAGCGAGTCACGTACTCCGACCGGACCCTCCCACCATCAGAGATTGCTGCAGTGCATCTAGGAAACCGGACTACCTGTGGAACGCAAGACCCCTATAAACTTAATAAACCAAGTGCTAAGACGATATTTGATTTCTGGCTCCTCCTTTCCTACAATCATTGTTCTAGATCGTTCTGTCCGGGTGGGACTTCTGACAATTGTGGTGGAGAATGCAGGCATTTTCCATCTGATACAGGATGGACAACCTCGTGTACCAGCTAAGGACACACGAAACTGGAATGGGCATTGGAAAAGAATGCAAACCAAGCAGAGTTGGACCGAGCTGTGTTCACCTCCGCTATACAAACGCAGGCTGAGAATTTGACTCGGCTGGCAGAAGGACAGTCACAGTTGCTGCTGACCCTCGGTCAGGGGAGGGGGCCTGCACTCCCTGGGACAGTGATTCCACTCCAAAAGTATGTCCGGAGGGACGACCCTGTTTCCTTCTTCCTTAACTTTGAGAGGGCCGCCAGGGCCAGCACCTGGCCTGTGGATCGTTGGCCTTTTTATGTCGCCCCCCTGCTCACAGGTGAGGCCCAGGCCGCCTACCAAATCGCTAACAGAGACGGTACAGCTAGCTATGGCCACGTTAAGCAGTTCATAATGGACCGGTTGGAGGTGGATGATGCGTCACACCGACTCAAGTTCCGACAAGAAAGGGGCGCCCCGGGAGACACACCGAAAACCTTGTTTTATAAACTTAAAGATGCAGCCGATCGCTGGCTCAAACCTTTGGAATCAACACGAGAAGAGATGATGGACAAGATATACTTGGAATAATATCTGGAGGCATTGCCTTCTGGAACCCAGAGGTGGCTTCAACAGCATGCGGGTCTGACTCTGGAACATGCTGTTGAGATGGCCACATCATATGCTCGAGCCCAAAACCGGAACATGGTTAAGGAGCCAGACCGATCACAGAAAGCACCCCATACAACAAGAACGGAGAGGAAACCAAACAAACCAGCCTTTGAATCATTTAGAGCACGACCAGGAAGACCAGAAACCTTTTCCCCCTCAGGGACCCAATGCTTTGAATGCAGAGAGTGGGGCCACATTGCCAGGTTCTGCAAGAAGAAGAAAGAAAAACAGGAAGAGGAACCAATGGATGTCAGTTATTTGCCTCGATCTGTGCTGTATGCTCAGGAAATGGGGCCAGTTTACTACGTAAGTCTGAGGATGAATGACAAAGTAGTGACCGCCCTCCTGGACTCAGGGTGTAGGCATTCAGTGGTTAGAAGCGAGCTAATTCCCCAGTCCCTGATCATCCCTGGGAGGATGGTTAGCATTCGCTGTGTGCTTGGCGATACCAGGGACTAACCGGTAGCAAGGGTGACGCTTCAGACAGAACCAGGCATAGAAACTTTAGCCGACGTAGGGGTCCTTCCCTCCCTTCCTGAACAACTTATAGTGGGAATAGACAACCCCTGCTTTTACAATCTCCTGGTGGGCAATCTTAAATCCTATACCCTAAAGAAGGACCCCCATGATACCCTACTGACCTCCGAACCATGGGCCATGGATAACCACTTCAGAACAGCGCAACTGAATGACAGTACCCTTAGTAACGCATGGCAAACCGCCAAGGAGACACAAAACAAACCCAGAAAAGCCTTTCCCTGTTTCGTAGAGCAGAAGCGTCTCCTGTATCGAGTCGCCAAGGAAGGAGAGGAACCACAACTATTGGTCCCTGTGGGCTTTAGGGATCAGATCCTCTTCTTTGCACATTCCCACCTCCTTGCAGGCCATTGTGGGGTAGAAAAAACAAGCCAGTCCATCCTTGACAGCTTCTTTTGGCCCGGTATCCATGCCCAAATAAAAAAGTACTGTCAAGAATGCGCTATCTGTCAAAAGAAGAACCCATACATCCCTCCGAAGGCCCCTCTACGACCCCTACCCATTATTGGTAAACCATTCGATAGGACAGGGATGGATCTTATAGGACCCCTCCCCAAGTCATCCAGGGGGTATCAATACGTCCTCGTACTGGCTGACTATTCCACCAGATATCCTGAGGCTCTCACTTTGCGAGCCGCAAACACCACCACCATTGCCCAAAGGTTAATTGAGGTGTTCTCACGAATGGGGTTTCCCTGTGAAATTCTCCCTGACCAGGGAACCCCTTTCGTTTATAGACTAATGAAAGAAGTCTGTAAACAACTGAACATTAGGCACATTAAAACATCGGTGTACCACCCTCAAACAGACAGCCTTGTGGAACGTTATAATGGGAACCTAAAACTCACCCTGAAGATACTGTTAACTGGTGACGGGAAAAACTGGGACCAACTACTCCCGTTGGCCCTTTTTGTCATAGGAAGCCAGGTACAAAAGAGCCTGGGCGTTTCTCCCTTCGAACTCCTCTTCGGACGGAAGCCCCGTACCCTCTTGGAAATCACCAAAGAGAGCTGGGAAAAGGAGAGTGCGTCCGAAGCCCAGGCTCTGTTGGACTACGCTAACCAGGTGAAAGCCCGTCTCCACAAGCTAAGACTTCTGGCTCATGAGTCCTTGGAGAGGGCCCAGGCCAAACAGAAACAGCTCTACGACAAAGGCAAACGCTGGAGGGAGTTATGCGTGGGTGATTGGGCTCTGATCCTACTCCCTTCATCCACCCACAAACTGAAAAAGGAGTGGCAAGGTCCATATCAGGTGGTGAACAAAATAGGGAAAACCACCTACGTCTTGAGACTTCCCCAGGCTAAAACCCAGATGTACCACATCAATCTTTTAAAGAAGTGGCTGGGTCCTCCTCCAAGACCGGTGCATACCGTTTTCACAGTGAACACCCAGGCACACACGGTGGACGCCACCTTCATTAACACTGACTTGAAGGAAGGTGAAAGACAGAACATCCAGACCCTCCTCCATTCATTTAAGGATGGCTTCTCCGAGCAGCCCGGAAAGACACACCTGGCCATGCATTTTATCCCCACCCAAGAAGGAACTGTCATTAAACAAAAACCCTACAGGGTTCGTGAAGCCTGTAGGGCTGCCCTACAGAGAGAAGTAGCCCAGATGCTAGAATCCGGGATCATAGTCCCATCAAAAAGCAATTGGTGCTCACCCATTGTGCTGGTGCCAAAACCAGATGGTAGTATCTGGTTCTGCATCGATTTTAGGGCCGTGAACCGGATCTCCAAGCAAGACTGCTGTCCCCTTCCCAGGGTGGATGAGTTAATCAAACGTTTAGGTGAGGCACGTTATATCTCCACAATAGACCTCACAAAAGGCTATTGGCAGATCCCGTTAAACCCCGAGGATCAGGAGAAAACAGTCTTCTCCACCCCTGACGGTCTCTACCATTTTACCGTCTTACCATTCGGGTTACACGGTGCTCCCGCCAGTTTCCAGAGACTAATGGACACCCTCCTCGCACAACATCAGTGCTATTCCTCAGCATATCTTGACGACATAATAGTGTTCAGTAACTCCTGGACCGAACACCTAAAAACTTATTGATGCTGTTTTGACCGAGCTGAGAAATGCCCATTTGCATATCAATGCAAAAAAATCCAAGTTCGCCTTTCAAAAAGTGAAATACCTTGGCTATCTGTTAGGAAAAGGTCTGATTGAACCCCAGACTGAGAAAGTAAGAGCAATACAGGACACCCCTTTTCCACACACCAAAAGTGAATTGAGGGCCTTTCTAGGGCTGGTGGGGTATTACAGACGCTTCATTCCCCAGTTTTCTGCCATAGCCTCCCCTCTTACGGATCTGTTAAGGAAATCGGCCTCTCCTTCTCGCCTTCACTCCCCCTCAGTGCCCGAAGCCCTAGCATTCCAGAGACTGAAGGATGCCTTGACCACCTCTCCAGTGTTACAGACCCCTAACTTCCAGGAACCGTTCATCCTCCAAACTGACGCTTCAGGAGTGGGCATAGGTGCGGTCCTCTCTCAGGTAGACACTGACGGACTCGAAAGGCCGATTCTCTATATAAGCAGAAAGCTCTTCCCTAGAGAACGTGTATATCCCACTATTGAGAAAGAGTGTTTGGCGGTGAAATGGGGTATTGAGAAGCTGAGATACTACCTGGAAGGGAGGCCTTTCGTTTTGTACACGGACCATGCCCCTCTCACCTGGCTCCAAAGGAACAAGGGCTGCAACGACCGGGTCCTTATGTGGTTCCTGGCCCTCCAGCCCTTTCAATTTGAGGTCCGTCACCGCAAGGGCACAGAGCAGGGCAACGCGGACTATTTGTCACGTTTTCCTCTTTCCCCCAATCAGGGCAATCCTAGGGGAGGGGTGTGTCAGGAGGCTAGGAACGGATGGGACGGACTGGGGAAACTGATGACATATACCCCGCCTCGTTCCGAAGCTGAAGTACTGCTGCTCCACATACAGGCTGCGGAGTGCCCCTTTAACTCTGAGCATGATGTCCTGGAGGAGGAGTCCCGGATGACAACGTCATCCTCTGCGGCCCTATCAGGAGCAAGCGGCAGGGAGAAAGAGGAAGTGGACGCAATACAGAGGAGGAAGGAGAGCGCGAACACGGAAAGACGAGGAGATGCGGAGAACACGCCAGCCCTGTGGGAATGACGTCCAGCGTTTCCGGAGAAGGCAGCTGAAGCCAGCGTCCCGGAGGAACAGAAGACACCAGGAGGCCAACGAGACCACGCGCCGCCCTGCCACTCTCCAGGAGGAGTGTGGCTGGACAAGGTACAGCTCAAATTGCGGGGACTCTCGGGGCACTGGGCGGGGAAGGGCAGTTCCTAGAGGGAGGACACCGATCAGGGCTACACAAAGGTGGCGGTATATGGTGATCCCTCACAGTCCCCCTCCCGACTCCATGAACGCATTTGGATAAACCCACTGACCAGTGGTATTTTGTTTTTTTCGATATCCCTGCTCTGCAAGGTCAAGAACAGCGAGTCACGTACTCCGACCGGACCCTCCCACCATCAGAGATTGCTGCAGTGCGTCTAGGAAACCGGACTACCTGTGGAACTCAAGACCCCTATAAACTTAATAATCCAAGTGCTAAGACGATATTTGATTTCTGGCTCCTCCTTTCCTACAATCATTGTTATAGATCGTCCTGTCCGGGTGGGACTTCTGACAGAGTGATAATAATGGCAGAATTTGTATTGTACAGGGGATTAAACACAGCAAGCAGGTAACAGTTATTAACACTTATGTCCCAATATAGACAACCCAAGTTTTTACAAAGTTATAATCAATAAAAGTATGAGAATGGACTCTATATACCATGGTTTTGGGGGACTTAAGTACAGTATTCAGGGAGGCGATAAGACAGGCCACTAAAGAAAACTTTGAAATGAACGTGGGATGGGTGACTAGTACTGGCGCTGTCTGGAAGGCCTTTAAGGCCTAAATCAGGGCCATATGTGTAGTGAAAAAAGCAGGAGTTTTTAAGACAATTCGAACCACACTAGGCAGACTCAAGAAGGAACTTGGGACACTGAAGGAGATATTATTGAGAAAACTGAATTAGAAACTTCGGGATTTTTGGGAAGAAGTGAATAGAGAAATTAAATCTATAACTAAATATGTGACGGCTTGGCAGTATGGGGGAGCGGGCCAGGGCGGAACACTAACTAGTGTGATACGTTTGACCTAGGCATCTCAGGAGATGCTAGAAATACAAGGAGAAAATGGAAGTATGTAGGTGCACTTCAACCATCACAGTGACTTTCGCTGGCTATTATACGAAGCTCTACACACCTCAGGTGCAGACAAATGAAGATGCAATTATTGACTACCTAGCGAAAGCAACAATAACGTAGCTGGAGGATCACCTAGGCTAAGATGAGGAATGCAATCAAATCCATGGCAAGGTGAAGTCTCCATGGGGGAGGGGGATTTATAAAGAATAAAGGGGCATATTATCAAGAACAGCGTTAAAAATTATCGCCGGTTTAGCGGCAGAAAACTGCCGCTAAAGCGGCGATAATGGGCTTGATAATATGCCCTGGAGAATTCCAATAGAAGTCCATGTTCTGGTGTGAACATGGACTTCTATTGGAATTCTCCAGGGCATATTATCAAGCCCATTATCGCCGCTTTAGCTGCAGTTTTCTGCCGCTAAACCGGCGATAATTTTAACGCCGTGCTTGATAATATGCCCCACAGTGTCTTGCGGATGCCTCATCTACTGGCTATGGGTGAAGAGGCAGGGAAAGGGACATTTTGTTGCCCACTTTAAGGGAAGTGATGCTTAGTGGAATATAATAAACCAGGTGAAGAGATAACTAAATACTGCTCTTATTGCCCACTGCTGCTTTTAAATATGGACACCAAAATATTAGCCAAAATAATTGCCCTGAAACTGCAGCCTTGCACGACTAAACTGACTCTACCGCATTAAGACAGTACCATACTTGAATGTTAATAACCTCAGCACATATTTCAGATACTTCACTAGACTGAGCCTGAACATATGGCGGTGGGTCCCCATTGGATGAGGAGAAAGGATTTGATCCGCTGGGATGGACTTTCGTGTTTACGACATTACACATAATAGGTGCGGGATAGGGTGAATCTCTGTCCTATACATGGCTCCAAGAGACCGAGTGCAGATCAATGGAGTCCTCTCGCCCCAGAGTTTACAAATGGCATAAGCCTGGGCTGCCAGCTGTCCTTACTTGCATTTGCTTTAGCTGTGGAGCCACTGGTGTGCATCCTGTGGGAAAACCATTCACAGAGGGGTTTACAGTAGGCTCAGGCAAAATTTCAATTACACCGATGTAATGTCGGGAATTTCGTGTTACATTTGTTATGCAAAATTCCCAAAATTACACCATTATGCCACAACACATAAAGCAGACATTATGGCATGTAAACAACACCAATGACCAGAATGCAAGCTGCTGTTGTTCGCAGTACTTTTTTTAGCGCAAAATGTGACCTCACATTAAAAATGGTCACAAGGACGTATTCCGTGCTAAATCTCGTATTTGCATTTCATGTGATTATGCGTAATCCCATATAATTTTCCTGAAATTTTGTGTAATTCCGCAAAAGCAAATAATGGAAATTCACAAATCCCTAGTTTACAGATGGGAAGTTGATGGTTTTTAATATCAGTGTACACTTATGATATGTTGTTGCACGTATGGCAGCTGAACCACAACCTCTCCCCCTTTATTAAACGGATTGTTCAATTAGGTGGTTTGTCCGGCTTGAGCATAAACTGGGATAAATCGAAGACAGTCGCAATGACCCCAGCTACAATAAACCAGACATTGAATATCCAATACAATGGCAAGAAAACTCAATGCGCTCCTTGTGGGTGCAAATAAACTGAGATGTAAACACAATACTTTGGGATCATTATGATCCAGTAGTCTCTAGAATGCAGGTTACAGTTAACAGATGAATAAGCCGCACCCTACTGCTAAGCAGTAGGGTTGTTCTTACGACAATGGTGCTGCTGCCCAAACTGCTCTGTATGTTTGTTAACGTCCCGAAACCCCTGACCTTGACTGGTAGGTCGCTCCCCCACCACACAGCTCTGTCTGTGTGCCCTGCTGCTGCCCCTGATTGTGCTCGTTTTTTCCTTTCTGTGCCCCCTTGCTGCCCCTGATTGTGCTCGTTTTTCCTTTCTGTGCCCCCTTGCTGCCCCTGATTGTGCTCGTTTTTCCTTTCTGTGCCCCCCTTGCTGCCCCTGATTGTGCTCGTTTTTCCTTTCTGTGCCCCCCTTGCTGCCCCTGATTGTGCTCGTTTTTCCTTTCTGTGCCCCCCTTGCTGCCCCTGATTGTGCTAGTTTTTTCCTTTCTGTGCCCCCTTGCTGCCCCTGATTGTGCTCGTTTTTCCTTTCTGTGCCCCCTTGCTGCCCCTGATTGTGCTCGTTTTTTCCTTTCTGTGCCCCCCTTGCTGCCCCTGATTGTGCTCGTTTTCCCTTCTGTGCCTGTTTCCCGCCGCTGCGCCCCTGCGGCCCCGCCCCCTCACTGCCCATTCGCTGCCCCATTCCCTGCTCCTCCCTCCCACCTCCCCATTTATGGCGGCCCGAAGCGCACCCAAGGGCCCTTCACCTGCCGGAACTGCAGCTTCGCCAGCACCCGCCCCGCCAAACCACCGCCCAGGAAAGAACCCAACTACCTCAGATGCATCCTCCTCAACACCCGCTCCGCCCGCAAACACGCCATCGAACTCTGGGACCTTCTCGACTCAACCTCCCCAGACGTCGCATTCCTGATGGAGACCTGGCTGAATCCCGCTTCAGCCCCCGACATCGCCATTGCCATCCCGGACGCATACAAGATCACCCGCAGGGACCGCACCAACGGAGTCGGAGGAGGCATCGCCATCGTCCACAGGAACACCCTCAGAGTCTCAACCAACACCGACGACACCCTCAGCACCGCCGAACACATGCACTTCCAGATCCACACCAATCCCAACACCACCCTCAGAGGAACCCTCATCTACAGACCCCCCGGACCCCGACCACAGTTCAGCGATTCCATCGTTGACTTCGTCAGCACACACGCCATCGCCTCCACGGACTACATCCTCCTCGGGGACCTGAACTTCCACCTCGAGAACAACAAGGACACCAACTCCACCACCCTGATCGACAACCTCGCCACCCTCGGACTCAGACAGCTCGTGACTACACCCACCCACGCCGCCGGCCACACACTAGACTCCATCTTTTCCGCAAGCCCACATGTCTCCTTCAACCACACCTCCGAACCCCACTGGACTGACCACCACTGCATCCACTTCACCTACAGGAAGCCCACCACGCACCACCGCACCAAACAAATGCCTCGCCGCTGCTGGAGCAGAGTCACGGAAGACCAGCTAACCACAACCCTCGCCCTGAGCCCACCCGCCGAACCCTCCGACCCCGACACCGCCGCCCGCAACCTCAGACAGTGGATCGACGACTGCGCCAACACCCTCGCCCCGCTCAAGAATCCGCCCAACAGCCACACCAGCAAGAAAGCCACCTGGTTCACCGAAGACCTCCAGGCCTCCAAACGAACATGCCGAAAACTGGAGAAGATCTGGCTCCACGAACGGACAGCGGACAGCTACGCCGCCCACAAGAGCACCACCCGCAGTCACCATCACCTCATCAGATCCGCCAAAGGGCCTCACTCAAAGACCGCCTAGACAACAACGCACACAACAGCAAAGAGCTCTTCAACATCGTGAAGGAACTCTCCAACCCCAGCTCCAACACCAACGACATCCAGCCGTCGCGTGACCTGTGCGACTCACTGGCCACCTTCTTCCACCGCAAAATCGCCGACATCCACGACAGCTTCAACACCACGACCGCCCCGGCAACCACCGAGACCACTGCCCCCACAACCACCAACCGCCTGCTCTCCTGGACCAACATCAACGACGAGGACACCAGCGAGATCATGAACACCATCCACTCCGGTTCACCGCTAGACCCGTGCCCTCACCACATCTTCAACAAAGCCAGTACAGCCATCGCGCCCCATCTCCGGAAAATAATCAACATCTCCTTCAAGACAGCAACCTTCCCGGAAAGCTGGAAGCACGCCGAGATCACCGCCTTACTCAAGAAACCCAAGGCAGACCCCAAGGACCTCAAGAACTTCCGACCCATCTCTCTGCTCCCGTTCCCCGCGAAGGTCACCGAGAAAATCGTCAACAAACAACTGACCCGCTACCTCGAGGAGAACAACATCCTGGACCCTTCCCAGTCCGGCTTCCGCAGCAACCACAGCACCGAAACCGCCCTCATCGCCGCCACCGATGACATCAGGACCCTGCTAGACAACGGAGAAACAGCAGCCCTCATCCTCCTGGACCTATCAGCCGCCTTCGACACGGTCTGCCACCACACACTACGAACACGCCTTCACGACGCCGGGATCCAAGAGAAGGCCCTGGACTGGACCACATCCTTCCTTTCCGGCAGAACACAAAGCGTCCGCCTCGCCCCTTCCGATCCAAGGCCACCAAGATCATCTGCGGCATACCCCAAGGCTCCTCCCTCAGCCCAACGCTGTTCAACATCTACATGGCACCCCTCGCCCACGTCGCCCGACAGCACAACCTCAACATCATCTCCTACGCCGACGACACCCAGCTGATCCTCTCCCTCACCAAAGACCCTCACACCGCCAAAGCCCACCTCCACGAAGGAATGAAGGCCGTCGCCGAATGGATGAGGACCAGCCGCCTGCAGCTGAACTCGGACAAGACGGAGGTCCTCATCCTGGTGGCCAACATCACTGGGAACAGCCCCGCCACCCACCGACCACGTACGCAACCTAGGGGTCATCCTCGACCCCACCCTCTCCATGACTAAGCAGGTCAACGCCGTTTCCTCATCCTGCTTCAACATCCTCCGAATGCTCCGCAGGATCTTCAAGTGGATCCCCACCGAAACAAGAAAAACAGTCACCCAGGCCCTCGTCACCAGCAGGCTGGACTACGGAAACGCCCTCTACGCAGGAACGACGGCTAAGCTCCTGAGACGGCTGCAACGCATCCAGAACGCCTCTGCACGTCTTATCCTCGACATCCCCCGACGCAGCCACATCACACCCCACCTGAGAGACCTGCACTGGCTCCCTGTCAACAAGAGGATAACCTTCAAGCTCCTCACCCACGCACACAAAGCACTCCACAACTCCGGACCAGCCTACCTTAACAGACGACTCAGCTTCTACACCCCACCCGCCAGCTCCGCTCGACCAGCCTCGCCCTCGCCACAGTCCCCCGCATCCGGAAAACGACCGCCGGCGGCAGATCCTTCTCCCACCTCGCCGCCAAGACCTGGAACACCCTCCCCACCAGACAGACCCAAGACCTACTGGCCTTCAGAAGACTCCTCAAGACCTGGCTCTTCGATCAGTAGCAGCACCACCCCCCTCTTCCCCCAGCGCCTTGAGACCCTCGCGGGTATGTAGTGCGCTTTATAAGTGACATGATTGATTGATTGATTGATTGACCTGATTATTTTTTGGGAGAATGTGTATGATTGTAAGGAAACCGATACGGATGGACGGACAGCTGCAATAGAGCTGGGACATCATGACACTGCCATAGTGTAAAGGAGATGTGATCCCTGACATGGAGATGGACTTCCTGATAGCACACGCTCAGTTTGCGTACTATAGGTATCATGCAGCAACATATGTGTCACAAGTAGCGGTGCAGACAAGGGTGGCAATGCATTGCCCTCTGAAGTTGGTGTTGAAGGGTCCCCTGGCTAGTCCACTTGACCCGTTACCCCCCCTGGGTTTCCTGTTGTTTATACCTAGATGGCATGTTTTTGATACTTTACCAGTTCAAATTGCTGTGTGACACCACAACACTAGACACTTTTTATCATAGATTTATGGCTAGTTTTTGAGGAAAACGTTTTTCTTTCCACAGCAACCTATACATTCAGTGTTCTAGAGCTTATCATGATGTTAGCAACACCAAGACACATACTATCTCACTTATTTAGTACCATGATATTAGAGAGACAGAGGATGTCTCGGCTAGGTGACAGTGGGACATGGACACGGAGATAGAGCTGGCCAACAACCAATGGCAATATTGTTGCTTATAAACCAAACATATATCTTTGAACAGTAGAACATTGGAATGTTGAGGGCTCCATTGAAGACAATGCTTCTAATGGCCGGTAGAAGCCCGGAGCATCAACATTCCAATGTTTGTTCACAGCTGTTGCTGTGAACAAAGGCCTCACGGAGCCCAAGGGGATTTCAACCCCCTCGGACTCCGTAAGGCCTTTGTTTTACAAATTAGAATATTCTGTCCTCTAGGGGCGGAATATTCGAATAGCCTTAGAGCCCTCCGTGGCGGGCTCTACTGGTCATTAAAGGCCCGCTCCATTGTTAAAGGCCAGAGCTGGCCGGCATAGCCCACTACGTCGGGCTCTATGGCTATAATAGACACTGATTGATGCACTATCAATACCTGCATAGACTGTATTATATAATGGGCAAACCAACACTGTTTGGCCTGGACCTGGACACAGAGTGTGCCACATGTTGCCAAGACAATGCAGATTTCCTACATCTGGCAAGGACATACCCAGGGATTCAGGAATACTGGTAGTAGATTTGTAATGCCATATCAGCATGACAAATGCAAGAGACGAACCAACGTCGGTGATGGCACTTCTGTGATATGTTAAAGAGCTGCCTGCCTCTGTTGCTGTGGCGTTGCTACTGCCAAGAGAAGGATTGCCATATGCTGTGGAAGAGGCCTTCGACTCACCACTGTAGACTGGCATAAAGCTATGGTGCACTATAATGATAGGAAAGATGCATACAGTGCTACTTCCCCTGACATCACAACCAAGGGACATACAATTAGGGTCCGCTCTGGTCTTATTTAGCAGCAACTTACCACAAGGAGTGAATGAAGAGGTACAGAGTAAAGATGTTGACATAGAAATGCGTGAACATTCCCAATCTGAGGGAGGGGAGCAATTTGATGGATGAATAGAAATGGGATGTAATTACTGAGAATATAATTAATATGAAAGGGTATTGACCTGCTAGCTTCCACTCACTGGGCACTGTGCTAGATGGAGGTATTTGGATGCTAGGAGTGGAAACACAGAGCAGTAATTATTGGAGGTTAGGTTGAAATTGCTGACCGTGTATCAACTTTCTCTGCCACTGTCTGAACACTAGGTTTGTATAATGCCACTGTCTATGCTGTTTATTTTTGAAAAATAAAAAATAGCAAGTTAAAAAAACAGAAATGCCTCCAGAGCAGGTGGTATGTGAAAAGTGAGATGGCCATCAGCAGCACTCACGTTCTTTATGCTCCTGGAGCATGGTAGAACAAATGCTTCTAGGATGGTGACATATGGGAGCACCAACAGGCCCGTTGAAGGTCTCGCCTTCAGCCGCGGTCCGTGCGGGTAAAAGCGGTGGGGCCGGGTGGGGGGCATTCCGATGGACGATGCCGAGGGAAAATTATTTATTTAATTTTCCCTCTGCATCGTCCCTCGAAATCCCCCCCAACCGGCCCCACCGCCCCACCGCTGTTACCTGCATGGACCGCGGTTCCTCGCCTTCCTTGTTGTTTATAGGGCTCAGGGTGGGAGTACTAGCGGTACTAAGGAAAAAATAGCACATCAGGGCACTGACCTTCTTTGATGCTCCCAGAGCGCTGTGGCGGAAATGCTTGTGGAGCAGGAATCTGCGTGATGAGTGGCTGTTGTGGAGGAAGCTGTTGGATAATGGTGGCTGGCTGCTGTGATGGCCACTACAAGACACAAGAGGACAACATACAAGATGTGGGTAATATCACTCTCGCTGGTTCCACACTAATTGTCTGTGCAAATGTAATATCACTATAAACCATCAGCTCTTTATCATTGATTCAAAGAGTAGTTTAGTCAGGGTCACATAAAGTCAGTCACTCTCAGACCAGGGCGACAGGCCACGACACACACATTTGGTCAACATAAAGGTAATCCACATAAACATTTAGTTTTTGTTTGCCCACACAAGTCTTCCTTAACATGGAGTACTAAACCTGTTCATGCTCACTAGCACACACACACATCTCATACACTTACAAACCCACAAACTTGTTCCTGTCCCTCATAGGTATTCTCCAAGCATTGACTCACTTGCTGCTGTATGATTCTGGGTGGCTCTGCAGGAGGTGGTGGTGGTGGCGGATGATAGACTTGGATTGGGGGAGCCTGCACAACGGGATCCATACGATAGTTTTTCCGCCGGGATCCCTCCCAAGTGTGTGGCCTAGAGAGCTCTTCCAGCATATGTTGCTCCTATAGAAGAATAATAATGAGACCATTTTCTCTTGCATATTCTCAGACTTTTTGATTATTATTCGACATGCAATGTTACAATAGTGTGACATGAGCAATT
Source organism: Calotriton arnoldi (assembly GCA_963921515.1). Lineage (NCBI taxonomy): Eukaryota > Metazoa > Chordata > Amphibia > Caudata > Salamandridae > Calotriton > Calotriton arnoldi. The sequence continues at coordinate 657,539 of CAWUFW010002144.1, read as the reverse complement.
CTAAATATTGGATCTCTCAAGAGTGATATGGGAAAACACTTCTTCGTGTAAACTATCAACATGTGTGAAAGAAAGGTCTTTAGTGTGAGTCAGGCAGCTCTACTGAGTATTAAATAGGAATCTCTCTGGTGTTAAAGGGAGTGCCCTCATAAGTGAGACAGACTCCTCTAAGTATGAGAGGGAAGATTCTCTGACCAGTAAGAACAGTAATTCTTCTGAGTACGAGAGTGTTATCCCTGCTTGGTGTGGGAGGGAAAACACTCATGGATTTAGAAAAACTAATGTCTGAGACCAAACTCAAGAGAGCGAGAGACAAAGCATGGATAAAACTCTCTTGAGCTTGAGGTCCAAGAGTCAAAGCACTCTCTTGCACATTAATAATAGGAACAATATTTGCTACTTCCACATAAGAAACACAATGTTTTCGACTCTAATGACTCTAATGTCCTCTTGGCATGCATAACATTACTTACTCGCAGTTTCTGTAGTAGATCTTTCCTTCGAAGCAAGGCGCTTTGTAGTGCGTCCTCCTTTCCATCATAACTCCCTGCACCAGGAAAGAATTGTGACATCATTGAGAGACCACATAACTAGGTAACAGAGCAGGCTGCCTTTGACTGTCCCCATATCAACAAATCACCAATCATACCACTGAGACAATTCATACAGGTAAAGTTGTGGTCTGCCTTTCGTTAGACCTGTAGCACTGGAGGATTTACTTTCTGAGCTTCCAGAGAGCTGCCTGCGGCTATCTGAACAGACTGTTAGTAAGGTCGCAAGATCAATCTGACAGTTTCCCATATAACTTCCAATGCTGTGTGGCAAATATATGTTAACATCCACACAAAGCTGACGAGCAGGTTACTGTTACTATGGATATTTCTGATTTTGAGTCTATTAACAGAAACCCTAAAAGAAGTTTTATGTAGCCAGTGATAACTAGTGGAGGATAATGGCAGAAGATACTTTCTCGTCTCAGGCAATGCATCTAAAGCCAGCACTGCAGAATCTGATGAAAATCTCCTTGACAGTGGTTTGGAATGACACTGCATGTCCTATTCCCTCTTTGCTGCTAGTTGGCCGAGTGCTGAAATATGCATACTTAAACTCTAACCCCATATGTCACATCACAAAGTCCTTCTCGGGATATCCTTGTCCTTCCTGTGGAGGCCCTGGGTTTTATATATGTAAATGAAGCTGGAATTGCTGTTGACAGTAGAAAAACTGACCATATACTCACACTCTCTGAATGCAACTTGATGAGCGAGATGGCTTCTAAACCTCTTTCTGGGTTCCCTTGAATGGAAACTCTTGAACATGCCACTGGCTCCTTTCCATATATTTTTCTTTCAGGATAAAAAAAACATAGGGCAGGAGGATTGTGTCTTGCGTAATACCCATAACGTCACTTGCCAGTCTTTATGATGTCTAAAGCGAAACAATTTATGCAGTCACTCTTCCTGCTCACGTTCTTACAGCGGACTTGGCAAGTCCTCCATCTGGGACTGCGAAGTGGTCGGCGAGCCTCGTCTTCTTGAGCGCTGCTCTCTGTCTTTGAGGGCGCGTAGAATGGCTTTTGGGTCCGTAAAAAAATGTACCTTGCCGTCCATTTTGATTCTTAATTTCGCGGGATACAGCATGCTGTATTCAATATTCAGGTCTCGGAGCTTCTTCTTTGCTGGAAAGACGAGCCTACATGCCTCCTGCACCTGCCGTGTGAAATCGGGGAATAAGGATATGGTTGATCCCTCATGATGGAGAGTGCCTAATTCACAAGCTTTACGTAAAGCGGAGTCACGGTCCCTGTAGTTCAGGAATCTTGCGATTATAGGCCGTGGAGGCGCCCCAGGGATTGGTCTCGGTGCTAACGAATGATGCGCCCGTTCTATGACAAAAATTTCCGAGAAGGTGTTCCGGTCCAGGAGTGCGACGAGTAGTTGCTCCACGTACTGTTCCATGTTGCCGATATTGGACGATTCGGCCACTCCTAAGATGCGAACGTTGTTCCACCTTGATTGCGCCTCAAGGTCTTTGGCCTTCGCCTGTAGCGCTCGTAGAATTTTTTCTCTTTCTTTATCGGTCTCTGCATCTGCTCGAATTACATTCTCTATGTCGGAGACCCGTTGTTCCGCAGTGTCGAGCCGTTCTCCACGCTTGTCTAGACGTTCCGACATGCGATCCATCCGGAATGAGAGTGCATCGATTTTACTGTCTATTTTGGAGAGGTTTTGTTGAATTGTGCAGAATGCGTGCTTCACATCTATGTCCGCACCCGCTTCTGGGTCGACGGGAGCATTGTCCTGCTCCGCGAGCGCAGGGTCTTTCAATCGTGGGGTTTTACGTAGGTCGAACTGTAACTTGGGCTGGAGCTTATCTGTCTTGCCCATGCTGCAGGGATGGATGCAGGACGAGTGTGTTTCACAGAGAAGATAGTTTGGCGCAAATCACAATGGCGCAGGAATGCACTGTTTGTGAGGTTTCAGTGTAGTGGTAGGGCACAAGAGTTACCTCTGCCACAGCGTCTTGATACCGTCTTTTCCCCTACAGTGTCAGTACTCCCAATGCCTGGTTGTCTCCCCCTTTTTGGATAGTGTCAATGCAGCACTGTTCAGCAACAGGTGAGGCTAGATCCTCCGAGTGTATCTTGGGCAGTTCTGTCCTCAGGCAGCTTCATCCTCCTGACCCCCAGAGACTCAGTGCACTCTTCTGGGATGGCGCTCACGTGCTGTGGTAGCTCCAGGAGAGGCCTCTCCGTGAGGGATTGCCTGGCTATGGAGGCGGTGCAGTGGCGCTCGTCGCAGGGCCCCCACCCGTCCCTTCCCGTTAGCACGCAGGGCCTTGATGCGTTAAGTCCGCTTGGTGGGGCCCGTCTCACAGGGGTAAAGAGCATCTACTTGTGCGCAGCCGGCAGTAAGAACGGGCGGCCGCAGAAGTACGCGGACACGCGCAGGCAAATGCTTAGCTCCGGGCCGCTCCGACTACAGTCACCCTCGCGGGCCGTGCAGCTTGGTTGGGCGGTACCTGTATGTTGCAGGGGTCTCGCCGGCCGCTCCGCCCGTAACTGTCACCGGGCCCTTAGTTTTCCACCAGCAGGGCTACGTCTGGTGCCTCCCTCTCAGGACGGGTCACAGCGCGGATCGGGGCCGGGACTGCGATCCCCGCCGCTCGGTCGCCAAAGTGCGTCACCGATGGGATCTCCGCCAATTCCGCCTCAAATTTCACGCTGCTGGGAGCGTTAGAATTCTCTCAGCTGCAGGGTGTCGATGAAGCCTTCAGATCAGGTAATAATCTGGATAGTTATATGTATTTTACCGGATTTCTGGCGGCGTTCGGAGGAGCTGCACTAACTTGCGGCCATCTTGGAGTCAGGCAAGCTCCACCCCTGTGTCTTGCATAATATATATTTACTTACATATGTTCAATAAAAGTCTTTTTCGCTCAAGACTTTATCCATGGAAGTATTTGAACTTCCAAATAAGTAGAATGACTTCCACAATTTTAAGAATTCCCCAGAAAAACTACGAGTAAACCTTTCAAAAACTCTGAGAAGTAACCACTAACACTTCTAGTCAGCTACAGACTTACCAGTGCAATTCACTTGGCTCACCTACAGCCTTGTTTCTGGACCAGCCAGTGCACCTTCGCCTGAATGCTCATGGAAAAAAATAACCTTTTGTTTCATCGCACAGACACACATGTGCTATTATCTCAGGTGTGGCCAAGCATGTTACCATAATATATGGAAATATCCACAGTCTTGTATTCATACACGTCCACCTAAAGTCTAGCACTGGAACGGAAATTAGACATGTCTCATTTCCTGAGTTGGGGGCTTGGTTCGCAAGCTTCTCGTGGGACGAATGACAGACAAATGTAAAGGGCCTATCTGTCAAATGTTTCCCCAACCTATCCTTAGCCCATGCTGCTCTGAACCAACAGCCTATACTGTCACACTTAATTATCAAATGGGCAAAATAACTGGCAATATGGGGAACAAAAGGGTCCTTGCAACTCCCTAGTGGGCATTGATAAACCCCAAAGTAGAACAGATTTAATTTGAAATATACCCTATGCCTTTCAATAGCACCTGCAAGTGAAATGAACACTAAACTACTTGACATATTTGGAGTAGACTTTCCTCTCCCAAGGACTAATCTCCAGCGGCCAGCTTCACATTTCAGTAAACTACCACTGAAGCTTTGTCTTGTTTGGTGCACTGAAATCTGCTTACATCAGACAGGGCACAATCTGTGGCAGTAAATTAGGTGCATTAGCAAGTGAAAGTATGAGCAGGAGTCGTCGAGGCATAAAACCTAGGATTGAGCATTTATTGATACAGATCCATCATATGCATATATCATTCCTGTCGAGCCACATCTGTCACAATGTTTCCATATAAAGTGCTTGGGAAACATTGATTAAACCAGAATCAATGTTGAGGTTCTGTAGCTTACTGTACAGGGTGTACTTGTCCACACTGTCAAAATCAGCACAAACGGCAATCAAGGTAGTAAAGATCCATGTAAATCCTACCAAAGTCATTACAGAGAGATGATGTGGTAAATTGACAAGGCAGCAAATCACTCCTTTTGTAGATACGGACGATTGCACACCTCAACCAAGAACTAGATATGTCAGTACGGAAACTATGTCTAAACACAGGGAGGAAATTATAAATGTCCCCCATCATGTGCAGATCAGTAGAATTACATTTGGGTAGTTATCAGGACCTGCCATCCTATGAGGTTGATAATCTTGCTAATCTAACCTACCTCAAGCTAGGGCTAACAAAAGAGACATCACTGCTGTTCTTTGATAATACTCAGTTTTTATGCCTTTTATAAAAAAATGAAAAAGTACCCAAGACCCATTTAGAATACAACACTAGATAGACAGCTGATAGTTCAAACATGTAAACCGATGCCACATTCCTAGAGCAAATTCAATACAAGCCTTTTCCCAGGTTTCATGTTATTTTTCAAAGTCAATATCATTGTTGAAGGTATAGATGGTAGTATATAAGTTAAAACTCAGACAATAGTAGGTACTGGCTGGTTTGAGTTGGAAAACAAACAGTTTAGTAAACAACAAAGAAAGGCATGTTTATGCTATTAGTGCTTCTTCTTGCCTACATGTACAAGAAGACATAATGTCTTCCACATCATGTAACTACCATGGGCCAGATGTACAACGTTGGAAATAGCTCCTTGCAAATTGCGAGTTTTTTGCAACTCGCAATTTGCGAGGTGCTATTTCCAATGTACAACAGTGTTTTTCACACTGTTAGCGATTCCCAATGGGGTTGCAAATAGAAAGGCTCATGAATATTAATGAGCCTCTCGCAATTTGCGAACCCGTTGGGAATGGCAGGCCCTCCCAGGTATGGTGGCCTGCTGGGCTCAGCAGACCACCATGTCTGGGACTGCTTTTAAATAAAGCAGTTTTTTTTAAAAATGCAGCCCGTTTTCCTTAAGGGAAAACGGGATGCATTTAAAGAAAACGTTTTCGTTTCATTTTTTAAGGGCAGGTAGTGGTCCCTGGGACCACTGCCTGCCCTTAAAAATTATTTTCCCCTGCATTAGCAAAGGAGAAGGGGTCCCCTGGGGACCCCTTCCCTTTTGCTACCCCATTACCACCCTCTTGAAGAGGGTGGTAATTTGCGAGTGTTTTGCGCCCGCAATTGCGGACGCAAAACATTCTTACATAGGGTTGCGCTCGCTATTAGGAAGGGAACGCCCCTTCCTAATAGCGAGCCGCAAAACCCTATTTTGCGAGTCGCCAAAAATTGCGACTCGCAAAATAGGGTTTGTACATTTCCCATGCTGTTTTTATATGCGCAAACGGGTTCGCAAACCGGTTTGCGCATGCAAAAATGGTCGTACATCTGGCCCCAAGTTCTCAAAATGTTCTCACAGCTTACGGTCATGGGATTCTAATCCTTACAGACAGTTCAGATGTGGAAATTAACTCAGTTGCAATACTATTAAAAAAAACATAAAATAATTTGAATATGTCAGTTAAAGAGAGGCCAGCCTTTGAGTTTCATTTAGAGTTTGGCAAGCGGCACAGACACAGCAGTCACAGCCCCTTCCAGCCCAGCCACAGACTGACCATCAAATCTTGATCTGGATTCAGGTGTGGAGACTTTTGTTAGCCAAAACTGTTTCTACAAATATGGCGGGAGGAGTTTAGGCAAAAAGTGACAATGCTGGCTGTTCTAGCTTGTGTATTGTGCAACACTATGAAGGCGCTTACTGCATCAAACAACAAAGTGATGGATCACTCTGGCCACATTACAGTCCATCATTGTTCACCTACTATGCCACTTGAGATGGAGACCAGTCGTATGCAGATCAGCAATGGCCCTACTACAATAGGAACAGCCCAGCTCGAACTGCCAGCCCTGCTCCTCCTTAGATGTGAATACAAGCAGCCTAAGGCTGGTTTTGGCCTACTTAGGTCTCAACAGTGGCAGGGCCGGACTGGACGTAGTGGGCATTGGGCATTTGCCCTAGAGTTTGGAAGGGTGGAGGCCGGTTTTGGAGCGATGGGGGCCGGTTTTGATACTAGGGGCAGGTTTTACAGCGATGCTGCAATATCGGCCCCCCAGTAGCAAAAGCAGCAGTGCTGGGGGCCCTGTAATTTTAAGCAGCAGCCCTTCACACTTGCACCACCACCCCCTCACCACCACCGCCCCAAAAATTTCCAGGGCTGCTTGGGGTTCCCAGTCCGGACATGAACAATGGGCAAAACACAATGTAGTCTGGTGCAGCCCAGAGTAATTATCAGCGACTGAGATTCATTTAAGCATTTCACCATCCACTGTTTTGTTTCCTTCAGCGTGATGCCCTAAGTGGGAAGGGGATGCCCAAACATGAGTCCTGTATCATTGTGCCATAGGACTGAAGCTACACTTCACTACAAGGTCTAACTAGGCTGAAGTTCATCTGGGGTTGCTGGTACGCCCTTTGCAAGGGAAACCTCGCCTGGCAGTTCAGTATGGATTGTTCTTATTGGATCAGGACCAGGGCTGATTTGTATATGGCTTGTTTCTCTTTGTGGATTGGCATGATGGGCAAAAAAAAAGATGGACTGGGATACAGCATTTTACAAAGGTAAACATCCAAAGCAGTTTTTGTTGCAAATAAAAGATGAATGTGCCTCAGTTGACAGGACGTTTTTCCAGCATATGGAGGACATTGTTTGTTTTTCATGTACAGGACAACCATGCAGATCATGGTGTTCCAGAAGAGGAAATCACTGCCCCAACATGGAAAGGGAAAGCCTACCTTACATACAATAGGCCTTCTGACACCATACAAGACGGCGGTTGTGCAGCACCCAGTGTGCCTCCAACAGCACAGAAAGATGTGTCTCCATCACTGGAAACACTGCATGACCCTCTACCCCCAACACTGTTATAAATGAGGGGGGAGAACACAGAGGTTGACAGGCAGGGCGTCTGTAAATTTTGGCAGATGCCACATTACTGCCAACCTCTAAAGAGGCTCTTTGATGCGCCACCATATTGGTTACATTTTTTCACACTCATTTTAATATCTGTGACAGAGTAAGTGTGTGACACATCTGTGCCAAATTACTAGTAAATGCCACAAAGATGAACCATCCCATTGGATCATGTCTAACAATTCTTGCACCATGTGTACATATGCTGGCTAAATATTTTCACTATCTTCTTTAAGTTTCGTAAGGTCACAAATTATAGAAACAGAAAATGTACTGCACATCACTGTCCCATTATTACTATATTACTAATATTTACCCAGTTACTTAAAAACATCAAAGACCCACTAAATGTTCACGATTTGCTCTTCATTTCTGTCCTTTGTCTCTTCAGAATGCATGATACATCCAATTGAACAGAAGTGGCCTGTTGTGAAGAGGGAGAGGGGGAAGAAGCGAATCATCTCTAGTCACCTATATTTCAGCTTGTATAACGCAGGAAAAAGTAGACACAGGCCGCTCTTCTGCTTTTCGGTGAATGTTCTTATTTTACATTCAGAAATACAGCTTGTGTGTTTGTTTGTACGCCTTCTTTTGGGGAGGTTTATCAGCATACACAGTTGAATATTTGTGCTATAAGACTGCCGGAATAAGGCTTTTTGTAAAAATTATCTTCGTTAATCATTTTTTAGATCAAATATTGAGAGTTGTTTTCAAAACTGCAATCGACTGTAAACACCAATGACAAGTATCATATAAACATGCAATAAGCATCCCCAAAAAAAGACAATCGTTGAAATCAAATATGAGCCCTGATCAAAGCAAAACACCATGGGTGGAAAAGAACAAGGCAGTTTATTTGTAAGAAAGCTTGACGGAACACCATAATGGTGCAAACAACAAAAAAAACATTTTGAACCCAAGTATCTCTGGGTACATCAGCAACATTGCAGGAAACCACATTTTCAAGTACTGAGCCTGTTTCTTGCCCTGGGGGTCTCCACAATGGTAGCAACCGCCTACACCTGCCCGAACAGCAAAGCTTTGTCCCACAAAACTACCGTCAAAAGGTGAAATATACTACACTAACCTGAGATTGCAGCTCTCTTCTTCTGGGGTGTTTTATAGACGTAGAATATAGATTCTATCATTTGTAAAGGCAACACTGATGCTTACCATTTTCCATTTTCATGATAGTGTGTATGGTACTCTGAGTGTCAACTGCCGGAACAGGAAATTCACACCATGTAACTCTGCCCTGCGCTAGCTCAGCAAAAAGTACTCCCAGATACTGCAAACATCACCAGGTCCATTGGCGGCTGTGTCTGGTCAAAACCCAGTCGCATTGTAAATACACTCACTCTCCTCAATCTAGATCAGGGCCTTAAGTGGGATGAAAAAAGTGGGGGGGTCTCTCAAAGGGGCGTGGCCGATGTAATTAAGGGCGTGGCTTAGAATCACTTAAGCTAAAAATCTGTGCTTAGCATAGTGTGCCGCCTGACTTGTATTTTGCGGTTTATGTCATTGCATCCAGATATATGACACAACAAGTAACCGCATACCTACAACAAGTCAGGACTATTGGCTTTGTCAATGGTTGTTAGTTGCATAAGATAAATAAGCAGCAACTATGGCTTGTATATAATATTGAAAAAGCTTCCACTTAAAGCCCTGGTGACACAACGACAATGTTGCTGCTCCCGAGTTTCAAAAAGAGAAGGGAAATCCAGAGAGAAAATGACTCTTTAAAGGATTTCCCTTCCCCCTACAACGCTCACCTGGCATGACGTCATGCCGTAACTTCTCCACTAGTGAGAGGTGAGCAGTGTGAGCTGTCACTGCAGTCCGGAAAAAACGGACCGCCTGAGCCAGGCACAAAACAGAGCCCGATAGAAACCCGTTTCGAGGCCCCGTTTAAAAAACTGCCGGTGCTCAGCACCGGGGAGACCCGGCCCACTTAAAGCCCTGACCTAGATCCGTAAATCTGACAAGAACACAAAGTCGGCTGGAACACATGCTCCTTGCGGTCAGCAGCATCTCTCGGACACGAAAAGAGCATAAAAAAAACAGACTCTTAGAATAAACTTTTGCTGATTTGTTGCAGATCCTAAAAAGGGTTTCAGTGACTGAACCATGTAGCCCGGTAATATAGAGACAGGCTTATAAAGAAAGTGGGAAATGAGAAAGGGTTGCCCTTTACATTATATAAAGCTGTTGTTTGTCCACAATGGGAGAGAACTTTAACGCCTGCATTCTGTAGCAGTGATGCTCTCATTAAACCGGATGTGGATACTTTGAACCTCTGACAGTGGTTATCTTCATTCAGGAAGCTGTGTCTACTGTGCTTCACATTATTGCAAGGCACTGACTCAAAGTCCAGTCAGACCTTTTCGCTGCTGCGAATCCGACGCTAAAGAGCAACCTGCTGGATTTAGATTTTGAGCAATTTCACACAGGAAACCTGACAAACTCTGATGAGAGACCAGGAGTGATAAGGTGCTCCTCATGCAAAGTCAGCAACACAGTTCCTTGTTCGATATGGCCATCCTGCTTGCCCTTTGAGGGTAAATACAACGTCTTCCTCACACTAAGGGTCATTGCCAAGTTTCAGTTAATTTCTTTAAAAGTCTTTAAGTGAAATATGATGATTTTCCATGTAATTTGCATTGTTGCAGCCCAACAAGCCAATACAGGTCACCCATCTAGGATTTTCCAACCTTTCTATTCGCAGTTCCACATTTACAGAGCTTTTTACCGGTGGAAGTTCCCGGCCTACTCTGGTTTCATGCTGTGTTGTCCAAAGAGCTTCTAAGGCACTTATTTTCATCTCCAAAATGGGCAAAGATGATTCTTTTCCTGCAAATCCTGATGACATTGACTCCAGCACAGACTCTTTTACCACTGCAACCTTGCCTTCTATTTTATTGACTTTCTTATGCAAACTTTAAAGTGACCCCATCAGTACCCTATCGCACTTCATGAGATAAGACACAGAACCTCCAACAGCACATTTCGAGGGGTATGCCTCACTTTCTGAGTGCATTCTGGGGTGAAAATAGCCCTCCATTCATCTCACCTGAGGATGGATCATCTTGTGGTCAGGGACGCTTTTACATGTTTCCCCCATTGCTGCGCACTTGAGGCTGTCAAGGCGTTAAAATACGTGTGATCTCATTTGTTCACTAAAATGTTCATACACCCACAGTCATTAAAATATTCAGACGCCTTGCAGGGGTCAGAATAATAGGACTGCATGTCCTCTGTATGTTCAGCGGCCTGATGGTATAACCCCTACTAGTTCTCTCCTCCATCCACCGGGGAGTCGATTTGAGGAAAAAATTCACAACATCGATTCTAGTGCAGACACACTGCGTTATATGCTGACACTGTGCTGCTCCATTCATTAGCGCCCTGATGGATTCATACTGCTGTCACTGCACCTCCCCTGTCATGAAGTAGTACCTGGCACCTACTTGGTTTCGTGGCAGATCACGAAGGTAGGGAACCGCTCTGTTGTGGATTGAATGGATCCACAAAGGTCTCACCTACGAGAGAGACGGTGATTCAGCCACCAGGTACGCACTGCAATAGGACATCCAAGGGTTCTCTCCCAGACTGGTGCAACCTGGCAGAGAAGCGATCGGAGAAATGAGACGGGGAAAAGGTGTTCCGTTGGCAGCTTGGGTGACCACCCCATTCCAGAGTAAAGCTTTTCATGTTATTAAGCAAAGATTTGACTAAAACAGTATCACTGTGGCATGCTTTCTAATATGCATTGCGGCATTATACATAGCAAAAGAATTATGTATGTGGAGGTAGGAAGTGTGAAGTCTAGTGTAAGATTTGGGAATTACATGAACATTAGAATAGTTAAAGCACATATACTTTCTTTTATATTTTATATTCAGAGAAAGTTATGTAAATTTCCAGCTTTGTTCTATTTTGTTAAGGATTTGAAACCTATGACTTTAAACAGTAAAATCATGTTTAGGAAATCATAGTTGCATGATGTATAAAAACCTTTGAATATATATGCAGCTTTAGGGCAAAAGAAACCCTATCTGACTAGCACATCAAGCAAGGCAATATGAACATATTGTGACTGATCGCTTTTGGAACTTTAGTCAACCAGTACCCAATATGCCTGAGCGTCCACAGAGGCAATCACTGCAGGCACCTGGTGTTAACCTCTCAACATCTTACATCTCAAAATACTTTTATATTTTCTAAGAGCCTTTTAATTCCTGATTGACTAAATGGTTTTGTATCCTCTTGTACTGTCTCATAATTTTTAAAGTTGAGCCTTTATTTTTTACAAGGTTTATTAAGCCAACCATCTACATCACCTATCTGTAGACATGTGCCTCACTAGTTAATCCTGGATGCTTTCACAGCAACTATTCCTGAATCCCACACAACCGGATTCCCACACATCAGACTTTGATTCTTCATAATCATGGACTCTGCAGGCTCATCAATATCTACTCTGTCAAAATTTTCAATTACATTTCTAATTCTTCCACTTACATTGTCTGTTATTATGTGCTAACATTTCCTAGCCTGGTGACGAAATCCCAAGGCCCTCACAAAAACCTAAAAATCTGAAGAATGGCCACTTCATTCAATGTTGAATTCCCTGTAACACGTTGCAAGATCTAAAGAAACAAGAGTGAACGCAACAGGCCTTGACTGAGCACCTGCCAACACGTCTCTGCTGTAGGTATTTCATGAGTGTGCCATTTGGTTTAAGAAATCAGTGTGAAAGATAAAAGCTCTCCTAACATTAAGACAACATGGTCAGTCTTTATTTATTTATTTATGTATTTGCAGTTTTATATAGCACAAACTCGACCCCAAGGTATCAGACCGCTTTACATGAGCACCAGTTGCACTACTGACGGACACATTCATTTTTTAGGCACAGGGAGATTACATGATTTGCCCAGAATCACAGGATGTTTGAGCCTCCCGCCAGACTTGAACCTGGTTCCCCAGCTTCAAGGTCAGCCGCTCTAGCCTTTAAGTCACACCCCCTCCCCTCCCAAGCTTCAATTCTCTGGATTCAGGCTCAGGTAACTCAAGCGGCTCTCAAGCTTCTTGGGAAGGAACTTGCACATCATTCTTGGGGGTCACACTGAAGTACCTAGAAACTAGTTGAGCAAAGAGGCATAGTTTACTTGCATATAAATTCCTTCTAACAGAGAGATATGGTGTGCTGCATATTACTGTCAAATACACAGTATCATGGCACACCGCCTTTAACTGAACTACCTCCTTTGACAAGACGACATCAGATACATATTCACCTGGTGTGCTACCTTTTAATGGTCCCTTTATCACAGAGAACCATGATCACTAGATTCTTATTAATGCCCCATGGGTCAGTGAACAAAAGTGTAAAAGCTTTTAGGAGACTCTTACTTGCTGTTGTCATTGGTGTATCATTGTTCTCCTCTGCATTGTCTCGCCTATTCTCCAGTTTCTGTAGAGAAAGGGAAATGGGACTTTATGAGTATTATCTTTGAAGGAAGAAGGAAGCACCAGCAGCTAGTGTATGTTTCTGTTAGCATATATCATTTCTTCCCCTCTACATCTGCTTGTTAAATATTGGATTAATTTAGGTGGATACAGAACCTTTAAAGCACACAACACAAACTGAATTAAGTAATGGTGATCACCTTGGCCCATGCCATAAATTTGGAGTTCAATACAGACTGGAGTTGGTGATAAGTAGATGACACGTTTTGAGAATGATACATGTATCATTTTACGTTGAGGTTTCAGTTGAGCAGAAAAAACACCTGATCCCAACAGCACATCCAGGCCTTGTAAACAGCAGTGTTATGCAATAGAAGAACAGGCAGCCAACCTTACTTTTGGAAAGTTCTCGTTCCTTCTCAGGGTAAAACATAAAGTTTTCTGTAAAACCCTCACCCACCAGGGTTACCCCTTGGTGGCATGCTTCATCATAGGGTCCTTCCCGTTCCGCTGCGGAACGGGGTGTGCTGCGACCAGACGAACTGCGCAGGAGCACTATTTCTTGACTATGAGAGGCAGGTTGATCTGCGGGGAGGAGTGAAGGAAAGGATGTTATTTAAAAATACCTGGCTAGTGGGTAATGACTACTTTATTCCGACCCCTAGTCGGTATGGTTAAAAACAGGGGAAAAAATTAGGACTCATGGAATTAATGTTCCAAATTCCTAATGGTTGACATGTTTCTAGCCTACCCCTCTCGGCTATTCTTCAGGACCTAGCGTATTTTTGTGTCTGATACCCAGTTCCACACCTGCTGTTGTATACTAATCACAACATTCGACACTACATACTTTGCAGATACTTTTTAAGTAGGTGCATATATACTTGATACCACCTGAACTTATACTCCTATTGATTCTGGAAAAAACAAAAAAAAAGAACAATAATTAAACTTTCCCATGTCGGGATTGCCGCTGTCAATGGGCGGTCCCGATGTTCAATTCATCCTGTGTGCACCTTCTGGGTGAAGAAACAAACCAAATCATGACTTGTCTACACACACACTAGTGGCTACCAGTGGCACGTCTAGTGAGTAATACTGTTTCTTGACTATTGTAGTATTCATTACAGTGGTCCATCCAGACTGGGACGGAAAAACACACACACATAAACACACACACCACGTACATATTGGGTATAAAGCCATCGCTTCATGGTTTCTCCAGCGGGAAGTTTGGTCTGTAGTCACACTCTGTTTAGGGAGATTATGTTAAAAATTAGCAGGCTATAGGTTGAAGATAAACACTTGATTATCGCTGTGACGGTGGAGTTTGCTCATATTGAATTGCAGGCACTGAAATCTCACGTCATCAAGACCGCAGTTCGCTTCTGAGACCTATTTGGCTGCCGCTAGGGAACCGCATCTTGCCGGTGCCCGTTGCGTCTGCCGAATAAGAGCACCGCGAGGACGTATGCGTCCTCGCGGCATGAGAAAAAGACTACAGCGTTAGACGTTAAAGATGGCGGACACGATATGGAGCCATCGAAGTTTACCCGGAAGTGGTAAAACATTATGTATTAACCATAATGTTTCATGGATTGTTGTTGTTGAAACGGGGTTGAGTGAAAAATTATATTTTTATATGCCAATTTTTTTTTTATTCTTGACAGGAAAAAATATCCTGTGTATCTGTAGCAGCAGTGTGATTACGTACATGTTTAGGCAGCGCACAGCTGTGGGAGGAATAAAATAAAAAAATTACTGAAAACACACCATAAAACAGACACGGTCCCAGACACACCACAGAAAACGTTTCACACGGCCAAATTTAAACTTCCCCTTGTTATTAACGACCACATTTCCCACTCACTATCAAGAAATGGCCGAAATCACTGGCCTCACCTTCTCTGATGAGGAGGTGGGGAGGATTCTAGCCACCATTTCACCTTTTGAAGGAGCGCAAGCCCCTGAAACAGGTGCAGACAGTACAAACTGGGTTGAACTAACCGAACTAAAACGAACCCAGATAAAAACAATGCTACACGGTCTTATGATGACCGAATACCTTAGGGTCAATTCAGCTCCACGCGGACTCATAGTCCACAATGAACCCTTCATATTTCAACACGACAAAGCCTGCAAGAAAGGCTGGTCTCTAATTTCGTGGCACTGCACAAGGGATTGGTTGGTTCTGATTATCAAAACAGTAGCACGCCTGTCACAGGAACTAAAAACAGAGATCCACACAATTGAGGTCCGTTTAAAAACATACCAGTCCGCAGCGAGCCTAAAGAAAAGACTAGACGAGTTAAACCAAACAATGAATGAGTTTGAGGTGACACTCAAACAAATTAAGTTCCAGAAATTCAAGAAAGATTGAGGCAATTTTTCCCACGAACGAGTATACCCATACATCAGGGAGGACTATGTGGTGTCAGGAAGTATAATACAGACACTGATGGGTATAATACAGACATTGATGGTTCCGACACAGGATCTAACAGCTCTGACTCAAACCCGGGCACTCATGATTACCGCCGAGGTAAAAAGAATTTAAGGAGGAATAGAGGGCAGAGCTATGGACAAGGTTGGAGACAATACAACAGCCCACCAACTTACCCATTGCCCTACTACTATGGCCCACCGCCTCCACATGTACATCAGCAGACACCGGAGTTTTGCCCCCTCCCCCAGGGCCATTATCAAAACTACACACAGAATCAACCAAGGCCTTTTTTAGGACTGGGCCAGAGACGCCCACGAGGATGAATGAAGAAAGGCACCCAGGTCCATTGGACGTCAGCGGCGGAACAACTGAGAATGACCACACGCAGTATGAGCACGGAGAATCTGAAACAAGCAGGAACAAGCAACCGACCAGCCTAGTAGTGAACCTTTCAGAAAAGGACCTGACAAACGTCCAGCTGGCGGTACTGGAAAAAGGACTCGGTTTTGTACCCACAGCAAACCTTGACAAATCTCAGCTCTGCAGCGAAGTCAATGAATTCATTAGGAAGATAAAACTACGGGCCTTTTTCGAGGGCAAGCCAATCCAGGAAGAGCGGAAGGGTGACACTGGACTGAGGGTCAAATCATCTTTCACCCCACCTCTGAATTCACTTCCAGTTGAGACTCTAGCCTTTGAGAAGGCAGTTCTTAAAGATGTCGGAGAAGTTGACCCCAGAACTATACGGGTATTCCACAACACCACAAGAGAAGAGGAAAAGGCAATACAAGATCTGGCCAGAGATAACAGCATAGTGATCAGATAAAGGGGGTGCAACAGTAATACAGACTACAGAAGCATAGAGATGAGTGCCTACGACTCCTTGGGGACAGGAGGAATTACACCCCACTTACCGTGGATCCCACGGAATTCCTCAGGATTAGGATCACCAGTATGATCGAGGAGGCTGTGGCACAGGATTGGATTACAGCAAAAGAAGGGGAGTTTCTCAGCAACAGGAACCCGGTAACCCACTATTTCTACACAATCCCGAAGATCCACAAAACCCTAGTAAAACCACCTGGACACCCTATTGTGTCAGGGGTTGAATCAACCCTGGAACCACTTTCGAAGTTCGCAGATGCGTTCCTCAGACCTATAGTGCAGAAGACAGGGACATATTTGAAGGACACCAAAGCAGTGTTGAACCTACTGAAAGATCTACAGTACAACCCTGACGTACATCTCCTTATGGGTTTGGATGTTGACAGCCTGTATACAAGTCTCCCTCATACAGAAACCCTAGACATAATAGAGGAGGTACTTTTCGAGGAGGATTGCACCTATCAGACACCCAGGAACCTGATTATGGAGTGCTAAGTGGCCACTTACTCAGAATTTCTTCAAATTTGAGGACAATGTGTACCTCCAACAACACGGGACCAGTATGGGCAGTACTTTTGCCCCGAGGATAGCCGGCCTCTATCTCCATCATTTAGAAACACACAAGATACTCGTACCTCCCAATCCCTTTCGGAACGATATAAAGCTATGGAAGAGATATATTGACGATGTCCTGGTGGTTTGGGAGGGAGACGAGAGTACGGGACAGAATTTCCTATCTTGGCTCAATACACAGAATAAGTTCCTGAAATTCACCAGCACTGTGAGTAAGAAGGAACTGGTTTTCTTGGACCTAAACATCATAGTAGAAGAAGACGGGAGGCTGAGAACAACCACACATAAGAAGGCCACGGCAAAAAACTGCCTCCTGCTCTACGACAGTTTCCATCCCCGCCACCTCAAGGAAAACCTTCCTTTCGGACAGTTCCTGAGGCTCAAGAGGAACTGTTCAGAATTACGAGACTACAAAACTCAGGCGAATCCTCTGACTAATAAGCTACTTGTGAGGAGGTATCCCAGCAGAATGGTTTCACAAGCAAAAAAGAGGGCACAAAATAATAACAGAGAATCTCTTTTGGAGCCACCAGTCATAAAAGAGAAGGAAGAATGACCCATCTGTATAACGACTTACAACATAGCAGCAAATGCAGTCTCCAAAATCATCAACAAGCATTGAAGCATCCTGAACAGTGGCTCCATGAGAATACTGCGCTTAATGTTCGCCCACAGGAGAGGCAAAAGCCTAAAAGACATCCTTGTGCATACACGTCCAAACAAGAACTTAAACACGAGGATGACCACTCAAGGGACCCTAGCACCAGCTATGGGACATTACCCGTGTGATAATTGCAGTGTCTGCCACTTGACAAAAGCAACCAAGACTCTGACACTGAGTGATAAAATAACGTGACAGCTTAGAAAGTTTATGAATTGCAACACTGTGAGAGTAGTGTACATGATTACGTGCCCGTGCGGTCTCAATTACATTGGGATGACCACCAGAAAAGTTAAGACTCGGATCTGCGAGCATCGGAGCAATTTACGCTGCGAAAGGACTACAACCAAAATGTCAGCCCACTATATTGAAAAAAAGCACATGGTTCAAGATTTCAAGTGGGTCATACTGGAATCAATGGGGTATCATGAATCAGTAGAAACCAGAATTTTTTAAAAAGAGCAACGGTTCGTGTTTAAACTTAAAAAACACATTGAGGGTTTGAACGATAATATCCCATGGGGCAGTTTTGGAAGATGATCGAGAAATCCATGAATAATATACCATTTTTCACCCCGAGTTATTTAAGACCCTACAGCACTATTAACCACAATGGCAGGGTGGATAACGATTATAGGTTTTCCTAGAGTGGTACGGGTGAACGATTCTACATCATATAACTAGAGGTGCCCCATAATGGTATCCTATGGCACACGTGTGCAGATTATCAGGGATATTTTGCCGCTGCATCAACCCCCATAATGGTATAATTGAGGATATAACCCCCATAATGGCTTTTTTATACACAAGATATGGCTACCAACAAATGATGAGAGATGGTACAACCTGTCACCACCTAGGGACTAGAAGAGACGACTGAGTGATTGGGCTGTTTTATAAACAATTTCCCCGTAATAGTGAATTTTTCACCTCACGAGGGTAAACATGTCAGAATCCAATAGACACTGATTTGCCCCCTTACGTAATCACACTGCTCCTACAGATACACAGGATATTTTTTCCTGTCAAGAATAAATAAAAAATTTGGCATATAAAAATATAATTTTTCACTCAACCCCGTTTCAACAACAACAACCCATGAAACATTATGGTTAATACCTAACGTTTTACCACTTCCGGGTAAACTTCGATGGCTCCATATCGTGTCCGCCATCTTTAACGTCTAACGCTCTAGTCTTTTTCTCATGCCGCGAGCACGCGTACGTCCTCGCGGTGCTCTTATTCGGCAGCCGCGACGGGCACCGGCAAGATACGGTTCCCGGGCGGCAGCCAAATAGGTCACAGAAGCGAAGTGAGGTCTTGATGAGGTGAGATTTCAGTGCCTGCAATTCAATATGAGCAAACTCCATCGTCACAGCGATAATCAAGCGGTTATCTTCAACCTATAACCTACTAATTTTTAACATAATCTCCCTAAACAGAGTGTGACTACAGACCAAACTTACCGCCGGAGAAACCATGAAGTGATGGCTTTATCCCAATATGTACGTGGTGTGTGTGTTTATGTGTGTGTGTTTTTCCGTCCCAGTCTGGATGGACCACCGTAATGAATACTACAATAGTCAAGAAACAGTATTACTTACTAGACGTGCCACTGGTAGCCACTAGTGTGTGTGTAGACAAGTCACAATTTGGTTTGTTTCTTCACCCAGGAGGTGCACACAGGATGACTTGAGCATCGGGACCGCCCGTTGACAGTGGCAATCCCAACATGGGAAAGTTTAATTATTGTTCCTTTCTTTGTTTTTTCAGAATCAATAAGAAATCGAGTTCAGGTGGTATCAAGTATATATGCACCTACTTAAAAAGTACCTACAAAGTATGTAGTGTTGAATGCTGTGATTAGTATACAACAGCAGGAGTGGAGCTAGGTATCAGACATGAAAATACGCTAGGTCTTGAAGAATAGCCGAGAGGGGTAGGCTAGAAACATGTCGACCATTAGGAATTTGGAACATTAATTCCCTGAGACCAAATTTTTTCCCCTGTTTTTAACCATACCGACTAGGGGGCGGAATAAAGTAGTCATTACCCACTAGCCAGGTATTTTTAAATAACGTCCTTTACTTCACTCCTCCCCCGCAGATCAACCTGCCTCTCATAGTCAAGAAATAGTGCGCCCGCGTAGTTTGTCTGGTCGCAGCACACCCCGTTCCGCAGCGGAACGGGAAGGACCCTATGATGAAGCATGCCACCAAGGGGCAACCCTGGTGGGTGAGGGTTTTACAGAAAACTTTATGTTTTCCCCAGAGACGGAAGTAGAACTTTCCAAAAGTAAGGTTGGGTGCCTTTTTTTCTGTGTAATGAATTGTTCTTGGAGGACGGCCCCTGCTCCTATCCTCTAACTCCACCTTTTTTTGTATACGTGCAATAGAAAAACACATTAACTAACACTTTAAGAAAGCTCAGGAAATCATGCACCAATGGCAATGAAAGATCTGCCTAAAGTAAGTGGGAGAAGAAGAAATAGCAGCAGTGGATTTGAACCACTTTTTTGAACCAATGAAGTGGCCGCAATCAGCTCTCTAGGAGTGTGTGGGTAACACACCTCTAGATCGAGCAGGAGGTGGACACACACACATCTGAGCATCAGGAGTGTAGAAGCGAGGCTCAGGACAAAACAAGATGCCTACCAACATATAGCTGCAAGAGAAGGTTACTAGGTAAAAGGGACTAATGCCACTGGAGAACAGGCAGATCGGGCTTAGGAAAAACGCTAGCACATTCTAACATGTATTAGTTCCAGGTCAGCTGTCCCTTTAAGAAACTTAGGTCACCCAGTAGCTCAATGTCGCTCTAGACAGCAGCATTATAAAGATGCTGAGATCAATGACCATGATGCCTGGCAACATTGCATTTGGGTTGTTGTTGCTCTAGGGCCTTTTAGAACCACAGGAATCGGTGAAAGCGCTCTCACAGATTTCCAAAACAGAGGGGTTTAAGAATCTTTCGCAGTCATTCACAAAAGGTAGGCCAGAAGAAATATCTCAAAGCACTCCCAAAGCAGGAAGGACAGTAAATGTATCACATCATTGAGGTAAGGGAAATCGGAAGTATACTTGGCCAACTTCCTAGGACAGGATGGGGCAACAGAGGATGCCCCAAATGCTAATTGGTATTCATTTTTCCACTGAGTCCTACTCTATCTTTTCACATTCCTTTACACTGACACGCCATATACAGTCACCTTGCATTTATAAAAGGGCAGTCTACATATATCAGTTTGGGACCACTAAACCAACAGTACCTGCAATTGATTAAATTACCCCGCCTTGCTTGGGAGGGAGAGTCACAAGGAAGAGTAGTGTAAAGATGATTAGCAGTAAGTAATTTAAGCATTACCCTCTTCCTAATCACAACAAAGACTTACAATGTAGTAAAAAGTGATTTTATGAAGACCATACAATTTGATGTAATGCAAAACCCATCACCATTGTTAAACACACAGAGTAAAATATTTTGGTGCAAGGAGTAGGTAAGGCGTAGGTAAGGGAGCTGTCTGTAAGCTACCTACAACTGAAACAGATAACATGATACAGATAAAGATACCAATAAAGATACAAATGCAACAACACATAGCCAGCACAGTAGCAAAATGAACAGAGAAATTAACTGACCCTTGACTCTTCATCATATGACAACCTGCGATACTGCAAACGTGAGGAGGATCAGTTTGAGCAGGAGTGATGCCATAGCAAATATCTCCGTTTTGATGCAATAGGTGCATCACATGGGCACAACAATAAATACTGATCAGTTACAACTAGCTACCATCCATTTACCAGAGTATGTGTCAGACAGCCAACAGATCACAGCCACTTCAACTATCACTATATGGGAGGGTGAAGCAGAGCAAGTCATTATGGTAAGATATGTCAGCAGATTGATACCCGTTAGCTCAACGTCCTGGAGGCATGTTCCTGCAGTGAAATGATTTGGACAGAACTCTGGAAGGATAATTATCACCTGAATTTGCAACAGGAAAGAGAGCACATGGCTCTGTTCAGGTGCGACAAGACAATTGGATTGGATGGATGAACACATCCTCCTAGGACCCAAATTCCTAAAGAGCATACATAGTCAGGGAGACCAACACAGAGTCAGAGGCCGGCTAAGAGGCAAAGGAAGGGCCAAAAACACCACTTTAAGCCCATAGGGGACTAAGATAGAGACTAGAAAAGATAGCTAAGTATCAACATTTTCAGAGGAGTATGGGACATCCAAGAATTCTACACTGAGAATGAAAACAATTATCTGCTACTGAATGCATTCACCGAGAATTTGTTTCAGTCAATCCAAAAACACTATGTTACATCTGTGTCAAGAGAGGCAGGTAACCAATAATTTGATCATTCATGCAAGGCATCTTGTGGGTCAGGCCAAAAAACTTTACGCTAAAACTGTCAACGAAGGATCTGAAACGTGGTCCTACTGGCTTACCAAACCAATCACATTGCTATATTTCATGAGTATACTGAAAATGGCAAACTCATGTCTCTTTGTAGTGCATATTTGTACTGTAGATCTGTGTCTTTTTATCTTAGCTATGATGATAGGAAGAAATAAGAAGAGAAAAAGAAAGAATAATTGAATGAAAACGTAAAATATTTTTGGGGAAAGAACAGCAATGTTAGTGGCTTTGTATTCACTGGAAAGAACAAAGGTTAAAGCGACATAGTTAGGCTAGGTGCTAAGACCTTGACTTACGTTAAAAAAAAATCACTGAAAAAAAGGTTGAAGTGATGTTATAGCTAGACTCTGGAATGATTGAGACAATGGCTTATATTTAAAAAAACAAAATTCACTGAAATACACCAGTTGTGGTTTAGTCAACTAACTATAACTTGAGCCTCCATCATGCACTGCTTATGACCTAAAATTTGACATCACTCATGACATGTTACATTACATCATTGTTGACATCACTGAATATTTATTTTTCAAACAGATTTAAATTAAGGTTTTGTCGACAGTACATCTCATATCCATTTGCATCATCATTACCCATGTGGCCAGTTTGCAGTTCAAAAAATCCATCATAAAACCTACTACAAACATCAAATAAATTGCCAACTCCCCCTACCCCATGAGTCAAACCCACTATGTGAGGAAGATACAAAGAGGACTATCACATTGCTGGCCGCCTGTTCCCGATCTGTCTGGGTGTCGTAAGCAACATGGGATGAAGCACGTACAATGTGGGGTATCGAGTGTATGGTATGTAACACAGTTCCTCAGTGCCGAGAGGGAGTCGATGCCAGTGAACCCTCTGGTTTTAGGTCACGTGAATGTGGGTCCGGGTCCTTCAAGGAGTCTACTAGTGTCTCCCAAGCCCGTGCTATCTTAATGGAGCATATTCCCCTCCCCTAAGTAACACTTCTCCCTCATACCCAGCCTGTTTCTCGAGCTCCTTCCGCCACACTGCAATTCGTGGTCCCCTAGGGGCTTTCCAGTTCCTCGTTATTTCTCGTTTTGCTAGGATAGATGCTAGATCTTGGAACCTGGTCTTAACCTTTGTTTTGGCAGTATGTGGGAACCAGTTTAATAAGCAGTGCCCTGGTGTACAGGGGACCTCTCTGGACATAACATCTGCTACTATTTTCTTGACTTCCTCCCAATAAGGCACCAGGGGAGGGCAATCCCATAGCATGTGTTTAAGGTCCACTCCTATTTCCCCGCATCTCAGGCATCTCTGCCCACTTTTTAAACAGTATAAAGCATACTGACAGACTCACAACACTCATTTTGAAAACTTTCGTGGAATGTCAATGGCTTGAACAACAAAATTAAGAAGGGTGCAGTCTTTCAGTATCTCAAAAGATACTCACTACCTGTTATACAACTACAGGAGACTCACCTAATGGGCAGTAGGTGACTCTTCCTTTGCTGTGGACACTATAATAGAATATATCATAACGCCTACCCTAATGCCTCCAGAGGGACTGCTATTCTCCTACAAAAACATATCCCGCTGCAAGTCACAAAAACACACCATGATGACCTGGGCATTTTTACCGCAATAGAGGAAAGTATAGGAGACGGACATGGGAATTTTGCATCAGTGTATGGCCCCCCTCACCACTCCAGGCTCTCACACGCATCCTGCTACAGTCCTCAACAGGAATAACAGTGGTGGGAGGGGATTTCAACTTCGTCATGAGTCCCACCCTCAACACAAACAGCACCCAGCCTCGCATATCCATTCTCTTAAGCGCTTGGGTCAGCTCCATAGCCCTTACAGACGTATGCAGCGCATTCCACCCTGGCATTAAAGAATACACATTTTACTCCCATTCACACAGATCCTCCTCCATGATCGACTACTTCTTTCTACCTACCATTGACACACCACCACAGTAGTACAGGCGCAAATCCTACCCCATGCAGTAACTGACCATGCTCCTATAATGATAACAATAACATCGCCCACGATTTGACGATCTGGACTATGCCGCATGAGTGCCTAGTGGTTGCAAGACGCCTCCTTCGCTGAGTTCCTTAGGGAGCAAACAGATCCCTGACTATGTTGAACTTAATTAGGGCTCAGTGAACTTCCAGTTATTTGGGAAGCACTGAAGGCAGTCCTTAGAGGACAGGTAATTTCTTCTCAAACAACAGCAAAACAAAGAGAATATAGTGAACTCATAGAGTTTGAAGAAGCGATCCACAACACTGAGTGGGTGGGAGCTGGGCTTTGGGATGAGCACTTGCAGCACAAGAGAGAAATTATGTGGCTATCACTCCAGCAAAAACTGCTGGACTCTACATCCTCTCTCATGCAGCAATACAATATAAGATTTACAAGACGGGTACAAGGCAGGGAAACTACTGTATTGGCTTACGAACAGAGACCTAGAGCTCCATATCATCCCTAGTATAACTTCATCCATAGACAATACATTAACAGACGCCATACTGATAACTCAAGAATTCACGTCCTACTACACTCGCCTTTATGCAGAGCATTCCCCGACACCAGCTGACAGCGAAATCCAGTTGTGAATGATCTAATAATAGCTAAACTCTCTCATATAGACCGTCAGGGACTAGAGGAATCACTGACTGAAGAGGAACTCATTCTAACCATTCAATCACTTCCTGCAGGAAACCCCCCATCCCCCCGGCCCCAGTGGGCACCCCCTTGAACTGTTTAAGAAATATGCATCACACTTGATGCCACTGCTGATGAGACTCTACACCGAAGCTCTAGATTCCAGCAAGCTACCATATAACTTACAGCAAGTTATTATCTCAGTGCTTCTGAAACCTGGGAAAACATCTAATCACTGTATGTCGTGCAGACTTATCTCTCTCATTAACCTAGAGTCAAAGCTTTTCGCAAAAATTCAGGCAAATAGATTACTGAAGGTAATCAGAACAGTGGTACACCCAGATCAAAATGGTTTTATGCCGGAACACGATACCCGACACTGCTTAAGGCAACTTCATACAGCAATGGCTCTGTCTGCCGAGACGAAGGACCACAGCATTTTGGTGTCCATAGACTTTGAGAAAGCTTTCAACTAGGTACAATGGGACTTTATGTTCTGCATCCTAGAATGCATGAATTTGGCCCTCACTTTATACGATATATAGCTATACTTTAATCCAAACCAAGGGTTAGAGTGAACGGAGAACTGTTCCCGCGTTCACCATTGAACAAGGAATAAGGCAGGGATGCCCCCTCTCGCCCCTTCTCTTTGCCCCGGTCATGGACCCACTGGCTGAATGAATCAGGCGGGATGCACAACTAAGCAGCTTCCACTGGCCTGGTAGAAGAGGAGAGGATCTCGCTCTAAGCAGACAAAGTCCTGGTCTACATTAGCGAGCCCGAAACCTCTCTACCCCGTTTGATGCTAATACTAAAAGTTTATGTGGATGCATCAGGTCTTACAGTAAACTGATCCAAATCAACATACATCCCTTTAACCGGAGCACAGGACGATATACATACATCAACGAACCTCCAATGGGCAGACCAGCACTTTAAATATCTTGGTATGAATTTAACCCTCACCAGACAGAGAGCATGAGAAATCAATGTTGTATCCTTAATCTCCAGCGTGAAACAAGACATGGATACGTGGGAAAGCCTACCTCAAACGTTATCAGGCAGATGGGCCCTATTTAAAATGGTTTCCCTTCCCTGACTGCTGTACACCCTACAGAACTATCCATATGATATACCCACTACATTCTTCCAACCCTTGCAAACGGCGATAGTGAAATTCCTACGGAAGTGGGGGCCAGGAGCGAAATGCCTTTTTCGTAAATGTGTGTTCAGAACATACAATGGGGGTCTCGGAATCACGGATATAAAATATACTACTGGGCTAGCCACATCATACCAATCAATGATTGACTATCTGCGGACCGCGCAGATCCAGCAACTGCCACAGAACCTTAGGTCCTCGAACAGCAGAATATAGTTGATCTCCTCTATGGGTTATTCAAAAAGGCTAACCTTCCCCCAGTGACCCTAACCTGCCGGCACCAGGCGCTGAGGAGGATTGAATGGCACAGTGTGCCAACTGAGGAAACACCATTATGGACTGGAAACTGGCTGAAACACTCGGAGACTTTAAAAGGCTTAAAACCTGGGACAGTTGGAATTTTTAAGCAGGTTGACATGCGGGAGGGCAGCTCAATACACACATTTCAATATCTCAGGATATGTAGGAAATGCATAGGTCACAATGTTATCGCTACCTACAAATATGACATGCACTCGAGCAACACCGAGCCTACAGGTCCTCCCGGATCACAATCCCAAAGAGGCACACATCGCAATGGCCCACTTGGGAAGGAAGGAGATCTCAAATATATAGTGCACACTAGTAAATAATACCACAGACCCCATGACAGCATTGATAGTGATGCGAGTGTGAAGGTGGAGCCTTAGAGGAGGAGGACTGGGTAAAGGCCCAGATGGCCCCCACAGTATTAGCTGTCTCCATGAGACTGGGGCTGATGCAACTCAAATATCTACATGGGGTGTACTACATCCCCACGTGACTGAGCAAAATGAAACATGGCCTAGACTCACATTGCCTACGGTATAAAGTGGGCATGGGAAAAATTTTCCACACAGCATGGAACTGCCCAGTAGTGCAACGGTACTGATGCAATGTATGCAATGTCCTGACATTGGTAGTGGGGAGTTCTGTGATACTGGAACCTAAAATGATATTGCTGAGTGTGATGGATGAATGGGGGGAGTGGCTGCACCAGACTGTTAGAGGCTATGGGCCTCCTTCGTGCCAAAAAAGACATACCCATTCACTAGAAGGCAGAGTGGGCACCCTCTGTGAAGGCCTGGACTAATGGTATGGACTACTGCGACAAAGCCGAGCAATATGTCTACAAATCAAGAGGTTGCCCTGAAAAGCAAAATAAGGTTTGGGGTGCTTGGATTGCCGATTCCACAAACATCAATGTATGACTGCCTGGTGACCAATGCCTGTCATATATCTGCAATTCAAGATGGGTTGTGCCAAGCATATTATGACTTGTTTGAAATTTGTGAATACTATATATGTTGAAAACTTAATAGAGTTGAAAAAAAATAATTAAATCATTCAATAATTCTCACAGTGTGCTAAAGGCTTTCAAAAGGCAGCAGTAATACAACAAACTAAATTGATGGTTGCACCTTCAACAAACACCTAAACCCTGCTGCACATGGCAGCATGGTCAAGCGCAGAGCTAGGCCTTTGCCAACACCCCCAGTGCAGCTAACACCAACTGTGACCTGCCTTCAACCAGGCCCTATGCCCAACCCTCAATGGTTAGCTGTAGGGCCGAGCCTTCAGGCAAGCACTGTGTTCTGCCCCACGCATAAATTTACCTGTAAACCTTCGGCCATGTATTGCATGAGTTACGCATTGGTCCTGGCATCCGCCCGGGCCCTGCACCCATCTTCTTGCAAACGCCTGTAGGAAAATGTCTCTTTTTGTATTCTCACCCCTGTTTTTTTCTGGACTGATGCTTCTGGTTTTTCAACTCTACACACTGGGGACTGCCAACCAGGTACCAGTGCATGTACTCTGACCCCAAAAACATGTCAAACTTAGCAACACTCCTAATTGACATATTTAACTTACCTATTAGTCCCTAGTATATGGTACCCAAGTCTATCCAGGGCCTGTAAAGTTAAATGTCACTAATGGACTGCAGCCCATATTGTACCACCACTAAAGGGACAATGCAAAGCATGTCTCTAGGCCTGCACCTCCAGCCTAGGTAGGCAGTTTTAAAACTGCCAATTCGATATTTTGCCAGACTTTTACCTTCCTTTTTAGGTTGAGCCTGCCTCTTCGAGACATGTTGTATATACATTGTAGGCTTACAGCCCACCCACTGCTTTACATTTGTTTCTTCAAGTGTCCTCTCAAAAGCCTTGCTTGCAAGTGGCTAATCTTCCCTTATGTCCCTCCTTCTCATCTGTTGCTCCCTCCCACGGAGCATGGCTCTATTACGTGTAGCCTTTCACTTGTGTGCATTTAGGCTTGTTTCTGCCACTATTTTTTTCTTTTGTTTTTGCATGTGTTTCAGGAAGGTACTATTTTCTTCCTCTTTGTGTTGTTGCAAGGTGTCTTCGGAGGCATGAGAAGGCTCTCCATTCGCACAACTGCTCCCCCTGCCTTTCGATTTCGAGTGCACAAAAGATTGAAAACAGGTGGGTAAATCTTGTTCTTATCTCGGTTTTATTTTTTATTAGCTAGCACTCCATCTACAGTCATCTGTCTTCTTTTCTCACTGGTGTTCGGGGTATATGGCTGCTTAGTTAACATTCCTCGAGCAGCCCGGAAATCTGCTTACTAAGTTGTTCCCCCTATGAGCGCTGACTTTGCATAATCACTGTTGTAGCAGCTGCTCGTTCAGGAGAAAATCCTCACATTAAACACAAAGCAGTTTTTGGTTTCTGTAAGGAAATATTTTTTTTTAAATGTATTTACGTCGGAAAGGAAATTCCTGTCTGTAACCAAGACTGTAAATCATGTTCTTATCTTGTCACATTTGCTGAGCATTTAAAGACTGAGATCAAATGTCAGACGCTGTTTTCAGAGGGCGCCAGTTCAATGCTTGTTCTGCTTAGAGGTAAAAAACCTCAAGGAATTTGTTATTTGTACAATGCGTTTGAAGTGGGCTTCTCTGAGTAGGGGGAATGGGCATAGCCACACTAACTAATGGAGACATCTGGGGACTGAGAAAGATGGAGTCTAATTCCATCCCAGCCCTACCGGCCTATCAGACCCTGCGGGCTGTCGAGAAATCTCTCACATTCCCTCATAGCTACAAAATGGTCTCCGCACAGCTGTCTGCCACTTTCCAAGAAGTTCAGTGCAACTCAATATACAAGACAAAATGCCTGTTCCTGAGAGGAAAACATCCTTTCCACCTTGTAAGCTTGTTGGTTTTCTTCAAAAGGTAGAATCTAAGAAAGGCAGACACCAAGTTAAGAGAAATGTATTGTTTATTTTGAGTTCAAAAGATCTCAAACGAAAATAGCAGCATGTTACCAGCCACTGTAGCCCAGGTTAAATTAATACAAATACTAATGACCAGTGTGTGGAATAGTGATATAGGTTAAGATTATGTATTTTCCCACAAATACCATTTCAGGATATTTGTTTTCTAGCTGCCGAGGCACTCTGCACATACCAGGTTGATTTGTTTCTGATTCACAACTGGGTTTGTCTGCCCCGTATAGGCTGATCTTGCTGCACTGCACAGAGTGGCCTTCTTTCTGCCACTTCTCTATTCTTGGTTCCTTGATAAAGGCAGGAGGCCTGGGGTAAATAGATCATAAATCGGCCAAATATAACAAGCCGTTTTTTAACCGTGCATCTGTAGCAAAAAAAGTGTACATTAGGGTCTGGAGTTTATGTGGACCCTTTTGTGCCTTCAACATGGACCAGCGTCCTACTCTACTCCTAAGAAGTATACCTAGGTGATGGTTGTATGGAGTCTGATGCCAGTTCTTGGTGCCATTTTACATGAACTGAAATCCCGAAATGCAGTGCATTGCTACAGCACTATTTTCCACCCCCATCATTACGTAGCGTATTGTGCGAACACATATACAGTTCAATTTAATAAAGTTGAGTGACTACGATTTTAGGTCACTCTTTAATAGCTGTCCTTGTTGTTAGATGTAACTCCTTCTGTACCATCTCTCCACTCTGGGCTCATCTGTTCTTCCAGGGCCTCTCTTCCTGCACTATTTAAAGCTCTCTGCAGTCTGCCAGCTTAAAGAACAATCAGCCTATGGGGTGTGCCCTCGATCCATATCCTTCAGAGCATGCCAGAGAAGCCTCCAATAGTGTGTCAGGTTCAGCCATGCTGTTGTCCTTTCTTAACCACCATGCTAGTTATCTTGGCACAGAGGAACAACTGCAGATGGAGGACATGACTCTTTTCAACATTAGAATTTCCCTGCCTGCAGGCTAAAAGGATTTAAGTTGTGGAAGTCCTTTGCACTCTTAGGTACTTGATTGAGATGTATACTCTCGGACACTTCTCCACCATGGATCCCTGCACAGTTCTTTTTTAAGAGGGATGGCAGTAGCTCTATAAAGGTCCTTCAGTTTTGCTTCACCCTGGGCAGAATAAATAGGCAAATGGGCAGCTAGAGGTTTGTTAAATCTGTGGGGGAGTGTCATTCGTATCGCTTCTGGATTCTCAGGCTGTGACGACACAGCAATTGTTGGGGGTTCATCTCTTCTCCAGTGGTTCAGTGGGATATCCCAGTTTAGATCAGTCTCTATATATCTGCCCTGTGTATACAGATGGAGACATGTAGGACCAGATTCTCCGCTCCAACCCTTGAAATCTGTAAAAACAAAAGACTTGGATATCAGCAGAGAAGACCTTTGTCTCTTGCTTGCAGGTACAACTTGGGAATGCTAAACTAGCCTCACAGCACTAGATTCTTAATTGAAAGCATCCATTTACTCACAAGCTCTGAAGATGTCATTGTTACCATGCAGTCAAGTTCCCTCTTCACCCACAGTTTCGTCCACCAGTGCTTGATAGTAGCAGAAACACTGAGGGCTTAGGTTTGGAGTCCAAAACCTCCACCTGAGAAGTTACAGTACCTTCTCTATTCCCAAGAGTGATAAACCATTGCCATCATCGTTGTGCTTCTGTGCCTGGACTGGCCTACCTTCAAGGCCATGCTAACCAACGACACTTATATAGTGGGGTCTGATGAGCTCACCATGCTTCGAAGGCTCTCAAAACTCAGCCAATGGTGTTGGGCAATGATGCTGAAGCATTTGTGTCTTCATTGGCATGCACAAGGGAAATCCAGGGTGAGTTACAAAACCCAGCACAATAAGAAAGGAAAATGCCTTGCAGTATGAGAAATACAAAAAATACCTATTTTTCTTTTCTACAAGTGTTTCCACATCTACCTTTAAACATTTTCCCTTCAGTTCTGTGAAGACAGCCATGAATTAATTTAATTCCCAGACAATTTCTTGTGCATATCAGCTGCCGAACTGGCAACAGGAGCTGTATGAATTATTAATCCAATGTAACAGGTACAGATCCAGCCTTTATTTTTAAACTCTGCTTTTTTTCTCTTCGCGAATGTGGCGCTCTCTCTCGCTCGTGTGTTTCTCCCCCCAGCTCCACGTTGATTTGTCACCTGTTTGCTTTTCTCTGACTCCCACCCGTGTCCTTTATGTTGCTTCCATGCACCCGCCCGCCCCGTGTTGCTTCTCTCCCTCCCTCACCTCCCCTTGTTGCTTCATGTTGATTTCCCCATCTGTTTTTAAAAAAGAAAAACACACACTTTTGCTAGTTTTTCTTCATTTTATTTACTGATCTAACTTGGATCGGTTGAATAAAAAGAAAAACACGCCTTTGTCAATTTGTAGGTGTGTGCCTGCATGGTACGTATGCATGCAAAATTACGCTGGTGGTGGTGTCATAAGCTTTTTTTTTATTCTTCTTTAGCTATGCTGCACAGAACAAGGGATGCTGTACAAATTGCTAAAAAACATTTGCAAAGCAAGTAGGTCCCAAAGTTGAGCCCTATCAGCTTTGCCAATGCTTGTTAACACTTATAACTCACCCTAAAGTAGAACATACATGCCCATAGGGAAGGGTAAATGGTATTTAAAAGGTAGGGCATGTGTACTCTCTCACAGAAAACCACTGGGTTACATTATAACACTTTTAACGCATAACTTTAGTCATTGACTAGGTATAAAAGGGGCTAAATAACTCATTTTAATAGTAATTTAAAACCCAACTTAATGGTCAAGTCGGATTTTATATTACTATTTTGAAAATGGCACTTTTAGAAAGTTGTCATTTTGCTGTCTGAGCCTAACGTGTCTTTCTGCCAGTGTTCAGCGTAACCTAACTGTTAATGGCCCTCCTGTGGTGAGATGTGTACTGCTCCTAGACAGTGCACAAAATGCTTGGGTGTGGGAAGTGTTTTTCTCCCTAATCATGATGGCCTGGGGCTGTGCCCTGCCCATTCCTAAGCTTTGAAGGAAGCCTACCCTATCACTGGCAGATGTGGCTCACACTCAAGCTTGCCTTTCCTTTGCCCTCATAGCAAGCCTGTCTCCAAACTCAGTGGAAGGGGAAGCTACCCAATAACTGCTTTGCAGTGACCAAAATTGAGGGTGTGCCCATTATTATAGCCACACCTCACGGTAAGCACAGGGAGCTCTACACAGAGATAGATAAGTTCTGCTGTGTTGTCTCTAGGTAGAGAGGGGCACTGTGGAATAGTTTACAATAAAACACACAGGAAGTACTGCAAAAGTGGTTCGGGTCACCCCTAGGAACTTTTACAGCATTGATGAGGCAGTAGCCTGGAGTTTCCCCAACCCACGTTGTTCAGGTAACCCAGTGCCAGTAACAGCACATTACATGCCAATACATGCCAATAGTTTTCACCCATTGTGCTAAAGGAGAGTATGTAAAAACAACAATTGATGGACAGAATGCAGTACAATGTCATACATTCACCCCAGTACAGAGATCTGGGCCTAAATCCATCGTTTTTTTGCTCCCCATGCCATTCCAGTTTGAACCCAGCCATATGCAAATCAGTCTTGACCCTGGGAACAGTCCAGGCCAAACTGTCAGCCCAGGTCCTCCCTGGATTGGAAACAAGCATCCTAGGACCGGTTTCGTGGTTTCACCCCTCATCAGCCAGGATAGCTTGACTCCAGTGGCATGGAGAGCACGGGACCCACATCTCGGCATACCCGTCCCACTCGGGGTGACAAATGCAAAAACAACAATTGATGGACAGAATGCAGAACAATGTTATACATTCACCCCAGTACAGAGATCTGGGCCTAAATCCATCGTTTTTTAAATTTTTTTTGATTTATTCTGCATTCCGTCCACCAATTGTGCGTCTTTTGCTTTCTCGCATTAAGTGCTCCGGGTATGCCCAGACGTGGGTCCTGGGCTCACTGCGCCACTGGATTCAAGCTATCCTAGCTGATGAGGGTGAAACCCCGAAACCGGTCCTAGGATGCTTGTTTCTGGTCCAGGGAGGACCTGGCTTGGCAGTTCGGGCTGGACTGTTCCCATGCGGCACAGGGTCAAGACTGATTTGTATATGGCCAGATCTAAACTGGAGTTGCATGGTGAGCAAAAGAATGATGGATTTAACCCAGATCTCTTGACTGGGGGTGAATGTTTTGATTTGTTCTGCATTCCATCCATCAATTGTGTGTCTTTTGCTAAAGAGGAGTACTCCTCAAAACAAAAAAGATTTGTAGCACTGAAGAAGAACATGGTAAAATTGAAAGGGAGATGATCAGGAGTCTTGAACTCATGGGCTACAGTAAGATGACATTAGAAACAGCAAAAAAACAAGGAGATGAAGTGTAACAGAGAGGACATTTTGTTTAAAAACAAAAAGAAGAAATATTCTACAGGTGACAGTTGTAGGTTCATCACCACATGTAATGCGAGACACAAGAAAGTGGGAGCTATATTGGGGAAACATTGGCATTTACTGAGGAGTGATCCCATAATTGGGGGTGAGATATCCATGAAATCCTTTATAACTTTTAGGAGGGCTAAATCTATGAGAGAACTGTTGGTCAGAAGTGATGTTAGAAAGGACAAGCAATTGTGGTTGAAACCTAAGGAAGGTTTCGTAAAAAATGTAGTAAGTGTAAAGCCGGTAGAATTGGGAAGAGTGCAAAAGACATCAACAGCTCAAGCAAAAAGAAGATCAGGGTACATTTTAATTGTTAAAGTGAATATGTAGTACATACACTGAGATATCTCGATGCTAACACCTATATAGGTAGTACCACTTTATCTGCAAGAGAATTCAGTGCATGGATACCCTCACAGGCGACAAGCAGTGCTTTACAAATCCACTTTACATTACATCTGTGAGGTATCAAGAATTTAGATACTTCCTATACTGTAGCTAGACACTTTCATGCAATGCACAATGAAGATGAGAGTGGATTGAGATACAGTGTGATAGATGGGTTAGCCAAAAAGGTACAGCGAGGAACCAAGGAAAAAAGAGCTGCAAATATCTGAGTCAAAGTATATTCTGGCATTGGACAGTAAGGAGCACAGAGGTTTAAATTGGGATGAAGAGGTACATGTACACCTGTGAATTCATAAGACTTTTGGCTCCATTGTAATCCTGTTCAATGTAATGTAAGAGATGATAAAGAGTTTATTTCAAGAATGCAATGTAATCTTACTGTTTGCAATGGTGATGTTTTGCGTTTTAAGGTTTTCTTTGTTTAAAATATTTTTATCTGTTTTAGATGTGTCTTCTTGAGGAGCATCCCTGACTGATTTGAACAAACGCCATGAATTTTGATATGAAGATGGCCAAAAGAGCCCATATAGTGGAGTATTGCCCACTTGGGCTTAATGTCTGGAACAGAAGAACTCTAAGGCAGTGGAGCAATGTTTATTATATTAATTTGCTGTTATGTTTTGACTGAGTTGTTTATGTATTGATTTCTTTTCAATAGATGAACATTGTGAATGAGTACTGATTCTTATAGGCCCATGGAAAATACAATACCCACTGGGGCTTGATTGTTGTGTAGATCCATAGTTGTACTAAGCGAGTATGAGTTTCACTACAGCTTTAATGATTATTCTAACCCATGGAAGTCTGGTCATTTATGTTTATTTTTTTTTAAATTAAGTTTATTTGGATTGCGTTGCTCCAGCAAATTTGCTTTGAATTGCGGCAGGGTTACTGATGAAGTAAGTTTTTTATGTTTATTTTTCTGCACTGGTTCACGTGATTATTTAAATGGACACAAGATGGTGTCATGGATTGTAACCAAGACTGTTGTTCAGCCGAAACGTGTTGATGCAAGTGGTTCAAAATGCGGCTGCCAGAGCCATCACGAGATCTAGTCCTAGAACTTGTATGACCCCAATTCTTAAATCTTTGCACTGGCTCCGCATCAAAAAGTGGATTGACTTTAAGGCATTGACCATCTTTGTTAAAGCCATCCACAAGGTTGGTGCTGAGTACCTTATTAAACGAGTCAACCATTACTCTACATCCAGACCCTTGCGGTCCTCAAACACTAATTTGGCCTTTGTGCCCAAAACACGCCTTGCTCGTACAGGCGGAAGATCTTTCGGCTTTCTGGGTGCAAAATTATGGAACAGCCTGCCAGAAACCCTGAGGCTTGACCCAAACTTACTTTCTTTTAGAAAGAGCTTAAAGACATACATGGCTGTACAATAATTAACTGGTTTCTTTCACTCCTCTCCTATCGCTGCGTAAGCACCAGGACACTCTTGTTTGAGTAGCTGTGCGCTTTATTAAATACCCGTTTTCATTTCATGTTTGGCACCGATACTATGCCGAAATAAAATTGACTTGCACCGTGGCTGTGTGCACTCTTTACTGGATGAGTACATTTCGAGAGATTGGGAGGCGGTGGCACTCACGCCAATGCAGTAGCACCTTTGCCATTCAGGAAGCACGCCGGCAACCACCAGTTCTATTTGCAACATATAATATATATATATATATATAAATATATATATATATATATATATATATACATATATATATATATACATATATATACATATATATATACTATCCAATGTACCATGACTGTCGAGAGGGAAGGAATCCCTATTGTGCATCTGCATATATGGTTTATGCCATGGCAGTGTTGATGTGTATTTAACAAAAGATTTTTAATCCAGGATGCAAGGAGTTAAACTTGTGCAGTATAGTAAAATCACATTGAAGACACATTGTGACTGATTGGGGAGTTGTTTCCCTCTGTGAAGTGATTGTAACAAACAATCTGAGAGGCGGCATTTACATCAATCATGACATGTTAAATGACATCATTGATGACATCCCTGATGACATCTCCAATGAGATCATCAATGGCATCACTGCTTCCATCAGACAATCATTCTGACACCATTCTATAGGGTTTGTGGACTTGAAGTAATTCAGCACACTATACCTGTGGACAATTTTCTATTGATCTTTATGGGATTACCCTTTTAAAGACTTCACATGACACATCATTTTAAGTCAAGAGGTTTACAGGTATACATTTGCAACAGTAAAGACACCTTCTTTCAGGCCCTCTGAACAATGCTCCGTGGTTTAGTAAAATATACTACATGCATTCCTGAGATGGGCAAAATGGCATACAGCCTTGGAGCCATGTTTACAACACAAGTATGAGATAAACCACCTCCAAGTGAGACACTCCTACATTCTACATTATTCAAAAAGCTACAATGCCTCTAAATCTTTAGTGAAGCTCTGAAAATAAGCATGCACAGGTTATACATGGGCACATGTCTAGATATCCACCAGTGGTTAATGTATTGTCAACAGCAACTTTGGCCTTTTTCGCAGATTTTTTAGAACAAGCCACAACCTACTTTCATACTGTCACTGCAACCCATATCAGGTGCGCTCAGCTTTTACCTTGTTTAACATTGAAGTACTTTTTCCAACCCAAACGTCAGTGATTTGTAAACGGTGCACCAGATAACTTTTAAAAAGCACAATTATACCTGTCCCCCGGACTTGCGCTATTTCCATGCTATCAACTCACACATGTATACTCAGTAACTCTACGCTGTATATGATTAGGATGTGAACACTGATATCATCAGTGACGTAATCAATGATGCCATTTAACATATCATGAGTTATGTAATATGTAAGATCATAAGCAGTGCATGGCAGGGGTGCATGTTATAGTTAACTCACTGAAATATAACTGGTGAATTTCAGTGTTTTTTGTTTTTTTAGTGTTTGTTTTTTACTCATTTCAACACCTAACTATAACATTACTTTAACCTTTATTTTTTTCAGTAAATCTCTAGTTTGTTTGTTTTTTAATGTAAGTTAAGATCTTATTACCATACCTAACTAAAACGTACTTTAACCTTTGTTTTTTTCAGTGAATTTCTGGAGTTTTTAATGTTAGGGAAACTCATGTAACCATACCTCACTATAACGTCTATTAATCCTTTGTGTTTTTTCCAGTGAATCGCTAGGATTTTTGTAACATATTCAGCCAATGTCTATATTGCGCACAGCCTTTGGCCATTCCCAGAAGGGGGTTGGTACAAGCCCAGCCCCTGCTGGTGGCTGGTGGCCAACCCACCGCAGTCTCTCCTCCGTGGTCAGATTGCTGCCCCGCCCCCCTTCCTGCTTACCTTCTGTTCTCCATCTGAGTGCCCCTGGCCCCCTCCTGCCTGTCTCTGTTCTCTGTTTGCATGCCCCTGGCCCCTCTCGTATGCCCTCTCTTCTCAGCTTGCTGCCTCTGCCCACCTCCGCCCTGCCCTCCGGTCTCCGTGTGTGTGCCTCTGTCCCTCTTGCCTGCCCTACATGGTCCATTGTGCTGCCCCTGCCTATACGGGAATGACCTTAGTGGTCAGCCTGCTACTCTTGCCCCCAAAACTCCTGCCCTCTGTTCTCCATGTACATGCTCCTGCCTCTACCTCCTGCCCTCCAAGGTCTATTATGCTGACCCTGCCCCATGCTAGCCTGCTCTCTGTGGTCAGATTGCTCCTTTTCTTCTGCCTGCCCTCCATTCACCAACTGCCTGCCTGCCCCTGCTCATCCGGCCAGCCCTCTGTGGAGAACTTACTGTGCCTGCTGGCCTGCCCTTCATGGTCAGCTTTCTTCCCCTGCTCCTGTCCCCCTCCCTACTACCGTCCATGGTCTATTATGATGCCCCTGCAGGCCTTTCCTCTATGGTCAGTTGGCTGCCCTAACCCTCTGTTGTCTGGCTCTGTGCCCTGCCCTCTCGCTCCTGCCATGTGTGGTCTTTTGTGCTGCAACTGCCCTTCTCGCTTGCTGTCTGTCCTTAGCTTGCTGCCCCTACCCACCTCCTCCCTGGCATCTCTTGTCAGAGTCCATGCCCATGCCCCCTCCCTCCTGCCTTGTACGATCCGATGTGCTGCCACTGCTCCTCCCGCTTGCCCTTTGTGGTTAGTTTGTTGTCCCTTCCCCTGGCTCCTCCCCCTGTCCTCCGTTGTCTGAGTACATGCCTCTGCTCCCTTACTCCAGCCCTGCGTGATCTGTTGTGGTGCCACCGCCCCTCCCACCTGCCCGGTGTGGTCAGATTTCTGCCCCTGCCCCTCACTCCTCACCTCCTCCCACCTTCCCTACAATGTCTGTGTGTGTCCCGAACACCTCCTCCTGCCCTCTATGGTATGTTATGTTTCCACGCCCCTCCCAATGCCCTGCATGGTCATCTTGCTGCTCCTGCCCCCATCCCTTCTGCCCTCCCTTGCCATGTGCAGACACCTGACCCCTCCGTCCTGCTGTCCATGGTCAGTTGTGCTGCCACTGTCCCTCATGCCTGCCTTGTGTGGTCCATTGTGCTGATGCTTTCCTTCCTTCCTTTCCATCCTTCCGTCCTCCTTTCCTTCCTGCCAGCCCTGTGTGGTCAGCTTGCTGTCACTCTCTCCTCCCTGACCTCTGTCTTCGAGTCGATGCCCCCTGCCACTTCCCCCCTCCCATCCATGGTCCATTGTGCTGCCACTCTACCGCCTGTCTGTCCTGCATAGTTTGTTGTGCTGCTACTGCCCCTCCCACCTGTTCTGCTTGGCCAGCTTGTTACCCCTGCCCGTACTCCCCCTGCTCTCCGTTGTCAGACTCCATGTCCCTATCCCCTCTTTCCTGCCCTCCATGGTCCATTGTGTTGCCACTGCCTCTTCTGCCTCCACTGCATGGTCATCTTGTTGCCCCCGCTCTCTGTTGTCAGAGTCCATGCCCTTATCTCATCCATCCTGCCCTCCAAGGTCCGTTGGCGTGTCCCTGCTACCTCCCTCCTGCCCTCCATGGTCTGTTGTGCTTCCACTAACCCATCTGCCTCCCCTCATACCCTTTGCTCTCTCTTGTCAGAGTCCATGGCCTTATCACCTCTCTCCTGCCCTCCATGGTCGGTTGTTGTGCCCTTGCTACTTATCCCGTGCCTCCCATGGTCTGTTGAGCTACCACTGCCCCTTCAGCCTCCCCTACACTGCATGATCATCTTGTTGCCTCTGCCCCTCCTCCCCCGCACTCTTTTGTCAGAGTCCATGCCCTTATCTCCTCCATCCTGCCCTCCAAGGTCTGTTGGTGTGCCCCTGCTGCCTCCCTCCTGCCCTCCATGGTCCGTTGTGCTTCCACTACCCCATCTGCCTCCCCTACATGGTCCGCTTGTTGTCCCAGACACTTATACCCTTTGCTCTCTGTTGTCAGAGTCCATGGCCTCATCACCTCCCTCCTGCCCTCCATGGTCGGTTGGCGTGCCCTAGCTACTTTCCCAGTGCCTCCCATGGTCTGTTGAGCTACGACTGCCCCTTCAGCCTCCCCTACATAATCAGCTTGATGCCCTTGCCTCTCTCTCCCCTGCCATCCATTGTCCGTGTGCATTTTCCTGCTGCTCCCTCTACTCTCCATGGTCTGTTATGCTGCCACTGCATCTCCCACCTGTCCTGCATGGTCTGTTATGCTGACACTAATGTGGGTAGTCAACTAGCTGCCCCTATCCCCTTCACAATGTCCCATGTTTTCTGAGTCCGTGCCCCTACCCCCTCACTCCTGCCCTCCATGGCCTGTAGTGTTGCCTCTGCCCTACCATTCTGCCCTCCACGGTCCACTGTGCTGCCACTCCCCTCTCAAGATTGCCCTTCATGGTCCATTGTGCTGCCACTGCCTCTCCCGCCTGGCCTTTGTGGTCAATGTTGCCCCTGACCCTGTCCCTGCCACTGCCCACCTCCCACCCTCTCTCCGTTGTCTGAGCTTGTGCCCCTATACACTCCCTCCTACCCTCCATGGTCTATTCCCAAGCCCCAGCCACTTCCTTCCTTCCCTCCCTGATCCGTTGTGCTGCCTCTGCCCCTCCTGCCTGCCCTGTGGGACCAGCTTGGTGCCCTCCTGCTCTCCATTGTCTATGTGTATGCCTATGCCTCATCCTTTCTGCTTTCCATGGTCCGCCCATGTCCCATCCCTCCTGCTTTCCATTGTCCGTTGTGCTGCCACTGCCCCTTCCACCTGTCCTGCATGGTCAGCTTCCTGACCCTGCCACTCTCCCATGGCCCCCATTGTCAGTGTTCGTGCCCCTTCCCCGCCCTCTTTCCCTCCATGGTCCATTGTGCTGCCACTTCCCTCCCTCCAGCTCTGTGTGGTCTATTGTTCTACCACTACTCCTGAAGTATGCAAAAAAAGTGATGGATGGAATTCTTGTATTAATCTCAGCCATTGGTATTAACTTGGGCCGCATCCCAGTCCATCGTTATTTTGCACACAATGCCACCACAGTTTGGACCCAGCCATATGCAAATCAATCTTCACCCGACTTCAATAGGGACAGTCCAGCTCAAACTGCCAGGCCAGGTCCTCCCGAGTCGGAACACAATTAACTCAAGACCGGTTTTACCCTTATTAGGGCTCATCGGTCATGGATAGCTTGGTTCCGTTAGCACAGTGTGCCCCCCTGCCACTTGCCACATGTGGTCAGCTTGCTGCCCCTGCTACTGCCCTCCTGCCCTCATTGTCTGAGTCAGTGTCCCTCCCCATAACTCCTGTCTTTCATGGTCTGTTGTGCTGCCACTGACCCTTCCTCTTGTCCTCCATGGTCCGTTGTATTGTCACAGCCTCTCTTGCCTGTCCTGCATGGTTGGTTTGCTGCCCTTGTCCCCCTTCCCGCTACCTTCCATGGTCTGTTGTTCTGCCATTGCCCCTCCCCTTCCCCCTACCCTGCATGGTCCTTTCTGCTGCCACTGCCCCTTCTGACTGCCCGGCATGGTCAGCTTGCTGCCTCTGACCCTATGCCCTCCTTTCTGCCCTCTGTTGTCCATGTGCGGCCTTCGCCCCTTCCTCCTTACAGTGTTCTAATGAATAACTATAGTGCTAACATTCTGTAGTTATGACAAAAGTGTAGCCAATTTGAAGTCATCTTGATAGAATCAAAACTGTAAACCCTAAAGCATTTCCTTTAGAACAACACAAGGGGATCTTTTTCTCACTGAAATTATGGTTGGTATTCTGAGATCCCATACAACAGTCAAAGTCTGCTTTCAAGTCAGTCCAGCAGCATTCCATGGCGGTCAATGATTTATAAGCTAAGCATATCTCCCTATATCTAGGCATCCTCATGTGTCTGCACAGAGAGGAGGAGCATAGACAGCATGAATTTCAAGGGATCCCTGTTATGGGTCTGATGCACAAAGAGGGGGACAGGACCCGTGCTCCCAAGACATGACGTGTAAGTCACTGGAGGGTCACTGTTCCTAATAAAGATTGCTAGCCCAATCGGCAGCTTGAAGTATAGGTGAAGAGGTACCTATCTTCATGAATGGTCAAAGATTGGATACAGAAGGGTATTCCTCCTATTTGGTGAGTTGCCCTCACACACCCTGACGGGTGTCATGCTTCATGTGGGGGTGGCGCTGCAGTCCCCCCCCGGGCCCCGCAAGAGGGCTCTTTGGCGGAGATCTTTTCAGAGGAACGCCGCAGTGGTGAGTGCGGGTGTGTGGGGATTAGTGCAAGTGGGTTAAAAATACTGTGCTGGTACCTGCCAATGTATTTATTCTTGGGTCCGTACGGTATAGTTAAAAACAGGTAAAAAGGAACAGTCCACCCTGCTATCAATGAGGAGGATGTGTTCTTTTTGTTGGAATTTCCGAGTGAAATAGTGGTGATAAATGGTTAGTTAGGTCTAATCAGGTCGACATGTTTCACGCCTGTATGGTCCCTAGTGGATCCTATGGCGTTTCGTCAGGACCATGGGTGTTTTTTGAGTTGCAAAATACTGGTACAGGGGTTTGAGAAAGAAGCACACAATACACCCTGTTATATTACCCTTAATCAGGTATGTGGTCTAGGCGGCTCTGCACCCAATTAGTATCGACCGCCTTAGTATGTGACTCCAACCTAGAGAAATGAAGAAATAAACAAAAAAACATATTCGTTGAGTATATACTCATTGCACTATGAGTGATGTACTCAATCTAGCAAGTTTGGGCGCTGAGATACCGGCCCACTTGTGCATTTTATGCATAATCGTAGCGGTCTTGGTGAATCTTAATAGAGTTCAAAATACACTTAACAAAGCGCAACTGTGACAAATTAGCAATCTTTAGAGTAAAATTATTTTACGTAAATTTGAAAGCAGAATCTTATACTAAAATATTAAATGTGCTTCATGCTAAACTTTTCCCTCTTTTTCTGCTATTGTTCCACTATTTTTTGGGGGGGAACAATCAATTTCTTGAATCTGAACTAATTAACTTGTGGAAAAAGGTTTTAAAGTCAATGTTTAACAAGCACTCTACATGTATGTTATTTCTCCTTGGTCTTTTGAATCATGATTGTACCTGCATCATTAAGTTTATGGAATCTTTATGCTGCAATATTTTACACTTTCTATGCCGTAATAGTGGTGCTGATTTAATGGTGCATCAGAGTCTGTGAAAAAATGAAGTTATTTCAAAGTTAATTATTTATGATTATGTGTGCCTGATTTTATTTCTAAATGCATTATGATAATGTTTTATCAATCGTGCAAATAAAATGTGACTTTGACTTTAAGCATTGTCTTCAAATCGCAGTTGCAATGATGCAAGGATGGTTTCGGTGCGGGGGACCCCGGGAGTGCTGGGGTTACCAGGCCCACCGGCCCTGACCCAGCTATGGACCCTCCTACTTAATCTTTGGCGGGCCTTCCATACAGGGCAGCAGGACCTGCTGATGCTGGGTGCCTTGCTGGATGTGACTGAAGGCCCTGTACTCCCCGGGACTCTCACTTCGGGCCCTTTCTCACGCAGGTCAAGGGCGTGGAGTGGGGTCATCTACAGGACTGGGTGAAGGGGGGTTTAGATACAGTGGGTGCACTTTACGAGGATGGCGTGATGCCTCGCAGTTGCCAATTCCTCTGAAGACACTAATAGGCTTAGACTGGTCTCAGGGCTTTACGGGGCGCTTCGTGCGGATGTACACACTCCCCCCTCGCAATACTGCATAACTATTGGGAAACGGACCTGGGTTCACCTGTGACTGATGGGGACTGGTCTAAAGTGTGGGAGGTTGCGCCCAAGATACCCCGCAACGCCCGTATCAAACGTATCCATGTGTATGTGTTACTTACATGACATCGAGCAAACCTCACGCCCCTGAAGCTTAGCGTCCATTTTCCGCTAACCACCGAATGCCTGCGCAGTCATGCTGATCCCGGTGATCGCCTCTATGTGCTGTGGAGTTGTTCCCACTTGACCTCCTATTGGCCTGAGGTGGAGCGACTCCTGGCGGAGGTTACGGGACATACCCTGATCCCTACGCCCAGGTTATGCCAGCTGGGCCTCTATCCATGACCTGCTAAGCATACAATCACAACCCGGTTTATTGACTTAGCCCTAATACTCGCCAAATGTAGGATTACGATGCACTGGAAACATGCTTTGGGGCCCGGGGTTTAGTATTGGAGAATGAGTTCACTGAGCTGGGTGGACTGGGAGGTGGGGGCGCTGCTCCGAGAGGGCATCAGGGCAGGACACCCATGAAGTCTGCGAGAGCCTTGGAGGCGCTACTGGCTGACCTACGTGGGGGTGATGATTCTAGCTCTGATTATGGGGGCACATAGGGTGCTACTTTCGTAACCTGCGCCCGGGTTCCCCCAAGTAGTGCAGAGTTACATGACATTGGACCTGCCTGTTGTCCCCCCTGACTCACTGGAGCCCGCGATGAGAGGGAGGACGGTATAGGGAAAGCGCAGGGATAACCTCACCTCTATTGGGTCGGGCCACTGCCCTGCGGGGAGAGAGGGAGCAGACACCGTAGAGGGTGGGGGATGGATGGGGTGTTCCAAAGGGAGAAGGAGGGGTGCTATTTGTTAAATCAATGCGAGAACTATCCTGTCAACGTTTGGTTCGTACTTATACGCTCCTCTTAAGCCTAAGGAGCGCTCACAGCAGTATACAATG
This sequence comes from Calotriton arnoldi, assembly GCA_963921515.1. NCBI lineage: Eukaryota > Metazoa > Chordata > Amphibia > Caudata > Salamandridae > Calotriton > Calotriton arnoldi. The sequence continues at coordinate 613,563 of CAWUFW010002144.1, read as the reverse complement.
TATTCATAAGTGTTTAATGCTGTTGGATGGCGCATATGATCGGAATCGTAGAGGAATATGATTATTCAGTGACGAAAAGGCTATTAAGGTTGCTATATATGTACCACAGTTGATATTTCTTGATCTATTGTTTATTAAAAATTAATCATATTATGTTTTTTGTTTTTAACAAAAGAGGATTGTCTTCAAATGAGATTTTTCTTTTAATGTTTCTTGATCTATTGTTTATTAAAAATTAATCATATTATGTTTTTTGTTTTTAACAAAAGAGGATTGTCTTCAAATGAGATTTTTCTTTTAATGTTTCTTGATCTATTGTTTATTAAAAATTAATCATATTATGTTTTTTGTTTTTAACAAAAGAGGATTGTCTTCAAATGAGATTTTTCTTTTAATGTTTCTTGATCTATTGTTTATTAAAAATTAATCATATTATGTTTTTTGTTTTTAACAAAAGAGGATTGTCTTCAAATGAGATTTTTCTTTTAATGTTTCTTGATCTATTGTTTATTAAAAATTAATCATATTATGTTTTTTGTTTTTAACAAAAGAGGATTGTCTTCAAATGAGATTTTTCTTTTAAGGTTTCTTGATCTATTGTTTATTAAAAATTAATCATATTATGTTTTTTGTTTTTAACAAAAGAGGATTGTCTTCAAATGAGATTTTTCTTTTAATGTTTCTTGATCTATTGTTTATTAAAAATTAATCATATTATGTTTTTTGTTTTTAACAAAAGAGGATTGTCTTCAAATGAGATTTTTCTTTTAATGTTTCTTGATCTATTGTTTATTAAAAATTAATCATATTATGTTTTTTGTTTTTAACAAAAGAGGATTGTCTTCAAATGAGATTTTTCTTTTAATGTTTCTTGATCTATTGTTTATTAAAAATTAATCATATTATGTTTTTTGTTTTTAACAAAAGAGGATTGTCTTCAAATGAGATTTTTCTTTTAATGTTTCTTGATCTATTGTTTATTAAAAATTAATCATATTATGTTTTTTGTTTTAAAAAAAAGAGGATTGTCTTCAAATTAGATTTTTCTTTTAATGTTATGAGGGCGCTCCAGTCAGCAGGGCCGGACTGGTAACCGAAACCGGCCCTGGCAAACTGCTCTGCCGGCCCCCCTGGGGGGGCTGAGGGGGTGCAGCCGAGCTGTTTGCAGGGGCCGGTTTTGGCCGATTTTGTTACCGGGGTGCCGATATTGCAGGCCCCCGGTAACAAAAACGGCCCCCCAGGGGCCCAAAACCGGCCCTCACCCTGGCGGCCCACCGGGGAAACGCCCGGTGACCGCTACGGCCAGTCCAGCCCTGCCAGTCAGCCATGTCACACACACACACACATTGTTAGGGTCATCTCACAGCTTGCATCCATGGGCAGCCCTCTCTTGACTTTCGGTTTAGAGCAAAAGTACAGTCCGGTTTGGATCGTGACAATCCAGAGTGGAATGCCACATTTGTTTTTTTCATATAACATCATGCCAGATGTCTTCTTCTTAACAGTTAATACCTACGACTTTAAAATGAATTGCAAGATTGTTCTCGATGTAATTCTGGGATAATACATTTAAAGATCTCTAAAACCAGATATTTGTGACCATGGAATACCATTTGGCCCACATAGTGAAAGGCTCCAACTGAGATGAAGAATTTGTGAGGAGGGTGTGAAACATACAAACTTAAATTGTGAGGGAGTGAGATTTAGATTTTCAGGATTGCATACAAAGTTGCCCAGGTTCCTAAGCTGGATAATGTGGGTAGGAAGGCTCAAAGAAGGCTGGACGCAGTGGCTCAACCACTCTTGGGCCCGATTATAGAGGGTGTTGAGGATCACAGGCTGGATACAAAGGGTGGAAGACTTCCAAACCTGATTTTCAAGCCAGGACACAGAAGGGGTGAAGATCCCAGAGCTGGATTTAGAGGAAGTAAAGATCCAAGGCCTAGATGCAGTGGCTTACAAGGGGCCCAAGGTATAGAGTTGTGTGACGACCCCAAGTTTGATACAGAGGGTTTTAGAGAGCCAGGCTGGATGCAAAGGGTGCAAGGATGCCAGGCTGGTTAGAGAGGGTGTTAAGTTTCCAATCCTGGTGATTGTGAAGATGAGGTTTCTAGGTCTGGATGTAGAGGAATTAAGTGTACCAGGACAGGTTAAAGAGGATGTGTTGTTCCCAGGTAGGGGTATAGCAGGAGAGAGAATCAGACACCTGGATTCAGAGGCTATTGGACATCAAGTTGGTTACAAAGTATATGAGTGCTTAATTAACATGGTATACAAAATAGAATGTTAGGGTTTCAGTGAAGGTTGTGAGGGTCCCAGTCTTGAACATAAAGGCAAAAACGATTGGGCATAGATGTGGAAGGTTCGAGAACCTGTTTCTAGATTCACAGGATGTGTAGGTTCCATAGTGGTTACAGCGCGTAAGATTCTAGGCTAAGAAATATGACAGCGGACGTCCTGTATATAGAGGAAATAATGGTAGCCAGTCTGAATATAGTGTTAAGTTTCTACTCTTGCAGTAGTACTGCAGCTTTGATATTTGCACCAAACTCAATGACACTGAGGCACAGGGGTCAGAGGGGAACACACCGCTCCAACTATGGAGTGTATATTGGAGTCAGTGATTAGAGGAACCTTATAAATTAGGGCTTCAACCATGCTCTTTGGTACTTTGTAGGCTCCAGACCAAACAGGTACCAGAAATCCCTTGTGAATCAAGATCTTATTGTAGGAAAGAGGAATGTCATCAGAAAATGGGGCAGCCCCTTGGTGCCAATGACCAAAGAATGGATCATAATTATTGACTTTCTATTTCAAAGGGTGGTTTATCAAAGCCGTCAATGTCCCAGCAAAAATAAAAAAAATTGGGGGGGGTTCTTTGAATATCAAGATGGGGATTAGTTTATATAGACAACCAACAAAAGGAACTTGCCAGTGATTCCCGTATCAAGTAGTTCAGAATGTACCCTATATACAACCCCATGTTGACTTCAGCACCTGAGGATTAGATGCCAGTATCTGGTGCTCATTATGTGCCATATATAGATCCAGCTTTGTTTAGTTCCGAGAATATATCTGTAGCCATTCGATTCACTGGCATTATATGTGAGCAACTCACAAACCACCTCGAACTTCACCATCTTCTAGACAACACTCAATCAGGATTCAGAAAGCACCACAGCACCGAAACAGCACTCATCGTGGCCACAAATGACATTTGAATCATCCTGGACCAAGGAGAAACAGAAGCCTTTATCCTGCTTGACCTCTCTGGGGCCTTCCACACTGTCTCCCATAACACTCTAATAAGAAGACTCCACGAGATTGGCATACAAGGATCTGCTCTCAAATGGATCTGTTCCTTCCTCACGGGAAGAGCCCAAAGGGAGAGGCTGACATCCTTCACATCAGAGACTAAGAAAATGACATGAAGAGGCCCACAGGGATCGTCCCTCAGCCCCATCCTTTTCAACATATTCATGACACCACTCACCAACATCATCCGATCACAAGACATCACCATCATCTCCTACACCAATGACACCCAACTCATCCTCTCCCTGACGTACCAAACAACCACAGCCAGAACCAACTTCATCAATTGCATGACCATGGCTGCAGACTAGATGCAAACCAACTGCCTGCAGCTCAACTCCAACAAGACGGAAGTACTGGTCTTGGGCAACAAGACCTCCCCATGGGACTCCACCTGGTGGCCATAAGAGCTAGGATCAACACCCACACTCACAGACCACGCCGGAAATCTAGGGCTCATCCTAGATAACAAGCTTAACGTGACAATTCAAGTCAACACAATGTGCACCTCCAGTTTCCACATCCTACACATGCTATGAAAAATCTTCAAATGGTTGCATCAGAACACCATGCGGACTGTCACGCAAGCACTCATCACCAGCAGGCTGGACTAAGGCAACACTTTCTATGCCGGAATCTTCAAATAACTCCTACATTGACTCCAGACCATCTACAACACCTCTACAAGACTCTTCTCTACCTCCCACACCGCACCCACATCACACCGCACCTCAGGAAGCTTCACTAGTGCAACCAATTTGAACTTCTCTTGCACACATACAAAGCCCTACACAGCACAGGACCAGAATACCTGAACAGCCACATACACTGTCACCAACTGACCAGACATCTACGGTCTACCTCACTGTCATTCGCACACATTCCCCGCATCCACAAAAGCAATACTGGAGGTCGCTCATTTTCCTACATCGCACCCAGGACATGGAACGACCTCCCTCAACACATCAAAGCTTCCTCCTCCCTTCTTGAGTTCCGCAGGAAGCTAAAGATTTGGCTCCTCGTAAAAGCACCTTGGGAATCAAAAACCTACACACCTACCCAAGCGCCTGTATTCCCTCTCGGGTGATTAGTGCGCTATATAAATCAATGTAACATAACAACATTATATGTCATTATTCACAGAACAGAGTTTTGTCATTAAAACAGATATTCAGTCTTTTTTACCCAAAAGGAAGTAAGAGGCCATATTCCTTGCTTGCATTGGTTGGGCCCATGGCACCCCTGCTTTCCAGTTGTACTGGATACAGAATTTGTGAGGATCCTATGCCTGAGTTAAGAGAAAGTCAGGCAGTGGCTTAGTGAACCTCCGCTTTCTCAGCTTCAGCGGGGGTGGTGTTCACACATAATTATTCACAAGCCTTGTCTGTCTGCACCTCTGCAAACAGAAGCTCTTAAAAACACAGTGTAAAGGAAACTGAAACCGAGGTCCAGGATGCAAATTCAATAAGAGAAAAAGAGGCCCAAAAGGTGAAATGATGAGGGAAAGAAAGGAAAAGAGTTTGCAGAGGCATAACTTTCATAGGTGCAGCAGGTGCAGTGCCACTGAGGCCAAGAGGCTTAACGGGTCCACTGAACGCTGATTTTGCTGTATTTTTAAGAAATAAATGCCATCCGGGGGGCATTTTTTTCCTTGCACTAACGCCCACAATATACTGGCTATGCTACCCAGACTGCGAGAGAGAGAGCTAGGTGGAAAAGTGAAATGAATGGCATATAAAAAGAAGAAAGAAACTGACTAGAACGAAGGCCAATACGCATGCAAGTATGAAAGGACTAATGATAGTTGAAAATAATATTTGCATAAGTGGATGAAAGAATGGCTGGAATGATGAAAGGCTGGATCAATGAGTGGATGGACAAATGGAAGTCTGGATGGATGAGTGAATTGATAAAAGGAGGGTGACGTGATGGATGAAAAAGAATGGATGTATGGATAGGAGGATGGATGAGTGACTGGAAGTGGAAGTGGAAGGACAGAATGATTGATGGAAGAGTAAGTAAGTAATATTTATTTTTGCAGATTCATTAAAATCATTGCAATTTACTTAAAATGTCTAAATAAGAAAACATTTGTAAGTTAAAAGAATTAATTCATTATTAAAATGTCATTACTTTGCAAAAATACGGTAATCTAAAAGCAGCGATGGAAGGGTGCAATGATGAAAGAATGGATATACCGAATGGTAAATGATGGATGAAATGGTGAAAGGATGGTTGGATGGAAACATGAAAGGATGGATAGATGGATGGATGCATGAGAGTCTTAAAAGATGGAGAGATAGATGGACGGAAGGTTGGATGAGGGGAGCTCATCTAGGCTGGGCATGGCTTACTTGCTTCGCTCACCTGACGCATTCTAGGTAAGGATCAAAATGGGGGGTATTTTAATTTTCTGGCTACTCCCTTGAAGTCAGGACGCTGTGTTTGGATACAGAGGGTTTGAAGATCGTCAGAATATACTTGGAGGTCCTAGGTCTAGATAAAGAGTTAAAAGTGGTCTCCGAATTTTCACCCACCTTATCCAAACCCACTGACTCTTCACCGCAGCTTTGCAGTACTACTGCTTCACATAAACTCCTTGCTGAGCTCTTTGCATTGTGCTCTCTCCCTCCTTAGCACTCTACAGGCACATGGAATCCTGGGTGGGCCCTTTTTAAACCTGATGCTTCGTAGTGACTTCTCACCTGGGGGCAATCACCCTCCTTGCCCTGGTTGAGTCACCGCTCACTCGCCATCGCCCACCCATGCAAGCCGCAGAGCCCTTTACTGGCCCTCTTCCATAACTGTGTATCGCGGGGGCTCCTCACTTGCCCTCTCCCATCTTAGCCCTTTATAGGGACCTATAATAGCCCATCACCCATGTCAGCTCTATGCATAGGCCCCACTCACTGGTTGTCTCCCGCCTTACCCCACTGCACAGAGCCCTTACTGACCCTTTCCCGCCATCGGTTGATGCAGAGACCCTTTGCCCTTCTCTGCCCTCCCACCATTGCTGTGCCCATCAAACCTTCTCCAGGAGTTTCAGCTTCAGCCTGGTCATTTGGTCGACCAGGGAGAGATCTGCCATCCTCGCTGTAGGGTGTCCGATGGGTAGTTCCTGGAGTCCGGTGATTGCTGGGCAGTGTCTGGTGGCTGATGTGGTGTGGCTAGTGTCCGATAGCTAGTGACTGATGGCTGGGGCTTGGCGGGTGACTGATTTCCTGTAACCTGCGTCCTACTGCTGATGCCCGGTCTCCGATCTAATCTCTCCTTCTTCCCCCAATCGTGAAACCTCTTTTATACACCGTTTTCTTCTGCTGGTTTAAAAAACGAAAGAGCCACAAGGTAAACAGAAGAGTGCGTGCGCCACGTGGCCAAGGATTCCTCACAGGGTCCCCCGATAAGCACTTCAGACGGTATGTAGGGCATGAATTCCGGTGGACATGTTGCTGTCCCCGCCGCCGGTCTCTGTCCTGTCCTTTGCCTGATCTCGTTGCTAGGGTCACACGCTCTGCTAACAATTTCATCTCCAGGAGGAGGTCACGTGACCGCGGCAGTACCTGGCTCAGGTCTCTAGTAAAGCGCAGCTGAATGAGTGCTGGGCGGCACGCGAAGAGGCGGGTCAGGCAGAGGGAGTGCCACCGAGGGGTGCATAACAAGAGGGGCTACCAGGACTGAGAAGGCGTCATTCGATGAGGGGCCATGGAGAAAGGGTCATGGTTTGGGCCATTAAGAGGAAGGTGATGTTAGGACCAGGGGGGAGCAAGGTTCACTAAAGTATTGTTGGGGCCCGGGTCACATGATCCAATTCTGAATATAAATTGGGGGTTATTTGCAGGTAGGAAAGGAGTGCGGCGTTTGTGAAACGTAAGCAATTCGATATATTTAGATAAGACAATGATGTTACCTTCACGTGCAAATATCTGCTTCCACCCCCTCTGTGTTCCCTGCCCTTTCTCATTCAGAGCCTCCACTGCTCTCTGTACAGTCACTCACAGCCCTCTGCTGCCTGCCCCTGTGGCTCACCTACTGACCCCCTGCCCCCTCTACTCAAATACTCACTGCCCACTCTGAACACTGGCCTTTCTGTTGCCATCTTCCTCTGCTCTCTGTCTTCCCTAAATACTAACTGCTTCTTCTGTTCACGCACTTCCCCTCTGCTCACACATTGCCCTCTCTTCCTGATTTTCCTGCTCACTGCCCCCTCTGCCCATACCCTGCCATTTCTGCTTCCTGCCCTTTCTGTTCACATACTGCCGGCCTCTGTGCACACTGCCCTGTCTGCTCCGTGACCTCTGCTCATCATCACTCCCTTTGAGAACTCTCAATCTCTACAACTTGCCACTTCTTATACACTGACATCCCTGCACCCTCCCCTTCTGCTCACACACTGACCCTCTGCTACCTGCACCCGTGCTCACACACACACACACACACACTCTCTCTATATATACAGGGTCTGAAGAGGGCCGGGTGCTGCCGGTGCTCAGCACCAGCAGCTCTAAAAAGCAGGTGCTGAGGCAGGTCCCTATCGGGCTCTCCATTGTTGCTCTCCCCCTCAGGCTGAGAAAAAAATCTTAACTCTGCAGCAATACCACCCGTCACTGCTTTTGATGTAATTCCAAAGAGGCTCGTGATAGACACACCGACCGACCATGCACGCTACCTCAGCATCATCCTCGACAGCCAACTGACCATGAAGCGACAAGTCAACGCAGTCGCCTCCTCTTTCTTCCACACACTTCGCATGCTCCGCAGAACCTTCAGATGGATCCCAACCAACACCATAAAGACCGTCACTCAGGCCCTCTTCACCAGCCACCTAGACTATGGCAATGCCCTCTATGCTGGCATCGTCATCCAGCTCCTCAGAAGACTCCAGACCGTACAGAATGCTGCAGCCAGACTCATCCTGGACCTCCCCAAACGAAACCATATCACTCCCCACCTGAGAAACGTCCGCTTGCTCCCATCCAGAAGAGATGCCAGTTCAAGATCCTCACACAAGCCTGAAAGGCCCTCCATGACCTAGGACCTGCCTAATCAACCATCGACTGAACTTCCACCAACCCTCTAGACATCTAGGCTCCTTTTCACTCGCTCTTGCACACACACACACCCGTATCCGTCAAGGCCGCATCAGTTGCAGCTCCTTCGCCTACATCGCAGCCAAGACCTGAAATGACCTTCCCCTCCAGCTCCGTACAGCCCCCTCACTGGCAGACTTCAGAAAGAGACCCAAGACCTGGCTCTTCGACGGAGACACAGTGCCCAGATACCCCTAGGGGTGACAGTGTGGCGCTTGACAAATGCTGATTGATTGATTGATTTATTGATTGATAGTTCTTTCACAATCTCATTTCAGAATTTTTTGTTTGTTTCAGTTTTATATCGTGCGAACTCGACCCAAAGGTACTGGAGCGCTTTACATGAGCACCAGTTACATTACACAAGGACACATTCATGTTTTGAATCACAGGATGTTAAGTCGACACGGAGGCTCAAACCTGCTTTCAGAGCTCAAATTCGGCAGTTCTGGCCCTTAAGCCACAATCTCTCCTGCAAGAGCTGAGGCATTTTCAATATTATATGCAACTAACAACCATTGACAAAGGCAATAGTCCTGGCTTATTGAAGGTGTAATGATACTTGTTGTATTATATATCTGGAAGCAATGACAGAAGTAGCAAATTACCAAGGGGGCAGCACACTATGCTAAGCACAGATTTCTAAGTGTTTTTAAGTCACGCCCTTAATTACATCGGCCACGCCCCTTTGAGAGACCCCACCAGTTTTTTCATCCCGCTTAAAGCCCTCTCAATATACATCCCTCTCTCTCTCACACACTGCCCCGTTGGCTCCTTCTATGACCTCACTGCTGCCTCTGATTTCTTTGTTCCAGTTTGCACATTTAAAAAGCACTTAGGTATGCAAAAACTAATTTCCATTCATAAAAACCACAACATGCAGGACAGCATTTGTGGAATTATCTAATGGTTTATTGCACGGGCGTATGTGGAAATTCGACACCTAGCAGATTTTCCAACATTGTGAATTTAGGTTATGGACAGGATTTGAGGAATTTGTGGCTACTCTTTAGAAGTACGTAAATACCCACAAACGTACGTTTATGGCTATCCGCATCTCTCTTGAAGGTAGTTTTTCGCTCAGGAAATGCACACAATTTTACTCTAGTGATAGTGATAGGCAGGGCTAAGTACCTTTCCAGTTTTGGAATGTGACACCCACATAATTAACACGTGTAGAGAGAAAGGCTTTCTCCCCAGGGGAATAAAAATTGTCAAATTAACAAATCTACACAATTTACTCATGTGGATTGTCCATCTCCTGCAAAGTTTGCATGAGTGAATTGTGCAAACTGGAGAATTGATTGAAATCTAGCGGAGATTTTAAGGAGTACAGCTAGGATTAATTTTGAACTAGTGAAAACAGTTTGCTAAATTGCAAAATGAGTGACAGCCTTCATTTTTTCATTTTTTCAATTCGCTTGTGGGGTGGAATTGGGATATAAAAACACCCAAATCCATTTTGGCGGTAAACCAGAAAAATGGGTACAATTCAGGAGATTTTTTGGGACATTCTAATAGTTTTCATAAGATTTCATATTCATATAACAGATTACAGTCTCAATTAAACTGTGTAGCAATTAACCCCCCCTCCCCCAACTGTTCCTCCCTTCTCTGATGGGCAAGAGTAACAAAAACTATTTTTTTTACTTTGCCAACATAGTTCTAGTGCTTTCCTCTGCTTAGTCTCAAGCTCCCCTCTGATCCAACAATTTAATCACAAAGCCCTCAGTGTTCCAGAACATTTCAAATGAGGTGTTTCGTCTTGTAAATAGTCCATTACCAACTTCCAGAGGTGTTGAGTTTCTTGCGTTCATCACGCAGTTCAAATGATATCATTTAAATTGCCATTACTGTCCACTCCCTGGTGCTCAGTTTGCAACGTCATGGGCCCTTGTATTCTTCCAGTTCACTGCAATTTCCCGTTTCGCTGCCAAAATCATGTGTGCTATGACAGTCCAGCACCTGCCCATGAGCCCTCCCCACATTCTTGGTGGGACACCCAGCACAGCTTTTATGGGATCAGATGGAATTGGAGGGCCGGTGCCCGGTGGCTCAATATTTATTTCCGAAACAAGGTACTCCTTAGGCACGCCCTCTAAAGATGTAGTACAAATCCCTCTTCATTCAGTCCTCTCCAACATTTCTCATCTGTGTTTGGGAAGGTCAATCAATCAATCAGGGAATTGTAAGCGCGCTACTCACCCGTGAGGGTCTCAAGGCGCTGAGGGGGGGGGGTCCGCAGATCTGTTTAGCCGAAGAGCCAGGTCTTGAGGGTCTTCCTGAAGGTGTTCAGGGAGGGGGCGCGTCTGATGTCTGCCGGTAACTCGTTCCAGGTCTTGGCTGCAATGTGAGTGAAGGATCTTCCGCCTGCTCTGGCTCTGTGGATGCGCGGGGTTTCGGCCAGTGCGAGGTTGGAAGATCGGAGGTTTCTTTTGGGTACGTGGAAGTTGATTCTGTCATTGAGGTATTTGGGTCCGTTGTTGTGTAGGCATTTGTAGGCGTGAGTGAAGATTTTGAAAGTGACTCTTTTCTCCACGGGGAGCCAGTGGAGACTTCGTAGGTGTTGGCTGATGTGTTCGTGTCGGGGGATGCCGAGGACGAGTCTGGCGGCGGTGTTCTGTATTGTCTGGAGTTTGCGGAGTAGGGACTTGTTGATGCCGGCATAGAGTGCATTTCCATAGTCCAGTCTGCTGGTGATGAGTGCGTGGGTGACTGTCTTCCTTGACTCAGGGGGGATCCACTTGAAGGTCTTGCGGAGGATGCGGAGGGTGTTGAAGCAGCTGGAGGTGACGGTGTTGACCTGTCGGTTCATGGTGAGTGATGAGTCGAGTACGATGCCGAGGTTCTTGGCGTGGTCTGAGGGGGTAGGTGGGCTTCCGAGGGCAGTCAGCCACCAGGTGCTGTCCCATGCAGAAGGGGTGGTACCGACGATGAGGACTTCTGTCTTCTCGGCGTTGAGCTTCAGGCAGCTGTTGGTCATCCAGACTGCGACGTCTTGCATTCCTTTCTGGAAGTTGAGTTTGGCAGTGATGGGGTCTTTGGTGAGGGAAAGGATGAGCTGGGTGTCGTCAACGTAGGATACGATGTTGAGGCCGTGTTGTCGGACGATGGTTGCGAGGGGGGCCATGTAGATGTTGAAGAGGGTGGGGCTCAGTGATGAGCCCTGTGGGACTCCGTAGGTGATTTTCGTGGGGTCGGAGAGGAAGGGTGGGAGTCTGATCTTTTGGCTTCTTCCGGTGAGGAATGATCGGATCCAGTCCAGGGCTGTTCCTTGTATGCCTGCGTCGTGTAGTCTGGCGACTAGTGTGCGGTGGGAGACGGTGTCGAAGGCCGCTGATAGGTCGAGTAGGATGAGGGCTGCGGAGTGGCCTTGGTCCAGGAGGGTGCGGATGTCATCTGTGGCGGCGAGTAGGGTGGTCTCTGTGCTGTGGTTGCTTCGGAATCCGGATTGGGACGAGTCGAGGACGGCGTTCTCTTCAATTAAACGTGTTAGTTCCTGTTGACTGTTTTCTCTGCAACTTTGGCTGCGAAGGGGAGGAGCGAGATGGGCCCATAGTTCTTGAGGTTGGTGGGGTCAGCTGTGGGCTTCTTGAGCAGGGGTCTGACTTCTGCGCGCTTCCAGTCGTCTGGGAAGGTGCCTGTTTTGAAAGTGGTGTTGATGGTGCATTGTAGTTCGGGTGCGATGGCGGCCGCGGCTCTGTGGTAGATGTGAGGGGGCAGGGGTCGGTGGGGGCCCCCGAGTGGATGCTTTTCATGGTCGAGGCGGTGTCTTCGGCCGTGATCGGTGTCCAGTTGGAGATGGTGGGCTGGCTGGTGTTTCTGGGGGGTGGAGGGCCGTCTGTGGTGCCTGGTGGATGGTCGATAAAGTTGTCGTAGAGGTTTTTGATCTTGAGGTGGAAATAGGTTCCAAGCTTGTCGCAGAGGTCTTGGGATGGGGTGATGTCTGTGGCTTCGCTGCGTGGGTTGGTGAATTCTTGAATGACACTGAAAAGTTCCTTGGAGTTGGTGGAGTTGGCCAGGATTTTGTTGTGGATGAAGTTCCTCTTGGTGGCTCTGATCTGGTTGTGGTAGTCCGTCATGCCGTCCTTGTAGGTGGTGTGGTTTTCGGTTGTCTTGGTGTTTCTCCAGTTCTTCTCCAGGCGTCTGCAGGTGCGTCTGGCTTCTTGGAGAGCGGTGGTGAACCAGGCGGCTTTCCTGGGGTGTTGTCTGTCGGGGTTGCGTAGCGGGGCGAGCTCGTCTGCGCAGTTGGAGATCCAGGTGTGGAGTTCTCTGGCTGCGTCGTTTGCGTCGGGTGCCCAGGTGTGGTTGTCTCGGGTGAGAGTGGAGTTAAGTTGCTCGTCGGTAACCTTGCTCCAGTTTCTTCGAGGTGGGTGTGGGGCTGGTTTGGGTGCCTTGGGTTTGTTGATGGCGAAGTGTACGCAGTGGTGGTCGGTCCATGGCGGCTGCGTTGTGTGGCTGAATTGGACGCTCTTTCCTGCCGCGAAGATGGGGTCGAGGGTGTGTCCTGCTCTGTGGGTCGGTGTGTTGACGAGTTGTTTGAGTCCGATGCTGGCGAGGTTGTCACGAAGGATAGTGGAGTTGGGGTCGCTGGGGTTGTCGAGGTGGAAGTTCAGGTCTCCAATGAGTATGTAGTTTGTTGAGGCGATGGAGTGGGGTGCGATGAAGTCGGTGATGGTGGTGGCGAAGGGTGTTCGGGGGCTGGGGGGTCTGTAGATGAGGGTTCCTCGGAGTGTGGCTTTGGGAGTGGTCTGGATCTGGAAGTGCAGGTGTTCGGCGGAGGGGAAGGTTTCGCTGGAGGTGGTGAGGCGGAGGTTGCTCTTGTGGGCGATGGCAAGGCCCCCTCCTGGGTGGTTGGGGCGGTCTTTCCTCTGAATCTTGTATCCGTCTGGGATGGCGGTGCTGACGTCGGGGGCGGAAGATGCGTTGGTCCAGGTCTCTGTGAAGAAGGCGATGTCGGGCGAGAGAGAGTCGAGTAGGTTCCAGATTTCCATGGCGTGTTTGTGTACGGAGCGTACGTTGAGGAGGATGCATTTTAGGGTGTCGCCGGTGCTGGTGTTGGCGGTGTGTTGGAGGCCGGGGTGGCAGTGAGGGTCTGGCGGCAGTGGAGGCAGGAGAACTGGCCGTGGGTCGTGTTCGGCGAGGCCTGTTGGCATTCTCTAAGTCTTCCAGGGTTGAGTGCGAGGAGGATGGTGGTGTCGTAGCGATGGGTAGTGGGAGGTCCAGGGTTCCTGGCGCTGGCCGTGGTCGGGTCGCAGACGGGTGCAGGCGGGCTTGACTTTGGTGCGCCGGTGGCGCGCCGGCGGCGCGACCGCGCAGGGGCCGCCATTAAGTAGGGGAGGTGGAAGGGAGGAGAGGCTGGGAGGCGGGAGCGGGGGAATTCCGGGGGGGGAATTCCAGGTGGGAGGGGCCGCAGGGGCAGCAGCGGTGAAAGGAACAGGCAGGCACGAGAAAATAAAAACAGTGGTGGAATTAGAGCTAGACACAGATGGGCACAATAACAGTGGCACAACAAGGAAAAAAAAAAAAAAAAACGGCTGAGAAAGGTTACGGTGGTTGCAGGCAGTCTGGTCCCAGTTGGAGCGGGCAGCAGGCGCAGGAGTGGGCAGCAGCCTCGAACCTCCCAAGGAGGAGGTCGGGGTCTGGAGGCAAGAGACGGCACAGCAGAGCTGCGGGTAGAGAGTGGACCTAGACCGCGGGTCGCGAAGAGGCGTCATATTTTTTGCAGCGTTATGTACTAGTCAAACATCATTTTATACCAGGTCTGCCAGCCCTGTACACCGCAGGCCTTCTTTGGTTTGTTCCACCATAATTTGGTAATAATTTCCTCATGCGCTATTTCTGTCCCCAGATCTCCAGAAAAGGCCATTTATAAATCTCTGGCAGTGCTTTCAGTGTACATAAATGGCTGAGGTACAGTGCTTAATTTGTAAAATATTAAGTGCAGATGCTCACATTTTTTAGGAGGCCACATCCACTTCCCCGGCTACACTTACTTCCTCCAGTGGCTCCACCCACTTCCTTTATTGGCTCCGCCTACATCCATTAGCCTCAATACATCAGAGCCACCTCCTCACTTCTTGAGTTCCGCAAGAAGCTGAGGACCTGGCTCTTCACATAAGCACCGCGAGGACCTCACAACTACACAGCTAAACAAGCGCCTGGATACCCTCTCACGTGATTAGTGTGCTATACAAATCAATATAACATAACATAATGTAACATATGGGAAGCCTTTGACAACAACTTAAAAGTAAACTCAAATTAGAGAATGTCTGTAAATCTCAAAATGCAGTTTTAGGAAAGGTAATTTGAGGACTTGAGGCAGCTGTGCAAACTAAAGAGAATGTGCTTGTACTGTGCTGTTCAAAATAAAGGAAGGGATGAAGGATGGAATACATTAAAGAAAGCAGCAACAAATGTAGGCAGGAAGGGGAGTACTGGAGTGAGGAAATAAATGAGTAATGGATGAAAGAAGGACGAAATAAGAAAAGAATGTGAAAGGAAGAAATGAAGGAATAGAGGGAGAAAGGAAGTGAACGGTGTGTGATGGATGAATAGAAAGAAGAAAGGAAAGAAAAGCAGAAGGAAGGGTTGATGATAAGAAAGGAAGAAATTAAAGAAGGGATGAAGGAAGGAGCAGGAAGAAAAGAAAGTAAGGAACGAATGGAGAAAGAAAGAAGAAATGCACCAAGGGAAGAAGGATGGGGAATGAATAAGGGTGCAAGGAAGCAAGAATGGAAATAGGAAAGGAGGCATGGCTGGAGGTGCTGAGGAAGAGATAAAAGGAAATGAAAAAGATGGGACTAAGGAAAGAAAGGAGGTCAGGGGAATGGATATGAGTATGAAATGTACTGGGTGAAGGAGGGACAGAGGGAATAATTACAGTCTAATATTGCAAAACAAATTGAAAAACAAAAGGTTAAAATACATTTCTGTGTTCTTAACACACCATATATGTTTGTAAAGCACATATTCGCCAGAGGGGGCATTGACACCAAATTAAAAATGTTGTTATCCAGCTCAATGGCACTAATTTTATCGACCTCAGAAAGATGAAAGACTGAGTAGCCTCACCAAGATTTAAATGTATGATCCGGAGATCAAATACTGATTCCTGGAGTGGATATACAGATATGCACAAGAAGTAAAAACATAAAAGGGAGAGTGGGGAAGGAAGAGAGGTTTGAAGGCAAAGATAGATACGGTAGACAAAGAATGTGAAGAGAAGTGGGGAAAGCAGAGATTGGGAGTGCAAGATTGGAGAGGAACATGAGGAGAATGAAAAGCGGAAAGAGAAGAAAGGCAAGGGAAGAAGAGCAGACAGCGGGGAGCATGTGAAAGGAGAGTGGAAGGGAAAGATGAGAAGGTGAAAAATGAAAAGCAGTTAATGAGGGGAGGCGGCAAAACGCGGACGTAGGGCAGAAAGTGAAGGAACAATGGAGACAAGGGAAGGAGTGAGGTATGAAGGGGAGGAAGAAAAGCAGATACTGAGGGAGAGCAAGAAAACAGTACACCTCTGCTTTATTAATTATAAAGTAATTAATTATGTAAAGTTGGGGGTGACAGGGCTGTCTCATCAATGCATGGCTGTGCTGTCCAAGACACACAATAGCGATTCTTTAACTGTGTTAAGGTTTTATGCCATTAAAAGATGTTTTGTGGCATCACAATTAGGTATTCCTGATAAAAGATAATAAAGTGTCAGTTATACCATTGGGATTAAGCTTTGATGGAGAATCAGGCTCTCATGGTTCAAACAAATAGTTCTATCATATGATCAGGCTATAAATCACTAAATCCCACTGCCACCTATTTCAAATTGAAGTCAGACATTCACCTCCATTCAAAGAGGCTTCCACACACACCTTTGACCTATTAAAGCACAACATTCAACTGAGTCTGCCGTCTGTGCTATATTAGGATTGTAATTTATGAACAGCGAGTAACAAAAGGAACTCTGTGACACAAACAGAAACCCACTGACCTATCCATATAAATGCAGTTCTGTAATCTGCATGGTACACGTTCTTTGCAGAAGGCACATTAACCTTCTGCACTACAGTCAAAATTAACACTAGACAAAACTCCGATCTCTCTCTCCAGCAGGAGCAAAACATTTAATCACCAGTGTGCAGCGTTATCTTGACATTTTTATTGCTGCCTGGATCCTGCTGGAACACACCAGGAACTCTGCAGCAGGCCCTTTTAATCCAAGTTATTTTCTAACACAGAGATACATGTGGAGTATATTAAAATACATAGTGACACTATATAAAAATTGGCTACATTATCATCACATATGTAGCAACAGAAAGTTGTTAGCCAAATAGTGAATATGCATAGAAAAGCATGATTCTGTAGGAAGGAAAAAACAAACAAGAAATACATTGGCCTATGAACAACATACATATCTCTGCTCTGGCCAGAGAGGGGGCCCGAGCAGGCCCACCTCCGCCGCAACGTCTGGTGCCTGACTAGGAGGGACATCTCGCTATTCCAGCTGCTCAAACAAACCACTCCCGTAACGTCACGCAAGGCTTCTTCCGCCACTGAAAATAATCCAGCCACTCCCAACCGAAACCCAATGTTAATCCGCAGTCGTCTCCGTGACATGATACACCTGGACCAGGGTGGGCCTTTCTGTGAGGACATACCAGGCAACCACAGAAGGAGAACATGAATTTATTTTTAATAATTATCAGGCCTATTTCCCAGGGGAGAAAAATCGTATAGACCCGGCCCAATGAAATAAGTACCGGAGCTGAGTACCGGAACCACCGGCACAAATTAAGCACTGCTGAGGTGAAACCTTTGGTTATTTCGTTGCTAGGGAACAATAGTTTAAACACTGTAAGTTCTCTGGTTCCTGCATCCCTATTCACTGGGTGCATCGCCAAGTGTCTTATTTGGGAATACAGATGCCTGTCATTTTCGTGAGATGAAAGTCAATCCTTTACTGTTATCTTATGTAATATTATGGGGTATTTGTTTAGCACTCGTTTGCACCACAGTGTGTAGCAAGAGATTCGGTGCCCCGGGTAGGAAAGGAGAGCGAGCACAAGTCGTGCTGTGCGTTGGAGCAAGGTACAACACGAGGAGAACACGCCAATACGCCCGCCAATACGCCCGCCGGCACCCCGAGTAAGTCCATAGTTAGGGACTTAACAGGTACTTATTGACCTTTGTCTAATTAGGTGAACGAATTTCGTACTCATCCAAGGCTGCGACAATCCGCAGCCTCCACTTTTTAAGGTCCTGAAGAAGGCCCCCCGACCCGTTGGGGCAAAGTTATGGGGCTGAAACATGTCAACCATTCACATGGACACTCCGGTATGTTAGACTGGTAACACGTCTTCCCACGCACGACACTGTTTTTACCTGCCACCATTCCGAACTGAATAAAGGTACAGTTCAGGGAATGCGTGGCCTTTTTTAACTCACCTCACTTGAGCACTACCACTTTTTTATCACTGATCACTACTGCAATAACCAGTGGTTTCAACCTCCTTGTGGAGGATAGCATACGAGAAAAGAAACCCAATGATGATGCTGTCACGTTTTTAACAAGGCGGAGAAGCAAGATATACCGCCTCACGGCCTGTGTACGTGAATGAGGGTTTTTTATTGAAAGACGGCAAGAACACTGAACCCTGGTTACTCAAGTACAAGTGATCCATTCCCCATTGATAATTTGTATTACGACAAGGAAGCTGAATGGATCACAGCTCCTTCCTCCTCCCCCTTTTTTGATTATATACACCCAGCATCTTTCCCACCACCCTCACAGAATCACTACCGGCCACACCGATCACCCTACACAGAGCTGCAACCAGCAGCATCAACCCCCGGTACGGAGCTGTGACCGGCCACATCGTACCACTGCACGTGACAGACCACACCACCCTCTGCAGTCCGCAGTGATTTAGGGTCTCGCAGCCCTTCTGCCTGAGTGCCCTGCATGGTCATGACCATCCCATGCATTGAGACACCGTCGCCACCTGTATACTGGTGCTGCTGCAGGTCTTCTGACGACCCGCAACCCCAGTGTGCACATCAGCGGACACAGCTCAGGGCACTACCAACTCACAGGATTACCACCAGAGGCATCACCGCAACCAGCCTCAGCACCACCAGCCTGTGTGTCACTATACCGGACCTACGTTACCCCGGGCACCAAGGAATCCGACAGCAAAGTCTCCAGACCAGTGCGAGGTTCCCCACAGCTGACCACTTCATCACCGCCAGTTATTGGGACCTCATAACAGTTGCCAGGTCTGGCCTGCCAGCATGTGTGCAACCCGACAAGCCAAACGGTCCCCTGCTCCATCAGAAAACCCGCCAGCAGGATCACCAGATCAAAGTGCTGTTTCTGCGCAAGGTCTACGCGCCAGAAGGTAGCCCTGCCAGAACACCTGGCTGACCACCTAAATAACACCGAAACACCTGATTTTTCATCTCCCCGCAATGCATCCACAGAGTGGGAGATTGTTATATCTTGTGTATTTATCTATGTATCTTCCCTGTTGCTTTGGCCCTTGCTGTTCAGCCAATGTGAATGTGATGCGTGGAATGTTGGAGTGGTGATGATGTATAGAATGTTTGGGTGCCTGTGAGGTGAGGAGTGTCAGTTGAAGTATGGGCTGAGCAGCAGGGAGGCTGCTCCTGGTGGGGCTATACAATGGACTAAACCAAGAGCCTACTATGAATATTCTAATCTGCAACTAAGACAAATAAATCATCTTTAAACTACACCTCGGCTACCAGACCTTCATTACTACAGAGATGCTGCGCCCCCTCATCCGTGTTAACACTTTTTTTAATTAATGTGTTTTTGAGACATTAGAAAATGTACAATATCGTGCCAAGGTATCGGAGCTCACCAGTGAGGTCCAGAGTTTCTCATCTCAGGCCAAGCTCGTAACTCGGCGCCACAGCCTGCAGATACCATACTGGTTATCTTTACGCAACATCATTTTCAGAGATTCTCACAATTGCAAAGGTCCAATAAAAATAGGACTATGTCTCGCCGGCTGAACTTCCATCACGAGGATGCCACAGAAGCCAGAGGGCGGGCTCTTCCAGATTAGTAAACACAGGAGCAGCATGATTCCAGTTAGTTTTCCGGGCTGGGAGGAAGTGCTCCTTCCTCTATTACACATGAGTAACAAGGCTGCCTCACCGTCCTATTGTGCTCCTTTCTCTCATTTCATACTGCTGTTCGATTCTTCGTCTTTCTGCTTTGTGTTCCTCTCGCCACAATAGATTTTGCGATAACTGCCAGCTCACCCTGCTTTGGGAGGTGTTGTTTTCCACGAACAAGTTGCTAAGGGCTTTGTATGAAAGTGATGTATGAACATAATAAATAAAAAAATACCATCAGCACTTACATTATTAATGGCATGTGTGGGCACTGAAAGATGCCAGAGCCTTCACAGTTTTTTGTTTCCTCTTTTAACAAGTGAGGAGCAGTTGACATGAGTTAGAACCCTTCAAGTATTCATGAATTCATATTTTGTTTAAACTGAAAAACACTAATCAATGTGCTACGAAGGAAAAACATACATATATTGTACATAATAGTACCTCTCGCCTTTTTAGAGCTAAAAGCTCCTTTTAACAGTTCTGCAATATTACGAATAATTTTTGCATCATGCAGTAAAAAGGTCAAACTAATATGCAAAAGTAAATATTTAGAAATATCAGTATACACATTTATAAAAATCTATTCATGCAACAATAAAACTACTCTAGGCCATGATTATAATTCTGTCATCTAGGCAGTGTTGAGGCTGTGTCTCTGTTCCCAGTGGAAATTCCAGTGGTAATTCCTCATTCTAAGTCCTCTAGACAGTGCTGCTAGCTGCTTCTCTGGTCTCATCGGTAATTCCTCATTCTAAGACCTCTAGACAGGGCTGCAGCTGTGTCTCTGTTCCCAGTGGTAATTCCCCATTCTTAGACCTCTAGGCAGTTCTGCAGCTGTGTCTCTGTTCCTAATGGTAATTACTCATTCTTAGTGCTGTAGCCAGTGCTACTAGCTGCTTCTCTGGTCTCTGTTGTAATTCCACAATTTAAGTCTTCTAGACAGTGCTGCTGCTGCTTCTCTGGTCCCAGTAGTAATTACTCATTCTTAGTCCTGTAGGCAGTACTGCAGCTGCGTCTCTGTTCCTAGTGATAATTCCTCAGTCTTAGTCCTCTAGCCAGTGCTGCTAGCTGCTTCTCTGGTCCCCGTGGTACTTACTTATTTTAAGTCCTCTAGATAGTGCCGCAGCTGCTTCTCTGGTCCCAGTGGTAATTCCTCATTCTATGTTTTCTAGACAGTGCTGCCAGCTGCTTCTCGGGTCCCAGTGGTCCTCTAGACAGTGCTGCAGCTGCTTCTCTGGTCCCAATTTAGAATCTTAGTCCCTGTGAAATTCACTTTTATCTCTATCTCCAGTTTTCTGGCAAGCAGCTTTTTATTGGCCAAGAGTGGGTACCCCTTGTGACTGTTACTTCTTGCTTTTCTGTTACTCATTCTTATTCCTCTAGGCAGTGCTTCTAGCTGCTTCTCAGGTCCCATTGGTAATTCCTCATTCTAAGTACTCTAGACAGTGCTGCTAGCTGCTTCCCTGGTCCCGTCGGTAATTCCTCATTCTAAGCCCTTTAGGCAAAGCTGCTACTCTGTCTCTGTTCCCAGTGGTAAATCCTCATTCTAAGTCCTAGGCCGTGCTGCTAACTGCTACTGTGGTCCCATTGGTAATTCCACATTCTAAGCCCTCTAGGCAGTGCTGCACCTCTGTCTCTGTGCCCAGTGGTAATTCCTCATTCGAAGTCCTCTAGGCTGTGCTGCTAGCTGGTTCTCTGGTCCCGTTGGTAATTCCACATTGTAAGTTCTCTACACAATGCTGCTACCTGCTTCTCTGGTCTCGTCAGTAATTCCTCATTCTAAGTCCTCTAGACCGTGCTGCAACTGCTTCTCTTTCCATACATTCACTACACTCCAAACCAAAACATATTGATAAAAGACATTGTCATTTACAATGCCAATAGCTCTAACTCTGACAAATGCGTGACCTATTGCATTGCAAATGCTTGTTATTTGGTTTGGAGGCTGTTTTTTTGGTTTGTAACAGTGAAAAGGAGTAAAGTCAGCTGAGAAGACTGTCCAAAAGGGTTGACAGCCTTGTTTGTGGATGGGCAAGAAAGGTTTCCTTCCTGCCAAAGGGGGAGAAAGGATGTGTACATTTAATGATCACTTCGGAGGTGGCCGTTTTCCAATTTCTAGCTGTATGGGAGGGTGGAAAGGGGTAGTGTGGGGTTTCTGTGGGAGTAAGAGCTGAAAAAGTTTTATAAAGTGATCAGTGCAACCAATAGGGAAGTAGGTATCACAGATTAGAATCACTAAATTTGTAAAAACAGGGTCCAATAAATTGCCCTGATGATGGGCAGGCTGGATTGATGAAGATTCCTATATCATTTTACAGCTTGAGTGCTTGGCCCGAGGAAATCTCCACCCACAAATTCAGATCACCCTGTACAATAACGTTTTCTCTATTGAGGAACAAGCAGTCAATTTCTTCAATTTAATGTATCCAGAGTGGATGAAGAGCAGCTGACTGGATATAAATTAAAAGAAAACTGTCTTTTAAATTTGAGACATTTAGCGTAATTGCAAGACAGTCTGCTATAGTAGTAGCGGAAAACGTGGAAAATTTGAGATTTAAGGAAGTGTGATAAATGCTTGAAACACCTCCGCCACATATGATTTAATTGCTCTCTTTGTAAAATTTTAAAACCGTCTGGAGCAAAATCATTAATAAAAGGGTCAGAATGGGGGGCCAAACCAAGTTTCTGTAATAAAAAAAAAAGATCTGGATTATGATCAAGTAGAAAGTAAAAGATCTTGTGCCTATACGCAATTTTGAATCTTGCATTGCATCGAGGGGCATGAAGTGAGGGCTTAATCTCCTGCGGATAGATGAGTTCAGACACAGATGTGCATACATCTCAACAGATTCGATTCAGGCAGGAGACTATCTATTCTTAAAGCTAACATGGCTTTATTTTAGCAGCCTTCCACCTAAAATGCCCTCTATTTCAATCTTAGTAATTGTGGACAATAAATCCCCCCCCATTCTTTTTCACTACCTCTTGCCTGTTTCAAAATAAAATGTTGCAAAATAAAAGGGGCAGGCCTATAACCCTGGGAACCTGGACAGGCCAATAATATAACAAAACAATGGTCCTCTCTGGGGAAGTGTAAACCTGTACTTCCTTGGCAATTTAAAAAAGGCTATCAACTGATTGCTTGACGCAGCAATGGTGAATAAGTGAATTAAAGTGTGCAAGTACTATATACAAAGCATATATACCAGTCGCAGCCGGCATGACTCGCGGGTGGGGGGGTCACTTACCTTCACCAGCCCGGTCCCGCGTTTTCTTGGCTCCTGTTTCTGTTCTCCTGCCTCCGGCAGGAACAGGAAGCAGGCAGCCTCCCTCCCCTCCCCTAAGCCAATCACAACGCTGCAATGGCAGTGTTGTGATTGGTCAGGATGGGCCGACCAGCCAGGTGCCTATGGGGAGGCCATTTTCTCCATGTAGGCTGCATGCAGCCTACATGGAGAAAAGGCAGAGTGCGCATGACTGGTTTGGTCGGCCCCAGAGGGCCGACCAAACAGTCAGCGTCCTCAGCAGTGGGCAAGCCACTCTTCCCCTGTCCTAGAGCAGGACCGCCCACCCGCCCTCCCGCCCCCAACCAAACACTTCTGCTTTCTCGCAGTGTGAGAAGCAGTAACATAAAATGGTCCTTTTACCATTTTATGTTTCTGCTTCTCGCACTGCGAGAAAGCAGTGGGGCGACGCTCCTTCGCCCTAGTGGAGGAGCTGCCCCTGATATATACAAAGCTAGTGGCTGACATGAATGTAAAATTAAATGATACAACTCAAAATCAGAGTATGGTGTGAAAGATCCTGATTAAAATCAGCCCTCTATTCTATTTGTCAATGTTTCAACCCCAATAAACATTATTTTGAAATAGGGTCATCATCAGGACCAAAAATAAAGTATCGCCAATCTTAAGTGAAACATCCAGGAGTATAAATTACTCCACCTCGTTGCACTCTTTGCATACCCCACCTTGTGTCACTTTTAAGGGGATTCAGGAAGGAGCAAGTAAAGTTAGGCAAAAAATGTTGCTCAAACATCATCAACAGAAGCTGTCAGCTTCTGAAATACACAGCATCCGGTTTGCTGCTCTACAATATTTCAAGTCAGCCACGACCGATCTGTTGAGTAATTTATACTCCTGGATGTTTCGCTTAAGATTGATGCTACCTTGTTTTGTGTACTGATGATGCGTACTTTAATTCACTTATTAATCTTCACTGCATCGTTTCTTGGAGCACCTTTTGATACAATGTGTCAGGATTCCTGCCACAGCTCACCTCTCTTGACTATCACAATATACTGGCATGACTCATATTATTCCTCCCAACACCTGCTGTTGGTAATAGCAAGCTGCAGCTGATGTTTCCTGGTTTGTTTGAAAAGGCTTAATAGCTTTCAAAAATGTTTTACCATGCATATGCAAGGTCAGGTTTCAGGAGCCACAGAAACATCCAGAAAAGCCACCAGAATAAGCATCAAGCAACCGGTATAGAGGACCTCAACGTGAACCTTCCAGAAGACAGCCCTCATCAAATTAATTCCCTGCACCTGTTCCTTGATATAAACAATTAGAAGGTGACCTTTGTGAACGTTCTAAAACACCTTCTGGAAGACAGCCTCATCAAATTAGTCATCTGCACCTGTTCCTTGCTATAAGCAATTAGAACCAGGCGTGGCTGGCACAGGTGAGAGCGGTGGGGTGAGGGCGAGGCGGGGTGGGGGCGATGTGTCGACAGACAAAGGGATAGGTAAAATGTAATTTAAAAATTTATAAAATCACTTACCTTGCTCTCGCCGCATCGTCGAGTCGGCGATGTAGCGAGCACAAGGTAAGTGGTTTTATTTATTTTTTATTTAATTTTACCTATCCTGTCTTCTGTCGACTCCCGCCCCACCCCGCCCCCATCCCACCGCTCTTACCTGTGCCGGCTGCGCCTGATTAGAACGCGACCTTTGTGAGCATCCTAGAGCACCTTCTACAAGGCAGCCTCATCAAGTTAATTATCTGCACCTGTTCCTTGTTACAAACAATTAGAATGTGACCTTTATAAACGTTCTAAATCAGTCTTATTTAAAGACTGTCCAAACTCCTCCCCTTTGCCTAGCATCTTCGCCTTCCACTCACCTATTTTCCAGCTTCCAGGGCTCTGTTTTGCCAGCTCCCTTGTCCCTTCCACTTTGACCTCACCACAAAGGACGTCCCACAGCAGTTTCACCCCTTAGTGGAAAAACAAGAAGAAAAGGAGTGATGCATTAACAGACTAGATTTCGCTACGCACTGAGCTCAGTCGTAACATCGTGCTTGCAGACAAGGTAACCAGTGTTTTTGTTCAACTTGTACATTCTGTTGGCAGGGCTCTGCCAGAAAGGACTTGGGCGAAGCTAACCCTGTTCAAATTAGCTTCTGGGTTTGATGTTGGAATCATACTCACTACAGTTTTGAAACTTTGATGAAGGAACCTCTATGGACTATCTAAAAACAACTGACAACAAAACTAAAGATTGGTGGGGATATAAAAACCTTTTGTGAGGTGATACCTTAAAAGATGTAACTAATACTAGACTAAAGCCTTATTATTTGTTTGTTCATAGATAACATATCTGCCAGTACCATTCATCAGACTGGTGTGAATGCCTGCTGCAGTGTTGCGGTTGAGTAGATGAGCCGCAGCATCTTTTAGACTCTACACGCTCTCTCCATCCCAACCTCCTTCCCCCTGGGATTTGCCCCTGGAGCAGTGTCTCCTTCTGTAAACCGAGGGCAAGTCTCGAGAGGATTCAGGAACTATCGTCACTGCCCCATTAGAATCACCTGGGATCCAGGTAGGTGGCCTATGACACTATGGGCCTAATTACAATGTCGGTCGGAAAGCCTCCGACCGCTGGTCGGAGGCTTTCAAACCGACATTGTAGGTTTAAACTCCGACCGCCATCATTGTAAACTGGCCGGGGAATCCGTCCTGGTCGGCTCAAGGAGGCCGTTGGCTAGTCAGAAAGGCCTCATAATAGCCTCCATTTATTTTGACCAAAAATTCAGAATATGGACATCAGGGATAGAAGGTGGACCACTAAAGCCCTCTGCGGAGCGACCTTTGTCTGTGCCAAGACTCTAGGAAGAGGCCTCACATTTCACCTAATTCATTCATTTAGAGCACAAATCAAGGCATGGAAAGTTCAAGACATATTTCACCATGGGCTATTTCTCATGCTTTCTCTACGCATTACTCTGCATGAACTCACTTGTGAACATGCTACCAGGCGACAGTCTCTTCGCAGACTCTCTTTAATTGTGAACATGGTTGGTCCTGCAGGTCCTCCAGTATACAACTTCTGCTAGGATATCTGCAGGTAACTATTGGGAAGATCCGGTGTAAAGAGTTCCCAGTTTCTCAATCGCCATGTCTAACCAAGCACAAGAACTTTCTGCAGGGTCATCTTAAGGATTTTTGGGGCCCAAGGCAATAAATATTTTAGAAGCCCCTGTTCAGAACAACTTTGAATATCATTACACATCAGGTAATTCAAGCCTCATGATGCCAAACAATATTGAACTATATATCAAAGGGTGAGATAGAGAAATAGGCAGAATCAAGATAGAAAAAAAACATATTCAGAGGGCCCTTTGAGAGGTGGGGGGCTGGGGCAATCGCCCTCTTTGTCCATGCCTTAAAACGTCTCTGCCTGAGTCTTGTTAACTTAACATTCCATAACATAAAATAAAAATCTGCGGTCTAGTAAGAACTGCTAGTGATGGCATGTCCTGGTGTATTTATGATGATTTGGTGGAATGTGAGGATGCACGTAGAACTCCACATGCTGTTGGCTTTCATTTTTACATTTTGCAGCAATTTTCCATTATAAGTTACTAGGGGTACCTCTCCTGCAGTATGAATTTCAGCTAAAGCTGAAACAACTTTGCTACTCCTAAAACAATACTTTTAAGGGATACAGTTTGTTGAATAAAAATCTCATTGACTAGATTTAGATTTCCAGCATGTCGCCCCTGCTTGAACTGGTGGAAGGGAGAGGTGTGGCGCAGCAGCCATAGCGGCTGACTCTGGAGTGCGGGGCTCACGGTTCAAACTCCAGCGCGGCGGCAGCTCAGCATCATGTGACTCTGGACAATAGCTCACTTATTCTCCCAGATAGCCCCCAGCGCCTTGAAACCTTAAGGGGTCATATGTTCGCACTTTACAAATATGGATTATTGTTATTATAACTGGTGTACTCCAGTTTTTGGGCACATGCGATCTGCATGCCTTTTTCATACGCCTATTGTTGCATGCCACTAAAAGTCACAAGATAATTTTACGTGAAAATACCACTGAACCAATTACATGTATCATGCTTATGGAATTGAAAATCCCTCTTGAGCTGTTCAGGATGTCCCCCAACACCATCACCAGCAAACTGCTAGTCAGCAGCAATTTTCTACCTATCTAAATGTGCCCCTCCCCTCTCTTGTACGCATAGGTTGGCCTTTGTTCAGCTCTGATGATTCTGGGATGCTGCCAGTGCTGCTTCTCCACCACTTGCTGCGAGGAATTAGCAGCAAAGGAAGGCATTGCCAGATGATAGAGTAGAATACGGCAGAAGCATGGCACCAATATGCAACAAAGAAACCGCAGAGTCTTGGAAGGAAAAATATGCCTATTAAAAGCCATCACCGTCAGTACTAGCTGGCAGCTACCATCTTTAGTAGGGGGCTCACATTTACAAAGGATTAACTCCAAGAAGTTTGTGAATCTTTCCAGGCCAAATTTTATATTTTGACAATTTCCAGATGTGTGCTGGATCACTTCCTAAAAGTGTGATCTTCCTAAGTTGCAATAAATGGCAGTGCCTGAAATGT
The DNA here is from genome assembly GCA_963921515.1 of Calotriton arnoldi. NCBI lineage: Eukaryota > Metazoa > Chordata > Amphibia > Caudata > Salamandridae > Calotriton > Calotriton arnoldi. Next base: position 586,163 of record CAWUFW010002144.1, on the reverse strand, counting down.
TTAATGTCCTAGGGCAGTGTTTTCCAAACGGTGTGTGGTCGCTAGCCGATTTTTGGTGGGTCACGAAACTTCAAGCAGTAAATAAAGATGCCTTTAAAGATGCCTTTAAATTGTGCATTTATCTTGTCACATTTGCTGCACTTTAAAGACAGAGGTCAAATGCCAGGCTATGTCTTCGGCCATTGGTGTTTACATACTCCTCTCACTTTGCAGTCAGAGAAAAAAAAGTAAATTTAATTATTGACAATCTGGCTGAGGTACAGAGAGGAAAGGCTGTAGGACGTCATTTTTTGTAACATCCATCAGAATGTAAATACCTGTAAATGAACTGTACACAATCAGCGGTTAGGAATGCAAAAATGAAGCACATTTATTGAAATTCTGAAGTATGATTGAAACAAAGATTTTATTAAGCTCAAAACAAATCAAGATGCTTTGCTTGGTGATGCACACTTGAAAAATTCACTGAAACTCGATTTCCTTTGTGTTCAGTATAGTTTTATCAGTACTGTATGTCTGTGCAAATTTAGTGCCCATTTCAATGGAAAACGTGCTGCCTGTAAATGACAGTACGATACCAACCGATGCTTTAGTTACATGAAAAAATCGCCCGCCTTAAACCTAGATGGGTCACGAAAGTTTGTGATCCTAAAAATTGTGTTGTGACTCGTGGTACTAAAATGTTTTGCAAGCAGTGCCTTAGAGGGGGGTCGAGAAGAGAGAAACAAATAGAGGAGCAGTATACATGATATTTCGTCTCGGGGTAGGCCACAATCTGGGCACAGGAGTCTGTAACCTAGCACGTATGTATGTTTGTCCGTTAATATCAATAACAGACACAGAATAACAAGAGTTTCTTAAATCGCTTAACACCCACTTGCATACACACCTATCAACATCCCAAGAAAAAAATCAGGAAACCTATGGAGGCTGCTTCACCATAGCCTAAGGATAGCAGTAAACATCTGGAAGATGGAGAGGGTCGAAGGCATCCTAATTCTGAAGGTAAAAAGATCACAAGAGAATCACCACCAAAAAGGCAAATTCCAGGGGACCTACAAGAAGAAAACAACAAAAGTGGAGAAGTGAGTAGCTGCTTGACGAGTAATTGTTGAGTGTGACAGAGCCACGCAACATTGCCAGGCAAGGAGTACTTGTTGCAGTGGCCTGAAAGCATATCTGTGCTCCTTGACCTGGATGTCTCACCACATGCAGACTGCCACAAAGAAGGTGTCTGGCCCTCAGCACTCTGTAGACAATACCTCACCTTCCACAGGCTGGTGTGCCAAGGTTTCCATGCACCTTATGTTTCCTTCCTCAGCGCACAGCAAGACCCTATTGAGCCCCACTGTACAGTTGAGACATGCCCATCAAACAGTGATATTCTGACATCATCTATGTAAACTTCACAATGTTTACAAAGGTTTAAAAAAAGAAAAGCTAAAGAAACTTCTTACAAAAGTAGGTTTTAAATAAAAATCCAGTTTTGGTTGATAATTCTCCCAAGATACTTTTGTTAAAGGAAGATTTCTCAGCAGAGAAATTTCACACTATATATACACTGTGGCCTGAGGCTGGGCAAAAAGCAAATAAACTTTACTACTTAGCCAACTGCTGGCTAAGTAGCAGTGACTATGTTCTATCTGACTGGTGGATGGATTAATAGCAATTAATAGCAACAAACCTTCCAAAGTCTGCTGGCTCAGAGGACTAATGCATTTGCACAATCTGTGTTTAGCTATACAGCTACTGTTTCGAATTTCAGTGGGTCCAATCAACATTTAGTCCTTTTGAGGTTGGTAAAATGAGTACCATTAAAAATTTGATACTGAGTGCCAAGAACATTTAAGATCGTGGTGTCTCCTTCCACCAATAGAAGGCGGCGCCCATGTCTCCCTGAAACTGTATTTCCCTGAATCTATTATCAAGTTAAAATCCGCCCTTCTCAAATAAATGGAGCAAAATCATGTCAGTTGTAATGCGCTGAAGACTGAATTTCTCCTCCTTAAATCTAAACCTGACCCTGCCACTGGACTTCAATGGTTAGCCTCCTCTGCTAAATAGCTGGGATTCCTTCTAGACTCTAACCTCTACCTGAGATGACACTTCTAAATTATGACTGAATCTTCCAGATTCCCCCTCCACAAACTTAAGAAGCTCAAACACATTATTCTTCAAGGATCTGAAGCTGGGAGTTACGGTTCTAACAATCTCTGTCTGGATAATACTCCTCCCTGCTCAAGGGTCTGCCAAAAAATAGACCAGCTTTGCTTAGAGCAGAGCCACATGCTACGACCAGGTTCTTAGCAAATAAAAAAAAATGGAACACATTACCCCTGCACTTGCCTACCTGAACTGGCTCTCAACTGAGGCTAGTTGCACCTTTAGAATTGCTTACATTGACTTCAAAGCCTAGAAAGACCAAATTCCAAGATAACTCGCCCAAAAACGTTCCTTTTCTGGAGGCCTTTGTTCTGCCCGCTGCATAGACCAAAGAGCACATTCCACCCCTAACTTCAGGAAAAAATCTACACTGTGCAGATACTTAACCAGCAATCCCCTGAGATTATGGAATGTCCTTCCTCCCTTCATCAAAAGCTTCAAATCACTGCTCAGAAACTTGCTACTTGAGGAGAGCTTGTCCATGCCCTCCCAAATCACATGTTGTTGCTGAACCCTGTGTGCTCATAGATTACTTCTACTTTGTTTCCTTCCCTGATTATATACATTTATTCTTAATTCCTGGTGATTCACAATGTTGTTAGCAAGCCCCCAACCTCCTAGGTTCCTCAATGTCCCAATGCCAGTCCCTTGCATTAACTTCTAATTTCTGAGTCCTGTTGTGCAAAAGCAATGTCTTCTGCAAATTACTTCTTCTTCTACCTCCCTACTTATTCCTGTGGTATTTGTACTTGTATTCTGATTATTGGAAAACCAGTGCTCTCTTGTTCACAAGCCCCCACTTGTATGACCAGTGTGCCCCATGCAAAGTGCTGCTTTATTGCATTACAAACTTACCCTTGAAGTGTTGTACCTATAGTTTGGTTTTATCAATCCATTTAATTCCCTGCAGAAACACTTATATATCATGGCTCGCATTCTACAACCCTTATATTCTTTGATCCTCCTATATATATTGTTATCCCTGCCAAGTCTGGCATATTCAAATGCCAAAACAAGCCTGTCAGCACCCTGGCCACTCTCAGCATCCAGTTATGTTGCCCTTTACTCGAACGGTAAGCATTCACTGTTTTTTTTAGCTTCTCGCTTACTTTCATTAAGATACTCCAGCGTGACACCTGAGAAAGAAACACTCATCTTTTATGAAACCTAAATTTACTTTGACCCTTCAAACCCCCACCTCATCAATATATGCCAACATTTCGAACTATAATACAACAAAACAATGGTCCCCTTGGGGAAAAGTGTAAGCCTCTACTTCCTTGGCAATTTTAAATAAAGCTATCAACTGGTTGCTTGTCATAGGGATATTTATCAATTCAGTTTGTTATGGACAACACTGAAATTAATCTCAGAATATATACAAAGACGTATATAGACACATTGGCCCTGATTACGATGTCTGTTGGAGTTGCCTCCAACCGACATCGCTGCGGATGGGGAACCAACTGACATCAGGTCGGCGGTTCCGACACCGCAATTAGGATGCATTGATTCGTTCATTCAAATCTGCAGAGCCAGCAGGACATCTTTAGATTGGGAATGTTCCTGTAGGAGAGTACCCCTTGGTGGGTAGGTTGCTCTGGGAAGTAAGACTCTCTCGGCCTCAAGAACACAGATACTTGCATGTTTGGGACATCAATATAGTACTTAATTTGTACCTGTTGTTGTTGCACAATGAATTTCTGTCTAGAAAAGAATTGCCTGCAAAGCTGGCTATGCTGTTATACATGGTTTCATGCAGATTTATGTGCATTAGATCTGTCAGGGAGGATGTTTACCCTTGGAAGGAGTAACCTTCAACATTGCCAGAAGAATTAAGTAACTAAGAATGAATACAGTAACTACCAGGCATCCCTGACTCACCCAAACTGTGTGTAGTTAAATCCATTAAAGCTTACAAAGAGATGACCGAGGAATTACAACCCGCTGGTGCCAAGTACTACTTATTTCCCTTAGGAGTCCCTTCGGAGAGGTTTCTTTGCCTATCATTGCCTGCTGGGTTTGCTGGGTCATTGCTGAGGCAGGTGTGTTTGTCTCATACTCTGTGAAGCCCTCAGCAAGAGGTAAAATGGCATCCTAGGCAATTATGCTAAGAAGTAGATTGAAGGGCATCAAGAACGCTGTGGATTGGTCAACAGACTCTACACTTAAAAAATGTATACTTTGAGCCGGTTGTCGGTCAGCTTCGTTGCTGGTGAGCAATCTTTAAACTTGCTTAATCCTTGCATCCAGTACCAACATAAAATATGAAATTTCATAGTTTTCATAAATGAAAGTTTCAATGATATTAAGGACACACAGGTAAAGAATGACCAACCTGGCCGTAAATGCTAGTTTACTGAATGCCGTCCACAGGATTCTGCTGTGTGTAAGGGCTTTAATGATCGTGGTCATGACAGTAGTGTGTTATCTGATGTCATGCATGGTAAAGGCGGCTGCTCGTTAGTGTTTGCATCTTCGATAGGATCGGACCATAACCAAAAGTAAGTGTCCGGTTCTAGTTGCAATACTGTTTGACTTTACAAAATGAAAGACAAAGTGCATGATTCCTTTGGGCTTCTTAGCATGGACTTCCTCAGTTGTGATTCGAATGCTCTAGTTTAAAGACTGTTGGGAAATGTAGTCCCTTCGTGTTCAGGACAGGTGGGAGTTTCCTAGTTCAGGATTCCACTTCCAGGTCAATAATGGCACAGCACATGTTTGCCACTGCACACGTCTTCTTACTTGGTAGCGATTCGTATTAGTTCTCCTCTCCTGCCCTAGTTTGTCCACTTGACCTCACATCCATCAACTTTTCTTATTTTCTCCCATCTGACTTCCCCATTTTGGCTAAACATTGACCGTACCTATTTCAGGGCCCTTGTCTTTCTTCAAATGTAGCTTGTCTTCCATCTGTGTGATGCATTTCGAGAATCTCCTGCTCTTCACCACCCAGGGGATCAGCGATGGTATTCTGGTCATGTCCAGTCGACTTCACCATTTCCCCTGCCTTGGACCAGGGTAAGCTACTTACCCCAATAGTAGGTAACACCTCACTGCATAGGATCTTAATTTATTTGTATTTTATGTTCATAAACTTGTTGGCATTTACCTTACATATCTATAACTGAGTTCATTTGCTGCCTGAGAGTCAGTCATCACAGCAGCCTGCTAGCAGATGCCAGTCCAGACAGTGTATTTTTGATGACGCATCTTGAAAGCAAGCACTCCTATGTCTTCTCTTCCCCTTTCTGCCCTTCTTCATCTTATGAGGTATTCAAGTTCTCAATGCCCTCAGGGAGACTCAGGAATGTGTGAGCCTTTCACCGGATCTACGTCATTGAATGAAGCTTGGCATTGCTTGGAGATTTTCTTGTGAGGCTTTTCATTGTTGCGCGGTAACAGAAGAAGGGAGGGAGGCATAATCCCCACCCCAGGACCTGACACAGAATCTCTTCCAACATGAAGCAGCAGCTGGAAACTGAAGGAAAGAGCCTACCCCAGAAAAGGCATAATTGTGCTGATGAGAGGACCCATTCCATGGGTTCCGCCATCGTTTCACTGCCCGAGAGACATTCAGGGGCTAAATCAGTATGTATTGATATGTGATAGCTCACCCTGGCCATTTAGAGAAAGAAATATATCTTTCTGTATTATGGATACAATACATTAGCTTAATGGAGCTCTCTTATTCTCTCAGCTCAGCCTGAACAAGGGACATTATCAACTCAAACTAGAAGAATTGTGGTGTTAAATCTCAGTGTTTGCCACCTGCATGGATTGCATCACAGGGGATTATTCCAGCCATTGTGAACTGCCTGGATTATAAGGATGACATACTGGTATTTCGAAAGACCAAGAAAGAGCACGATGAGCTCTTCACTAAAAGAACCATGCTTTTGGCAAGGCCGCACAAGATGTGCAGCCTGACCCTGGCATGGCAGAAGCTCTTACACTGACACTGGCACCCGCACGTGTCATTGCTCCATTCTTTACAGATGTGGCCAGCTACTGTGCAAACACTTTCAGGACTTTGTCTCAATTAGTTCTGTGCTAAGGGACCTTACAAACAAAGAAGCGTCTGCATATCCCTAGGCCTTATAAGTTCCATGCTGGGTCTGACACCATGATATTATGCATCACTGAAGTGACGTACATGTCATACTTTGACCTCTTATTATAAACAAAAGTCAGTGTTGATGCCAGCCTCATAAGATTGGGGGCTACATTTGCAGAACATGAACCAGGCCTTGATTTGCTCAACAGGCAGTTGTTTACAGCAAGTCCTTAAAAGGCGTGCTCTAATGCCAAACGGAAGCCTGTCAGTGGTATAGCCATGTGCACAAATTTCACTTTTTGCATGGAAAAGAATGGATTGTGGTCACTGATCACTAGATGCTTGTATCCATCTTAGTAAATTCCAAAGTCAAAATGTCCTCTTATACAGAAATATGAGGTCTAGGTTTGCAGGGCCATTGATTCTGTATGATGCACAAGCCTGGGAAAGGCCATAATCCTGCTGATTTCCTATCAAGATTTGCACTATTGCACATGGGTTTTCAACCGCCCATTGCTCTAGAATACACACAGTAAGTATTGTATTGTATAATAAAGCAGGTTTCTCGACAGCCATGATTATTGCCAGCATCATTAAGATTTACCACTTACACCGAAAATAATTACATATACTGGTTGGCTGTAGGAATGTTTAAAGTAGAAGGGGATTGGTACACAAACATTTTTTTAAAAACACACAAATACAGCACTTGTGCACTATCAATCATTTAATCCACCACAGATGAATAACCACTACAGTCAAATGCAGACACTAAAATACATTGTATCTCATGAGAATACATTAGAACAACAATTAGAGGAAATGAGTGACACATTTAGAAATAGATATACTACAAAATATTGTAAAAGAACTTCAGGAGAAAACAACAATAGAGAGATTAATATATGAGATGAGATTTTCTCAGAGTAATTAGATAAAATGCCTATGCAATAACAAATGGGAATTAATTAAACAGGATACACAGTCAAAGAACAACTTTACACAAAAATTATGGATGTCTTATGAAAAATAACCTAATTTAAAATCTTGGTTAATTGTAACAAGATCACATATGTTTAACAACAAAATAAAGAGACATGACTGGCAGGGACCAGAAGAAGACGCACTTTCTCGTTTACACTACTAAAATTGCCGTGTCTACATAAGATAGACATCATCATTCATATTCAGGAAAAATTATTTGAATTTGGCACACGTGATACTCCATTCTGCATATGCAATTTTATGCCAGTTTAAACTCTTTCATGTACACATGGCAGAAAGATCTGTAAAACAACGTGGGAATTGTTCCAATATTAGGATGAACAACATGAAATCAGCAATAATATAACGTTTTTTTTTTTTTGTAACTTTGTTTATTGAAGTTTTAGTACGACAAAACACAACACAAGGCAATGGAATCTGACAGTTGTGAATAATAGCAACACAGGTGGCAGATGTACAGAGCATGGCAGACACAGCATAAACAATATCTTGTTCAGGTTGGTATAGTTTGTTCCACAGCCATGGCGGTCTGACAAGGACCTGAGAGTGATGCTAATCCTCCTGTGCGGAGGGGGCCCGGGCCACCAGCTGCGCGCCAAGAAGAGGGACATCTGTTTTATTAATATTCCTCTTAACTTACTCCTGTCTCGGACAGGCTTTGACTCTTAGATGTGCAAACCTATTTCCTGTGATCCAGACTAAACAACACGATCTTATCCACCCCCTGCTGTGCACGGGCCCATGCCAGAAACGGCTCCCAAATGTCTTTTGGCCTATATGCAGTTGGCATTAGCTCCCAGGAAGCCGTTAATTGTGTATGACCAAAAATTACATCCCGCAGCCAGTCCTTAATCTTGGGGATATCCCTCCTGCCCCAGTGTATGGCTACTCTACGTTTGGCATGGAGCAAAAGCATGACATGCAGTTTTCTGTGTTCGGCAGGCGTGTCCCTCACATAGCCCAGTAAGCCAATATGAGGATCAGGATCAACTGGTGTACTGATTATATCATGAATTGTAGTGAAAATCTTGGCCCAGAATGTTGCTAGCAATAATATAACGTTTAGTTGAAGAAACACATAAGATTCATAAAATTAAATTTTTGTTTTTACTGACTATAATCGAGAGGAAGAAACAGACAAAAGATTATGGCCCAACAAGAAGTGAAATGGCTACATCATGTAGATTTATTGACTCCTGAGAAGCTCACGAGGAACAAGAAGTTATATGCATAGAACAACTTAAGAAAGCAGGAGCGACAAATACAAATCCATGTGTATTAGTATTTTGGATTTATAACATGGTCACATAACACCTTGATTGAGAATGATTAAATATATTAATTTCAGAGCTACATGGAACATACAAACTTTATTTAACTGTGGTGTAACATTGAAGTTTAGTATTTTCAACTGTTTCTTACAATAGTTGCAATTATCCAACTGATATACCTTTCAACATATACAACTCTTTCACAACGGTATGTCATCTGACCCTGTGGTGGTAACAGAGGGATATAGATCCTACGAGGAAGGATTACAAAGTTCCAGAAAGAAACACAGTCTAAAAAGAAATTATGTGAAGTCGACTGGACAGGAAAAATAAACGTAATTTGAGAAGACAAGGATATGCATTTAGTATGCCCAACATCAAGGAATAGAACTGTGGAGGCTCATAGGGCCAGAGGTGGAGATTCGATGACCATGGAAATGCTGATTTATCAATAAGACTTGTAAGTGAAAATATGCTATATTCGAAGACGTTGCCTGACGTGAGCAAGGGAACTGTGAAGGATATAATTAGGAGCTCTGAATCTGGAAATAGCAGTGTTGACAAAAAGAAGGACCATTGATAGATGCAGAAGAATGATGTATATAGATTCTTACACTTTACAAAACAGATACAAGAGCAAATTAATATCTTTATTTTTTACAGGTTAACTATAACTAACCCCAGAAGAAGCCTTGAGTTATTGAATAGAGGTGAAGATTCATTCCATATAAACAGAGTGCACCACATCATTGAAGTCACTCGAGAACATCCTAGTTTGAGTGCTGTATTGGAACACATTTGTTCTGAGCACTGGAAAGACCTGCATCATATCCAAAGGAGTCAAAGAGGGCTGGAGCTAGCAGGTATAATAAATGGCTGCCTTTTGTTAGATCTGTGGTTTTAGAATGCATTAATCTAAATTCTGGATCCAACAGAAGTGGTGAATTGTTCCCCACTACTCCAAATTCACAGCCAACTATGCACAGTAAATATATAATGGCTAGCAGAAGACTAGGGGAGGAAAGGGTTAAGGAACGGGATAAGAGAGAAAACCGAGACACTGGCTATCACTAGTGTGACTGGTCACTCTGCTGGGGCTGTCATTTACTTGGGTTGTAGTGGATATCTAAAACCTGATTTATATCTTTAACAGCTTATCTGTGTGCAGACTCATTGAACACATGTTAGAAAAATTTGTTGTACCTCCAGAATTTCTCTACGTCTCTGACTCTCTGGGATATCTGACACTCTCTGTCCAACATTTCTGGAACTAAAATATCAACATTGTTTTTATAATTGATATTTCTTCCTTTTTTCAGAAGCATCATTTGCTGATTTCACCAGGCTCTAGCTGTTCTAGGAAAAGATTGCCATCATCTGGAAACTCTCTGGTAGGTCTCTCAAGATACAAACATATTAGCTATTGGAGTGATAGAGCTTAATATTCACCTATAGATTTAAGCATTACTAAATTACAAAAGCTGTCTTGAGCTTCAGACATAAAACTGCATTTAAAAAGTGGCACGCAGACATTTAGGGGCCGATTCCGATCTCGGTCGGAGGCGCACCCAATACCATTCGGTCGGGAAAAAAGCCATGCGAATGCCTGTTTCCCGACCGATCCGTACATTATTCCGAACGAGTAAGTACGATGCGCACAACAGCATAGAATCCGGCCGAGTCGTACTCACCCAATCCAGGTCCTGTTCTCCGACCGAGGCGAATCCGGAAACGCCGAATCGAGTCGCACGGAAGGGAAAATGCAGGCCCGTCCGGCCGGACAAGTACGATGCGCGTTCCGTACGCGCCGAACTTGTCGCTACGTCCGGCACGTCAAAGCTTCCGGGAGAGGCGCACATAAGCTCCGATTCGCGCCACAACACGATCCACGGCTACGAGGCGAACACGCCAGCGACGAGGACGACGCGAAGCAACGAGAAAGACGAACGAGACGAACCAACCATGAATCCCTTCGTTCCGATCCTACCAATATTCTACATTTACTACCGGAACAGGCACGGACGCGTACGGCGCAGAAGGTAAGTCAGACACCAACCACAAAAACATACAACACGTACACGACACATCACACACACACAGAGGGATGCAGAATTTACTTACACCAGCAACAGCAGCACCATAGGGGCGGGATGCCCATCACCAATGCCACATATGCACACAGGGGCCTGGATGCGCACCACCACTACCACCCCTACCCAGGGGGGCTGGATGCCAACCACTACTACCACCCTTAGCCATGGGGGTGCCAGATGCCCACCACTACTACCACCCTTACCCAGGGGGACTGGATGCCTACCACTACTACCACCCTTAGCCAGGGGGCTGGATGCCTACCACTACTACCACCCTTAGCCAGGGGGTGCCAGATGCCCACCACTACTACCACCCTTACCCAGGGGGGCTGGATGCCTACCACTACTACCACCCTTAGCCTGTGGGGCTGGATGCCTACCACTACTACCACCCTTAGCCTGTGGGGCTGGATGCCTACCACTACTACCACCCTTAGCCATGGGGGTGCCAGATGCCTACCACTACTACCACCCTTACCCAGGGGGTGCCAGATGCCCACCACCACTACCACCCTTACCCAGGGGGCTGGATGCCTACCACTACTACCACCCTTAGCCAGGGGGCTGGATGCCTACCACAACTACCACCATTAGCCAGGGGGCTGGATGCCTACCACTACTACCACCCTTAGCCAGGGGGATGGATGCCTACCACAACTACCACCCTTACCCAGGGGTGCCAGATGCCTACCACTACTACCACCCTTAGCCATGGGGGTGCCAGATGCCTACCACTACTACCACCCTTAGCCAGGGGGCTGGATGCCTACCACTACTACCACCCTTAGCCATGGGGGTGCCAGATGCCCACCACTACTACCACCCTTACCCAGGGGGCTGGATGCCTACCACTACTACCACCCTTAGCCAGGGGGCTGGATGCCTACCACTTCTACCACCCTTAGCCTGTGGGGCTGAATGCCTACCACTACTACCACCCTTAGCCAGGGGGGCTGGATGCCTACCACTACTACCACCCTTACCCAGGGGGGCTGGATGCCTACCACAACTACCACCCTTAGCCAGGGGGGCTGGATGCCTACCACTACTACCACCCTTAGCCATGGGTGTGCCAGATGCCTACCACTACTACCACCCTTAGCCAGGGGGGCTGGATGCCTACCACTACTACCACCCTTACCCAGGGGGGGCTGGATGCCTACCACTACTACCACCCTTAGCCATGGGGGTGCCAGGTGCCCACCACTACTACCACCCTTACCCAGGGGGGGCTGGATGCCTACCACGACTACCACCCTTAGCCAGGGGGGCTGGATGCCTACCACTACTACCACCCTTAGCCAGGGGGGTGCCAGATGCCCACCACTACTACTACCCTTACCCAGGGGGTGCCACATGCCCACCACCACTACCACCTCTACCCAGGGGAGCTGGATGCCTACCACTACTACCACCCTTAGCCATGGGGGTGCCAGATGCCTACCACTACTACCACCCTTAGCCAGGGGGCTGGATGCCTACCACAACTACCACCCTTACCCAGGGGTGCCAGATGCCTACCACTACTACCACCCTTACCCAGAGGGGGGGGCTGGATGCCTACCACTACTACCACCCTTAGCCAGGGGGGCTGGATGCCTACCACTACTACCACCCTTAGCCTGTGGGGCTGGATGCCTACCACTACTACCACCCTTAGCCAGGGGGGCTGGATGCCTACCACAACTACCACCCTTACCCAGGGGTGCCAGATGCCTACCACTACTACCACCCTTACCCAGGGGTGCCGGATGCCTACCACTACTACCACCCTTACCCAGGGGGTACCAGATGCCTACCACTACTACCACCCTTACCCAGGGGGTGCCAGATGCCTACCACTACTACCACCTCTACCCATGGGGGCTGGATGCCTGTCACTACTACCACCTCTACCCATGGGGGGCTGGATGCCTACCACCAACACCACCCCCACTCATAGGATGGACAATGCATGACACAACCAGCACACCACAACCTAGGGAATGCAAGAAAAAGACATCCCCCAACACCATGACAAGCGTGTGTAGACTGTGTCAAATGCCTACAACACTGAACATGACTTTGAACATACAATGTGACCCCCTATCACATGTGCCACACATATATGTGTGTGGCCCCCACAATGCAAGCAGGCCATGACCATTGTGGCAATGGGGTCCAAAACCCCATCATCACAGTGACCAAAATGTAAGTGTGGGGTCCATAGCTGAACTTCCTTTGTTCCCACCAGCCACACCAACAGTCTTGAACTGGAAATCAGTTTGTTCAAACTGATGCGCAATTTGCGTTTACGCCATTTTTTGACAACGTTATTGATCAACAGACCAAAACAACGGATCAACTTCGCGGTTTACAACCAAGGAGCACCTATATGGCCCCAGTGAGTCATAAAAGTTTAGACATTTTCGAAAATCTAGTTAAACGTGACATTAACTCTTTCAATTACAGCCGTTCTTCTAAACATCGTAACCTATCCAATAAAGAGTTCTCACTATTGAAAAACCTGGCGAATAATCCTAATATCACTTGTCAAAACGCCGATAAAGGCGGAGCATTGGTCATAATGGATACTCAGTTTTACCGGGAACAAGTGCAGTTACATCTTTCCGACACTAATACTTACTGCATCATTGATTACAATCCTACTGAACAGTTCACTCTCTTTCTTAACAAAATCATCAAAAGAGCCACTGACAACGGGATCATTTCAGAAAAGACAGCTAAATTTTTAGGTCAACAATTTCCACGCATTCCCACGTTATATATGTTACCTAAGGTACACAAGAATCGTCACCATCCTCCATTCAGGCCTATCGTTTCCACCAAAGGCAGCATTCATGAACCTGTGGGCAAATTTGTGGATAAATATTTTCAGCCATTTGTCGTTTGTTCAAGATCTTACATTAAGGACACCACCGACTTGCTTTCAAAAATTTCCAACGTACAGTTCACAACAGAAGAAGAAATTTGGTTGTGCACAGTGGATGTCAAGTCCCTGTACACGACAATCCCACACAATCTAGGACTGGAAGCAATTGAAGAGACACTATTAAATTCTGATCTAGACGCAGATCTTCAACTCTTCTTGATGGAATTGGTTAACTTTTCATTATATCAGAGTTACTTTGAGTGGGAAGGTAAATACTACCTTCAATTATCCGGAACTTCTATGGGCAATTGTGCCGCGCCTGTTTATGCGAATATCTTCATGCATTACTTTGAAGAACACAACATACTCAATACAACATCATGGCAGGAACACGCCATTACCTTCCTTAGGTACATTGATGACATTCTAGTGATATGGAAAGGCACCCAGTCCAGTCTTACAGAAGCCTTACATGGTCTCAACAACATCAATGATAGGATACAGTTCACCTTTGAATTTGATCAACATTCAATTGCATTTCTGGATGTAACAATTCACAGAACAGGCAACTGCTTAGAAACCAATTTGTACAGGAAGTCCACTGATCGGAACAATTTGTTGCATTATGATAGCTTTCATCAGACATCTTTGAAGAACAACTTACCTTTTTCTCAGCTTCTCAGAGTGAAACGTATAGTGTCCAATCCAGAGTGTTTAGACTCACAGGTAAAAATCATGCTTAAGAAGTTCTCGCAACGAGGATATCCGCCGAACATACTTGATCAAGCCAATAAGCGCTGTACTGAGAAGAATCGCCAACAACTCTTGACACCTACTGAGAAAACGTTATCTAAACGCATTGTAGTTGTTTCTAAATTTTCAACGCTTAGTGCACGCTACAAACAATCTATCCTCAAACATTGGTCTATCTTGAATATGGAACCGGATTTTAAAGGTATTTTTCAAGAATCACCCATCTTTGCTCATACCAGAGGCAAAAACATCAAGGAATTAATTACAAGAACACATACTCCAACTGTTGAAACGATATACAAAGGAAATGTTCCGTGCTTTAATTGTAACAATTGCAATAATATGATCAAGGGACCAGTTATAACACACCCAATGAAAGGGACCAAAATCAAACTGAGAGTCAATGCCAATTGCGATTCCAGCAACGTTGTTTACATGTTGAAATGCCCCTGTGGATTGGTTTACGTGGGCAAGACCGAGAGAAAAATGAAGACCCGTTTGAATGAACACAAAAGTAACATCCGTTTGAACAACATCAAATCAGTTCTAGCCATACACTTCACGGAACAAAGGCACAATGTTAGCCAATTGAAGTTTGCTATTTTGGAAACAATTACCAAACGTGAAGGCATTAATAACAATGCTTTAATTCTTCAAAGAGAGAATTATTGGATTAAGTTTCTGGACTCTATGAAGCCGAACGGTCTGAATGACCGGATGGAATTTCTTTGCTATCTGTGATATCTCTATCTGCACACTCGTTTTGCACATTTGATTCACTTCTTTGTTACGCACATTTCATTCATTTTTTATTTCACGCTGTCTCATTCTTTATCTTTCTGATTTGTTTCTTCTTTCTTTTTCAAACTTTATTGTTATTGTCACTTCATGCATTTTTTTATCTCTTCGTTTGCTGACGTTTCTATACTGTATTTAACGCTTTTTCGTGGTTTATTTTTGGTAGGTATATCAAATGATTTCATTTTTGTCCATACAATCAGATTTATTCATTGGTAATCATCACGGAATTAACCCTTTTAGCACACCGTTCTGTTTAAGTAGTTGGTCACCGTTTAAATTGGAGAAACTGATGCATTTAACACATTCCAAGATGGCGTTTAAAATTTTAGCCTACTTGACATGAATGGTTTAGTCCTTCTTCACTTGCACATCGAATGACTATTTCTTGCAGTCAGCCGGTTACATTTTGTTTCCCGCCACCGTTGATTCGAACCACTTCGGACACAAGTAGGTTTACTCACTGGCATGTACCTGTTCGGGTTCTTTTAGCCTTTTGCACCTAACTGCTCATTCATTATTCATTTTTGTACACGGTAAGGGTATTGTTTTTCTGTGAACATTTCGGTGTATTCGTCACGCACATAACGCGGCGAGTTCAGTTTAAGTAGCACTTCTCACTGTTATGCTTGTCCATATAGGTTTTTTAATCGGGCATTTTTTAATAAGGCAGTATGGACATATTGAGGTGTCCTGATGTCACAGTTGATGTATTTTGATAGCACGTTTTTCATTCACAGTACACGTGGTTTCAACGGGTCTTTCTAACCACTTTTTACTTACTTTATGAGATGTGATTACAGGCATGATTCACCATTATACAGTTTGTTTGAATGCTTATACATATTCGTTGTAGAGAATCGTGACACTCTTTTGTCTCCGCATTATTGTTTTCAGACTCTTTTCCCCTGACGAAGGGCTTGCATGCCCGAAATGCATCGGGAGAGTTTATATTTGATGGAAAACATGGGAGTTCATACATAATGGATATTATGATCTCCAATTTATGAGTTAATGGATACACTCATGTATGAATAAAGATTACAGTCATCATGATGAAAACAAATTTATAAACGTCACGTTTTTTTCAACTTTTTGTCACAATTTGAAATCTGATTCATTCAGTCACCGCTGTGCCCAGAGGGATACCACTCATTCGAGTGGCACTACTTCAAGAGTCCATAGCTGAAGCACATTTTGAACATTGTGGCAATGGGGTCCAAACCCCCATCATCACAGTGACCAAAATGTAAGTGTGGGGTCCATAGCTGAAGCACATTTTGAACATTGTGGCAATGTGGTCCAAACCCCCATCATCACAGTGACCAAAATGTAAGTGTGGGGTCCATAGCTGAAGTATTCAACAAAGGTGATGGGATGCACACCATTCTCTTCTCAATTCATCCATGTTTGTCTTGAAAAATCTTCCAAGAGTGCGTGCTCACTGGGTTTATGCCTTGCCCTGGTGGCACATTGATTATAAACCACGCTGTATGTGTTTGGTTTAAAAATTGGGCGGTTTCATGGGGGAGGAAACACTTCCTTGAAACGAGATGCGGGGACGGATGTGTTAAGCAGTTTTGGCAGGTACGTGAAGTTGTGTTGATGTAGCGGCTGTAGAATGTGGATTACGTCGGAGCCTTTAAGAGGTGTGAGT
This sequence comes from Calotriton arnoldi, assembly GCA_963921515.1. Classification (NCBI taxonomy): domain Eukaryota; kingdom Metazoa; phylum Chordata; class Amphibia; order Caudata; family Salamandridae; genus Calotriton; species Calotriton arnoldi. The sequence goes on along the minus strand of CAWUFW010002144.1, from coordinate 569,494 downwards.
GCGGGAGAAAGTGGGAGATAGCAATGTGTGATTAAGTGTGGTACAAAAGGGGATGATTGTAGCGCGTGATACAGAGAGGACGGGTGGGTGTGAAAACAGCAGTAGGTTGATTTGGGATGTTTGAGATGAGTGGGGTGTATGTAGTGTTGTGAGTATGATTGCGACTAGGCAAAGTAGCGAGTGCGGTGAGATTTGGGAAGGTTGGGAGAGAAGAAGGGGTGCAATTCGGGGTGCTGGGAACTCTAGAGAATAGTGAATATAACGTGAGCATGATTGGGATGAGGTGAAAGGTGGGTTTATGCGGGAAGAATGTGTATAGTTTGTCAGGAAGAGTGGTTTGACTCGTGAATGGTGAGTTTACAGTGTGCAGTTTGAGGGCGGGAGAGTAGATGGGACATACAAAGGACTACGGGGAAGAGGGGGGATATAACCAGATTATGCCAGACATTTGGGGAATGGATGTGGGGTTTCACCAAAAGATGTTTACATAAATGAACAGAACAAATATTATATTTTATATGATGTTGAGAGGGTATTTGGGTTTAATCAGTTTTGCATGGATTATCACATATGTTTAACAAAGGACAATGTAGTAATGGCGAATGTTTTATTGTTATTTGTAGTTACCCCTGAAGAAGGGCTTGCGAAGCCCGAAATGCATTGGGTTTTAATAAAGAACACTGCTTTGGACGAATCATGCGTTTGTTCGTGTTCTTGACAGAGGTCCGGATGGGCACATCATGAGCATTTGAAACTTTGGAAATAGCATGACACCCTACGTGTGGATTAAGAAGGATTAAAGTATAAAAAGTGGTATAAAGTACGGAGTACATGGAGTATAATGGATTACATATTTGGAGCGTGGTTTACTTACTATTTAGCTGTGCGACTGGGCTTGGGGCGAAATGTCGCCCCATACAGCGTGGTCCATAGCTGAAGCACATTTTGAACATTGTGGCAATGGGGTCCAAACCCCCATCATCACAGTGACCAAAAGGTAAGTGTGGGGGCCCATAGCTGAAGCACATTCAGAACATTGTGGCAATGGGGTCTAAACCCCCATCATCACAGTCACCAAAAGGTAAGTGTGGGGCCCATAGCTGAAGCACATTTTGAACATTGTGGCAATGGGGTCCAAACCCCCATCATCACTGTGACCAAAATGCAAGGGTTGACAAAGAAAAAGCTGCAACTGCCAAACTGCATGGATGATTCCTGGTCACAGAACATAAAACACATCAGTGGCAAAGTAGTGCATGTGTCGCATTGCAACATAGATTGGGGGAGGCAAATACTGCAGTGCAAATAAGACATACCTTTGGCCATGTGCAGACAAACAACACCCATGGGGGCTGACACTGTCAACATTCATCAATGACACAATGACAGAAGTGACCATCAGAATGCAGACCCACATATTTGCACCAATGGGCACACAAATGCAGATACCCTGTGGAGACTGTAGATGTGAGGTGAACAGATACCATACCATGGCAGCAATGGGACACACAAACCATGATCATTGTGCTGACCGATGACCTAGGAGTCCCAGGGACAGCAGGGGAAACCCACCAAACAACATACAGCCAATGGCACACCTAAGATATGCCAATGCAGTGGTGCAGATGCACAAACACAAACAGGCAGACCCACACTGCACATCAAACACAACAGGTGAGGGGGGTGCCAGTGTCCCCAGGCAACCACACAACACATGAGGAGGCCTGAATACCAATTACACAGATGTGCATACAGTGCCACACAGAGGTAACTCATGGATCCAAATCCCCTATGTGGGCAATCAGGCATTGTCAGATGAGAGGGAGCACAAATCACACATGTCACACAAGCATGTAGGAACAGCAACTGACACAGCAAGACACAGACACACCACAGCACTACCCCGAGGGCCCCCACAATGTGGTGACCCTGGGCTGCATTACAATCCCACTGTGATGACAAAGCTAAATGTCGTTCACACTGTGAACCACAGTCATGTGTCCTGAGCAACAAACTACCATCACACCTACACAAGCACAAATCAATCAGCACGGCCAGTAAGCCAAGGCCAACATGGAGGCAGGGGTGTAGCCGGGCAACAACTCTCATCTGCACACACTCAACACCACACACCTCGACCTCCAACAATGTGCAGCAGTGAAGCACACATGCACTGGTGACATTGCACATGCACCCATGACAATCCCAGGGTGGTGGGTGGGAACCAAGGTGCAGAAACACATCACACATGGCCACTCAACAAGACTCCTGAATGTCTGACACACTGCACACTACGCTGTACATGGACATGACGGCAATACCACACCAACCAATGGGATCCCAGCCACAGTCACACACCAATGAAGAAGCCAAGGTCACCCACAAAGAACACACATAGACAACTACCAACATTGCAGCCCGGACCCTGAGGAGTGCCAGCAGTCACACACACAACGTGTCACAATCACTGAAAGATAACACAAACTGGAAATCACATGACAGGTGTAAACAACAAGTGCCAAGGGGAATCCTGACTGTGACCCATCTGCGTCTGCACACAAACTCAGCCCTGACAGCAAACACACCTATGGGTGACACCCTGATGACCAGTAATGTGCCATGCACCCACACCACAGAGAACCCAGGGAGAAGACTTTGGGGGAACATAGGTCAACTCAGCAAGCATCACAAACAGGTACAACACTAGGGATCCCAGCATGCACAGCAAAACGGAAGTGAACACACAGACATGCTCATACAACACACACCTTGGGCGCAGGCAATGTCACAGGAGTACACACTGCCATGAGGGGACTCCACTCCTGTGTGAGGAAAGCTGTGCCATATGTTGCCTCAGTAGGGCCCCATCATGTCAGCTGAGCACTTGGTCACACAATCAACAATTAGCACCAAATGAAGGCTCCCGTCACATCAGCCTGGTCATGGGAGTGCCAACGAAATCATCAGCACAGATCCAACACACTTGTATAGCAATGTTGCACTGACAACACAGATGAGTCCTTCCCCATTGATGCCCAAACCTGCATGTCCAGTGGAGATGGCCACACGGTCAGGGAAGTAGACGAATTGAACAATGGCAGGCACAACAGATGTGCAGGGGTGGAAGCCACAGATGTGAAATTGCTAATGTAAGTAGGAAATCCCATTGCCAAATATTGAACACATGACACCCTCAGATGCTGCTAAGGATGACATGGATACACCACAGGATAGGACACATTCCCCCTGGACCACATGTGTTCCTGCACAGTAACACTTCATTATCATGAGACCAAATATCACCATCACTGCAGCAAGGGCATGGTTAGCATCATCAACAACATGTACATCAGAAGCAAAAGCACTAGAGAACAGAAAGTTGCTTTATTCAGCATATGTGTGTCCAAAAACTCAGAGAACAGTAATGCTCCAACAAAGGCCAATGGCCAGTCCATCAAGTAAGTCAATACAGGGTGACAGTGGCAGATGTCACCCTACGCATGCCTGCACTGCACAAAACCAGGGACAATCCACTAGGAGGGGCAGCCGGGGGGGGCAGGCCAGGCACCGCAGGGACAGGATCAGGGCTCACCAGGAGGAGGCAGGGAAGGGGTGGTGGGTGCTGGAGAGCCACTGACAACTGCAGTGGAGGTGTCTGACATGGTGTGTGCCGGCACAACTGGGGGGCATGGCTCAGATGGTGTGTGTGCAGGCACGACTGCAGTGGACCGTGCAGATGGAGTGGACAGGTCCGCCACTGCAGTGCCCAAGTCAGACAGGGTGGTAGTGGACTCCACTGCAGTGCCTACCTCCAGGGGAGGAGAATGGGGAACAGGCAAGGTGGGCTGGACAGAGGGGGAGGACACCCTCACCACATCAGTGGCACAGACAAGCGCAGCGGGTGGTGTGGTGCCGGGAGAGCAAGTGGCAGGGGGAGAAGGCCGGATCCTCTTGGGGATGGTATATCTGTGGGTGGGGGAACCTGGGGCAGGGTGTGGTGGGGGCACCTGTGGAGTGGGGGCCTGAGGGATGGAGGAAGGAGACCTGGTGCCTGAGCTGCAGGGCGGCGGCGGGGTCTTGCTCTTACGACTCCGGGGGGACTTGCGGGTGGGGGCCTCAGTCTGTCTGCGCCTGGGGGAGGGTGTCCGGGGGCGAGGGGCACTCTGCTCCGTGTGGGTGGGCTTCCTCTTCCCCCTGGATGCTGGAGCAGCTGGATCGTAGGGGATGAGGCCGAGGTCACAGAGGAAGAGCCGCTGTGACTTTGGGGTTGCAGGTGAGGCAAGGGAGGGTGCTTTGGAGGGAGAGGCAACTGAGGACTGCGCAGTGCTTGTGGATGCGTGTGTGTGTTCCAGGGCCCCATCCCCTGTGAGTCTGGTTTCAGTCCCCTGACTGTGCGTGCGTGTGCATTTTGTTTGTGGCGTGTGTGTCTGTGTGCTGGACGTGTGTGTGCTGGTGTGTGCCTGTGCCGGTGTGTGTGTGCTTGGGACGGGTAAGGTGCTGGGGAGTGTGGATGGAGCAGAGGCAGGAGGGGTGAGGGACTGTCTGAGGAGGGACACTGCTGCCGTCAGGGAGGAGTCCATGGACCTATTGCCCCTCTGTAGGTCAGACATGCCCGATGAGATGCCCTCCATGAACGACACCAGCTGAGTCAACAGAGCGGTGTGCGCATGGAGGACACTCAGCATGGCTGTCTGCCCTACATGGAGCTGGCGAAGGAGGTACACAGACTCCTCACTCAGGGCAGCAGGGGACACAGGGGCAGGGGGTGCGGTGCCTGGCCCGAAGGAGACACGCTCCCGAACATGGGAGCCTCCACGGACCTGGGGAATGGGAGCCGATGGGAGGGCGGTGGTGGTGCTGGTGGTGGCGGGGACAGCAACACTAGCTGGGGTGTGGTGGCTGCTGACACCCGCCTCCATAAGGGAGTCATCCTCCGAGCCGCTGTGGTCCTCAGCTGAGGTGGATGCTGCTGAGGACTCCTCGGTGTGGCTCCCCTCGCCCTCCGTGCCACTGGGTCCCTCCGACCACTCCTCGGCTGCTGACCCAGTCTGGCTCTCCGGCTCCTCCTGGTCCGTGGAGCTGTCCCCTTCCGTGGCCGTGGATGTATCTGCAATCAATGGGGAAACAGACAGACATCAGTCACCTGCACCAAACGCACACACCACTGTGAGCACAGCACATTACAGAGCAAGCCCTGGCATCATTAGTTGAACATTGCTAAAAGTGCCCTAACTGAACAGGAGAAGCCAATTGTCAGTCTGATGCCAACCATGGCACTCACATCCCACATGGCCTTGCACCCATCTGTCTGGTGTCTGTTGGATAGCAACACCCCAGTGTGGACACATGCACCACCTACACAGTAGTTGGACAGTGCAGAGGACACGGTGTAGCATGTGGACATGCACACATCACAACTCTTGCCACTGAGTCAGTACAGGTTTCCGGATGAAAGGGATGCCCAGAGTCAAATAGGAAATGCATGTGATGCATACCAGCGACAGACACCATGATGCACCCATGTCCTGATAGCCATCGCCACAATGGTGTGCATGTAGCACATGTCACTCCCCTGCAGGATCACCAATAAGTAGACACATGCCATGGCGGAGGCATGACTGCTAAGTCATACATCACTGTCTCAGTGATGTATGACTTGGCAGCCAGACAACAACACTCTGCACTGTGTCACAATAGTAGGTCATGGGGAATGCAAGTCCTGGAGCTGCACAAGTGCACATGTACATCCCCCACACAACACATCATCTTAACCCTCATCTGTCCAGGTCATACCGATTGGACATATGGGAGACCTGTGACACTACCCTCTGAACCTGAGCCCCTCACAATCTGCTGTGAATGGGAAACAGCTGCCTGAACTTCACATTCGCATACCCCAGTCTGCACGGGCAGCTGATCAAACACCTATGTGACACACAAGTATCGTCTCCTATGGTCACATCTCCAGTGGCATGCTGAGCCCCTACCGAGAAACACCCCAGCAGTCCTGGCAACAAATCCACAGCACACTGACACAGAGGCAGACACCTGAGGGGTCAAATCACTGCGCACAACGTGTCAGCTGATACACGGGAGTGGGAGTACAGGTGTATTGGATGGGCTGGAGTAGGCATGACTGTCCTGCCCCACATGAATGAGGGATGAGCCCTGGACAGTGGATAGCTGGCTATGTATGTGTGACACACGTAATCTGCACACTCCTGGGGCCCAAACATTGTTCCCACCCGCTGCATGGGTGTGTGCCAGATACCCCAGGCACATGTGGTGGCTCAGCTCAGCAAGTGGACCGCATATCAAAGCAACACGCAGATTACATGTCCAAACACAGGCATTGTGTGAACAATGGACCCACCCATGATGCCCACAACAGAGTTAGGGAAACAGATGCTGTCCCCCACCTTGAGTGAAGCAAACTGCAAGGACACAGTCCCAAGTGACACAATTCCCTGAATGTAAGGGCCACACCTGGGTATCAGATGAGGAGTGGGCAGTGCACAATAGAGGGACATGGCTCCTGGACAACATGACTGCTGTACTGTGGCAGTTTAACCAGGCCAGAGGAGGGCACATAGCATGTAATACAGAGTTCACAGTGCAGTCTTTGACTCACCCCCTCCTTGCTGCTGTCTGGCCTTCAGCTGCCCATCCAGGTCTGGAAACACCACCGCCAGGATCTGGAGCATGTGGGGGGTCAGGGTCCGTGTTCCGCCCCTCCTGCGAGGAGGCGACAGCTTCAGCTGGACCCGTGCAATCCTCCGGGTCCAGCCCCGAAGGTCCTGCCACCTCTTCTGGCAGTTGCGGATCCGGCGCTTGTAGACCCCCACGGACCGGACAGCCCGGACGATGTCCTTCCAGATCTCCTGCTTCCGATGGGCATTAACCTGTGAGGATGACAAAGTGAAAAGGCCATTACTACACATGCAACATATCCGTGCATGACACAGTTGTATATACATGTCTCAATCACAGGGGCACATGATGTACACAGGCAGTGCAACGCTGCCCATGGACAGTTTGCCAGAAGTCACTACATGGTATCATTGCATGGGAAGTAAAACCTTGTTCAAATGCACTGTCACTGCACCATACCTGTCCAGTGCATGTCACTACACACTATGGGGGGTGACAACTACTCAGTGAGCCTGCTAGCCAGTGGCGTGCAGACTTTCAGCCTTGCTAGTCAGACAAAATGCACATTCAGAAAGGCAGTGCACAGAACACTCACCTGCTCCCCTGGTGTCCCATACAGCTTGCTGTACTGTGGAAGTAGGCTGTCCAGCAGGGCCTGGTTCTCCTCAAGGCTGAAGGCTGGGGCTCTCTCCACAGTACGTGCCATTGCAGGGTCCAGAGGGGGCAGAGACAGCAGCAGTGCAGTGGCAGATGTCGTCCTGGAGCATGTAGTGCAGGCAAGTGAGCTCTCAGGGGAACAGCCAGCAATATATATGTGCTGCAGAGGCAGATACTGTCCCATGTGTCCAAAGTGATAGGTCCAAGTCGTTTGCATCTTCTGAATCTGGCCAATCCATGGAATAGCAGCACCAATACACGCCCACAGCATCCTTCAAATCTTCATCTTCATGACATACATGATTTTGCAACATTGTTGTGGGTGACCAACTGAATTTCCAGCAACCGACTTGTTCGAATTTCGAAAACGCGTCCGTTGCCAATCTAGGCCATTGACAATGGGTGCGCACCGATCGGTCCATTGCGGTTCAACGCGTACAGGGGTACAACGCGTACCCGCACACATTGAATGCAATGGGCCGGCCGGGTGCACCGATCGGTCCATTGCGGTTCAACGCGTACAGGGGTACAACGCGTACCCGCACACATTGAATGCAATGGGCCGGCCGGGTGCACCGATCGGTCCATTGCGGTTCAACGCGTACAGGGGTACAACGCGTACCCGCACACATTGAATGCAATGGGCCGGCCGGGTGCACCGATCGGTCCATTGCGGTTCAACGCGTACAGGGGTACAACGCGTACCCGCGCACATTGAATGCAATGGGCCGGCCGGGTGCACCGATCGGTCCATTGCGGTTCAACGCGTACAGGGGTACAACGCGTACCCGCGACACATTGAATGCAATGGGCCGGCCGGGTGCACCGATCGGTCCATTGCGGTTCAACGCGTACAGGGGTACAACGCGTACCCGCACACATTGAATGCAATGGGCCGGCCGGGTGCACCGATCGGTCCATTGCAGTTCAACGCGTACAGGGGTACAACGCGTACCCGCACACATTGAATGCAATGGGCCTGCCGGGTGCACCGATCGGTCCATTGCGGTTCAACACGTACAGGGGTACAACGCGTACCCGCACACATTGAATGCAATGGGCCGGCCGGGTGCACCGATCGGTCCATTGCTGTTCAACGCATCCCTGTACATGCCTGTCTCAGATGAACATATGCCAGCCACAAATAGCTCCCAGGGAGTGAGGGGTACACCTACAACACCACAGCCTGTCCAAACTGTATCCTAAGGCATGTAAGGCTGCATTTCCTATTGTGTGTATGTTGGTGTACATGTTGTCCTGTGGGTGTCACCTGGGGGCAGCCACCCCCAGGCTGTGCACGTGTTCATGGGGACAGGATCCTGGGTGTTACGTGTACATGACCACTGTGATGTGCAACTGTTCATATCTGAGCATGTGCCATGGTCACATTTCACGGTGGTGTATGTGTATGTCATGTCACATACCCCGTGAGTCCCATGTGGGACGGTATGTTTGAGCCAGGGTGACCCAGTGGCACAATAGTGATGGTCCTCCACAGTCTGTGTGCATGTAGTGTTTACAATGTCTCTGATTTCATGTGCACAATGGGAGACAGTCTCCACATCCACGTTGTGTGTGCATGGACTTTGATGTTGTGCGTGTGTGTGTCACAGACGTCCATGTCTGTCCTGCAGAGGCAAGTGGAACCACTACCTGTGGGGGTCATGGTTGTTTTGCTGTGGTGTATACATGATACTCCATGTAATGCCAGTGTCCATGTGGCAATACAGGGTCCCTGGGAATGTACCTGTCATTGAGCTGTGATGCCTGGGGCACATCTGTCCTCACATGTCACTGTGGGGGTGATTGTGACATGGCAGCAGGAGATGGGAACTGTGACACGGCCTCATGATATCCAATGGGCCAACCTGGGACTTATTGATGCCACTTGTTGAACCGTGATGACAGATGTTGGCCATGTATGTACCATACATGTCCTTACGGAACTGCACACTTCATGTAGTTGTGCCTCATAATGATGTATGATGTGATATTGAGTGTGTTCAATGCCGCATATGTGGGGTGACTGACAATCTTGCTTTCTTCTCCTCTGCACTGCAGGGCTCCTGCTGTCCATAGACCATTCCCAGACCTGGCAACGATGGTGGAACGGGACAGCATCCGACGGTACCGCTTCACCAGGCAGCTGATTGAGGATTTGGCAGTGCAGTTGGCCCCACATTTGCAGCCTGGCCGGCCGTATCCTACAGCGCTGACCCCCAAGGTGAAGGTGATGGCAGCCCTACACTTCTTTGCCACCGGTACCTTTCAACATACTGTGGCGACTGCTGGTGGGATGTCACAGACCATGTTCAGCCGTGTGCTCCGCGATGTTTTGGAGGCAATGTTGCTATACCTGAACCGGTACATCTATTTCCCTAGACTGCAACGACTCACTGACGTGAAGAGTGACTTCTATGCCCTGGGGAGGATGCCGCATGTCATTGGCTCCATTGATGGGACACATGTGGCTTTGGTACCACCACAGGCACATGAACAGGCCTACCGTAACCGCAAACACTACCACTCGGTCAATGCACTGGTGGTGTGTCTTGCAGATATGACCATCTCACACGTGTGTGCCCGTTTCCCTGGTTCAGCACACGATGCCTTTGTGATGAGGAGTAGTCGCATCCCCAGGATGATGGCACAGATGCAGAACCAGCGTGCCTGGCTTGTCGGTGTGTACTGACTTTGTGCCATTGTGTGTGATCTGATCTGTAGTATTCCGCCCACTTTTCCAAGTCAGCTAATGTGCACTTGTCTGTCCGTAGGTGACTCGGGATACCCCAACATGCCGTGGTTGCTGACACCCCTCAGGAACCCTGTGACACCAGCCCAGATGCGCTACAATGAGGCACATGGTCGGACCAGGAGAGTGATTGAGCGGACATTTGGTCTCCTGAAGAGCCGCTTCCGCTGCCTCGACAAGACAGGAGGGTCCCTCCCATATGCCCCAGCGAAGGTGTGCAAGATTATCATCGTCTGCTGCATGCTCCACAACCTGGCAGTGCGGAAGGAGTTGCCTCTCATCCAGGATGACAATGACCAACATCCGCCACCTGTGGAGGATCCTGGCCTGGACCACGATGCCAGTGATGATGATGATGATGGTGATGTCCGCACACAGCTCATCACCAACTTCTTTAGCTGAATGTGAGTATCCTGAGGTGTCATGTCAATGATGTGAGTTGGCATGATATGTGTAGGTGGTGCTCTGGTGCTGTTAGAGTGTGTCCATGGGCTACTTGACTGGATGTGTGTAGCGATGTGTGCTTACAGGTGGTCTGTACTCCCCAACAGTGTTGACATGCTAACTTGGTTCTGGGTGGGTATCTTGTAACATGTATTGTGCATGAGTTTTGCTGTTCTGTCCTGTTCTCCATTGCTTTTGACTGTGTGTCATTTCTGTCCTTCACAGGGTACTTTCAGATTCGTTTGGTCAACTGTGTCCACCGACGACGTGATTGTACTTCCAGGGTGGTAGCTGTTGTGTCCCTACAGGTGATGTGCGCCACACCCATGGACTTCCTTCCTTCTACAGTTGTTGACTGTGTGCCCGCTGCCAGGTGGGATTACCTTGCATCTGTAGTGGTTACGACATGTTGCAACTGTGTAATAAACCTGTGCTTCACTTTGTGATGTGCGTTGTCTGTGGTCACACATTTGACTGCCATTTGCTTACTGCACCTGTGGGCTACTTGACTACAACTGGGAATAGGTGTGGTGTCTGTGCATTGCACCGTCTTTCCTGGCAACATCAGTGTAGGCAATGAGTCAGATGGCCTAGGTGTGTATGTGTTGTGTAGCCCTGGTGGTGTGTCTCCCTCATATGTGTCACGTTGCCATTACTCACATGCCTGTGTTGTACTTGCTGTTGCAGTTCGCATACACAGTGTAATTTTGCAGTTCATCATCCCCATGACAGCACCCACGTTGGAATCACAACAGAGGCAAGTATGGTGTATTAGTGTGTTTATTGTGATACATTTGTGTGAATAGTGCACAGGATGGTTAGTGCTGTACATTTATATTGCAATCAGAAGTTCCTAGATGAATTGAAAGTCCTGGTAGACAAAATCCCCAGTATCGGGGCCACAGTTGTCTGAGACATTGGTCCAACTTGTACTCCCCATGTCATGTGTGGGAGTTGTGTTGCCGTCAACAGGGTGAACAGTTTGCGCACAAAGGTGATCATCCAGAACAGGTTCAGGCTTCCTGGGGGTTGCACTTGGCCATCGGCCTCTCACTTGCCCCTCCTCGGACGACCCCTCTTCTTTGGGGGGCCCCTCAAGTACAGGCTGCTGCGGTGCAGGGGACTCTCCGCCAGAGTCATCCTCCCTCCCTGTGGCAGTTGCAGTTGTTTCAGCACCAGATGTTGTTGGCACACAGGGAGGTGTAGACTGGTTGCTGGTCATCTGGCGGAGGCATTGTAATATGTCCCTATGCACCGCCGTCATCTCTTGCAGTGTGTCCCACTTGGACTCCACGCGGGACATGTGTGAGTCCAAGCGGGCATGATGGGCAGCCTGCTGCTCTTTGATGTCCCTGAGGAGCCCCACTACCTGGCTGAGATCTCCGGTGCTGGACTGGTACGCATCGGCTATGCGTGCCAGTTGTGGGTCATCATGCACACCAGACACCTCTGCAAGCAGCGACCTCTGTCTCCCACCCCTCCCACCACCCCTGCCGACATGTGCAGTGCGTGCAGTGGCACGCACAGATGACCCTGGTCCCCCTTGGGGGTTGGTGGTGGTGGTGGTGTCCATGGCCCCACGTTGGTCCAGGGTCCCTGTGCTGGTGGTGCTCCTTGTTCTGTCCATGTCGGCAGGGATGGTATTTGTGGTGACAGTCGTTGGAGGGGTGGGTGCAGGGGTGCAGCTGGTGGTCCTGCTGGTGCTGCAGCTGGTGGTCCTGCTGGTGCTGCATGTTGACTTGCACCGGAGGTGCCAGGTTGGTCTTCTTCATCCGAGGAGGGCAGAGGCTGTTCGACACCAGTGAGCTCCGTATCCTCTTGAGCCTGGGACTGGGACTCCTCAGCGTCTGCTGCTGTGTCCCCATCATCACCTGTTTTTGGGAGACACACACAATGTATGTTATGTTTCTGCAGGCATCAATGGTTGACACACCTGACAGTTGTGACTGTGCCTCTGGGTGCGGGCCTGTACATTGCATTGTCCTAAGTTGTCACAGTCAGGGGTTGATATTGGTGTAGCACATTGTCCTGCATTATTTGGGCATTTCTATGTATTTGTTGGGGTGTGAACATGGTCTGCATTGGTTGTATTTGGTTGACAGCCGGCCCTCCTTCCCACCCAGCCAGTCAGTTATCCCACCATGGACTGTGCTTGCATTGCAGGGAGTGAAAGTTGTCTTTCAAGATGTCAGTCAGTGGTGTCCTGCTGTTGGTTGTTGCACAGTTGCCAGCGGGGCCTTGTGCTCCCCACAGCAGTTGCCAGTGTCAGCCATCTTGTCAGTTGTTTTCCACTCCCTGTGATGTGAGCATGGTTCAGGGTGGTGTTGATGGGACAGTTGTGGGGGTGAGCTATGTCTGTGACTATGACTCCCATCATGCTATTGCCTCCACCCCACTTCCCAGCATTCCCATACTTACTTGCTTTTGTGGGGAGTTCAGTGTGTGTGGGTGTGAGAGCAATGGCAAGATGGCTGACAGTGGTGTCCTGCTGTTGGTTGGTGTGCAGTTCCCAGCATGCCCTTGTGCTCCCCACAACACAGCACCAGTGTCAGACATCTTTGATGGGCCTTTCCACTCTCTGTGGGATGTGCATGCGTGAGTGTGAGCTTGCTGGGCCATGTGGGTGGGGGATGTTGAGCTGTGACTACGACTCCCATCATGCTATTGCCTCCACCCCCTTCCCAGCATGCCCATGCTTCCTTCCTTTTGACTCTGCTTCCCTGTGGGGTGGGCTGCCTGTGCTGACAGGATGGCTGGGAGTGTTGTCCTGGCAGTTGTTTGGCTAAAAGTCCCAAGAGTGTCCCTGTGCTTCACACAACATAACCCAGGGTGGTGGTTCTTTGTGGGATCTTGAGTTAGGATGTGAGGCATTGCATTCTCCCAGGTGGGTTATGTGGAGTTTGTGTTGAGGGTGTGTGTGAGGGGAGGTGCTTGTGACTATGGTCAGTGCTGCAAGTCCTCCTTCCCACCCAGCCAGATATCCCACCATGGAACGTGCTTGCATTGCAGGGAGTGGAAGTTGTCTTTCAGGATGTCAGTCAGTGGTGTCCTGCTGTTGGTTGTTGCACAGTTGCCAGCAGGGCCTTGTGCTCCCCACAGCAGTAGCCAGTGTCAGCCATCTTGTGAGTCCTTTTCCACTCCCTGTGATGTGAGCATGGTTGTGAGTGGTGTTGATGGGCCAGTTGTGAGGCTGAGCAATATCTGTGCCTACTACTCCCATCATGCTATTGCCTCCACCCCCTTCCCAGCATGCCCATCCTTCCTTCCTTTTGACTCTGCTTCCCTGTGGGGTGGGCTGCCTGTGCTGACAGGATGGCTGGGAGTGTTGTCCTGGCAGTTGTTTGGCTAAAAGTCCCAAGAGTGTCCCTGTGCTTCACACAACATAACCCAGGGTGGTGGTTCTTTGTGGGATCTTGAGTTAGGATGTGAGGCATTGCATTCTCCCAGGTGGGTTATGTGGAGTTTGTGTTGAGGGTGTGTGTGAGGGGAGGTGCTTGTGACTATGGTCAGTGCTGCAAGTCCTCCTTCCCACCCAGCCAGATATCCCACCATGGAACGTGCTTGCATTGCAGGGAGTGGAAGTTGTCTTTCAGGATGTCAGTCAGTGGTGTCCTGCTGTTGGTTGTTGCACAGTTGCCAGCAGGGCCTTGTGCTCCCCACAGCAGTAGCCAGTGTCAGCCATCTTGTGAGTCCTTTTCCACTCCCTGTGATGTGAGCATGGTTGTGAGTGGTGTTGATGGGCCAGTTGTGAGGCTGAGCAATATCTGTGCCTACAACTCCCATCATGCTATTGCCTCCACCCCCTTCCCAGCATGCCCTTCCTTCCTTCCTTTTGACTCTGCTTCCCTGTGGGGTGGGCTGCCTGTGCTGACAGGATGGCTGGGAGTGTTGTCCTGGCAGTTGTTTGGCTAAAAGTCCCAAGAGTGTCCCTGTGCTTCACACAGCATAACCCAGGGTGGTGGTTCTTTGTGGGATCTTGAGTTAGGATGTGAGGCATTGCATTCTCCCAGGTGGGTTATGTGGAGTTTGTGTTGAGGGGGTGTGTGAGGGGAGGTGCTTGTGACTATGGTCAGTGCTGTGAGTCCTCCTTCCCACCCAGCCAGATATCCCACCATGGAACGTGCTTCCATTGCAGGGAGTGCAAGTTGTCTCTCAGGATGTCAGTCAGTGGTGTCCTGCTGTTGGTTGTTGCACAGTTGCCAGCAGGGCCTTGTGCTCCCCACAGCAGTACCCAGTGTCAGCCATCTTGTGAGTCCTTTTCCACTCCCTGTGATGTGCGCATGGTTCATGGTGGTGTTGATGGGACAGTTGTGGGGGTGAGCAATATCTGTGACTACGACTCCCATGATGCTATTGGCTACACTGACTTGCCCAGCATACACAGAATTCCTTTCTTTCAGTGGTCTTCACTGTGTGTTGGTGTTGTAGTGGTGGCTACATGTCTGGATGTGTTTGTTAGTTATATTTGTGCCACTGCCTAGCTGTAGTTGTAGTTGTGTTTGTACATGTGATGACACGGTTAAATGTAACTTTGAGATGGCATGTGTTGTGTTTATCTGACTGACATACACATTTTGGGATGATTCTGTTCTGGTTGCTGTGTAATTGCTAAGAGTGCATGGTTTGACTCTCCCCTTGACAGTGATGTGTGTGTGTATTGTGGCAGAATATTGTGTACATTTGTTGTGTACTCACCAGGCTCTGGGATGTTTTCTAGTCCATAGACGCTCACTGGCGGAAGGATGGCCCGCACCTTCTCCTCCCAGGGCCTGAGGTATACTGGCTTGGCAGGAGGGCCACTGCCGGTGTGTTGGCTCAGGAGGTAGTCCTTCTTCAGCAGCTCCCGTACCCTCCTGCGCACGTCATACCACCTGTTCTGGATGTCAGTCTTTGTGCGCAGACATGGTGATTGTGCGTTCACCCTGTTGATGATCCTCTCCCACATCTTTGTTTTCTGGGAGATGGGTGTCTGTTGGACCAGTGCGCCAAACAGCTGTGGCTCTACCCTGAGGATCTCGTCTACCAGGACTTCCAATTCACAATCTAGGAACTTGTGATTCTTCTTTGGGGGCATGGTGATGGGTGGTGATGGTGAGTGATGTGTGTGTTGGTGTGCAGGTGAAGGTGTGTGAGTGTGTGTTTTGCTGGGTGTATGTGAGGTAGCTATTTGTTGGTGTGCTGATGGTGTGTGGCTTGTGTGAGGGATGAGCTGTGGGTGTGTGGTTGCTGTCTGTTGAGTGCTGGCAGGTGAATAGCATTTGCAAAGGATCATGGTTGGGATTTGTGTCCTTTATATGGGTGGAGTTGTGGGTGTGTCTTTGTTCTCTGTCCCCACCCCCCCAGTATTTATTGGCTTTGTAATTGCTTGTTTGGCCTTTTTTTGTGTATTTTCCCTTAGTACTTTCTGTGCATGTTGGAAACGTTCTTGTGACCGAGTCGGACCCTGCAGTTGTCTCGTACGGTCTTCTCCGTTTCGTTCACGCTGTGTTTGTGCTATTTTCTATGCTGCGTACGCGTCGGTCGCGGTGTTTTGTGTTACTTCGGCTCGCAGTTTTGTATGCGTGTCGGTCGTACGGCTTGTCCTCCGTACGACTCGGTCGTGGTTTTCGCGCCTTGCATCGTACTTTGCGGTTTGGAGTTCGCGGGTACGTTTCGGTCGGATTTGTTCCGGGTGCGTGTCGGTCGGTTCGATTCGCGTGTTTTTCCGGCCGGATTGCTGTTTTCCGTGCGGCTCGGTCGTTCGGCTTGGGTTCCGTACATGTCGGTCGGATTTTGCACGCTTTGCATCGTACTTGGCGGGTCGGGCGCCACAGGTACGTGTCGGTCGGAATTAATTCCGGCTCCGAGTCGGTCGGTGCTTTTTCCGGCCCGAATCGGAATCGACCCCTTAGTGCATGAAAAGTGAAAACAATGAATGAGGCCTGGTCAGATGCTTTCAGTCTAATGAATCATGTGAAAACCATGCACAATTAATTCATGGTTGATTTAAATGTGTTTAGTTTAGATTTGACCTCACTATAGAATGTACATTTAATTTGGAAAATGTGTTTTGAACTTTAAAAGTAGCATATATATTTGTGCTGAATTAACACGCATTTTAAAGTGTAGAGAAAGCTGAAATACATAGCTTGTGATTTAGTTTGCTTTGGGAAGCCTCAGCACCATCCTTGAGATAAGAATGGAATGTTTGCCTCCCTTTCCTATTTCTTCATGAAAGAAACTTCTTATAATTTATAGCCTGTAGCTTACTTTTTTCAGTATTCAGTTGCTTAAACAAAGGCTTATTCATTTCATTGCTAGAGTAACTGCAAAGTACACGTTTTTCTTATTATTATTGTAAAATGTATTCACAGTTTCCGGCCTAAATAATACGTTCTTGTTGGAGTAAAAGTTTTCTGTTTAGTTGAAATAAATTATTTCTTTAGCAGGAAGAGGAGATGAAATCATTTAGAACAAAATTCAAATGTGTTACAAGAACTGGCCTGAAACTTTCTGCAACTTCAATAGGATAAAGCATAAAGACCAAAAAGTCACGTGTTTTAATTTGTTTTATGGAAATATATACGCGTTCCTAGCTGAGAGGAGGGTGCGTTTTTCTCTCTCTTTTTAGAAGGCTTTTGAGTTCTGCAGAGGAAGGAGTGGGCCTTGGGCAACCTCGGCGGAAGACACAGAGAGAGGCAGACAGAGATGTAGCTCAGAGTGCGGAGAGGGAATCAGCTGTGAAAGGAACGAGGGCAGACTTAGATGTAGGCTTTTTGCTAAAAACCCCAAGCTTTATGCTTTGACTAACTAGCTTTGCCAAGACTTATTTGACCTATGCATTATTCTCATTATGGTAGATTTTGCAATTATTAATTATTGATTTAGCTTCATGCTAAGCTCACTCTTTTTTTTTCCAGAGTTTTATATAGCGCGAATTAGACCCCAGACATCGGGTATCAGAGCGCTTTACATGAGCACCAGTTTCGTTACATGAGGACACATTCATTTTTGTTAGGCACGGGGAGATTAAGTGATTTGCCCAGAATCACAGGATGTTGAGCGTCCCTGCCGAGACTCAAACCCAGTTCCCCAGCTTCGAGGTCGACCGCTCTAACCGTAGGCTACATCACTCTTGCTTTGTATTTCTTGAACTCTTCATGAGCTCTGACTGACATCATTTATGCCTCATTTTTTACCATAGAATAGGGATTTCTTCCTTTATGGAACGTTTAGTAAGCAATTTATGATATGCTCTGTATTGATTCTATTTTTTCTATTTTCAATTCTGTGACCTGATTGATATCTGACTAATGAATGAAGAGTCAGAGAAACTTACATTTTGATTGGAAAATAAATCCCTTTAAAACTACTCACAACTCTCATTATTACCATAAATATTTATTTGTATTTGATTTGCTCATGTTTATGTAAGTCTCCTCTTTTGTCATCACACAGTGAAAAAGGTCAATTGCCTTGAGCGGAAACAAGGGTCGTGGTGTTTTGCTAGAAGAGATTACCGTGAAAATTCCGCTCCATCAGTTTGGTAGCAGAGGATGGTGATACACCTTGATCAAAAGGAGCAGAGTTTAGGTTAATGTCCTGAATGGAGCTACAAAATAATTGCCCAAGTTAGGTAAATGTCCAAATCCTCAAAAAGTCCTGATTCCTGATTCCAATGCCCAGAACTTGAAGACTGGCAAAGCGGTACTGGAAGGTAATGCGAGAAGTCGATTGCTGGGAGTGGTGTGAGGATTAATAGGGTTGTGAAATATTGTTAATGTGCAGAGGAATGTTTGTTTTGTGTAGACTAGGGTTGTTGTTGTATTGATGTTGAACTTAAGTCCGTGGAGGCTTAGGGAAGTAAATGGGTCAGTCGATGACCTAAGATCTCGGGATAAAACCTAAGGGCGTCTTAGTGTGGCATTCACTAAGAGTGTTTGTCTGCTGTGGAAGTAAGTACTGTGCATAGGCCTCTTCAGTGCTAACATAGGGAAACTTGAAGCGTGACAAATGAGAATTTTTGAGGTTTCTTCAGAAAGCGCATTTGGGGAAATCTCTGTTATGCTTGCCGGCACGCACGCCAGACAAACTAGAAAAATGGCTGGCTCCCACTAGCGCGCAGGTGCGGGAACCGGCCGGGGAGTTAAAATACTCTCTGATCCCAAGCGGGGACGCTTCGCGTTCCTGCTTCGTGAAAGAGTAATCCTCTTCCGTGTCACTTACCCTCACTTCTGGGTCGTCGTCCTTCAGCGTCGGCGTCCTCTTGTTGACTCGGTGTCTCCTGGACCGGCATTCCTTGTTCCTGACTGCTCTTGGCATCTCTGGATCCCTGATCCCCGGTTGAATGCTCCAGTCCCCCGGGGAGATTCTACCAAAAGCAAAAATAGAAAAGAGAGAAAAAGCTGCATTATTCATTTACGGTAACAGCGCTTTTGTGCTGACTTTACTAACTATAGTTTGAATTGTTTTATTACTTATCTCACATGGGCTCCGAGTTTATGGAGGTCTGCTCTTGCTGCTGAGTATTATTAAAAGTCCTGTAGATTCCTGTAAAATAAGGAATATTGTTAGGTCTGCCTGAAGTTAAGGCGGATATTATACAGCGCATCAAATAGTGTCACAGAGAGCCTTATGTTATAATTAGTTGGAACTACTCTATTCAGCCTTTATATGTCTTTAGGTGGGTTTCTGTCCAGCTTTCTTCTACATTTTTCCTATTTATTACTCTTCAACTCGGAACATTTTATTTCTTATACTTTTTTCCCTTTCTAGACATAAACACCCCTCCGCTTACACCTGTCACCAGAATTCATGGAAGAAGGGAATTATTCAGGTAGTTACAAACACACATA
Organism: Calotriton arnoldi; assembly: GCA_963921515.1. Classification (NCBI taxonomy): domain Eukaryota; kingdom Metazoa; phylum Chordata; class Amphibia; order Caudata; family Salamandridae; genus Calotriton; species Calotriton arnoldi. The sequence goes on along the minus strand of CAWUFW010002144.1, from coordinate 550,156 downwards.
GAAAAGACTTGATTATAGGATTAGAAATATCCTGCATACTTACCTCTTTTTCTGTCCTTTCTCTTAACAGAGATTTCTCTTGGCTGACTGGTTCTGTCCCAGAGTGGGGTGCGACGTGGGACCTTTTGTTTTCCTCCTTGTTTTCTCCCTTCTTCCCCGGGTTACTGTTGGTACTTTGACTCAGTTGGGTACAATAGGTGAACAGGAGAGGTTGAGGACCTTTCATCATTTGCATGACGTTCCTGCGGAAACGTGAGTAGAACCTGACAATCTCGAAGATTCTGACTTATTGAGGGCGAAATCGCGGTGGTCAAGGTTTCACTGGAAGTGAATGAAATTCTCTGAATGAGTGGGTATCTATAATTCTTTTAGTGGAGCAGACAAAGTTGTTTTATGTTTTGTGTTGTTTGTGTTAAGTTGTGTTGAGAAAAAAGAAGAAACTGAAATTGTAAGTGAGGAGCAGTTGTTGCAGGGAGTTGAAAAACAACAGAGTGTGCTGTGCTGTGAAAGTTCTGGTGTGTGATTACCGTATTGGGATTGGTTGAAAGTCTTCAAGATTTTAAAACTGTGACAGGATTGAAGGAAATATATTTTGGCATTTACAGAATTGAATGAAAACATCGTATTGAACTATTGCAGAAATGAAATTGTTTAAAGGCTTTAAGAAACTGTTGGGACGTAATGTGAAAAATTCGATTTTGATAGGTGATGCCCCTGAGGGAACACTTGTGCATTTTATGTCTACCAATGTGGGACAGAATTCATGTTTGTGGGTTCACCAATGGTGCAAGATTACTGGTAAAGAGGGCCCTTTGCGTTTTCCAAAATATGGTACTTTTGAATTGCAAATGATTGTCAGACTAAGGGAAATGTTCTGTGAAATAAAGACACCATCTAGAGCCACACAATTTGAAGCCTTAAGTATGTGGGAAAAGACAGCAAGAGACAAAGAAAGGGAGGATAAAAAGGAAAGGATCAAATACAGGAGAAGGGAATTAAGGATGACAAAAGCGTCAAATAGTGATTTAGGGGATGAAATATTAGATGCATTATTAACTGAGTGTTCACCGCCTTATGTGGTCCCCACTACAAATACTGATAATAGTGTACCAGTAAGTACTACTGTGGCTACTGCTTCAGTTGAACCGAGAGAAATACAGATTGGGAGAACTGTACAGACATTTCAGATTGACTCACCGCCTGTTGATGCAAAACTGACAGTGATATCTCCAGGTGTTACTGCTTCAATTGTGACTGATTCAATAAAAATACTACAAGCTGCAGTTGCACAGACAGTGCCTAGACATATTGTGATTGTCCAAATTAATATGGTCCCTACTCAAAAAGCTCAAAGAGCTGTAGAAGGAGTAATTACATCAGGGTTTATCTCAGAATCTCAGAATTCACAGATTATTGAACAGAAACTACCACAGACAGTTCAAGCATTGAAAGATGGGAGGAAAATTGTCTTTACAACACCAACAGCCCAGTAAAAAACAAATATATTTGGAGATGGGATTTTTCAAACATGCTTTGAGGAAGCAGCAGTGATTAAAAAGATAGAGAGCATGGGGGAACAAATTAAACCAGACCCGAAAAAGATAGACAGCTTAATGTTTCAAATTTAAAAATTGAACATGAAGAAATTATCAGAGAATGTTTAGATCATGAGAGTGTGAACCAATGTCAGGAAAAATAATTAATTTCCCTGAGTAAGGAAAATACAACATGTACAGTAACTACACATGATAGACTGACTGATTTGACCCAAAAATATGAAATTAATGTTTCAGGAAGTTTTCCATTTCAGAAAAGTTTCAGGGTATATATGGATGATGAAGCAAATGAGACAATGCGTTCTTCAGGAATGCAATTACACATTGCAGAAATGGTAAAATATATTTTTAAATACAATGGGTTTGAGAAATTAGGAGACAAGTGGGCAAGGAAAAATGAGAAGAAAAAGAAACCACCAGACCTAGCAAGGAAACTGGATAAAAAAAGAAACCACCAGACCTAGTTGAGGAAAATAATAACCAGGATGAGGGAGAAGCTTTTGCTTACCCATTGAGAGAAATAGTGGGAGAAGTGCATGTTCATGTACTATGGAACAAAAGTGAACTTGCAGCATTTGTGAACACATTCCCAAAGTTGAGAGACAAGCCTATGCTGTGGTACCCACAAGCTGATGGATTTGTTGAAATTTCAAAGGTGTTGTGCATTAATTTGAAAAGTGTTCTTTGACACTGCAATGCAAACCAAATTGTGGTTTGAATTTAAAGTTGTTGTGCAAGGGTCAGGTGAGGAGCAAAAGAAAAATGATTTGCATGAATGCACCACCATTTTCTGTAGTTGTTATGGAGAAAAAGGATGCAGTGATTACTTTTCTGAAGGGCAGAGTGCCAGCAAAAGATATTAATTGGGTACATATTAAAAGAACCACACAAGAGCTAAAAGAATGGGTTCATGAGTTTTGTGAAAGAGTGTGTCAAGAGTTTCAACAACACAGTGGGAGAGAATGTTCTGATGCCAGTGACGTGAGATTCTTTGTGTCTCAGTTTGTTAGTGGATTAATGTTCTCTGATCAGATCAGTGTGCGCGTACAGCAAATATTGGTTTGCTGTCAAAGAAAGTTGATAGATGGGATTCTGAAGGATGAAGGGTACTGTAGTGCTGAACAAGGAATGAAGCAGAAAGAGTTTAAAGAAAAACAGAGAATGAAGGTGAGTTACAAGGTGTTGTTTCACAAGCAGAAATAAAACGTGCTCAAGGAAGATTTGGTGTTGCACAGGATAGAAGTAGAGGTGTTTTTGTTGGTGCAAATTCAGATATGGATGTCGCAATGCTGGAGAAAGTGACCTTTTGCCAATTTTGTTACGGATTTGAGCATTGGAAGAGGAAGTGTAGACTTAAACCTGACGCAGTAAATGGAAATGCACAAACACAGAGAGAAATGCAGGTGCAAAATGTGCCAGCTCAGCAAATGCAAATGTCAATTCAGAAACAGGTACCAATGACATTAGTTTTTCAAGCCCAGATGGTCCCACAAAATATGGGAAATGCTAAAATTAATTTAAATCAGTTGTCTAAAGCAAATGTGAATTCTTTTCAGAAACAAAATCAGAACCCGTTTCAAGAGTTTGCTGTATTTGAAAATGAGAGTTTTAGCTCTAACATTTCTGACATTACCAGATCCACTGTGAAAACAGTGGAAGCTCCAGGTTTACCGCACTTAGGAAAGAATACCAAAGTTGTAAGAGTTTTAAACAGACAGACGACAAACCCAGTTTTAGAGAAGGTTGCAGCAAAATTAGGTTAATTTGAGGAAAGTTACCAATTTGTTGTTTGTGACTCAAGCACTGTAGGCCTGACAGAAATACATTTGTATTGCAAATTAAATAGCACAATTTACTGTACACTGGATGATGTTAAATATCAGATTCCTGATGAGGATGTACAGTTTAAAATGGCCCAACAAGAGACAGCTGTAGAATTGTTTTCAGAAATGACAGTTGAAAAATTATCTTCTGATTTGAAAAAAATAATAAACCCAGAAATAAGGGAGTTCACAGAGAAAGATGACAGATTAATAAAACGTGCAGATGTCTTAGTCAAATTAGAACCAGATGACATGTATTCAAGAACACCATCATACAATTTAATACAAGAGGCAGTATAGGAATTTTACTCATAATTGGAGATAAACTGAGTAAAGGATTTTTGAGCCAATTGATTGGAAGTTCATGTAACCTTCTGATCACAGGTTTAGAGAAACTAAATGAGAAGAACAAAATAGTGCATGAGATTAACAGCATAATTGTTCCATGTTGTCCTATGGTACCGAATCCAGCCAACATGTTTTTTAACATTTCATGTGCAGAAGAATGGCTTACTGTTATTTATTTTTGTCAAGTTTATATCACAGTGCCATTGCATGAGAATAGTCAGGAGTACTGTCAAAAAGAAGATGAATATCTGGGACACATAATTGGAAAAGGAGCTAGAAAGGTGTCACCAGAGAGAGTGGAAGCAACTCACCAGATGAATCCACCTCAAATTCAGAAAGAAATCAAGATGTTTTGGGGAATGGTTGGCTGCTGTAGACTGTGGATACCAAAGCTTTCCCTAGTGGCTAAGCCTTTGCTGAGGCTGAGACACAAGGATGTGCCTGATCCACTTCCATTGGACAACAATTGCACAAAAGCATTCCTAGATTTGAAAGGGAAAATGTGTCGCGCCCCAGCACTAGGGATGCCAGTTTATTTAAAAGAAAATACATCAATTTGCAGTGAGAGGGAGGGCTGCGCTCTCTCAGTGCCTATTCAAAAACATGAATGTGTTCAAGAGTCTGTGACAGATTTCCCAATAACCCTTGACCCCATCGTCTCAGAAAAGCCCAGCTGCCTTGGGGCGTGGCTAGCTAGCCAAGATGGCGGACGCACTCTAGTGAGGCTCCGCCATCCGATCCGCAGATCCGACTTTTATCCTGCGCGTAACAGCGCCATCAAGCTGGTTGCTATTGCCTACCTGCAAGCTGATCCTTCACGGAGCACGACTGGCGAATTTGAGCCGGCTGGTAGCTGTCTTTGCCCTGATAAGGCCACCAGCGAGGAGTTGGCACTGTGGGCCTGGATACAGCGCTGAGCGGCCTCGCCTGACAAGACTGCTGGGTCAGCGCTACGTGGAGCGGCCGGTGACTGGGCGATAAGGAGTGGGTTCTAGCCCTTGGACCCTGCGAAGGCGAATCCCGGGCCGGACTGGTGAGGTGCTGCCGCGGGCTATTAGAGCAGACTGCAGGGCCGTTCAGAGGACGTTTTCCGCCAGACGCAGACGCACCGAGGCACGAGACGTCCTCTCCGTGTGCAGTTGGATGGTTGCGGCAAGAGTGCTTCCCAGGAAGCGGTGCAGTGCGCTGTGGCTGGCTGCCGCTGGGTGCACTGTGGAGCGGCCCCCTATCGAACGCCGGCTGAGTACTGAGGAGGTGAGAGGGGCTGCCCCGTAGGGCGGCTTTCGGCTTCCTGGAGTGCTCCCGGGCCCGCCTGGTGCTGTGGATGCCACCGGGGGCTGGGGAGGCGAGCGCAGCCGGGGCCTGTGTCCCCCCCCTTTTCTTTTTTTCCTAGACGCCAGTGGATAGGAGCGGTGAGACAAGGCGAGGATTCCACTGTTGGGGCTGCTTCTGCGTTCCACATACGGCTCGGTCCCTGGGGCCCTCCTTTCCCCCCCCTTTCCCCGCACACTCCAACTGCGGCCGGGGGTCCGCGGTGTGACGCCAGGCAACGCAGGTGCCAGATTACAGGCATATACAGTGAGCGCAGCATCGTGACTATCTGGGCATAACTGAAAGTGCGGCATGTGTGCATCGTGCGAGGCACTGCAACCCTGGGAGGCATAAGCAGTACACTGTGCTGCATGGATCTTTACCACGAGTGAGCCGGATACCATAGCACTCTGGCACCAGGGGGTGCCTATTCCCGGACTGTCAAGCGATTGGGTGCCGCAGATGAGCGCGCGACTACTGGTGTCGTGGGCACGGATGACCCCGGACCACATGATCTAAAACTGAGGCGAGCTTCACCCGCTGATGCCAACTTGCTTGCCCTGGACTGGCTGGAGGGGTGTACAGGCCTACAATACGAACTGAGCCACTCCGGTTGTTAGGCGACAGCCACGGCAGCGACAGGCAAGTGGCCGCTCACTGTGAACACCTAAGAAGAGTGACTACAGGGGGGACACACGTAGTATCACCCCATCGTTCGTGTGCCAGGGGCATTACACTCGCAGCCAAATAGGTAGGCAGCGCACTGGTCCGGGAGCAGTGCCCACGCGCTCGACATTGGGCCCCACCCAGTCGGATCAGGAGACTGAGACGACGGATGTCTCCAGAACTACGAATTTGGAGTCCAAAATAGACTCAGTACTACAGGCCGACACGAAGATTGGTGAGGCGCTGACGCAAACCCGCACGTCTCTGGAAGGCCGCATTGATGAAGTCACATCGGACTTCACGCTCTTGCACGCGGATCACAGTAAATTAACCGGGAAAGGCCATGAACTGGAGAAAGAGGTGAGAGAGATTTCCCCGGTGGCCAAGGCGGTATCCACGGAAGTGCGCGACCTCACGGCCAGACTTCGACCCCTGGAGCGTAGAGTGGAGGACGCAGAAGGCCGCTCGCGGCGAAATAACCTACGCGTAGTGGGCCTGCCGGAGGGCACGGAAGGGGCCGACGCAGTTGCGTACACTGAGAACTGGCTGAAGACACTGCTGCCTGTGGGGGTGCTCTCGCCCTTTTTTGTAGTGGAGAGGGCGCACAGGGTGCCGGCGCGCCGGCCGCCGCCGGGTGCTGGACCGTGGCCCTTCTTAGTTCGTCTCATGAACTTTAGAGATAGAGATGCAGTACTACGTGAGGCTAGGAAGCTAGAGGCGATAAAAGTGGACAACTCGCAAGTTCTCTTCTTTCTGGACTATGCCCTGGGTGTGCAACTGCAACGGAGTACCTTCCTCACTGTCAAGCGGCGGATGCAAGAGCTAAATCTAAAGTACTCCCTCATATTCCCGGCTAGGCTGCGAGTAGTAGCGGATGGCTCCACGCAATTCTTCAACATGGCGGAAGACGCATGGGAATGGCTTGAATCCAAAGGTCATCACACCTCGCCGAGCCAGAGGCACGGTGGCATGGGCCCTCGGACGGGCACTCGAAGAGGACGACGAAACAGGTGTGGACAGCGGGAGACAGGGACGTCGGTGCAGTTGGCGGCGGCCCCCGATCGTGACCAAGTGCTTCGTGAGAGGAGGGACGCACTGCAGGCATTGAGGACATGGGTGAACGCCAGAGTACCAGGGACACTGATGCCTTGTCTGAGCGGTCGCTGAGTGAGGACAGCTCACAAGCTGAGTGGCCACTTCACGACGACTCACAGCCGCTCCCAGATGTGACACCACAGACTGCGGACGATTTGATGTAAAATTGTGGTGCAGTTCAAGGACACGCAAGTATCAGATAGGGAAGCTGAGTGCCACCGTGACACTTGCGCCTTGAATATGATACATATGTTAATAGCCCTGTGGTATTAGATGGCCCGCGAGGGGGGGGCACTGTAGAATGGGTTCTATAGCCCACACCTAGCCACCGAGACATGAAGCACTTGGCGTAGTGACGCACACATCGACACACACAGAGCGGATCCATCACCATACGCTCTCTTCACGTCTAGCTTTAACCCACCCCTCCTTTTTGTTTGATCTTAGTGGCATATCTAGCCGTGTGTTGCCTCATGGCCTTCTTATTGGTTTGGGCGGATATGTGTTGCTTATCTGCTCTCTCCCAGTTAGCCCACATTGGGGTTCCTTCCCGACCCCCTGTTCGAGTTTTTACATACCAGCACCTATGGTCGATACAGCTGCGCTCAGGCATAGCTAGGCCCGACGTGGTCTGCCCCTGCGCTCCCATCGCTGGCCCACTCAACTTTATCTCCTATCACCACACCCTATGCCTCCAACAACTGTAGTCACCTGGAATGGTAGGGGGCTTCATACGCCAGCTCGCAGATATGGTACGTATGCATACCTGAAGCGCCATGCCGCACATGTGGCGCTCCTCCAGGAAACGCACATCTCACAACCAGAGATTCATAAGTTACAGCAGAGGTGGAGGGGCCAGGTCTTTGCCACGGGCTACTCGGCGTATGCCAGGGGAGCCCTGATTTGGATACGCCCAGGTACACACTTCATATCTGAAGACACCGACATAGACATTTATGGCAGGTATGTGTTTGTTAAAGGGCGGTTGAATGGGTTACAGGTAATACTGGGCTCCATTTATGCTCCGAACACGGAGCAGGGCCCGTTCTGGCGGACGCTGACTGACATATTAGCACGCTGGTGTGATATCCCCTGGCTTCTGGGCAGGGACTTTAATGCGGTTCTCGACACAGCACTGGATAGGTAATTTCTGCCACTAATACAGACGGCTGCAACAACAAATGCCAGACTCTTGGGGGACTGGCTACATAGGTGGGGGCTGACGGACGTATGGAGGGCTCTCCATCCACAGATGCGTAGATATTCACATTACTCGCACCCGCAAAAACTGCATGTTCGCATAGACCGATTTGTTGCAAGCGCCCTGTTACTTCCGCAGTGCACCAAGGCGGAATACCTCGGCAAGACACACTCGGACCATAACCCACATGTACTGACATTGCAGGGAGAGGCAGGGGGACCCACCACTCATCTGTGGCGATTACAACCCTTGGCACTGGAAGACCCACCATTTCGAGAGGTGGTACATGTGGCGCTAGAAACATATTTTGAACAAAATGTAGGTTCTGTTGCGGATGTGGGCACCCTATGGGACGCAGGCAAAGCAGTAGTGAGGGGCCACAGCATGGTGTTGAGTTGGAGTATTAGGAGGCATCTGGATGTAGAGGTAAAGGGCATAGAAGACATCTTAACGCTGCTGGAGGCTGACTTGGGGCAGGGCGATGAGGTACAACACGAATTAGATTCGCAGCGTGCCAAGCACCCAGAGGTGATGGAGCGACTGCGCTGCTTGAATTATGCATCGCACGCTGCGCGCGCGCATGTAGCGGCAGACAGGGCGGGTAGGCTGCTGGTGCGCATGATCCGGCAGGAGACTGCTCAGACTCATATACTGAGGCTTCGGTCTGCGGAGGGAGAGATACTCACTGCTCAACATGATATACATGGTGCGTTCACCGGGCATTGCACCAGAATATACAAATCACTCAACTGTACGACGCCGGCAGACATAGACGCGTTCCTTGCCCCTTTACCCCTGCAGCAGGTCACAACAGACCAATGCGAAGAATTAGGCGAACCTCTCACGCTGGCGGAGGTGCAAATGGCCATCAGCTGGTTAGCTACTGGTAAGGCCCCGAGTCCAGATGGCTACCCGGCCGAATATTATAAGGCCTACCAACAGGTCCTAGCGCCGCACCTACTTGCAGTATACCAAAATGCGCAGGAAACAGGCATTCTACCAGCCACGCTGCGCGAGTCCCTGCTCGTGTCTCTGCCCAAGCCGCACAGAAATGCAGAGGACATGGGGTGTTACCGTCCACTAGCACTACTCAACTCAGATTATAAGATACTCGCTAAAATACTAGCGAATAGGCTGGCCCCCTTGGTGCCACAGTTGGTACATGCGGATCAGAATGGTTTTGTGCCGGCGCGCAGTACATCATTAAACCTACGCCGATTCTTTCGCGTGGCGCATTATTCAGGGAATGACTGGCCGCAATCTGGGTGTCTGGTGTTAGACCTCAAGAAAGCTTTTGACACTCTAGAGTGGGAGTTTCTGTTCGCGGCACTGCGATGCTACGGCCTGGGAGATGCATTCCTGAGTATGGTCAAGTTGCTTTACACGCGTCCCATGGCCAGAGTCAAGACAGGCCCATATGTCTCGGGTAGTGTCTCCGTGGAGCGGGGTACGCGGCAGGGCTGCCCCCTTTCCCCACTGTTATTCGCGCTCGCCATTGAACCATTAGCGGTAGCACTCCGTTCTACGCAAGATGACTGGGGAATTCCACTCGGATACGGTATACATGCTGTCTCCTTATATGCAGACGACCTGCTGATCTATCTCAGAGATGTGGGACAAGTGCATCGAACGATTGAGGCCATGCTCCTCAAGTTCGCCTTAGTGTCAGTATTGAGGCTGAACTGGGACAAGTCATGCTTATATCCCTTTGCAGACTCTACTCCTGATCCACACCTGATCATAAATGGCAGGGGGGTTCACTGGCAAACTGAGGCGTTTCGTTACTTGGGGATCCTGATATACAGGGACTCCCAGGACCTCTTAGAAGGGAATCTGACCCAAGCTGTTACAGCGCTTAGAGCGCAGATGTCTTTCTGGTCTACTTTACTACTGGCGGTCATGGGCAGAATTGCGCTACTAAAAATGGTGGCGCTGCCGCGCCTCCTATATTACTTCACAAGTTTGCCATTGCACCTCAGACCACCGTTTTTTAAAACTTTGGAATCAGACATGCGGCAATTCATATGGCATGGGGCGCGGAGCAGAGTGTCGCTAACCAAAATGCACCCACAGACCAGCCAGGGCTCTCACTGCCCCATATGGAACAGTATTATTTGGCTGCGAAACTTCAATGGGTGGCGCGTTGGATGGCTGCACGCCAGCTGGCGGACACGGCAACGCAGGACCCTGAGCTCACTTATACTCAGACGTTGTTTCATCCAGCCTAGACAGGCAGCACGTCTACACAGCTCCTGGTGGGGGTGGCATACCAATGCTATCGGCGCAGTCTTTATATTACGCGATGTGTCACACCATACGCGCCATCGCTCCCGATAATAGGCACCCCCAGAAGGCTCCGGGCAATAACAAGCGCTGAACTTACACGTTGGGAAGAAGCCGGGGTGCAGACGCTGGCGGATCTATATGTCGATGGGCTGCTTCTCCCATTTGCGGACCTAGCCGAGAGTTCGGAATTGCCGCAGGGTCAATTCCTGCTGCATACCGCAATAGTTCATTCCCTTAGCGCAATGTGGGGGGATATAACGCAGGAACCTGCTCCCCATTTAACTGTACAATATTTGCACGAACTGGGCACTTGCCGGCACTTAACAAAGTGGTTTGCGGAATCTCTCCGCATGCACACGGCGCCGCAGATGCTCTCCCTCCGTGCCCGATGGGACGCGGACCTACAGCGGCTCACCACAGACCGGGATTGGGAACGCATTCTCGAAAGTCCGGTGCGCATACCTCGGAACATCCGATTCCGGCTTATTCAATATTACATCGTTCATAGAGCTTATTTGACACTGGAACGGATAAATAGGTATTTTGGTCGCACTGACCCCAAATGCGCAAGATGTGATGAAGTAAATGCAGACCTGCTGCACATGTTGTGGACCTGCACTGCCATTCAGACATACTGGGGCGCGGTCACCGGCTGTTTAGCTCGGTGCACGGAACGGGAGCTGGACTGGACGTGGGAGCAGTGCATTTTGGGGCTGTACCCCAGATCCAAAGGGCACAAGGTGACCTCAAGGTACATAGATCTGGGACTCATAGTCGCCAAACGGCTGCTCACGCGCCGATGGAAATCTCCTGTCCCCCCGGTAGCTGTAGCCTGGTACCAATCCCTGCTATGCTGGGCACAGGCGGAAAGTGTGGCTCTTCATCGAGAGGACGCTAGAGGGCTGCGTAAATAGCCGATAGCGGCGGCGTGGGATGCGATTCTCTCAGACTTCCGCGCAGCTTGGCGCGACCACTCGCAGTCGCCGCTGGGTACACCAATGAATGTTGACGGACATGAGAGTGCGGCTGACTCATAACACAGGGAACGTAGAACGGGGTTCGACACTGCGTCCTTACCGCTCTGCACAGGTCAATGAAGGTCCTCTCTGTCTTCCTTCCCATGTATATACTTAGCCCCCACATAACACAAGGGTACACCATCTGAACCATAGCTATTACACATTGAACGGAATGGGAGACTAGGTGAACACACTGCACAGACAAAAAGATATGCTGGGCGGAGCGCACGGGCGGAGGGGTAAAGTCGTGGGGGTGGCGCACGGGGAAAAGTATAATTCTATTGTAAATGCTCTAGGTGTTGGGTTCCAACGTTCCATGTTATGTTGTTATATAAGCAATGTATAAGTTATCTCAGTATGCTACGATACTAGAACAGTATTAGGCACAAGCAGTCTATAACAGATGTAACTGCTGATAATGAGTGTTCTAACTCTGTAAAGTTATGATCTGAACAGTATTGATACTATTGATCAAAAAGAAGGTACACTGTAAACTGCAAATTTGTTGAAAAACAATAAAAACAAAGTTAAACAAAAAAAAAGCCCAGCTGCCTTAATTTAGTAGCTGTGGTTGATGTCAGTCACAAAAAGAGTGAGAATATAATGATGGAATGTCCAGTAACTGAAATGGTCCCTTACTTTGTGGAGTTGCTACTGAAAAATACTGTGACCAAAACATGTCTAAATTCAAATTTAATGAGTCGCTGCCAGCAAGTGAATTTGTTTGTGATGAAACTGAACATGAATGTCTAGGTGTCACGAATCTATGCATGATGCCAAGTTTAGACTTCAATGATGAACCCCTGATTGAGCCCAACCATGTCCATTTTGTAGATGGCCCATGTTTGAGAGGTAATAATGGCACATTAGGAGCAGCACATGCTGTGCTTTCTATATATTATGTTGTCAAAGCTTCATGGCTTTCAGAAGTTACCTCAGCCCAAAATACAAAATGGATTGCCCTTACCATTACATGCAGTATAACTGCTCAAATGGGAGTCACTATTGTCATGGGAAAGAGAAATGCTAATTCAGTTGCACAATATTGTATCCTGTTAGCCTATACATTTAATGGAATCTTCACATGTGACTCTGAGAAGGACACTGTCTCTCTAATGTTGATGTCAATAACTTACGCATGGAAAGAGTTACAGGAGGTACAAGAAAATGTTTCAGAGGCAGTACAACAAGGTTGTATCAGAACAGATTTTGAGAAAAATGACAACTACACAGTAGCAAATGTGTTATTGCAAAAACTGATGCCCAGATATAGATTGCTAGTTTCTCTGAAATCAGATCAAATAACTCACTCTATCAATGAGGTCTCAAAGATGATATGTGTAGAATTACAGAGTGGACGAAGATTGCATTGTAGCTATCTGCCCGAAGTTTCAAGCATAATAAAGCGAGACAAAGACACCACAGTGTCTCGCTTTGCAAAAGACTGTGTCTCAGCATCACTGAAGTGGCTTGAATATGTACATGCAAATGCACTTGTGAAAACCACAGATGAGAAGACTAGCCATTGCTGTGAAGGATTGGCTGATGTGGAGCGTGCAGTTTCTCACCAGATTGCAGCTGCTACACAAGATCTGCATAGTGGGCGGTGCTACAACTTTGATCTGAGAGATCGTGTTGTGAACAAAATGCACAATCTGAAGATTTGGTTGGAACAAAGATGGAAAGGCCTGTTCCAAGTGATCCTGGCAATGACTATTGTGAATTGTGGTGGCCTTCCAATACGGGTGCATGCCTCTCATACACGTAGGGTCCCGTGTCCCCTTCATAAAACAGCTCCTCTTCCAGAAGAGATGCCAAAAGTGGTCAAAAGGCCACAGAACAGGGTCAGTCAAGCTGTAAGGGAACACACAGAGTCTGAAGCAGCACTAGAGCAAACTGAGGTGGTACTGGAAAAAAAAAAAGTGGAAACTGGCTCAGATGAAAGCGGTGTCAAATTGGTGAATGAGTCAGGTCCAGCCTCTGAAGAAGGAATTAGTGCTGTGGGCCCACGAGTAGAGGTAGAAAAAAGTTGGATAAAGGGGTATCCAAAACGTCTACAGTGGTCCCCTGAAAAATCATTCGCACCCTTAGCTGAAACGTCTGAATCTGAACAATGTGAAGATGAAAGTGGAAGGCTTGGATTGAAAAAGTGCAAAGAATTGATGGTGCTCTGTCAGAGTTTTCCAGCACCTGAGTGGTCCACTTGCATGGAAAAAGTACAGAATGCCACATTGGATGAACTATGTGATGTGAGGCTTGAACTGTATGAGCCACCTTGATGTAAGCTTGAGACAAAAAGAACTAAGAAATGCTGAAACAATAACTGAGAACTGTCAAGAGCTGAAAAGAAAATAATGATTGAATGATGAAAGAAAAGAAAACTGTTCTGTTGGATCTTTTATTATTCTAGTTACTTATTTTGCAGAAAACTAACAGTTCCAAGGAGCTACTTACAGAACTCTGCACTGAACTTCTTTAGCTTCGCGATATATGATCTGATTACAGACAAAACTTGTGTTGCCTTAGAAATAGAGGTAAAATTGTTATATGCTCAGTTTTGTAATAACAAGTGATAATGAACATGCTAGTTTTAGTCTAGGTTTCTTTATATACCTGATAGAAATTAAGTGTGCTAATGAAATTACCATGTCTACATACACTAAAGATGAGTAGCAATATTTTAGGTAGAGAAAACATATATTTGACTCAACTAATGATGAGAGTGCTCTTTGAACAAATGTCATCTGTGAAATTAAATATTTGTGATGATTTGCAAATCATTTAAGGTGTAATGATTTGATAATCATCAAAGGGTGGATTGATAGAGCTTAATTTTCACCTATAGATTTAAGCATTACTAAATGCAAAAGCTGTCTTGCGCTTCAGACCTAAAACTACATTTAAAAAGTGGCAAGCAGACATTTAGTGCATGAAAAGTGAAAACACTGAAGGAGGCCTGGTCAGTTGCTTTCAGTCTAATGAATCATGTAAAAACCATGCACAATTAATTCATGGTTGATTTAAATTTATTTATTTTATTTATTTATTTATAAAGTTTTATATAGCGCGAACTTGATCCCGAAGGATATCAGAGCGCTTTACAATTTGAGGGAAAAGGAGGTAACAAATCAAAACATGAGTCTAATATGGTGAATCTAATAGGCATTGAATCAAATAGTGCCCACATAACAGATCATTTATAAACCTGAGTGAACGAAGAATGGGCTAGACGATGGCTAGATGAGAGCACAGTGTCATAAGGGGAGTAAGTTCAATAATCATATACAGGATTAAAAACCAATACCAAAACAATAATCAAAACATGAGTCAAATGGGGAGTCTAAAAGGCATTGAATCAGATGGTGAACACCTACCAGATCATTTATACACCTGGGTGAACGAAGAATGGGCTAGACGATGGGGCATAATGACTTAAGGGGAGTAAATACAATAATCATGTACCGGAATAATAACCAAAACAGAATAATAAACATATACAGGGATAATGACAAATGCTATGGTATGTCCGATGCGCTTAGAGCTAACAAATGTCCCTCATGTTAAGGTAAGAACTTATTCATGAGGAATCTTTTTGCTTCCAGTTTGAAAGCATCCTTGGAAGAGATCCTCCGAATTTCAGGTGGAAGAGAGTTCCATATTTTTGGAGCAGCGCCAGAGAAGGCTCGTTGGCATGTTCTCTTTTTGCGGAAGATCTGTGGTTTTAAGAGGAGGGAATTTGCACTCCTTGACAGTCTACCCCCTCCGGATAGTTCAAGTTTTTGTGCAATGTAGATGGGGGTTCTGAAGTGGAGGGCTTTGTGTGATAGGCAGGCAATCTTCAGTTGAATTCTAGCTTCGTAAGGTAGCCAGTTTAGAGATTTTAAAACCGGGGAGATGTGTGCCTCTCGCTTAGTGCCCGTAATCAATCTGGCCGCCGCGTTCAGTGAAGCCTTTAGGGGGGCCAAAGTGTATTTGGGGAGGCCACATAGCGTAGCACTGCCATAGTCAAGTCTCGGCAAGACAAGCGCTTGGACCACTTGCTTGAAATCTGCTTGAGGTAGGAAAGGTTTGAGATTCCTGAGTGTTCTCAGAAGGTGATTAGCGCCCTTGCATACGTTGCTAATGTGAGTCTTCATATTCAGATGCTTGTCCAGGGTAATTCCTAGAGTCGATAATGCAGGGGGAGCAGTTGAAGGCGGTGAGTTGGTTCATCCATAGGTCGATTTTAGGAGTATGTTTCGGGGGAGAAATGAGGAGGAATTCTGTTTTGGAGGTGTTTAGCAGTAGGTGGTTCTCAGTTAACGAGTTTTGGGTCGTCAGTAGGGTGGAGTTGAGTGAAGTGATATCATCCGGGGAGGAGATTTTCAGATAGAGTTGGGTGTCGTCTGCGTACATATGGAAGCGAATGTCCAATGATTTTAGAACATTAGCTAATGGTTCCAGGAACAAATTGAAGAGAATGGGAGATAAGGAGGACCCTTGGGGAACCCCCATGCTGACTGGGGATGGCTGGGAGAGAGAGTGGTTCGCTTTAACTCTTTGGGTCCTGTGCTGCAGGAAGGACGAGAACCAATGCAGCACCTGACCAGAAAGGCCCATCCTATGCTCCAGAATGAATAGGAGGTTGTTGTGATTGACAGTGTCAAATGCGGAGGAAAGGTCAAGTAGGATAAGGAGGCAGGATTCATTTCGGTCAAGCATTATTAAGATGTCATCCATCACGTGGGTAAGAGCCGATTCTGTGCTGTGCCCACTACGAAAGCCAGAATGGTGTTGGTCCAGGAGATGGAAATTTTCGATGTGCGCACATAGTTGTGACTGGACGCATTTTTCAAGGAGTTTGGCTAGAGTGGGGATGCTGGAGATAGGTCGGAAGTTGTTAAGATCTGTACTGTCAGTTGTGGGTTTTTTTAATATAGGTGTTACCTGAGCCTCTTTTAGGCATTCTGGGATCGTGCCTTGTGACAGAGATGCATTGACGATCTTTGTCCAGAAAGGGGAGATTTCATCCTTAATCACTTTGAAGATGGTAGGTGGTAACGGGTCACTGAAGTGATTAGATGGGTTGATACTCCGAAGAACCTTTTTGATATCATTTTCATTGAAGGGGGTAAAGGTGTCCCAGGAAGCGTTGTTCTTGATACCCCAGCTACATGGTGCTGTCTTGTCTAGTACGGCCAGTGGGAGTGCAGGTTCATTAGGTAGCAGTAGAGCCCTCCTGGTTTCCAGATCCATGTTAATAAGTCTAGTTTTCTCAGTAAAGAAGGCAGCCAGATCATCACATGAGGGAGGTCTGACTTCCGAGGCCGATCGGTTAGGGGCTACCACCGATTGTTGTTTAACCAGTTCAAACAGTTTCTTGGGTCGATTAGCCGCTTGGTTAAGTTGGGATCTGAAATACTCCGCCTTCGCTGTCTTGATTTGTTTGTTATACGAACTTCTGGCTGCTCTAAGGTTTTTTAGATGGTCCGCAGATGGAGTGGTTCTCCAGGAACGTTCTATGGCCCTTAGATTGCGACGTTCTGAGTTTAGGTTGCCATTGAACCAAGGTTTAGATATTTTTGCAGGTGCATTTTTTTGTTGGAGTGGGGCCATAGAATCCATGATGTTGGAAATAGAAGAGTTGTAGAAGTCTGTGAGAGCATGGACCTCAAGTATGTCCAATTGGGGAGAGAGGGCCTGATTACAGCGGGTTGCTAGGTCAGCTGTGTTGATATCCCTGAGGTCCCTTTTCCAAATCTTTGGTTTGGTTTTTTGAGCCTTACTCTGATAGACCTCAGAGTTAATATGGAAGGAAATGATGTGATGGTCCGACCAATCACATGGTATGATGGAATCCAATGAGATGGTATGACCTTTGGAGATGATGAGGTCTAAAGTTTCCCCTTTAATGTGAGTAGGCTGGTCACAATGTTGAATCAGTTCGTGGTCATCCAAGAAGGAATTGAGGCATGAGACTGCTTGGTCATTAGTGTTAGACCAGTGAAGGTTAAAGTCCCCAAGGTAGATGTGGGACTGGACTGAGTCAACATTGCCGGAGATGATTTCCATTAATTGTTCAATGAAGGGGAGATTGTCACCTGGGGGTGATAGAATGTGTGTAGTTTGCAAACCAGATGATTGTTACTAGAGATGTTGAGACAAAGGTATTCGCAAGTTACTGGAGAAGAGGACTCTGAAAGGGAGACCGCAAGCGTGCTCCGATGTATACAAGCTAGGCCACCACCCAGCTTCTTAACTCTGTCAAGACGAATTATGTCGTGGGTGGGGGGCACCAAGAGGTCAAGAATTGGAGTGGACGAAGGGTTGAGCCAAGTTTCTGTGAGGATCATGATATCTGACTCATTCTGTTGTATGAGGTCGAAGATCTCGGAGGCGTGTTTGCTAGCAGACCTACAATTGAGTAGTATGCATTTGAGTGGAGCTGGAGTATGGGGGGGAGAAGTCTGAGTGATGTTCACTCTCTTGAGGTTATCGTTGTTTATGGCTCTGAGGTTGTGGTGGGGTTCTCTGTTAGGGTTAGAATGAATGGTTTGAATTATTCCCTTTGGACTCATGTTGAAGTCCGTGTTGGACGAGTAAGACTTGAGAAGGTGGTCAATTTCATTGGGCGTGAGACAGGACGCGCTTCTTGGGCGAGAGGCTACATTAGGTAGGGGAACAGAGTTGGAGATGGTAGGTGACAGGGGATGGTCACGTGGAGCTGTGACAGTGGCGCTGGCGGGGGCTCTGGGCCAGTTCGGACTAGAGAGGAGGGGGCTTAACAAGGGGAGATATTCAAGTGTGAGGTCTTTCAAACCGTGGAGTTCGAGGGAGAGAAGGTGCAGCTGGCGGGAGATATCGTCCAAACGTGCCACCATGTCTGGGTGTTGGGAACGGGAAGGAAATTGAGTGTGGAGATCTGGAGAGGGGAAGAGTGATTAAGTGTGTTAGAGGGGTCCAGGGCAGTAATGGGGGATACCCTGGGAGAAGGTAGGTCCCTGAATATGAGCGGTGTTCCAGGATGCATAGACCAGGAGGTTGATTGAGTGTGGAGAACTGCCGAGGGGGTAGGGTGCCGATGTGCGTTAGAGGGGTCAGAGGCGATAATGGGAGATTCCCGAGGAGGGGTTGGTCACTGAGTGTTAGAGGTGTTCCAGGAAGTATTGATAAGGAGGTTGGAAGTGGTGATAGGGTTAATGGTCGTGAAATATGTAATTCGAACAGTTCAGCAACCGGCAGGGGCAAGGGAAGGGTGGTGAGAGAGGAGGGATGTAAATCTGAGGGGGACTGGGAGCAATGATTTGGAGTGTACTTGAGGTGGTTAGTGTTGTATCTAGTCGCCCTGTGGTTGAGTTGTTAGCTACTAAGCTTTTGATCTTCAAAAAGAGTTTGTCGAACTGCTCTAGGTATCGGTTAGAAGCTTGAATGAGAACGATCCCATTGTTATAGATGGTAATGGTGAGATCTATTTTATGGATAGGAGAGGAAGTGATAGAAAGACTAAATCCATGGGGTGTTTTCCTTATCTGTTTGCACTGGAAAAATGATATGAGAGTTTTCCTCCATTGGGCTCTCTTATTCGTGAAGAAGATTAGGTCGGACAAGGTGTTGCCATTGTACATACTAAAATATGTATCTGATATAAGTGTTTCCGGGTTTTTTTTTATTAAGCTGTGTTTGAGTTTTTTTGATGCGTTCTTAGTGAGGTTAGGTGGATAAGTGATCTTAAATGCACTGAAGCCCACTTTAGCGAGCGATCCTTCAATCGGGATGCTGGTGTTGGCCGCCATGGTGAACGTAAACCGAGGAGAACAGCGATGTGTTTAGTTTAGATTTGACCTCACTATAGAATGTACATTTAATTTGGAAAATGTGTTTTGAACTTTCAAAGTACCATATATATTTGTGCTGAATTAACACGCATTTTAAAGTGTAGAGAAAGCTGAAATACAAAGCTCGTGATTTAGTTTGCTTTGGGAAGCCTCAGCACCATCCTTGAGATAAGAATGGAATGTTTGCCTCCCCTTTCCTATTTCTTCATGAAAGAAGCTTCTTAGAATTTACAGCCTGTAGCTTGCTTTTATCAGTATTCAGTTGTTTAAACAAAGCCTTATTCATTTCATTGCTAGAGTAACTGCAAAGTACATGTTTTTCTTATTATTACTGTAAAATGTATTCACAGTTTCTGGCCGAAATAATAAGTTCTTGTTGGAGTAAACGTTTTCTGTTTAGTTGAAATAAATTGTTTCATTAGCAGGAAGAGGAGATGAAATCATTTAGAGCAAAATTCAAATGTGTTACAAGAACTGGCATGATTGATGACTTGAAACTTTCTGCAACTTCAATTGGATGAAGCACGAAGACAAAAAAGTCACATGTTTGAATTAGTTTTGCGGAAATATATACGCGTTCCTGGCTGAGAGGAGGGGGCCTTTTTCTCTCTCTTTTTAGAAGAATTGTGAGTTCTGCAGAGGAAGGAGGGGACCGTGGGCAGCCTCCAGGGAAGACAGAGAGAGAGACAAAGAGAGATGTATCTCAGAGCGCAGAGGGGGAATCAGCTGTGAGGGAACGAGGGCAGATTTAGATGTAGGCTTTTTGCTAAAAACCCCAAGCTTTATGCTTTGACTAACTGGCTTTGCCAAGACTTATTTGACCTATGTATTATTCTCTTTATGGTAGATTTTGCAATTATTAATTATTAATTTAGCTTCATGCTAAGCTCACTCTTGCTTTGTATTTCTTGAACTCTTCATGAGTTCTGACTGACATCATTTATGCCTCATTTTTTTTACAATAGAATAGGGATTTCTTCCTTTATGGAACATTTAGTAAGCAATTTATGATAAGCTCTGTATTAATTCTATTTTTTCTATTTTCAATTCTGTAACCTGATTGATATCTGACTAATGAATGAAGAGTCAGAGAAACTTACATTTTGATTGGAAAATAAATCCCTTTAAAACTACTCACAACTCTCATTATTGCCTTAAATATTTAGTTGCATTTGATTTGCTCATGTTTATGTAAGTCTCCTCCTTCGTCATCACACGGTGAAAAAGGTCCATCGCCTTGAGCTGAAATAAGGGGAGTGGTGTTTTTGCTAGAAGAGATTACCGTCAAATTTCTGCTCCATCAGGAGCGTAGTCAGAAGGACATAGAAACTCTTGATGACACACCAGTACTTATTTCTGAAAGGAAACATAAGTAAATATACACAGGAGGAAACACTGCAGCACGTAAGTCCTCCTAACATCACCTGTTACACATTTCAGAAACCCCATGTTCCACGTTCCACCCTTCATGCAGCACACACCCACTGCTCCACACATGATCTCAACTGTGCACAACAAATGCTAGAGTAGCATCCACAGTCCACTAACTATGAAAAAGCAGTATTTGAGGCAAAAGAACATTTTCTGTGTAACGGAATTGCCGGTGTTTCAATGAACCTGATATTTTTGGGGGGCGTGGTCTCGACGCTAAGGCTAGATGAATAGACCTTGAACGTCTATTCCTGCAGAAGAAGGGCATCCCTGGTGACAATCCGGCAATGTAATTGTAATTGCATTTATATAGCACTTACTGCCCCATACAAGGTGTTGAAGCACTTTTTCGGCGAGTAGCACGCTACTCCGGAACCCATAAAGGATTAATGGTGAATTTGATAGTGAAAATATGAAAGCAATTTGTGTGGTGGATATGTTAGTCAGTTATTTGAATTGAGAAGGATAGTGGAGGGATATAAGAGGGAAAAGGTTTGCATTGATATAGTGCTTGCTACCCCTGATGAGCTGATGAGGTGCTTTTTCAGCAAGTGGCATGCTACTCTGGAACCAGAAAGGATTAGTGGTGAATTAGTATAGTGAAATATGAAAGTAATTTGAGCGGTGTATATGTTCGTCTGTTATTTGGATTGAGAAGGATAGTGAAGGGATAGAAGAGGGAAAAGGTTTGAATTTATATAGTGCTTGCTACCCCTGATGAAGTGTTGAAGCGCATTTTCGGCGAGTAGCACGCTACTCCGGAACCCATAAAGGATTAGTGGTGAATTAGTAAAGTGAAATATGCAATTAATTTGAGTGGGGGACATGTTAGTCTGTTATTTGGATTAAAAAGGAATAGTGGAGGGATAAAAGAGGGAAGGGTCTAGAAATGTTTTTTTATTTTTTGGGGAGTTTATAACTGTAGGAGGGGGTTTGGGATGAGTAAAGGGGAGGTGGAGGGGAGTTATTATAGGGAAATATTAAATTAATTTGAGTGGTGGACATGTTATTTGGATTGAGAAGGAATAGTGGAGGGATAGAAGAGGGAAGGGTTTAGAATTGTTTTTGGGGAGTTCATAGCAGTAGGTGGGGGTTTGGGATGAGTAAAGGGGAGGTGGAGGGGGAAGAGTGAGAGGAAAATGTTTGGAAAGGCTTGTTTGGGAGATCTGAATAGTAAAAGAGGTATGAGATGATGCAAGGCAGGGTAAAGGAGGGAAGAGTCTAGAAAGGGTTATTTTGGGGGTCATAGTAGTGATATTGGGTTTGGGATGAATGGGAGAGTGGAGGTAGAGGATATATTGATAGAGGTAGAGGGTGAGAAATAGGGTAGTGCATTGGAAAGAGTAGCAGAATGAGGTTTGAGATGAGTCAGAGAGTTCAGGTGGAGGATATATTGAGAGCAGTATAGGGTAAGAAATAGGGTAGTGCATTGGATATGCTGAATTAGAAGAAAAGTAATAAGTATATAGAGACATGGAAGGTATATATATACATATGGAAGGTAATATACAACACGACTGAAGGGTTGAGGCAGGAAAGAACCGCACCTGCCAAAAATAGTGAAATGGGAATAATATACAATGCCTTCAAGGGTGCAAAGAACCAAGGAGTACAACCCTCTCTACTACAAAATTTGGAAAAATCTCCAAAATACAAAAGAACACAAGGTGGTTCAGCACTCAAAAATTGGATGCTTGAGTTTGATAATTAGATTGATAAACACAGTCTTTATATACGCATTTTAAGAACTTCCAATGTAGAGTTTTTCTTTCTTCATTTGTCCTTTATTAACCATTCCTTCACTTAGAAATATATTAAACAGATAAAATCCAGTAGCCGACCTGTTTCGTCCACATGGGACTTCTTCAGGGCTCTGACAAGTGTGTGGGATTAGCCAAATCCATAATGTTTTTTGGCACAGTTTACATCCCAAAGACAATCAGGTGTTGTGGTATGTACATCTGGTGATATAGGTCTATCACAGCGTGTCCGTCATGGCGTCTGCTTCAAAGCTTTTCAAGATTTTACCTGTTTGATATATTTCTATGTGAAGAAATGGTTAATAAAGGACAAATGAAGAAAGAAAAACTCTACATTGGAAGTTCTTAAAATGCGTATATAAAGACTGTGTTTATCAATCTAGTTATCAAACTCAAGCATCCAATCTTTGAGTGCTGAACCACCTTGTGCTCTCACATATGGAAGGTAATATATGTAGATTAAAGATGCATTTAATAAACTCCGGCTTTCAAGTGTTGTTGTACTTTCAAATAATTTATTTGTTTTTATTTTTTGTAATTCAATAGTGATGCAATTGTAAAAAAATAATTATGATAAAGATTTCCCTATTTATGCAGTCACTTATATACATGTTAAAACATAGAATAATGTAACTATAAGTAATATGTACATTTGTTAAACAGAACTAACGAATATCTATATTTTTTAAAACATAAATATTATATATGTTTATACAAAGCAATACACATATGTAGGTACATATCTATAGTCCAAATAAATGCTTACATACAGAGGAATACACTGTATATTTATGTTTGCGTATGGTGGTTATGTGTGGAAGAGCCAATTCATGAGTAGTTTTCTGAAGATAAGATGGTTATCCGTGGATCTAACATTCGGGGGCAAAGAGTTCCATAGTTTGGCTGCTTGAACAGAGAAGGATGTGCCACCCATGGTTTTTATCTTGTACATTGGGATTTTGAGGCGAGGTGCCACTCTAGAGTGGAGGTTCCTTTGTTGAACATATTTTGTGATTTTATTCCTGAGCAGTCCTGTTCCACGTATCACTTTGTGGGTGATACAAAGCAGCTTTGCGTGGATCTTCTGGCAACTGGTAACCAATGCAGGGCTTTCAAGGCAGGGGAGATGTGGGCTTGCTGTTTTATATGTAAGAGTAGTCTGGCAGCAGAGTTCTGAATCCGTTGTAGTCTTTTCATAGTCTTGAAAGGTGATCCGTGGTAGAGGCTATTGACGTGATCGAGTTTGGACTGAACAAGACTGATGGTAGCCTGGAACTTGTGTGGAAATCGTAGCTGGGGGAAGATTTGTTGCAGAGTTTTTATAGTAACAAAGCTTGATGTGGCCCCTCTGGTGATAGAGAACTGGTCAGAGGAGACGGCTGCCGCTTGAACTAATGCAGCAAAGTGGGCTGGAGAGCGCTGGGGCGGAGAGTTGGTGATCTGAGGTGGCAGCTTCTCCGGGCCATGCTAAATGGTACGAAGATGGAGAATTGATCTGTCTGCAGTGTGAAGTGGCGGTCCATTGACAGGACCTGCCGCCTTCGGCAGCACCACAGGCAGAGTGGGCCAGTTGACATTAGGAGCTCCCGCAGGGAATTTCCACCGACGTGATGCTGAAGAGTAGTAGCCGCCTGCTGGTTGTGCACCTGGGGTCTGGATGCACGGCCGACAGCCAGGGCCGGACTGGGAACCGAAACCGGCCCTGGCAAACTGCTCAACCGGCCCCACTGGGGGCTGGAGGGGGTGCAGTTGAGCTGTTTGCGAGGGCCTGTTTCGGCCGATTTTGTTACAGGGGGCCGATATTGCCGACCCCCGGTAACAAAAACAACCCCCCAGGGGCCCAAAACCGGCCCCCACCCTAGCGGTTCACCGGGGAAACGCCCGGTGCCCGCTACGGCCAGTCCGGCCCTGCCGGCAGCTGGAGGTGGGATGACAGTCTGTTGCGCCTGTGACTCACCAAATGTGGTGGAAGCTTCTACTGTTGTGGGGGCTATGCATGCCCTTTTCTCTCAGCCATAAGGATATAGCGCTCTGCCTGGAAGGTGGGCCCATGACTCCGATCCTCCTCTTTTTTCTCCTTACTTGAATGTAGTGACAGAATAGGCCAACCCACAAAGTCCCTGGGGTGCCATGTCCAGGCCTTTGTGGTCCGTCTGGGATGGCATGCCCCCTATAGTGGCCATCTATGGCGCAATGCTATCTGAAACAACCCAGGACTCAATCAGCAGCCGAACCAGTACCAGGGATTAGGTGCTGTGGTCCTAGTACCAGTGAAGAGCGCATGCCTAGACCTCATACCCCAGAAGTGTTGACCTAGGTCCGCGACCCAACTGAATGGGAGGGACAGCTATTAGCCCAACGACAGAAGCACCATGGTGTGCGACAAGGGGCAAATATCAGCTCAGTCAAACCGACTTGATAAATTCACGTTCAGGAATTAGGCAGCTGGAGGAGATACGGACCTCGTGATTGGGCCGGGGGAGATATGGTTTTGGACCAGTCGCTCAAGGATTTGCTCCATTCAATCAGGGACACTAAATCCACGCTGGAGCATAAAATTGACACTATGGTAAACAACATTGCACTCATAAGGTCAGACTTCAAGAAATTGTCTGCCAGGATGAACTCGGTGGAACAGACCACTGACGATCACTCAGAATCTATAAACACCCTGATGAAAGAAGTCTGAAGTTTACAAGAGGCTACCCAGGGCAGAGGACACCTAGGGGAGGTCCAGATGGAACGTCTGCATGACTGGTCCCAACAAAAAGACTGAGGTGAAACAGCTTGTACATTTCCTTAAAGAGTTTATCAGTACAGTAGTCCAACTAAAAGATCTCTCAGATCACTTTGTGATTGAAAGGGCACATATAATACCGGGTCGCCTTCCATCACCAGGGTCCTCAATTATATAGAATATAACGCCATCATTTGAGCTGCACGTCAAAATGGCCCACTGAACTATGAAAACTGCACAGTCATGCTATTCCCAGACTACACCCAGGAGGTGCAGACGAAACGGCTATCCTTCTACACAGCAAAAGTAGAATTAAGGAAGCTGAATATCCAATAAATTATGTTATTTCTGCCAAAGTTAAGGATTCTGCCAGAGGGCAAATCATGGTACTTTGCATTGTTAGAGGAGGTCTGAAAATGGCTGGAGGGGTGGAGCCCAGTACAAAATAAGAAACAAAGAGGGGTCGGGTCCCCAATAGAGTGGACAGAGTCAGAAGTTAAATCACCAGCAGGAGTGGGAGAGGAGCTGCCACAATAAAATGAGGAAGAAGAAGACAGAGTGCAGAAAACAAGTGACTCATGACTCGATGGCTGCTGCCCATGCTGGACTGACTCCTGATATGTCAGGACGACCAGCAGCCAGGAGATGGCCTCACATCCGGTGCCTTGAAGATGACATGTTTTTTCTTTATCGTTATTTCTTTTCTTAGGTCACTGGTGGACTAAGAGAACTGCAGATATGGCACTTGTAAAGCATGGACTTCATTTCGGGGTGGCCAGGGATCACATCTCCCTTGCGACCCCTGGCACTGCCTTTGTGATCCCAGGCCTCAGGGTCTGCAAAAACAATGTGAAGAACAGAAGGTAAACCTTGTTCTGATGAGCATGCTTTACTTTCTGTAACTTCCACTAAGAGATAACAGTTTTGTTAAAGAAATACATTCAGAAGAGCAATCAGGCAGCTGTTTTGGCCTTCTCAAAACACTAAGGAGCTTTTTACCTCTCCTTCCCAGGCCTGGCAAAGAGACGGTTATCAGTGCCCTGATCCTTTCTCGATTGGACTACGCTAATGCGTTGTACATAGGCATCCCTGGATACTCTCTGAATAGACTCCAGGTCACTCAGAATGCGGCCGCTAGGCTTCTCCTGGGAAATGCTAAGAGGAGCAGCGTGCGTGAACATCTTCGTGCACTCCACTGGCTTCCCGTGGCGGACCGGGTCAAATTTAAATCCCTGGTCATTGCCCACCGAGCCCTCTATGGTCGTGGGCCCGCCTATTTACAGAAGCGGTTTACCTTTTATGTCCCTTTGAGACAACTGCGTTCTTCAGCCCTCCTCCTTGCTAGGGTCCCCCGCTTCATCCGCCACAAGCTGCGCGGCTGCTCTCTGGCTGTCAAGGCTGCCCAGGCTTGGAATGCCCTTCCGTTTCCACTACGCAATACTCAAGACCCGCTAGCCTACAAGAAACTTTTAAAAACTCACCTGTTTCCGTAATTGTTGGTGGTGTAGTTCAGGGACTCCTCTTGGATCCGCGCCAGGACACTCTTCGGAGTAGCTGTTGCGCGTTATAAGAGCACTTAACATAACATAACATAACATACCATTTAGAATGTAAAATAAAATTACGCACATTAAAAAAACATTTTTTTTTAAACATGTTGCCTCAATCCATTGACCTGAATGCATAAAATATATGTGTTGTGATAGTTGTTACAAGTGGCCATGAGAAAAATTGTATTAAAAATTATAAGGAGTAAGGAGTAATTCATACCAATAAGGTAGTTTCATATGCAATATGTGGTCCATACTAATTCGTACCAGTGGGCCTGCCCATTATTGTTTTTTAAATGTCTTCTGTGTGCATCTCCGTGTGATTCAGTAATACATTTTATTTTTTAGATACAGTAGGCTTCAGTGACATCAATTATTGTGATGCCATCAATATCATGGCATAAATTCCTGAGATTAAGGGCAAAAGGACCATTAAATGATGTTAGTTTCTGTGATGTCAGAGCCTGACGACCCTCACGGGTGATTTGCCGTGCTTTATAAGTGTTTGATTGATTGATGTAATTGAGGTCAAAGGGCGTATGATGTGACTTGATGTCACTTCCGTTACCCCTGGCATTTTGGCGAATCGATGTTCATGTTCTACAGGTTTAAAAGGTTAACATGTATAAAATGGGAGGGCGACAGGCGTTTCAAGCTTTGGGGCAGCAGGTAGTTTTAAGCCAGTAGCATGAAGCAGTTAAGTGGTAGGGTAACGGTTGGGTGGGGTGGGGGTTTTCGGCATATCTGGGTGCATTTGTGCACAAGACCACGAATAGGATTACTGGGGACAGGGGATCTATAGGAATATCTACTCTTACCAAAATTGCACGTCACCCAAGGACACGCCTTAGGATTCTAACTTTGAATGCAAATGTACTGGGACATAAAGTGAAGAGGGGGACTCTGGTCAAATTTCTTTCTAGGCAGGACGCAGACCTGATTCTGTTACATGAGCCCCACTTAGTGGGCATTAAACACAGATTCATTGGCAAAGGCTCGTACAGGGTGTTGGCCTACTTCGGCCTCACTTCTGGATCACGGAGAGTCACTCCCACTTTCAGTTAATCAGGTTTTGACAGATAGGGAGAGAAGTTCTGCAGCAATCCAGGGAGAGTGTGTTGTGCAAGCTACGACTTTGGCGTAACACTACAAGGTGTGCTTGCCCACCCATGGGAGACATGGGTGAACTCAGCACAATGCGCCAGTGATGAACGTGAAAGGCAGATTATTGTAGCCCCACAAACCACTATTCAATATGTAAATAACATAGACCCATTGCTTTTGGGTTACTAACAACCCCCTAAAGGGATCAAGGGCACCATGGAAACAATAAAAAGCCTTATTTTGATATTCACCATTTCACACACACTGTACTAAGAAGAATGAACACTTTTTAAGTTATAAGTATTTATTATTACAGGACCAATCTGTTTCTCAGTACATCTAAAACAACTTCACAGAATATTATAAAAATAGCAAGAATGCACATTATAAATAACACGAATAAAATGAACATTTCTAGCATTGTTCAAATGCCATTATAAATGGCATCTAGAACCGAACACCCTAACGTCTACTTCTGTGCGCTATATTAAGTGAGCATGGAAGGCAGCGCAACTTGCGGTCTAGAGTTTCTTAGGGAGAAGAGATGTACTGCATACATTGTTGAGAGCAAAAGCTACCTTTATCAGCAGAGAGGCAAAAACAGAGTCCCTGCCAAGGGCAAACACACGCTGCGGTACCAGTCAGTCAATCTTTCTCCAGGACTCCGCATTATCAGCTTCATGTTCAAGCAATATGTGGCATCTGTGAAGTGTGTCGGCAGTAGATGAGACCATCTCTGGCAGAATCTTGGGCGATACTCTGGTTGAAGGACCTCTCCTGGCAAGTACTTAAGTGGTTGTCCTTATATACTAAGGGCCTGAACATGATCTTGGTGGACACGGTTACTCATTCACAAATGTGATGGATATTCTGTCCATCATATTACAAAGTCCATAGGATATAATGGACTTGTAATACGACGGACGGGATATCCATCACATTTGTGACGGAGTCACCCTGTCTGCTAAACTCATACTAAGGCCCTAAATCTTACCAGCAATTGGAAATTCTGACATAAGTTTAAGAATGTCTGACATAGATTATATGTATCAAGGTATGCATCTCAGACATTTCCTTATGAATATATAAGGTAAAAGGACGTCAATTCAGACTACACTATTTTGGTTATATGTAGGCTGTCCGGTTTTAGGTTTAAACCTATAATAACTGATGAAACCCCACTGAAAGAGAAATAGCCCTCACCAGTGAAAACATATAAACACTGAAAAACACCTGCACAACCACAAACTAAATGCCATTCAAAGAAAGGAAAAAGAGAGTGACAGTCATTTTTTTTCTTCCTGAAGTGGCCAATAAAATTTAACTTTGTTATACAAGCTAGCAGTAAGAAAGACTGGGCTAACATTATTCTGCTTGAGTTTTGTTGTTTAGGGATGCCACTCAAATATTGTTTCTTCTTCCTTTTTCTTTTTTTCAGTTTTGTGGTCTAAAGATACAGGGTTTAGAAGCATGTTTTAGGTCTTGTTTAATTGTTTAATTATTTTATAAACTGTAGAGAATCAGGAAATATCAAAACCATATTTGATATTTTGGCTACGTTTGATTCTTTCACTGATAGGTAAAATGGCTGGTTTAATAAGAATCTTCCCTAATATGTGTCATCACATTTACCCACAGAGAATGGGTAAAAACCGTTAATACATCAGCCCCTAGTTTCTAGTGAGTCAGTATTGATAGTAGGTGAATTGCCAACAGTAGTGGCTCCTGGAGGGAGTGCTGCGGGGCGGTGGGGTGGGTGGGGGAGGGGTAGGGTGGGGGGTAGTAAACTCCGGCATACGGCCGAATGGAGGTAAGTACATAAATAAATAAATAAAACGAATTACATTGTGCACGCTGCATCGCCATTTGGCATTGCAGCGTGCGCAATGTAATTCGTTTTATTTATGTACTTACCTCCGTTCGGCCGTATGCCGGAGTTTACTACCACCCACCCTGCCCCTCCCCCGCCCCACCGCCCCGCAGCACTCCCTCCAGGAGCCGCTACTGATTGCCAACACCTCAGTCTTTAAACATTCAATGCAAGGTATAGTGACAAGTATATGTGAAAAGAGCGCTATCACCAAGCATCTGGGATAGTGGTGAAAACATGACACCAGACTTTTGGAAAACATGGAACGCAGTGTCACTTGGAATACTCTGCAAAAAAGGTTCTTTCCAAGTTCAACAAAGATTGAAGTGATATTGTTTGTGTTTGCAGTGATTCAGCTACGTATATGAAAAAGTTGTGTAATGACCTGTCAAAATTGATACCTGTGCTGAAATGCTTCCCTGTAAGAGATCCTTGCCACTTGTTAGATGGTATGCTGAAAGTATCTTTACAATGTTCAGAGTTAATGAGGAATGCTATTGACTTTTTAGTCCATTCTGGTGCGCTGTTTTCTTATGCACAGGAACTAAAACGCAAATATTTCTCATTTCGTGCTTTGTGTGGCATCAAAGAAAGAGTCATCCCAACTGTTTCCCTCAGCTGATGGTTCTCAGTCCAAGGGGCTATGAATGCTATATTATCCATGTGGCAACCGTTCACAGAATTTTTGCTGAGTAATGATGCCAAAGGCAAGAAATGTGAGGATCTTTGGTGG
The DNA here is from genome assembly GCA_963921515.1 of Calotriton arnoldi. NCBI lineage: Eukaryota > Metazoa > Chordata > Amphibia > Caudata > Salamandridae > Calotriton > Calotriton arnoldi. The sequence continues at coordinate 519,852 of CAWUFW010002144.1, read as the reverse complement.
CATATTGATAGTGATGTGAAAAAAAGTACACTCTACTGCATTCTTTACAGGAAAACATAACTGCTGTATTGGACATAATAAAAAAACTAGAGTCTGAAAACACCCTTGTCTGCCACGTGTTCAGGATAATTGGTGTAGATGTGAAACATCTCCTTGAGAGTAGGCTTGGGCGACACCTTTAGTGACTTTGGTACTGCAACATGTTCCATGTTAAAGTGCTTGCCACTTGATAAGCAAAGCAATGCTAAAGAGCAATTCAGGAACTTTTATTTTACAATGTATGAGAAATGGCTTGCAATGATGCATAGAAATGTCCCTTCACCAACCATGGCATTTGAAGTCAATTCAACCTCACTGTGGTACTCTGTACAAGTTCTAGATCCCTTCCATAAAGGGGAATTTCCTCCGTAGTTTCAAAAGTGCTGCTTCATTTTTGAACGCTTCAATAACTCTGAGGGAATAAGCACCCAGCTCAACGCAAATGTTGCAGAACCTGCCCTGAGAATCGCAATTTCAAGTACACCAGTATTGGAATGGAAAGCTATGTCAGTGGCCAGAGTTAACAAATTGTGTACTGGCTGTTTTGGCGTTGCCCGTCTCAAGTGTCAATGATGAAAGGGCCTTTTCACAAAAGTTTACATGGGAAGGAAAGAGCGAGCGCACATGACCAAAGACTCACTGAAGAAGTATTGTATGGTGTACCACAATAAGTTTAATTTGCAAAAATCTATTTGGACCTCATATAGACTATACGTACACTGTCTATATACCATGCGCTATCAGTGCAGAAAGCAAGCAATAATAAAAGCGAAACATTCCATAAACACTGGAAAAACACTGTTTCTGTTGTTTTTAATGTCGCAAAAATGTGTAACCACTGATAACCACTGTTTTTTGAGATATTGAAATCACTTGAAAACACTGAAAAAACCCACCAGAATTTACCAAAAATAGAAACTGAAAACAGGAAAGCCTAGTTATATGTCTGTATGTGTTCTTAATTAATCTTGACATGATGGAAAGTAGACATTTGACCCAGACAAATGTCGCATTGATGGCTGTATCTATGTCATCAATCAAATGGCTTGACAATTTTCACAGTTCTAAGAAAGATAAAGTCAGGCAACATCTGTGTCTAATAGCAGATATGACAATGATTCTGCATAAATCGAGAAAGATGGCGACTTCCATTCTTTGAGAGAGGGAAGATGGCGACCTCTATTAGCCAACATGTGGTTGGGAGTAGGGACCTACATAAGATGGAGTCGGACCTTAGGGACTTTATGTCAAGTGGAACGGGTAAATGATAGTGGTAGTACTTCTCACCAAATTTACAATTGGTCAAGTTTGAAAGAGTGGGGACATGGATAACACAAAGTTCCAAGGTACTCCTGATCATGGCAGGGGACCTAAATTAGACAATACAACACCGTATGGATAGAATTACAATATCTGGACTCCCTGGGCAAGACATAAAGAGATTGTAGTACTTTGTAAGAGCTTTCGGACTTCCAGATCTCTGGTAAACACTCACCCTGACATACAGGAATACTCATACATGTCTAATAATATGCATTCACTCTCTAGACTAGACTACTTTCTAACTCCAATGACATTGAGGGGTAGAAATGGGAACACACATTTTCTGCAGCAAGTATACAGGACCATTTCCCGCTCATTACATTAAAAACAATGCGCATTCAAGTGAGTGACTCGATCCATGAATACTACGGGACTGGGGCACTAAGACACTAGTGGTACAATCTACAGATTTATACCTTAAAGAAAATTCAGCGTCCGTGGAATCAGGGGTGACACTCCGGGAAGCGTATCAGATGGTTATTAGGGGACAAATCCAAGCCATTAAGATCAGCAGACATTGGGATAAGGAAAGGGCGGTACAAGAGTTGGAACAGTGCTTAGACCAGTGAGAAATTATATACAGGACCCGAGAACGAAACTATCCCACCACATTGAGCTTCTGAGAGATGAATATAGATAGGTAGTGGAGGAGGAAGCAAAAGCGCTATTCTGAGCAAAGCTACACAAATTGTATGAGGTAGGCAACAAGGTCAGTATATTAATGGCCTAGCTGGCACACAGGGTGTAGGGTCAAAGGTGGATTTAGAATATAGTGACAAATGGTGGAAACTTGCTGGAGTCCGGGAATTATATTGCACAAGCTCTTGCTATGCCTTTAGAGCAGCTCTACCGGTCCAAACTACGTTGCTCTACAACAGACTTGGAGATATTTGTGAATGACCCTTCCCACCACCACTCTGTCTAAAGATGCAGCCCTGTTGGGTCAGACAACACCTGTAAAAAAGGTCCAAGAGGGCATTAACCAAATGCACTCGGTGAGGGCACTGGGACCCAACAGGCTGCCTGTGGAATTCTAACGGATGTTCTATGAAGCAAATCGAGAAGGAGCTTTGCCTAGAGACCTTAGGATGGCCAACATAATTCTTATTCATACAAAAGGCAAGTCACTGTAAGATTGCTCCTCATATCAACCCATATCATTATTAAATTCTGGCCAAGCTGTTGGCTAACTTCTTATATCAGTAATCAATGACCCATTGCAATGCTGGGTAGCAATTACAAAATTCTGAGTAAAATCTTGGCAACTCGACTATACTTCGACTAATACATGAATGGATCCACTCATATCAAAATGGGTTTATACCTGGTCTATCTATGTCTCTGAATATACGCCGATTACATGGGCAATTGGAGGAAGCCCTGCCACACTGGCCATATTCCACCTGGCCAATCTTAGACCTAGAAAAAGCATTTGACATGTTCAACTGGGAATACATGTTTGCTGTGTTGCGCAAATTAGGACTAGGCACCAGGATGCTATGACTAATTAAACTTATCTACTCTGATCCAGCCACAAGGTTCAAAATTGGTGAACTTATATCCGACCTCTTCCCCGTATGGAGGGGTACATGTCTGGGATGCCACTTTCACCTCTGCTTTTTGTGCTGGCGATCGAGCCCCTAGCCGGCTGCTTGTGACAGAGGAAAGGTGATTGGGGCATACCGCTGGGAGACATGGAACATACAGCATCCCTCTATGCGGACAATGTCTTGATCTACTTTAGAGATATCTGTGGAGGGGTAGACTCAGCGGCAGGCATCCTCCATGAGTTTAAACTGGCTTTGGGGTAGGCAGTTAATTGGACCAAATTAGGCCTGCACAAGCTATCACCATTGATGACTGCCTGGTGGTATGGTATGCCTACACATTTCACTACCTTGGCATAAACATCTATCATTGTAATGTAGATATGCTTGATGGGAACCTGATGAAGGCGGTGTCTTCCCTCCGAGCACAGGCCACGTTTTAGCACTCTCTTCTGCTCACTTTGCATGGCTACGGTGAAAATGGTGATGCTTTCAAGACTACTTTGCAAACCTCCCCATATCAATCCTTAAATGCCCAGTTCCGCACACTGAATACCATAATAGGCAATCTTTTTGGGAGCACAGGATGGTGTAAAGTTGCCCTGTCCAAGCTTAAACTTCAGACAGACATTGGGGCCCTCAGAGCACCAGACTTTAAACACTATTACCTGGCAGCGCACCTCCTGCAGCCTGCCTGCTGGCTGGGCATTATCTAGTTGAGGTGGGACTGCATGATACAAGAGCTGCAAATAACCTTGTTTGTGAACTTTTTGTGCCAAACAAAGTCCACCCAGCTCCTCTAATACACTAGTGTGCATGGTGCACAACAGATATACCAGGGCCTTAAAGACCCCCCCTCCATGCCCCCTTACGCAATGGAGATTGCATTAAAGAGCAAATGCAATTTTCAACAAGCCACAAAGGGAGAGACGGGAAGGGCTTGAGATATTACATGCATTGGCAACCTATTCTAAGACAGAGTGCTGATCCCCTTCGACTCTCTTATAGACCAATTTGAGCTACTGGCAGGCCAATTCTTGACTCACAGATGCCTTATCGCTGACTTAGGACACATCTGGACTATCACTGACATGACACCCTCCCCACACCCTCTGACCCAAGCACTCTACTCCATCAGATTTGGGCAGAGACTGATCACATGCTCGTCTGAGCCATCCCTGACCATACACAACCCCCTCTGCCACATCTACGGACTCAGTAGTATGAAGACTTGGGATGCCCCCTCACACAGAGGAAATGGTACAGGACCCTATCCCTCCCCACAAAATCTCCCGCAACTCTAGATTTCAATTCATTCAACATAACATATTACATCGCACTTGCCATACCCCAAAGCGGCTTAGCAAAATTTATGCAATGGCCTCCGCATCTTGCCCACAATATTTGGCCTTGCACATGGATATAAAACACATGTTCTGGGACTGTCCCCATGCTCAGACTTTCTGGGATACTGTCTGCACTACCCTTTCGATGGCCACCGGCTTCCAGGATCTGAAGAAACCAGAATGCTGACTACTGAGGCTATATAGTCTTACCAAGACTCATGATGCATTGGAAGATGCCTAAATTAATAGAATTACCACAGTGGCATGCTGATGCCCTCTGTTGGGCAGACATCTACAGTTATCAATATCTGGAGAAAATCCAACCGAACATTAGGATGGCAGGATAAACTTACATTGGAAACACCCCTGTGAGACTCAGCTATCCATAATGCAAAATGGGACCTCCTGGGCATATCTACATTAGGGGATATATGGGGTCCTAAAGGCTTGTTGACATTCGAAGAACAACAACAAAACAAACTAGCAGACACACAACACTTTCATTATATACAACTCAAACATGCATTAGTTAATATGGGCAACGGCTTGAAATGATAGAGGACAAAAGTCCCTGTAAAAGCATTATTTCTGAAAGGAAATAAACAGTCAGCACGCAGACGTGGTATGCAAATAAAGAGCAAAGTTTATTTGCCCCAAGCTCCAGAGGAAACATACAATTGACCAAACTGCCACAGTGTTCCGCCTCACTGGGTTTAGGTTAAGCCTTTTATAGATGAGATCATACATTTAGGTTATATGGCGAGAGCTACATCATCTACTACTTGGGTCTAAATCTTTTTTATTGGTTTATATAGATTGACAACAATACATTATGAACCTCCTACAACCCTTGGCCGGTGGTAGTTGCAAAAGAAAGCTTATTTGGTAGGTGTCAAACAAAAAAGATGGAAACAGAAAATATAGATAGGAACGACAGGAAGGGAGGGGTGGGAAAGGGGGATGTCATTACTCTAATAAGAAGATGACTCGTGAGAGTGGTAACAATCTAGTGTTGTGCAGTGTGTTCTGTGGCTGTCAGCCGAAGTATCCGTAGATATGGAGACAGGATAGCTCGCGAAACTCGTACGACAGATATTGCATGCAGGGTTGCCACATCTTGTCGAACCGGGGAAGTTGTTGTGTGGTTGCCGCGGTCAGTTTCTCCATTCCCGGTATTTCCCATATTTTATGCAGCCAGTCTTGGTGTGCGAGTATCTTATCCATTCCCCACCTAACAAAAAGGAGTTGCTTCGCTGCCCCCAATGTAAGAGTGATTGCTTTGCCTCTAGGCGATTTCAGTGGGTAGGTGAGCGGGTTGGGCAGTCCCAATAGTATATAGCTCAGGAATTTGGGTATGTCTGTGTTAAACATGGTGTTGACGGCGTCTAACACCCCTGACCAGAACAATTCTATCTTGGGGCACTGCCATAGGAGGTGTGTGAGTGTACCCTGTTGACCACATTGCTGCCAGCACAGCCCGTCTCCCCTAGGGTCCCAGGCGGCCACCCTGGCCGGAGTGAGGTACCAGTAGTGTGCTATTTTGAGGAGCATTTCTTTACTGGTGATGTTGAGGGCGGATGTTCGTGCTGGGTGTAAATTATCATTCCACTCTTTGTCTGAAAAGAGGCGTTCATACTCTCTCTCCCATCTAGCTCTTGCGGGGGAGGGTAGTGGGTGTGTGGGCTGTGTTAGCAAGGCGTAAATATCGGATAGCAGTTTCTTGTCCGTAGAACGTGTGAGGATCCATTTCTCAAAGGGCATTAAGGGCCTGCTAGCATGCGGTTAGATCCACTGGCGGGTCACCCAGTATACCATTGCCAAGTATCGCCATCTCGCTGAGTCTGGGAGGTTGGAGCATGTTTGCAGTGTGAGAAAATACATTAGACCATCCACGTCAAAGAGATCACCAACCCTTTTACAATTAGCCTCTTGCCACACCCTAAATCCCAACCCCTTAGCCGCCGGGGGGAAGTCCGGATTGCCTATCAGCAGAGTCTGTGGGGATATCGGCGTGGAGAGATCGTGTTTCCGCTGCACTCTATCCCAAACTCCAATCGTTGACCTAGTGACTGGGGAGATATAGACGCCCACTGGTCTATGAGATTTAGATAGCCATGGTATTTTCCAAATGTGTATACCCGCAATGGCTTGATCTATGAAACGCCAGTGTTTTTCCGTAAGTGTGCGAGACCATTCTACCATGTATCGCAACTGGGCCGCCTGGTAGTACCTGCAGATGTTTGGGACCCCCAGTCCTCCCGCAGCTAATGGGAGAAAAGCCCGTGCTCTATCCATTCTTGCCCGTTTACCCTCCCAGATAAAGTTCCAGATCAATGTCTGCAGTTTGTCTAGTGTCGGTGAGGGAGATTGGAGTGGCAGAGTTTGCATTACGAACCTTTTAGCTTTCAGGAAAAGCCTTAAGACTTGGCTTTTTGCCCAATAAATCTCTTCCATTTCTTTTGCCACAGGAGATGTAACTAGCGCCAGGACACCTCAGGGTAACAGCTGCGCTGTATAAATATCATTAACATTAACATATAGTAGTTTGGGAAGTAGTGTCATTTGACGGCTGCCATCCTTCCCAGCGATGAAAGGCCCTGGGACTTCCATTTGGTGAGATCCGTCCTTGTCATGGCTAATAGGTTCCCGCAGTTGTACTCAGCGGTGACCGGGAGCATGGAAAGTATCTCTATTCCTAGGTATGGGACCCCATCCTCCGCCCATTGAAATGGAAACTGACTGCGAAGCCGGGCCCTTTCGGGCTCCTGTAGGGTCAAGTCTAGGACCAGATTTTAAAGGCTGATACCTCCCCAAACTCCGAAAGCTCTGCCAAGGCAGCCGCCAAGGAGTTAAACGGGTCCGTGAGGGTCAGTAGCTCGTCATCTGCATATAACATAATTTTGTGCTCCCTTCCTCCCATCTGGATCCCGGTCACCTTCAGGTTGGCCCTCATCCGCCCCGCCAACGGCTCCACAAAGAGCGCAAAAAGCAGGGGGGACAAGGGACAGCCCTTCCTGGTCCCTCGCTCTATTGGAAAGGTGGGCGACTGCATACCATTGACGCAGATGCTGGCCTGGGGGGTTGTGTAGCAGGACTGCACCCAATTGCGGAATTGTGGTCCTGGGTCCACGTGCTCCAACACCTGGTTCAGGTACGGCCAATGCACCCGATCGAAGGCTTTCTCTGCATTGACCGTCAATACGAGTGCTGGGATCCAGGAGAGTTGTACTTTGTCCAATAAGTGGCAGAGTCTTTTTGTGTTGTCGCTGCATCCTTGCTCCGGGATAAATCCAGCCTGATCAGGGTCGACCAGTCCCTGTACGTAGGGGGCCAACCTATGGGCCAGTACACTGGTAAAAGAAATTCGCATCCACATTTAAAAGGGAGATCGGGCGGTCGGAGGCGCAGCTTTTGGGGTCTTTGCCTTGCTTGGGAATCACTTTAATGGTGGCAAGTTGCATTGAGTCCAGTAGCACCCCTCTTTTGTCAATTGAATTAAATAATCGCGTGAGAATTGGGGCTAGTTGGGAGGCAAATGTTTTGTAAAATTCCCCTCCATAACCGTCGGGGCCTGGTGCTTTGTGGGGTTGAAGTTTGTGCATAGCAGTGAGTACCTCCTGCATTGTAATGTCTTTTCCTATGGCCGTGAACGCGGGCTTGGCGTTATCCGGTGGATAAACCTGGGCCAATTATGTCACCACGGCTTCATCCTGCCGTGACTCGGCGGTGTAAAGAGCCCTATAGAATGTACCAAAGGCGTTTGCAATGCCCTCGTCCGTGTTGCATATGCAGCCATCTGCCCCCTGTACTTCCGATATCTGTAGTTCCGTGACCTGCGCCCGAAGCCGGTGCACTAACATGCGACCCGCCTTGTTGCCCCCGCATAATATTTCTGGCACAGTCATAGCAGGGTGTATTCCGCCCTTCCCATGTCTATTGCGGCTAACTGTTAATTGGCGGTGAACCGCCATAGAACCTGACCGGGCATGAGCTGTCTCCAGCTCCTTAATCTGAGCTTCTGAACGGCAGCGCTTGTCCTGCTGTTCTCTATTATATCCCGTGGCAATTCCAACAAAGTGGCCCTGGAGGGCCACCTTTAAGGTCTCCCACAGTGTGGCGATGTCAATCCCAGGGGTGTCATCGAACTCCAGGAAGGAGGTCAATGCTCCGAGGACGGCCTTCCGTACTTTGTCGTATGTGAGGAGTTTTGCATTAAGGCGCCAGCAGCGAGGAGTTGTCGACTGCTTACCAGGATGGAATTGCAGACTGATGGGGGAATGGTCAGAAAGGGTGGCCACCCCTATGTCTGCTGATGTCGTGTCCCGTGTTATCCCTGGAGTTGTGAGGAAGTAGTCTATGCGTGTGTATGTTTGGTGAGCCGCCGAGAAGAATGTGTAGTCTACTTCTGTGGGGTGTGTGTGGCGCCATATATCCGTTAGCCCTGCTTCACCCAACCACCACCTGGTGCCCGGAGTGAGTTCCCCAGATTGGCCCGTTCGGAGGATGGACCTATCTTTCTGCCCGTCCATCACGACGTTGAAGTCGCCCCCCACCACCATCTCCCTATCTGGGGTGGATACCAGGCGGCCCAAAACATCCCTGAAAACGTTTTCCTGCCTGTCATTGGGTGCGTAAACAGTGGCTATCGTGTACTGGGTAACCTGTATTAAGACATGCAGTGCTAACACCCGGCCCGGAATGTCCAGGAAGACCCTCTCTACCTTCCCTGCAAAATGCATAGCAAACAAGATTGCTACCCCTGCTCTCTTGGGGGGCTCAGATGAAAAATACTGTCTGTCGAATCAGCAAGATGGCAGCCGCCGCCAGTCTGTTTGAAGCAGGTGGGTTTCTTGCAGCATGCAAATATCGCATTTAGCATCTTTGAGGAATGAGAGAACTGCTAGTCACTTTGCAGGAGCATTAAGGCCTCGGACGTTGAGGCTAAGCAAGGATACCATGGTCACGCCTATATAAAACATTGTCTGCTCATCCATATACCACACTTTTCCACCCACCCCCCAGGGTAAGGGACTGGGCTGTATAGCAGAGGGGTAGGAAAGGGTGGAAGGATAGAAGGATAGAGAAAAGCAAGCAGAGAATAACAAAGTAAGATTAGGAAATCAAACATCTCCCTCCGGGGAGCAATCGGATCATCAAATTCGGGGTCCATGCCACAGGCGAGTACTGGTGTGGAGCTCGTCATCCATGTGGGGCTTCACCGGAGAAGAACGCCCAGCTGGGGTAGGTAGGGCAGTTACCCAGGCCGACTCTACAGCTACCTTCCGGGGGCTCTAAAGGCGACCAGGGGGCCAGCGGGGGCCAATACCTCGGGCAGCTTAATGGTCGTCGATGGCAGGCACACGGTTCCCATCCTGCTGTAGGTGGTGGAGCAGTTGCGATCGCTCCTCACAGCTGTCAGCTTCAGTGGGCTTATTCAGCGTTTTCCGTCTCCACCTGGAGGAACACCTCATGTCCGGCTCCCCACTCGCGGGCTTCCGGACTGGCGACCTGAAGGACACTGATTGTCGAAGATCCGGTACATCTGGCAGATTGCGAGAATCATCGAGGGTGCGAATTATCCGAATTTCCTCCTTCCATACGAACTGCAGGCGAAAAGGGTGGCCCCATTTGTATCGAATCTCCCGGGCCTGTAGGAACTCGGTTAGTGGTTTGAGGGCCCTACGACGCAGCAGCATGGTCGGGGATAGGTACCTGATAGAGCCAAACCATGAAGCCCTCAAATTCTATGATTTTCAGCTCCCTCGCTGTGGCCATTATAGATTCTTTCTGCCTATAATAGTGTAGGCAGGTGAGTATATCGTGGGGCTGGCCTGGTGTGCTGGCTGGTCTCCCGGCTCGGTGTGTGTGGTCCAGAATGATCTTCTGGTCCCACAGGGAGGGTGTTACATGCTTGAAGAGATGGATCACGAACCCCTCCCAATCACCCGCAACCGCCTGGGCCGGTACACCCTTAATACATATGTTGGAGCGCCGGGATCTGTTTTCCAGGTCCTCGACCTGGTAGCGCAACTCTGAGTTCTGGTCTCGTAGTTCCAGTAGCTCCTGGCAGTGACCCTCCAGTTCCTCCTCTCGGGCGTCCTGGTTTTGCTCCACTGATGTCAACCTTTGGTCAATGGCGATGACATCTTGTCCCCTTGATATCGGTTGTGATGTCTCGTTTGAGTTCTGCGAGACCATCTCGAAGGGAGCTGAACAACTGCTCCCGAAATGCCTGAGTGATGGGATACTCATCCCCACCACCGTCTTCGCCACCAGATTTGTCCATGGACATCCTGGGTTCCTCAGCTTCCGGTGGCGTGTCCATTTTTTTCGTATTTGACTGGGCAAACATATCTTTTTCTGTAGGGTCTTTCTTCGATGCTTGGTGGGAGGACATCCCAGCTGGTAACAAGTTCACCAACTATGTGCTCCTCCTCTGAAGCTGGCAGGTACTCTTGCTCTGGGTGGTGTAGCGGCATGCCCCCTGGCGGAGCGGTCCCAGCCTCTGAGTCTGCTCCAGATAGAGAGGAAGGGGGGCAAGGCAGGGGGACAGTCTCTGGGAGGAAAGCAGAGACCACCCGGGGCGGGCCGTTCCACTTACCAATGGGCCGCAGAAGGCCACAGTCTATTGCCCTCGCCTCTGACTCTGGCCTTATGGCTCAAGAGGGGCCCGTTGCGAGCCCCCCATGTAAATGTCCAGCTCTGTTCCGCCCACGTCCCCTCTGAGCCGTCTCCAGCACACGTTCTCTCGGATGCCCCCACACTTCCAGTCCCACTGGGAGAGGGGAACGTGTCCTCAGGTCTCTGGCTCCTACTGGCTCCTCTGGCTCCTACTCCCGGGTGGTATTGCGGTTCACTGGTCAGGACAGGCCGGTTCACTCAGTGTGATCTGCAGCAAGCCGCAAGCATCAGCCCTCGTACTGAACCTCTCCTGGGGCGCGATGAGTAGGTGCTAAATAGGCTGCGCCGCTGTCCCTGCCCCGTACGCTGCCACACCAAGGCCACCTGCAGCCCAACCAGAGCCGGAGAGATTGTTCAGGAGGGGAGAGGGAGGGTCCACCGCTCCAGGTATCCCCAGCCCCCGTGCCACGCACTGCCTCGATGTCCCCCCACCACTCCCGTGCCTCAGGGCCCAGCAGGCCGCCACGCAGCCCCCACATGGGCGGTTAATAATATTGTGGCCACCGCGGCCCTCCAGCCCCCACTGGCACCGGGCCAGGCCACTCCCCGCTGTTAAGTCGGGTCTGAGGGGGTGGCCAGCCCGACCGCCTCCCGACAGGTCTCGCAGCGCCGGACCGGGTGGAGCGACCACGTCCCGCACCATCCCAGGCGATTCCGCGCTGCAGGCCGCCAGGCGGCCTCGTCTAGGCGGCTGGCTCTTCGTCTGCTCTCAACCCCGCAGGTCTCTCCTTTGTGCCCCCGCAGGTATCCCATGGGCAAATGGGTGCTGATTTTGGGACAGAGGGCCCTTTTCCCCCGCTCTGTCACTGCTGGGCCTGAAGATCCGGCGGAGCTCCAAGGTAGGCATCCTACGCTGCAGCCATCTTGGACACGCCCCCATCATCTACTACTTGAAGCTGCAAGGTCAACATTATTAAGATCTTGAAAGCATCAGTTGACAGTTGTGTGTCTTGGCAGGAAACCTGTGACCTTCAACTAATTACGTTTTCTTAGTTTTCAAGACCCAACACCCCAATCAGGCATTTCTAAGATAAGGCAGCTTTTATGTGCCTTCCCCTGCATTCTTTCAGACAAAGAGTGGAAACCTTTTCTATCGAGTTGGCATACCCACATCCTACACCTGCATTCTCATAGTACGTGAGCAAAAAGTGAAAACCTACAGGTTTCTGTTAATAGGTTTCTGTCAAGCAAGCATTTTACAAAAACACAAACATATTGCAAAAACACTGCTCAAGTTGACATAAAAATGGAGGGCCAATTACAAAATGGTTGATGATGGTTCACATATATTTTATGCTTTGACACCCCTTGGAATATAGGGTCCTGGCAGCACCATTACATAAACATGCCATATTCCAAATATAGAGGACACTGAAAAATAATAGCCAAGGCCCCATAGAGGCTCTTAGATATGAATGGGAGGTGGAGCTGGGAGCATTGGAGGATGAGGACTGGAGAGGTCATGATCAGAGCAGGTTTTTGCCCCATACAACTGAAAATGTTACACAGAGCTTACTTGACCAGAACATGTTGTTTAGAATAGGGAGGATAGATAATGACAAGGGTGTGTGTGGCTGCCCCTTGGTGGGTTCTCTGGTCCATACCATGTGAGATTGTCCAAAGATCCAACAGTTCTGGTCTAAGATAAGGCAACAAGTATCAAGAACCATTGCAGTGTTGGTTGGTCTCACCCAGAGCGGGTGACTTTGGGGATTTGGATCGAACAAATTGGTCCTAAGTATGCCTTGCTTTTGTAATATTGCACTGATAGTGGCAAAAGGGACATTATTTGGTTGTAGGGCGATCCCAGGGTTGTACCAGTAGGCTCAAAACATAGACTGGTCCATGCTAGTAGAGGAAACGGTTTGTCAGGCACAAGGATGAATTTTCCAACAGATGAGGCCAGTGGAAGGAACTAAAAGACAAAGTCTGAGAAAGTCTTGGAGCCCAATGGAAGGGACAACACCCCAGTTCCGTGTGAATAGACTCAGGCCCCTTGGAAGCCACTGGGGAGAAATAGACATCAGAATCCCGCTGATTTTGTTGCAGATGAAACTCGATGTGTGCCCATCTGTATCCCGGTTTACTAAGACACAATATGCTTTGTTGTATATGATGTAGCATTATGTGTACCCAGAGAATACCATAAGTTTGGTTTGTTACTTACCTTTACAGGTGATCTCAATAAAATGATTTTCAAAAAACTAAAACATTTTCCAGATATTTTAGAACTTTTTCTCCATATCAGCATTATGAGCAAAGACTGAGTATTCTCAAGACCAGGCTGGAACCTTCAACAATTTTTTTATTAACAAGGTTGAGGATTTCCATAACCCTTCATTTTGTCCCGGGTGACCATCAGTCTGAAGAAGGTTTCAACCAAGGACCGGCTTTTCAACTTTAAGAAAATTTCTGTTAGTGAATACTTGGATTCCTTGAAAACCTGGAAACCAATCTCTTCTGACTCTAGGAGCCATAATTTATGAAGTGACTTTGGACCCAAATGTGGCCAAATTCATAAATCTCTTACTAGCCACCTGTTCGTAAATACTTAAATACATCTTTATTGAAAATTATAGTAGTCTGTTGTTCCTTTTTGTAGCTAAACTCATTTCTTGTGTCATAATGTACTTTGAATTGTGTACATTCTAGTTGAAGTAGATATTTTTGGCAGGCTTGAGAGCACCACGGTTATTGCAAATGCACAATAAATATGCTTTGTGAACTTCACTGTGTTGGAATGTTTACTACATTTTGGCAACAAACGTCCCGCTAAGGTGTAGCTTCAGACCCTTGCACAGAGGTGAAGGTTCGTAGTCTCCCTGGGCCAAAAAAAAAACACAATCCACTGAGAGTCCCCAGTGCGTGAAGGTTTTGACTTGCCGGGTTTGTTGTTGTTGGCCTCCAGTGAGAAATAAAGCAGTAGGAGAGCCTGTTTTGTTATTTGTTGCTAAGCAGATGGCATGGTTGGCTTCCAAACTACAAACAGCATAAGACAGCAGGCCAGGTCATCTGTTTGTTTTATCAGAGGTAGGAGTTGGTGCGTTGTGCCATCACAGGTACTGTAGAGTGCCCCCCCGGGAAAGTGAATTCTTAGTGGTGCTAACATATATAGTTGAGGTGAATATTCTTGAACGCTGTCCTTCCCACCACATTTGCATGGTATGGAGCGGGCAGTGCCAGAGTAAACCCTTGTGGAGGCCCCTAGGCAGTCGAAATTTCGCCCCCCCACCTCCCCCCCGCAAATTATCTCCTAATACTCAATGCACCAGATTTATTTTACAAACAGACAGCTGCCAGGAGATGGGCTTTTAAGAGGCAAACTGCTATGTGAATATGATGTCTCTGGTTGATGTACTTAAAGTTGTAAATTGGTACATTACATTGATAGAGTATTTTCTCTATAGAGTCTTTAATGTAAAGTTTTCGTTTCTTTGAGTTGACTCCTTTTTTTCTATCTTTTGGAAACAATATTTAATAAAGGTTGATTGATTGTAATTTTCTTTCAAGATCAAATCCATATTATTTTGATCCGTTGTCGCAGGGCCCCTAAAAGGAGTGGGGGCCCAGAGGCTGGTGCCTACTTTGCCTATTTGGTAATCCGGCACTGGGAGCTGAATGGGAGTGACAGAAGGCAGTTCTTTACAGCGGTCTACTTGAGTGCTGAGGCTCCTGTTTCTCAGGATCCACAGACAGGAAGTGAACATGCCTTTCGTTTTCAACACTGAAACATAAGTGTGGGTCCTCTGACACGCACAGAACAATGCATAAGAAGGAGGGAGCTGTCCTATCTGTCTCCTCAACGTGTTCTCCATGGTAGCAGCTTGAATGCAGTGTGATGTGCATATCTGCCCAGATTACACTAACTATGCTTGGGTTCGGTAGCAAAGAGAAACATTATTCTTTTGAAGTAACACTGTTAGGAAGGACCTTGAAAGAGCTCACAGATTTGCATTGTACACTGAGCAGTGTGTGACTGTCCTCCACCTTTTTTCACTTTATAGAGCACTAGCAAGATCACCTGCACTTGCACTATTCGTGACGTGGCACGTAAATTCTTATTTCCTGGTTTTCATGTTGCCATTTCCTGTTTGGAGTTTAATTGTGCTGGACGACTTGGTGTTTTTGTCAACCTTAATTAAACAAACACAACACGAAGAACACTAGAACGTAAGCAACAACATGGAAGGATCACCAGTGCGAGCTGAGACGCCTCTGCCTTTTTTCGGAAGAGTGACAGATATTTTGGAACATTATCTAAAATCTTCGGATGGGCTTGAGTTCCATCCTTGTACGCAGGCACTGCTTGTAAATGTGTTGGGCAAAGAAGGCCAGCAAGTCTTCAGATTTTTACCAGTGGCAAATCAGTGCACTGCACAGGCTGCAATATCCTGAGGGAAAAAAAGACAAGGGTCTTTACGGTAAGTCAGCAAATAGCGTTATGCTAAGGCACAAGTTTTATACATAGCCTCAAAGGAAATACACAACTGTAGCTCAATTTGTGTATATATTTATGGGACTGTCCATAAAATGCGATAATGGAAAAAAGACAGATCAAAGATTAGCTAATTGTTCAATATAACAATAAAATCCGGAAGAGAAGTTGTGGGGAGCTAAGAATTTATCCTTACTGGATTGTGGAGAAATCTAATAGATGTATCAGAGCAGTGGAGGAACTGGAGTCCAAAAGGCATTCTGAAGTTAATGTAGATGAAAAATACCAAGCAGTAAAACTAGTAAGGCAGGAGATTATAAAGCTCAGGGAGTGAGCAGAGGAAGATGAGCGCCCGTCCGCGACCCGAACGCGACCAGCGCCAGGAACCCTGGACCTCCAAACCGCCAACGCTACAACCCAGCAGCACTCTACGCACTCAACCCAGGTCGCAACAACAACTGCAAGCTAGCATCACCAGCCGACACCCACGGACCCTTCAGCTGTCACCGCTGCCGCCACTCCTGCAGCACCGCCAAGACCACGGATCCAGCACAACCCGCCCGCAACAACGCGACCGCACCAAAGGCCCTGCAATGCATCCTCCTCAACGTCCGATCCCTCCACAAACACACCACCGAAATCTGGGACCTCCTCAACAGCACCACCCCGGACGTCGAAATCTTCACTGAAACCTGGACCAACACCACCTCGGGACCTGACATCGCCATCGCCATTCCCCAAGGATACAAGATCTCCTGGAAGAACAGCCCCACCCGCCCTGGGGGGGGGGGAATCACCATCGTCCACAAATCCACCCTCCGACTGAGCACACTTTCCGACGAGCCCACAGACCTGATGGAGCACCTACACTTCAAGATACAGGCCAGCCCTACCACCACCCTCCGGGGAACCCTCATCTACTGACCCCCCGGACACCGCGGACCATTCACCAACTCCATCACGGACAGCATCACCCCGCAGGCCATCGCATCCACCAACTACACCTTGCTGGGAGACCTCAACTTCCACCTCGACAACCAACAAGACCCCAACACCACATCCCTCCTGGACAACCTCCACAACATAGGACTCCGCCAGATCGTGACTGAGCCCACGCACTCAGCAGGACACACCCTTGACCCCATCTTCACCACAGGAAACTCCATCACTTTCAGCCACATCACCGAACTCCCATGGCAGACCATCGCTGCATCTATTTCACCTTCAGAACACCCACCATCCACAGAACCTAGCACCTGCTCCCACGCAGAAATTGGACTAAAATCACCGACAACCAGCTCACCACCTCACTCGGCAACTCCACCCCAACCATCGCAGACAACCACGACCCCAACACCGAAGCCCAAACCTTGCACAGATGGATCTCCGACTGTGCCAACCCCATAGCCCCCCTCAAGAAGAACAACAACACACAAGCCAGGAAAGCCAGCTGGTTCACCACCCAACTCCGAGGGTCCAGACGCACATGCCGCCACCTCGAAAAGGCCTGGAGGAACTCCAAATCTACAGAAGCCCACAACAACTTCAGAGCCGCCACCAACGCTCACCACCATCTCATCAGATATACAAGAAAGAAAGCGATCAAATACAGAATCTCCACAGCAAAGAACTCTTCAGCATCATCAAGGAGTTCGCCCAACCCATCAGCAAGTCTACAGATATCCCTCCCTCACAAGACCTCTGCGACAAACTCAGCACCTTCTTCCACCACAAAATCATGAACATTTACGACAATTTCGACGAAGACAGCCAATACACAGAACCCTCACCAACCACCCCCGACACCTTATATGTTATATGTTATGTTACGGGGTTTTATATAGCGCATAGCTGCCTCAGCAAAGGGGCGTCCCAGCGCTGACTGGCAAGAAATTGGGAGGCTGCAGAAAGAGGGCAGATCCTAAGTCAGAGGAAAAAGGTGAGTTTTAATGGCCTTGAGAAAAGCCAGGTAGCTGTCCATACTGCAGATGTGGACCGGGAGAGAGTTCCAAAGTTTAGCTGCCAGAGTGCGGAAGGAACGTCCTCCTGCGTGCACCTTCCTCACCCGAGGGACAACCGCCAGATGCTGGCCCATAGATTGAAGTTGGCGAGTAGGTGTATAGGGTAAGAGCAGGTTTGCCAGAATGCTAGGGGAGGAGAGATTCATAATTTTGAGGGCAATGCAGAGGGACTTGAACTCGACGCGCCTAGCCACCGGCAACCAATGGAGTCGGCGGATGGCATTAGTCGTGGAACAAGTTCTAGGAAGGCCAAGGAGAGTTCTAGCAGCCACATTTTGAATCCTCTGCAGTCGTAGAATTTCAGCCTTGTTAACCCCCAGGTAAAGAGAGCTGGCATAGTCTAACCTAGACATGATGGTGGCCTGGATGATGACTTGAAGTGTGGAAGGATCGAAGAAACCTAGCAACGGTTTAAGCCCACGCAGGAGTGCAAAGCAGGTCCCCGCAACTTTTTTGGTTTGAACCTGGAAACTGAGGGCCGAGTCTACCCATACACCCAGATTTTTAACCACCTGTTTGGGGGCGGGTGCACATCCCAGGGACGCCGGCCACCAGCGCTCGCTCCACAGCTCAGAGTCTTTCTCTGACTTGAAGCCAACGATTGACAGCTGGACAGCCCTCACCACCGAAGACACACTGAAGACGATGAAGTCAATCCACTCCGGGGCCCCCACGGACCCCTGCCCCCACCACATTTTCAACAGAGCCGCCGACACCATCGCCCCCATGCTTCGCCACACCATCAACCGCTCCCTCGCGAACGCCTCCTTCCCCTATGACTGGAAGCACGCTAAGATCAACCCCCTCCTGAAGAAACCCTCTGCGGACCCCACCGACCTCAAGAACTACAGACCCATCTCCCTGCTCCCGTTCCCAGTGAAAGTCATCGAGAAAGCCATCAACAGCCAACTCGCCACCTTCATCGAAATGCACAACATCCTTGACTCCTCCCAATCCGGCATCAGAAAGAACCACAGCATGGAAACCGCCCTCCTCGCCACAACAGACGACATCCGCTCCCCCCTGGACAGAGGAGAGACAGTAGCCCTCTTCCTCCTCGACCTTTCAGCGGCCTTCGACACAGTGTCTCACCGCACCCTAACACGCAGACTTCACGACGCAGGGATCCGGGACAAGGCCCTCGACTGGATCCGCTCATTCCTCTCCGGCAGAACGCAGCGGATCAGACTCCCTCCCTTCCTCTCGGACCCCAAACCGACCACCTGCGGAGTCCCCCAAGGATCCTCCCTCAGCCCCACTTTGTTCAACATCTACATGGCTCCGCTCGCCCCCATTGTCAGAACCCACGGACTCAACGTTGTGTCATACGCAGACGACCCCCAACTCATCCTCTCCCTAACCAACGAACCGAACGCAGCCAAACACAACTTTCAAGAAGGCATGGAAGCAGTCGCCAAATGGAGAGCAGCTGTCTACAACTCAACACGGACAAAACAGAAGTACTCATCATGTGCCCACACCCCGATGCCTGGAACGACACCTGGTGGCCCCCCGCCCTAGGAAGCCCGCCCACCCCCGGGGACCATGCATGCAACCTCGGAATCATCCTGGACTCCGAACTCAAAATGGACCGCCAGATCAACTCCGTCACATCCTCCTGCTTCCACACCCTCCGCCTCCTACGCAAGACCTTCAAATGGATCCCACTCGAACACAGAAAGACTGTCACACACCCCCTCATCACCAGCAGACTTGACTACGGCAACGCACTCTATGCCGGAATCAACAAAAACCTTACCCGCAAACTTCAAAACATCCAGAACGCCGCCGCCAGACTAATCCTCAACCTGCCACGACACTGCCACATCACCCAGCACCTGCGCACACTCCACTGGCTCCCCATCGAGGCAAGAATCACCTTCAAGATTCTCACCCACGCACACAAAGCCCTCCACAACACCGGACCAGCATACCTGAATAGCCGACTCATATTCCACGCACCCCAAAGGACCCTATGATCAGCCCAGCTTTCCCACGCCGTGGTCCCATGCACCAGGAAGTCCAGATCGGGAGGCCGCTCCTTCTCCTTCCTCGCGGCCAGAGCCTGGAACGCCCTCCCGCTCCACCTCAGACAGACACCATCACTCCCCAACTTCACGAGGGACCTCAAAACATGGATCTTCGATAGACCTCCTCCTTGATGGACAGGACCCTACCCCCCCAGCGCCTTGAGACCCTTACGGGTGAGTAGTCGTGGTCAACAAACCCATGATTGATTGATTGATTGATTGAGTGGCATCCAGACTAGAAAAAGTTTTATGGCTGTTACAGATGTGGAAGTAGTTATCAAAATGCAATGCACAAGGGATGTTTGTCAATTATTAGGGACTGTTGCAAGTGGAATAGGCAAGGTCATTTGGAGAGAAAGTGTTGTGAAAACGACAAATGGAAGGTATCATGTATCAATCCTGGTTGACTGCTGGAATCCTGGACCCCACTCAACACCACTCGTCCCTACCAGACCCGATAAATATCAGATAAATACCTGCAAACCCTGCACTGCAGGCAATTTGGCATAACACAACGCAGGGGGGCCAATTGTGACCATTTGTGGACAGGAAGCAACACCCAAGCGGTCCTTAACGGCGCTCCACCAGCCACTACAACACCCCAGCGTATCGCACCGCACAGCCTCCCCTCACAGGGGCGAAACAGGGAGGCGCAAATCAATTGGGAGCCCACTTACACCAGCCCCAGCACCACTTCTGAGGTCCCTTCGCTCAGTGGTGACGTCGTCAGTCTATACAATCAAACACCAGACTAAACTAACAACTCCTCAGACCGGGGCTCAAGCCCTGTGCCCGCAGCCACCCTCTCCCTCCTCCCCAGCCCAACAAGAAGCCCACAAGTGGGCATAGATGAGGTCGGGAAAAGCCAGAGTGGCCACTTCCCCGAGGCCAGGGGTGAAGAGAGGGGAAAAACAAAAATCATGTCCCGCTGTTCATGCCAGCGCCAGCGCTGCATTAATCACAACAGACTCCGCACCAAAAGATTTGCTAAGCGGTTTAACTGTATTAATCCAACCAAAAATGTATACAAAATTCAGCTTCCTCACTGACGCAGGCTCTGCAATCTATTCGAGCAATGCTACACTCAAAGGGTTGCAGTCTCCTCTGCTTCCCCTACAAACTGAGTCGACCCCACCAACCTCTCAGACGCAAGAGTAGATCTGCTCAAGCGCCGATGAGCAGCTATGCGTGCCATTAGCCAACAACTCAGTCACAAGAATGCTTACCTCTCCAGCGGGCCCAAGGGCCTCTCCAGAGATCTGTAACAACCACTGCTCCCCTTGTTCCACCTGCCACAGTCAGCTGGGTCTCCTGAAGGCCCGTCTCAGTACAGCGGACAAAAATCAGCCCCCTTCCAGTCCTGTAAAGCCTCAAAGAACTGGGAGCTCGAATAACTCATGAAAAGTCCAAGCACAAATACACCAAGGTCAAAACAAGCTATGGGCAGCCAACTGCTTTGATTCAGAATCAGAATCAGAATCAGTACTGGAACAGGCCCCACTGCAGGCCACAGCGGGGAGGCAACATCTCACAAGCTCTCACCCCCAAAGGCAGCCAGCCTACAGGGTCTCACACCAGAGGATCACTGCCACAAAAGTACCATGCAGTTTAACCAACTAGAATCTACCTCAGAATGCACTCCAGAATGTGACTTAGAGGTCTGCCCTTTCCAGACACAAAAAGAGAACTGCGCCTCATGCCCGACACGCTCAGAGAGGATACAGCAGGCAGAACGAGACTTCGAAAGCAGTTTCAGCCAATTACTGACATGCAGGGACACCACGCCGGCAGTACCGCTGCGGCCGGCAGGCACAAATGTATCAACCCCAGATCCTCCACATCTACAGCTTCGGACATCACCCCTCCCGCCCAGACCTTCTGAAGAAACAGGGGGGTCCGCTGACCAGGTCCACCAAGAGGGGGGGAAGGCAGTTCTATCCTATCTGAACACACAAGAATGGGAGGAAATGCTCACTACTTATTCATCTGACCCGCAACAGAGCGCTACCCCAGCCACGGTCCCTCAACTGCGCTCCCCAAGCCCTAGTCAAACACCTGGGGAGGAGTCCCCAGACAAACCTATGAGGGGAACGCACCCTAAAGAGCAAGTCAGCAGCACCTGGGCCGCCCTCCTAAACACAATACAACTGGCTGTCGAGGCGCTCCAATATCAGTCTGAAAAGATGGATATCCAACTCTCACTCTTGAATACCTTGGCTCTGTTCAACGCAGGCATCGACGAGAAATTGGGGGCTCTCAACGGCTTAATTATGAGGGCTCAATCTGAGGCTCAACTCAACTGCGGCTGCAGCTACATAGTTGATAAACTTTCCACCCTGCCATCCATGCTACACAACCTACTGAGGGAGATGAGAACCGCAACAATCGGACCCGAAAACAAGCCGCTAAGTAGCAGCATTATGGCACCAGGACTGCCCGAGGGGCATCAGGCAACTCTGAACAGCGGGACGCTGTACCACCAAAATCAGCAGACTGGTCCTGACTCCAAGGAATCTGCAGGGCTGCCAGGGACTCACAAAGACAAGACGAAGGAGCCCCAAGAAGGAACGCATGCCTTGAAGCGAAACGCCAAACAGCGACGCCAACATAGAAGGAAAGGGCGCAATCAGAAAACCGCTGAGAAGCCCATAATCTTCTACCCAATCTTCTCCTGTCAACATACACAGCTGTCCACTAAACCTGGCTCAGTCAACACTCACACCAGAGACCCTCTGCCGAATAACTATCCGGACCAAGGAAGCCCCTCTTTTTTACAAAACCCGGAACAGGAGCACATGCCAATCAAAAGAGACAATGGAAATGGGAACTTAACTTCATCTCAATATAAGAAGGCCCCCCAGAGCAGCAGTCAACCGAGGCTTGTACGATCAGAACCAAAAGGAGGGCCTCTGCCCCCCTCACAATCCCAGAGCAACCGCGACAGTCTACAGTAATGGATAGGCTCAGACCAGTGTCACTGGAGGCAGCCCCAAAGAGTCCTAAGCCACAAAAGGTTATAAGCAAGGAGATCGCCACTGAAGTCCTCATCAGCAAAACTGGGCAGTCCCGATCGGCAGTGCACAACCCGGAAAACCTGCCCTCATCAACCTTTCTCATGTCTGGAAAGCACCTTGCAGTTCAGAGTGAGATTCAAGCAGCTCTGCCGGAACAGAACGCACTGCACCCCCCTAAGCATTTATCGACTGCGGCAAGCTCCGGGCCAATAACACTCGAGAGAGAGCCAAGGAATATAACTGCAAGTTCACTGAGTAACGGTTGGGAACCCCAGCCAAAGGCAGCATTACAAAGCAGTCGACAACCTGGCACCTCAGTGCCAGTCAACAACCTTCAACAGAAAACTCCTTTGAAGGGAGAAACGCAGATGGACACTCACGCCACTCTCATTTACCCCATGTTTACATCACAAGGACACCAGGACACCCTGAACAGGGGGAATATTCTAAGGCGGCTGCAAGCAATTCCAACTCTCACTGATTTGAGCTCAATGGACATACTCTTGAATGAATTAATTCGCCCCGCAGACCCTTCAATGCCAGAGACCACTAAGGCCACATGGAAATCAGCAACAGTTGCCCAGAAGGTTCGAGCTGAACAGGGCACCTTCAAAGCTTGGGGGATAGATATCGCTACGTATCGAACTCCGGCGTATCCACCGCTTTCTTGGCCCCCACTTTGAGGCCAGCAGCCACAAAACTCCAGGGGGCCCAATTTCAGTGCTCAGAGGGGCGCTAGGCCAATCACCTCAGTGGGGGGTCAATCTGAGGACAGACAGACAAAACAACTCTTGTGCAGCATCCGCCACGCGGGGCAGATCGCCTGCCTTCAGGTCAATCACCCGGACAATAACCATCTCCACAGGAAGGCAATGACGACCAACACAAAACGGTCTTAAAGATAGAGCAGGTGCCAACCCTCTCTGCTTATGGTTGTGGAATATAGATGGCTTGTTGATTAAAATCAGGGATCAGAACTTTTTGCAATACCTCAAACGTTTCGATATAATCATGTTGCAGGAAACATGGCTCACACTACTGCATCATATCCAAGGCTATATGTGTTTCTCCACACCGGCCACAATGAGTAACAAATATGGACACCACATGGGAGGGCTGGCGACTTACGTCTCCACAACGAGAGTCACCTCAGCGGCTCTGGTCGGCCCCCTTGCAGTGAAGATCGCCCTCCCTCTCCATGGAGGACAAGACGAGGTGGTCCTAGTCAACACTTACGTCAACCCAAAACGGAAAGCCAAAGATTCAGAGAACTTAATAGCCAAAGTATCCAGTCTCATAACTGAAATGGAAACCCCATATTTCATCGTAACCGGGGACTTAAATCAATATCTCCTTGGCACATCGGGGGGTGAAGAGACCGCCATCCTCACTTCATTCTGCAACATCCCGCCACAATGCGCTCCACTAACAGCAAGTAAGAGCCAAAAAAAAACTGCCTCCTGGAAGACCTAGAACATCTAAACCTCAGGACTCTCAACAGTAGATTCCCTGAGGATTCTCCCCCCGCTCCCATGCATTTCACTAACTCATCATGCTCAATTATAGATTACATGTTCGCAAGCCTCTCACTGTTCCCCTTCATTCATGGGTTCAGAATGGGGGACAAGGGGGACAGCGACCATCGTCCACTGGAAATCCTACTGTCAGCCACAGCAACCTTCGCCATCCAACAAGAACTAGCTCTGGTGCCTACCTACACCTCAAACTTAAGGAGGATCAAATGCACAGCAACAACTATGGAGTCTCTATCAAAAACAGCAACCAAGCTTTTTCAATTTACAGTAACAGGCACAACTGACCAAATAGAACACTGGGAACACTTTACTGCAAAGCTCTTAAGCCTCCGGGGCACAACACCACCGAAAGCAGACCTTTGCCGGACAACCGGCACAGGAAACAGGATCACCAAAGCTCAAAGGGACCAACTAAAAACGCTGAAGAAATCAATAAACTCCACCCTAAGGCGCCTGAGGAGACATCCAGAGGACTTAAACGCTCACACACTTTTGCGAGACCGACGAAAGCTTTTGAAGAAACTGAACTGGGAAATCATGAAAGAGCAAGAAGACTAAATCTGGGCACAGCTGCTTCATGATGCTAACCACAACGACAGCGCCCGATTCTGGAAAAAGGTGAATGCCATAATCCGCCCACACCATGAGGGAATCTCGTCTCACATTTCAGAGGAAATGTGGCTGAAATTTCTATCCAAGCACTTTAACAACGGTGCCGGGGATATCTGCTCAACAGACCAAAACGGATGGATGCCATGCGATCGCCCAGGAGCAGGCCCGAGGCGAGGCTGGCGCTGAACAAGCCTGATCCAGCAAAATTATCAGGGCGCGAACCAGGCAACCCACCCCCATCAGTAATTAAGAAGCAAATCGCAAAAGGGAGAAGAGAGGGGGCTCCGGGCCCGAATGGAATCCCACCGGCCCTGTTTAAACACAATCCGGCCAACTGGGCTAACTGGGCTAACTTCCTGTAACCTCTATTTTCGGAAATTTGGTCACAAGGCAGAATACCCGAATCATGGAAAGGCTCAACGATCGCGCCGATCTACAAGAGTGGCGACAAGGCCTGGCCTAGCAACTATCGCCTAGTGGCCCTGTTTGACAACGAGGCAAAGTATTTTGCAGGCACCATCTTGGAGGATCTCATAGCCTGGGCAGACGCCAACAAAATAATCCTGCCAAACCAGACCGGCTTCTGCAAAATGACTCGTACGACAACAAACATCCTCTTCTTATCGATGCGACCAAAACAGTCAATCTGCAACTACATCTATGCTTCGTTGACTTCAGTGCGGCATTCGATAACGTTGAGAGGGGGAAACTCTGGGGGAAGCTGGCATGCTGGGGAATCCCTCAGGACATCTTGGATATCCTGCTGCTTTTACACACTGACACCTGCCTCCAGGTGAAACTGGGAGGGGGGACTCATCTCTATAGAAAAGTCCCTACAACCAAAGGCCTGAAGCAGTGCTGCGTGCTGGCACCCACTCTGTTCAACCTCTATTTGGCCGACCTCCCTCAAGCTCTCTACATCAGCAACGCACACGCACCCAGGCTCGGTGGAAAACCACTGACAAACCTTATGTATGCTGATGACGTGGTGCTGCTCAGCCATACATATGTCGGTCTCCAACATTTACTCGATGCAATGCAGAAATACGCTGCAGAGAATAGTCTAAACATCTATTTCAAGAAAACTCGGACTATGACGCTAAACAACAGAAGAAGGCGGCAGAAGAGGTGGCACCTGGGAGGTGCTCTTATTGAACCCTCCACTGATTACAAATACCTAGGTGTCATTATTGATAATGAAGGGTCTTTCATGCGCCAGAAAGAAGAAATTAGAAGAAGAGGCCTGGTCGTAGCAATAACGTTGAAAAACCTGTCTTCAAAACTGATGGGGCCCTCACTATGCCCCCTCCTGAAGGTAGCACAGGCCAAGCTACTCCCCACGCTAACCTACGGCAGCGAAGCAATGCGGGGGGAGAGATGCCAAGCAACTGGACAGCTCCCTGACAATGGCGTACAGAACCATGTTCAGCCTCCCAAAATATACTTCACCAGCTCAGATAAGGCTGGAGTTCGGCTTAGTGAAGCAGTCGCTGCCCAGGCATGGCGCTTACATCACCTGCTGGAACAAGATAAGTCGCTCTGCCCCAGACACTCTAAATCAGCTGTTATGGCAAGAACTCCAGCACAGGGATACCTCTCCGGGCAGACGCTACCTACAAGAATCGCTTGAAATCACAAGGCTCACTAATCTCTGGAACACTCAGCTACAACACACATCCTGCAAAAAACTGGTCTGGAAGTCAGTAAAACAAATCTCACTGCTGGAAGACAAGGCTCTGTTCTCAGCCAGATCTCATGCCTGAACTCCTACAAATCATCTGCATCCCAAAAATACTTAAATCAGGGTTATCCCAAAACTCTCAAGATAAAGTTTTTAAAGCACCGCCTGGGCATTCTACCGTGTGCCGAACAACTTCCACCATGGCAGAGGGCATGCGCTCCAAGCACTTGCAGTCTGTGCGACACAGGCCCAGGAGACATTCTGCACTTAATCTGCACATGCACGGCGCTGCAGCAACAGAGGATACAGCTGCTAAAGATTCCGCTCAAGCAGTCAGGGATCCGCACCAGGCGGCAAACGGTGCTGGCATGTTTCGATTCAGGGTCCACTCCACTGAACTGTAGAGTGGTCAGATTTCTCACACTGGCGGAACAAAAAATGAATCAACATCATAGGAGCGCACAAACCACTCCAGCTTTAAGCGGACAATGAAGAACCCGATATGTCAACCGGAAGCTGCCTCCTTAAACTTAATTTTAACAACTCAAAAAAGAGCCACCTAGATGGGAAATTCCGCCCTGCCGCTCAGCCATCAGGAGTCTCTCCCTGACATGAACATACTTTTGCACTCTGCCCTGTGGCTGTCTGGTACCATTGCCTTGTACAACAGATGCCCACCGTAGGCCACACTAATCCATTATCATCACAGCCATGCAGTACTGCAGTGCACACTTTTTAGGGCCCCTGATTTTTATTGTCTTTTCTGTCACTTTTTTTTTTGCACTCATCGAATGGTTTTATCAGTCTTTTTGTATATTTGTATCTAAGCACTGCACAGGACTTTTATCATGTGTATCAATGTTTTTACTGCTGAATCATAATGACTTTTTACCCTGACAGCATACAACTGTGCAATGGTTTTTAATAACTATGCATAATAAAAATAAACCTGAACCTGAAACCTGGTTGACTGCTCAAAATGTAAGTCTGGCAGGATGACCTTTAGCATCAAGTTAGGTGCTGCAATAAGGTACCACTGGACTATAAGTCAGTGACTTGCAGTAATGGGAAACACGGTTGTTAGAAATGGGGTTTCTGGTTGGCTAGGGTACGCACCTAAGCCAGGCAGAACCCACAATTCTAGTCAGGGCAAGTAAGTTACACACCAAAAATAACCTGTTCTCACCCTCTGGTAGCTTAAAGAAGAGCAGTCAGGCTTATCATCAGAGGCAATGTGTAAAGCGTTTGCGCAACACACTCACACAGAAACTCAATGAACAAACTACAAAAGAGACTCAACACAGGATTATATAAAATATATATAGTAAATTGTACTTAACACAAGACCAAAACAACATGAATCATAAACACTGTGCATATTATGCAATTACTGAAATACTACTCGTTATCCTGTCAGTGCGAGAATCAAAATAACATACATTATAATTTCCGGGCATTAAATGCAGCAGTTTGATTATAGCAAGAAAAGCACATAAATCACCAAGTATCACCATAAACACATAGGGTGCAGTGCACCTTCATTCCTATTAAGCTTTATGCGGTAATCAGGCTCCAAATGTAGGGCATATCAGTATACCTGCGTGCCTATTACAGTGACGGCAGTAATCACCATGTGTTGAAATGCGGTAAACTGCTGATTGGGGGGACTCCATTGAGGACTTCGCTGTAATGCCACAAAGAACAAGTGCCCTGAAAACATCAGGATCCAGTGCCCCAAAGCTATATCCCGAACACAGGGGTGGTGGGTGCACACACTGTGAATTCAGCGGTGAGACCTTGCAGGGTCCCCCGCATGTATAGTTATCAAACGCGGCTGCCCATGAACGCATGGGGCAACTGCCATGCTCTCCATTGACAAAAGCAGAGCTGCCCGCGAAGGTGCACGGGATGTCTTTTACCCCTCTACAGGCCCAACTCGCCTCACAGTACCTTTGTGGGCGGTGTGTCCCTGTACTCGGGGCCTCAGCAATGACTCTGGCAAAGGCAGGGCCGTCCACAAAGGAGTGCAGGGACAGCTTTGGATTCATTCAGATTCGGCGTGCACTCTGACAAACAATACCGATCTTTGTGACGGCATTGGTCTGATATCAGATTGACGAGCTTTATAGCCACTCGTTCCCTGAGGGCCTTAAAGGGCTGACATCAGCTATGGCTGATGAGGGGTGTTACCCCGAAACCGGTCCCAGGCTGCTTGTTTCCGGTTCAGGGAAGACCTGGCTTGGCAGTTCGGGTTGGACTGTTCCCATGAGGCACAGGGTGAAGACTGATTTGCATATAGCTGGGTCTAAACAGAGGTGGCAAAGTGAGCTAAAGAACGATGATGGATTCAACCCAGAACTGTGACTGGGGGTGAGTGTCTGAAACATTTCAGCGCTCCGTCCATCATCTCCTTGTGTTTGCTGCATATTTTCTGTCCATTGGTGGAATTCTGCGGAATCTTGCAGAGTTTTTCTGTAAGTCTGCGGAATTCCACGGATTTCCGCGGAGTGAAACTTCACCAGTTATGCCCACCCCTACTATATCAGTAGTTCCTCTCAGCAAAATACCTCATTTAATTTCCAAAGGAACCTTTTTTTCTGTTTCCTTATTTCACTGCCTGGGCCTCCTCCTTTAAGCTTCAGAAATGTCAGCAATACACTCCACTGCAAGATGGAGGAGGTAGGACAACCCTCCTCCATCTTGTGCACAGGAACAGGCCAGAAGTATTCAAAATGAATCTCACAGGTCTCCATTATCTGGTCCACACATACACACAATATATGTACTGTACAAGCCACATACACCAAAATGCACAACACACACTTGGGATGTTAGCGCTAGGATCTGGGTTTGTGCAAAGAACCAGAACTTTGCAAGAGTGGACCAGCAGGCCTCCACTCCATCGACAAAAATAAAAAGGTATGGCCACAACTATAGATTTACAAAACATGGTATGCTCCTATCATCGCTCTACATGCTAAACCCATGAAAGGGACATTAATCCTCTGTCATCAAAACAAGAACATGCTTGGTGTGCCCCTCCTGGTCACAGGACAGGTCCAGGGCATCACTGATGTCAAAGGACAGGCCTAGGCCTCAGTGAACACATTAGATAAGCGTAAGGCTATGGCCAAAATTAAAAATGAAGATAAGATATTTGCCGCTGGGAACTATGAGCAGGGAAACAGGACTGTACACCATGTAAGAGATATTCCCATCCAGCATATGGGAGTCGTCCACAGATGCCTGAGGGTTGGTAAGGTGGCCAGTTCCTTCAGTGAACCATCCCAAGATCATATACCACTGTTGAAAGTGGGACAACCTGGGTTGTACCAGTGAAAAAGTTAAAGTTTTGGCAAGGTTGGCCAGATCTGCCTCAAGGTTACAAGAGTGTCAGTACGTAGCATAACATGTAGCAGTATGGCCTAAGACACAAGCTGTTTGTATCTCTCACTTGCATTTGAAGTGGGAAGATATGGATTACAGGTCTTTGGAATGTGAGGTGTCTGAATGGATAGTTGCCAACATGGGGCATGTGGAGCAGTTGTGCAGTAGACGGCTTAGAAACCTGCTTTCAAGCAGGATGGTACATTGTAAGAAGGCAGCAATTAATGAAGTCAGGGTGGAAAAGAGAAGGGGATCTCAAACCCTCTCTAAAGTGTACAATAAAACACCAGATGAAATATATTTTTGATATTGTGATGAAAGGGAAACAATTGTGCCTCCACAGGGATCACGCAGACATTTGATTCAATTGGCTGATTAGAGTTGGTTAAATAAAAGACGAGGCTACTTGAAATCTTTCAGTGGTCATGGATGGATAATGATCTATCTCGTGGGTTTAGTGCCCCAGGGGTTGTAATCAAAGCAAAACAAGGCTGGAAATGAAAGGCAGCTATCCTTTGAGGTATTATGTTCCAGGGAAAATTTGGTCTAAGATATAATTGGATTTTATGAGACCCATGAACTATTTGGGGTATGATGAGAAGTTTGCTGCAGATGATGGATGGGAGCTCTAGGTCGTTGGAGCTTGTGTTTGTTTGGGATATCAAGACAGAGTCTGCCTAAAAGTGTTATATGATATATTAAGGGGGGGGATTTCCCTCCTTTTTTATAACAGATAATAGAGTCCAACATATGTCTAAGGAGATGCAGACACGTTCAATTATAAGGATATGCAAATAATTAGGACATCCCTGTACAATCCACAGTATCACCGAATTTTTATGAGTGCCAACAGGATAAGCAATGATGCCATAAAAATGGCTGCCAATACGAGGGTGAATGTGAAGATAGCAGTTGAAGAGATGGTACCATACGTAAGTACCTATAAGAAATTCACTTTTCAAGTGCACGAGATGTAGGGACCCATAGATCAAATTGATTCTGTTGTTGTTGAAAGTTGGAGGCCTTTGAATGGACAGGAGAGTCAATGAAGTTAATTTTAAATGCTGCAATTGGACTAGATTCAAAGAATGGTGTGTACCATGAACTTGGTGGATATTAAATTAGAAAGTCTATTTTATGGGTTTCCAAAGTTTTATGATCCATGCATAGTTATGCGTGGACAGAGCTATGTGGGTTGTATGTAATTTTGGATGACGGTCATAGGTGGAAAAGGAGAGAAGTAGCACTGTACTGGAAATGTTCAGAATGGTGCATTAGAAAGGGTGGAAAGTTGAGTAGAAAGTAAAGGAGGTTGTGATGGAGTCATGATGATGCGTGGTAGAGACGTTGAAAGGACTCTGGGGAAAGAAGGAGTTTGAATGGTGCTGCGGAAGCAGGTGATATTGGTAGTGAAGTGGTACAGGTGAGTAAAAGGAATGCCAGGTGAAGGTGCCAGGAACTGTGTGCACAGAAGGGAATAGAGAAAAAGATGGGAACTGTCACCAGATGCCTGAGGGTTGGTAAGGTGACTAGTTACTTCATAGACCTGCTGAAAGTGTTGAAAGAATATGATCTGTCGTAGGTATTTACTTCCACTGATGTATATATTTTTCCTCAATGTGGTACATATTTTACTTTATGAGTTTCACTACTAGAGTGTCACCGTGTTTTTCTGTTATATGGAGAACTAGATACTATTCATTAATCTATTCTTCAGTTTCTTAGCTAACATCCTTGCTTAGGTGATAATGTATTTAGAGTTCTATAGTTATCTGTGAGGTTTCTAGTTGTTTTAGTTATTTCTGTCACGTTGATACCACCAAAGTTGTAGCAACTACTAAATAAATATGTGTTGTGGACTTTGCTGTGTTGATGTGTTTGCTACAAAAAGCCCTTGCTAGACGATACCTTGAACAACATTTTCTGGGGGGGGGGACTACGCTAAATAGCTGGAGCCATGAAGTAACAAGTCTGTGTCTGTTTACACAGTCATCTTGAAGAACCTCACCTCTTACATCCTACCAGTCAGGCTTTCACCCAAGCCGTGGCAGTGAGACAGCCTTGGCAGAGGTTTGATGCAAACTATAGTACACTCTCCTTGCTGGATCTGTCTGTGGTCTTCAAAACCACCACCCACCTCCATCTGTTTTAGAGACTGCTCCTGGTGTCAGGAGCCTCCAAGCTGACACCGAGGCAGTTAGCATCCTTCTTTGAAAACCACGCTCAATGTGCAATTCACAATCTTTCTTTAGTTAATTGTGGTGCCTCACAGGGGCCCATTTTGACCCATATATGTTTATCAATATTTACTTTAGGCTCCTACTTCACCTTATCCATGCCAAGTAACTTTAGTTTCACTCATAAACTGATGTCACCCAATTTCATCTTGAGGTGTCAGATTCATCTGATTAATTGCCAAGCTATATTGTAACCTGATAAAGACAGGTCCTGGGCTTACATATTACGAACTATTCTTTCCAGGAGTGATACTCCAATTGAATCAATTGAACTAAACCAATACTTCAAATCCCAGAATGCATTACAGTAAATCAAAGCCTAGCACTAGAGGCAAAGTGTGCTCATGATATAGAGTGATAGTTAACTCTAGGGGTGTGTTTTAGAGCTTTGTGCATTTTTTGTTTAAAAGACAGCAATTTTGTATGTGAGGGGTGAAATGCATTGTCAGCGCTCTGTGGAACTTAGGGGCCTATTACGATGGCGGTCGGAAAACCTCCCTGACCGCCATGGTAGGGGGAAAAGACCGCCCGATGGACCGCGACATCACTGCCGGTCGAATTACGATGACCCGCGGTCGAAATCCGCCCGCGGCGGTCGGATCGCGGGCCTTAACATTGCGGCGGTTGCTGCTGCCCGCAGCACCGCCGCGATGTCCAAAGGAGCATGTCCTGCATTTCCCTGCACTGCGCGGCAGGCACTGCTCAGTGCCTGCCACCTGGTACAGGGAAATGTAGGGGGGGTACCCCCCCAGTGCACCCCCCAAACATTGGGGGCCCGCAACGGGCCCCCTGAAGACAATATCAGCATGCCTTTCCATGGCGGTCTGACCGCTGAGGAAAGGCTGGCTACTGCCGGCATCATAATCCTGCCGGCGGAGCCTGCTGTGCACCGCCACCATTATCCCGGTCCTGCTCCGTCCGCCAGGCAGGCGTGCGGATGGCAACCGGCGGAAAAGCGGCGGTCGGAATTTCCCACTGTCACGGTCACCACCGCCATCCTAATCTGACTGGCGGTTTTCTGGCTTGCGATCGCGGTCGGATGTCCACCGCCGGTCCGGCGGGCACCACCGCCGGCCTGGCGGTGGGCATCCGACCGCCATCGTAATAGACCCCTTAGTATGGAATCATAGGGGATTCCAAAGTTTCATGCATGGTCCTATTTATAACAATATAAAGTCTGGACTACAAATTCCGTGGACATGTTAGGGGTTAGCAGGAGTAGCATCTACTGCCCCAGGCTTGCTCCTTGGTAACCCTTGCCCTGCCATCGTACTCCTTGTCTAAGAGGTAATGAAGTCGGTGGTGGGAAAAGAAAGAACCTTGTTAAGTACGTTTTCTGCAGCTCCACTTCTTTCCCATACCCTTACTCTTCAACTGCCAACAAGAGGCAGTCAAGAGACTACTCATGCACAGACCAGGGAAAATTGAGAGCTCAGTGCAGGTCCGTATTTTTTTATTTTGAAAATACATTTTATTGGATTTTTGTGGTACATAGCAGCCGGAGCCGATAACATAGAGGCAAGTAGAAATCTGTTACAGCAAGGTACCATTATAGCATGCATCAACGTGAGCCTGAGAAAGAAACAGACAAACAAAACTAGAACCGTAGCACAGGCAGTACACTTCGCTCCCCGACCTGGAGGAATTTGTGGACATTCTCTTATGTGGCCAAGTCTGTTACACAGAAGGGTGTCAATAACTGATGTGTACATAACCGGTTTATGATGGGTCTATCAGTTGTGTAGGGGGTAGGTATACCTCTGCATGCTGCCCAGCGGGACCAGACCTTCGAATTTCCCACCGCCACGGTCACCACCGCCATCCTAATCTGACTGGCGGTTTTCTGGCTTGCAATCGCGGTCGGATGTCCACCGCCGGTCCGGCGGGCACCACCGCCGGCCTGGCGGTGGGCATCCGACCGCCATCGTAATAGACCCCTTAGTATGGAATCATAGGGGATTCCAAAGTTTCATGCATGGTCCTATTTATAACAATATAAAGTCTGGACTACAAATTCCGTGGACATGTTAGGGGTTAGCAGGAGTAGCATCTACTGCCCCTGTCTTGCTCCTTGGTAACCCTTGCCCTGCCATCGTACCCCTTGTCTAAGAGGTAATGAAGTCGGTGGTGGGAAAAGAAAGAACCTTGTTAAGTACGTTTTCTGCAGCTCCACTTCTTTCCCATACCCTTACTCTTCAACTGCCAACAAGAGGCAGTCAAGAGACTACTCATGCACAGACCAGGGAAAATTGAGAGCTCAGTGCAGGCCCGTATTTTTTTATTTTGAAAATACATTTTATTGGATTTTTGTGGTACATAGCAGCCGGAGTCGATAACATAGAGGCAAGTAGAAATCTGTTACAGCAAGGTACCATTATAGCATGCATCAACGTGAGCCTGAGAAAGAAACAGACAAACAAAACTAGAACCGTAGCACAGGCAGTACACTTCGCTCCCCGACCTGGAGGAATTTGTGGACATTCTCTTATGTGGCCAAGTCTGTTACACAGAAGGGTGTCAATAACTGATGTGTACATAACCGGTTTATGATGGGTCTATCAGTTGTGTAGGGGGTAGGTATACCTCTGCATGCTGCCCAGCGGGACCAGACCTTCGGAATTTCCCACCGCCACGGTCACCACCGCCATCCTAATCTGACTGGCGGTTTTCTGGCTTGCAATCGCGGTCGGATGTCCACCGCCGGTCCGGCGGGCACCACCGCCGGCCTGGCGGTGGGCATCCGACCGCCATCGTAATAGACCTCTTAGTATGGAATCATAGGGGATTCCAAAGTTTCATGCATGGTCCTATTTATAACAATATAAAGTCTGGACTACAAATTCCGTGGACATGTTAGGGGTTAGCAGGAGTAGCATCTACTGCCCCTGGCTTGCTCCTTGGTAACCCTTGCCCTGCCATCGTACCCCTTGTCTAAGAGGTAATGAAGTCGGTGGTGGGAAA
Organism: Calotriton arnoldi; assembly: GCA_963921515.1. Taxonomy (NCBI): domain Eukaryota; kingdom Metazoa; phylum Chordata; class Amphibia; order Caudata; family Salamandridae; genus Calotriton; species Calotriton arnoldi. Next base: position 485,003 of record CAWUFW010002144.1, on the reverse strand, counting down.
AGAAAGAACCTTGTTAAGTACGTTTTCTGCAGCTCCACTTCTTTCCCATACCCTTACTCTTCAACTGCCAACAAGAGGCAGTCAAGAGACTACTCATGCACAGACCAGGGAAAATTGAGAGCTCAGTGCAGGTCCGTATTTTTTATTTTGAAAATACATTTTATTGGATTTTTGTGGTACATAGCAGCCGGAGCCGATAACATAGAGGCAAGTAGAAATCTGTTACAGCAAGGTACCATTATAGCATGCATCAACGTGAGCCTGAGAAAGAAACAGACAAACAAAACTAGAACCGTAGCACAGGCAGTACACTTCGCTCCCCGACCTGGAGGAATTTGTGGACATTCTCTTATGTGGCCAAGTCTGTTACACAGAAGGGTGTCAATAACTGATGTGTACATAACCGGTTTATGATGGGTCTATCAGTTGTGTAGGGGGTAGGTATACCTCTGCATGCTGCCCAGCGGGACCAGACCTTCGGAATTTCCCACCGCCACGGTCACCACCGCCATCCTAATCTGACTGGCGGTTTTCTGGCTTGCAATCGCGGTCGGATGTCCACCGCCGGTCCGGCGGGCACCACCGCCGGCCTGGCGATGGGCATCCGACCGCCATCGTAATAGACTCCTTAGTATGGAATCATAGGGGATTCCAAAGTTTCATGCATGGTCCTATTTATAACAATATAAAGTCTGGACTACAAATTCCGTGGACATGTTAGGGGTTAGCAGGAGTAGCATCTACTGCCCCTGGCTTGCTCCTTGGTAACCCTTGCCCTGCCATCGTACCCCTTGTCTAAGAGGTAATGAAGTCGGTGGTGGGAAAAGAAAGAACCTTGTTAAGTACGTTTTCTGCAGCTCCACTTCTTTCCCATACCCTTACTCTTCAACTGCCAACAAGAGGCAGTCAAGAGACTACTCATGCACAGACCAGGGAAAATTGAGAGCTCAGTGCAGGTCCGTATTTTTATTTTGAAAATACATTTTATTGGATTTTGTGGTACATAGCAGCCGGAGTCGATAACATAGAGGCAAGTAGAAATCTGTTACAGCAAGGTACCATTATAGCATGCATCAACGTGAGCCTGAGAAAGAAACAGACAAACAAAACTAGAACCGTAGCACAGGCAGTACACTTCGCTCCCCGACCTGGAGGAATTTGTGGACATTCTCTTATGTGGCCAAGTCTGTTACACAGAAGGGTGTCAATAACTGATGTGTACATAACCGGTTTATGATGGGTCTATCAGTTGTGTAGGGGGTAGGTATACCTCTGCATGCTGCCCAGCGGGACCAGACCTTCGGAATTTCCCACCGCCACGGTCACCACCGCCATCCTAATCTGACTGGCGGTTTTCTGGCTTGCAATCGCGGTCGGATGTCCACCGCCGGTCCGGCGGGCACCACCGCCGGCCTAGCGGTGGGCATCCGACCGCCATCGTAATAGACCCCTTAGTATGGAATCATAGGGGATTCCAAAGTTTCATGCATGGTCCTATTTATAACAATATAAAGTCTGGACTACAAATTCCGTGGACATGTTAGGGGTTAGCAGGAGTAGCATCTACTGCCCCTGGCTTGCTCCTTGGTAACCCTTGCCCTGCCATCGTACCCCTTGTCTAAGAGGTAATGAAGTCGGTGGTGGGAAAAGAAAGAACCTTGTTAAGTACGTTTTCTGCAGCTCCACTTCTTTCCCATACCCTTACTCTTCAACTGCCAACAAGAGGCAGTCAAGAGACTACTCATGCACAGACCAGGGAAAATTGAGAGCTCAGTGCAGGTCCGTATTTTTTTATTTTGAAAATACATTTTATTGGATTTTTGTGGTACATAGCAGTTGGAGCCGATAACATAGAGGCAAGTAGAAATCTGTTACAGCAAGGTACCATTATAGCATGCATCAACGTGAGCCTGAGAAAGAAACAGACAAACAAAACTAGAACCGTAGCACAGGCAGTACACTTCGCTCCCCGACCTGGAGGAATTTGTGGACATTCTCTTATGTGGCCAAGTCTGTTACACAGAAGGGTGTCAATAACTGATGTGTACATAACCGGTTTATGATGGGTCTATCAGTTGTGTAGGGGGTAGGTATACCTCTGCATGCTGCCCAGCGGGACCAGACCTTCCTATGTTTCTGTGGGCAACCTCTTGCCTTGAACACAGCTATTTCTGACCCCATACATTTGTCCATGCCGCGCTTCCAAGCCCCAAGTGATGGCGGCGCAGTCCCCTTCCAAAGTTGGGCAATGTCCCTCTTGGCCAGCGTGAGACCCAGAAACAGGAGGTGCTGTTTATAATGGTTCCCCCCCAATCCCCTCGGTGCTATGTAGTAAAAATAGTTTGGGCTCAGGGGGGAGGTGCCAGTATAAAACCCTCTCCAGGCAAGTGGCAACCTTTCCCCAATATGGCTGGAGAGCTCTGCAGCTCCACACTGTGTGGAAGAAGGCCCCTTCCTCATCGTCACATCTGAGGCAGGTAGGGGACGGTATAACTCCCATACGCCTGAGCCGAGAATGTGTGTAGTAAGTTCTATGTACATATTTGAATTGAATCAAACGATATCGTGTCGCAATGGCTGCGCACCGCGGACTAGCTAGCACCTCCGTTCAGTCATCGTATGTGAGGTCAAGAATATCTACCTTCCACGCCAGACGCGTTGCATTTAATGTCGTATGGTTATGTGTGACTAAGGTTTGGTAGATCTGGCGGGTTTTGTGTGCCCCCAGGTCCTCCATCAGCAGGCGCCCCTCCAATGGATGGAACTCCAGCAACCCTTCCATAGAACGGATCATTGGCGTCAGTGCATGCCTGAGCTGTAAATATCTGTAAAATTGGTTGCGGGGGAGGTGGTGCTCTGTTTGGAGCTGTAGGAAGGATTTAAGGACTGTGCCCTGCATTATGTCGCCCAGCTTCGAAATCCCAATTAGGTCCCACGCATGGACCAGGCAGTGTGGCAACTGACCGGAGGTAAGTTCCCTGCCACAGTGGAGTCATCTGCGTCAGGTGTCCTCTCCATCCCATCCTTCTCACCGTATGACGCCAGATTTGTATAACCACTCTACACGCCGGGGGCAGGTGATCTAAGTTTAGTTGGCTATAAAGGAGACCCAGGAGGGAGTCAGCACCCATTGCACGTCTCTCTACTATGAATGCCGGGTCCGTTTGCGAGCTGTACCACCATTCGTTTATGTATAGGAGATGAAAGGCGGCATAATACGCATAAATGTCTGCAGCAGCGATGCCACCACAGTATGTCAATTGTGTGCAGGTTCGTAGTGTAACCCTCACCACCTTGCCGTCCCATAGAAAGTGGTTAAGGAGCGTGTTTACCTGTCGGAACCACGAAGGTGGGATCTCATAAGGGTAGTTCTGTATCCATTATAATATGCGTGGTAGAGAAACCATTTAAAAAAAGGCCGCTCGTCCATACAGGGATAGGGGTAGGGGTACCAACTCCTCGTTTCATCCCGAATACGGGATAGCAACGGGTGAATGTTGTGAGACCATGATACTAGTGAATTTGGTGAGATAAATACACCAAGGTATTGGAAACCCTCTGTGGCGTGGGATAATTGCGCAGACCATGTTCCTCTCCCCTGGTCTCTGCAGACCGGGAACAGCACTGACTTCGATGGATTGGCACCCAGTCCTGATGTTTCCCCGAACACGCAGAGAATTTGTAGGATTCTTGGGCCAGAGAATCCCGGGTCCGCAAGGAAAAACAGCATGTCATCCGCATATAGTGCAATTCTGTCTGATGCCTCGGCTGGCCAGTCAAATACCTGCACCAGGGGGTTACGCCTCACCCATGTGGCCAGGGGTTCTATGGCTAAGGCGAATAACAGCGGGGAAAGCGGACAACCTTGTCTTGTTCCCCTACGAATTGGGAAATGTCCCAACCGTATGCCCGCCACTCGGACGGAGGCTGTGAGATCTGTATAGAGAAGTTGTATATATGCGAGGAAACGCTGCCCAAAGTTGAGAGCTCGGAGGAGTTGGAAGAGATAGTCCCAACTCAGAGAATCAAATGCCTTATTGATATCGGCCAGCAGAAGGGCTGTAGGGCGCCCAAGTTAGGGGGCCTTCGCAATGGCGTTATGGACTCGCCTTATGTTGTGTCTAGTAGATCTGTAAGGCATAAAGCCCGCCAGATCAGGATGGATCAGCTCGTGGATATGCGTAAGGAGGCGGTCTGCAAGAACCTTGCCCAGCAGTTTTGCTTCAAAGTTTAGAAGATAAATGGGATGGTATGAGGAAGGCTCCTCCGGAGGGCGCCCTGGTTTGTGGAAGACTACAATCTCAGCATGGCGCCAGTCCGGGGGGGAGAATCCGCTGCTCTAAGGCTTCCTGAAGTACATTTAGGAGGTGAGAGCCCAGGAGGGACATATGAGCTCGTAGGAAGTCACTCTGAAACCTGTTGGGACCCGGTGCGCGACCTGGACGTATGCCCGTTAGGGCCGTACCGAGCTCCTCCAAAGTGATCGGAGCATCAAGCTGGTCTCGGACATGGTCTGGTAGGGCCTTTGGTGGGATATCTCTCAGGAACTCTCCTATCTGGTCTGTTGAGATGGTCTCTTTTTTGGCATAGACGGACAAATAATATGCTGCAAATGCCTGAGCGACAGAGTTGGGGGAAGAACACAGAGCGCCCTCCACGTTCCGCAGCATGGGCACCGGGGTAGGTGCGTGTGTCGCCTGACAAAGACGGTGAAGCAACTTACTCGATTTGTCTCCCCATTGATAAATTCTAGATTGGGTCGCCAACCAAATATCGCGGGCTTCGTCGGTCAGCAACTGATGCAGTTGTTGTTGGGCGAGAAGAAGGCAACGCTTTGCCTTGGGGTCCCTGCCCTCCCCCACCCTGATCTCGCTGGTGATTCTCTAAGTCAACCACCTGCATTAGGCGGCGGTGCTTTTCCATTGTGCGGTAACTAATATCAATCCCTCGAATTGTGGGTTTAAGGGCTTACCACAGGGTGGTACATGAGAGGGCAGTTATGACATTTGAATCTAAGTAATTTGTGATCTCCTGCCCGATGGTGGTGTGATATGCTGGGTCGCGCAGATGCCAGGGCGACATGCGCCATCTTAAGGGGGGTCTATGGGGACCTATGAGTAGCTTTAAAGTAACGGGGGAGTGGTCTGAGAGGCCACGGGGCAGGATGGAGATGGCTGAGGCCCTGTGAATATAAGTCTGAGGGAGAAATAGATAGTCCAATCTGGAAAGGGAACCGTGCACTGCCGAGAGATATGTGAAGCCCAGGTCTGTGGGGTGGTACGCACGCCATGTGTCTGCCCACCCCAGGGTAGTGGCCAAATGGTGTAGTTTGGAGTCTCCGGTGTGGGGGCCTGGGCCTGTCTGGCGCTACCGGTCAATAGGAGCCATAATAGCGTTCCAGTTGCCCCCCATCACAGATATGTCACCAGGGAGTTCCCCCCAAAGGCTCGTAACCCTGTCCAGAAGAGCTTGACCCAGGGGAGGTGGGGCATAGAAGCTACCCAGTGTCAGTGATTCCCCGTATAATGTGCCTGTCACAATGGTGTAGCGCCCACCGGAATCCGACCATGTTTTGGACGTGAAGTATGGAACTCGACGATATATAAGGATAGCTGTCCCACGGGACCCACGGACAAATCCTGAGTGATATACCTGATCAAAGTTGTAGCGAGCAAGACAAGGGGCTTTATTGCCCATCATATGGGTCTCTTGAAGAAGGAGAACATCCACCTCTAAACGTTTGGCCTGTCTGAGGACAGCGCCTCGTATGATTTTTTACAGGACCCCTCGTACATTCCAAGTCATGATATTAAGCCCACCCATGTGAGCGTTAGTGGTATGCGTGGGCATCTGCGTATCAAGGGGGATGCCAGAAGCGAGGCATGTGTATAGAAGCGACTGTATCTGTGTGCCTGTGCTTGAACTGCGCAAACATTTGTACATCAAAACCTGGTGTCTTCACCTCCCTCCCCCACCCCAATACTTCCCCAAACCAGAAGTATCTGTCGCAGCAATAAGACTCCCGGAGCCCCAAACGGGGACCCCAGAGAGCCCTTGCCAATGGTTCCCCAACTTACCTTTGTCCTCAAACAGAATTGTTCAGGGTGTGGTGGAGGCATTGATTTCAGTCCCCCAAGCCTGGCGGTAAACCCTGGGCGGACCGTATTCTCTGAATAGGTGAATGTCTATACCCGGAGATCATGGTGGGGAATCAGCGGCATCTTCTCGGCAGTTAGGCCTCATCTCCTTGCACTTGAGATTTACAATTGGATCGTGATCTGTGCCATCTCTTGGAGGTGGACTTTTTCGGCCGTGGTCTTTGGGTGCCTTGAGAGGAGTCAGATTCCAGCGGAGGCGGGGTGTGCGGCTTAAGATGAACTGCCTCATCTGTCCAAGCGGAAATGGCTTCTGGAGTGTCAAAGAACAGTGATCTGGACTTGTAAATAACCCGCATGCGGGCCGGGTATAGTAGCATATACTGGATGTTAAGCTCGCTAAGCTTGCGCTTAGCCGCGGCGAAGGACTGGCGTTGCTGCTGGACCAGTAGAGTATAGTCGGGGAAAAGCATAATGTTGTGAGAGTTGTAGACCAGCTTCTCTTTGTGCCCTCTGGCAAATTGGAGGATGGTATCTAGGTCCATATAGTTCAATAATTTGGCTATGATGGGGCGGGGCGTTCTCCCGGGGGGGATTCCGAGTCAGTGCCCAGTGGGCCCACTCCACCACGAAACAGGGGGATAGGGAGTCATCAGGCATGATGGCCTTCAGCCAGTGTGTGATGAAGCGTTCCATGGAGGTACCTTCGTATCCCTCCGGGAAGCCAATCAGGCGGTTGTTATTTCGCCGTGAGCGACCCTCCGCATCCTCCACCCGTGAGGCCAGTTCCTGTGTTACCACTGTAAGTTTATTGACCTTTTGTTGTAGAGTTGCGACGGTATCTTAAACCGATGATACCCTGGTCTCTGCTTCGGTAATGCGGTCGACGGCTTTCCTGAGGTCTTGTCTTAAGAATGAAACCTCCGAGCCCACCGCACTGATCTTTGCATCCAGTGTGTCTCGGGCCTGGGTGATCGCGGCCAGCAGGGCAGCATTGCCTGGGATGGGGCCCCCACGCCCCGCACCCCCCGACCGCCCGTGGCGGTGGTAAAATGATCTATGGTGCTTTGTTTCGCGGCAGGGCCGATAGGCTTGTCCTTCGCCATAGTAAGTAAAGGGCCAGTTCAGGATCCTGGCGTCGACCTCCCTGCGCCACACCACAAGTGGGTCCCACGAAGGGTCAGGTCACATTCCGGGAGCTCTGTGGGGTATGTCTGGGTGAGCCACTGTGGTCCGGGCCTCACGGAACCAGCCCGCCCCAGGCCACAAGCCGCACCGGGCCTAGCCCGACTGCCTCTGCAGCCCGGGGACAGACCACAAAGCGGACCCCCTACAGAGACCACACTTGCCGGACCTCCAACTCCCAGCACCCACCCACGTGCGCTCCTGTTACTGCAGGCCCCGGGGCAACCAAACGCTCATCTGAGCACACCAAGGGGGCTGGCAGGCTTAGGGTCCCCGGGCACCCCCAGTCCAGGGGGCCCCGGGTAACACAGCCGCCCAGGCCCACATCCAAAATCCAGCCCCCAAGCTCCCTACGCGCCTCGGGGGGAGCGGGGCCCTGCAGCACACCGGGTCTCAAAGAAATCTGCCCCTGCACTGCGGGCCTACCTCACCGCAGACAAGTGGGCACTCCAGGGAGGCATCAGGCCCTCACTCGGGCGTTCGGAGTCAGGGGCCACAGTCCGGTAATGCAGGCGCGACGGGCCCTGTGGGGATCAGGATGAGGTGTCTTCTACGGTCCCCAGTAGAAGTCCGCAGGTCTTGAAGGAACGGCTCCGACCCCTGGGGCGCAGCCACTGAGGACCGGCCGACGCCACGGGCCCGCCCCGTCGCGGCCAGTCACCGCTCCGAGCAAGGGAGAGTAAGCCTCCACCCCGGGTGCCAAGGGGCCGGAGGGCCATGGTTAATGCCCTATGTGTCACAGACGGCGCCGGCGTTGCACCACAGGGCTTGCCGGATAGTTGCGCAGCCTTCGTTGGCTGCTGCTGGGCCCAGTATCTCCTACGGCGGCCCCGCAGCACTGGGGTCGCGATTCACCAGGCTCCTTATGTGCCGCACCACTCCACCTGCGGCCTCGCCATGGGAGCTCCGGTCGGGCAGCGCGCCTCTCGGCCCCCACTCAGGCTGGTCCCGATAGGCCACGTCCTACACCTTCCAACCTCGCGCCCGCCGGGCGGCCGCGAGGTAATGTAGGCCCCGGCGTCTAGGCCGCGACCAGCGAGTTAGGGCCAGGTCGCGCCGAGGTCTAGTGTGCCGCCTCTCTGGCATCAAGTCGTGGAGCCCGGGTTGCTCTGTCGGATCCGCCGGCTGATGGTCCGCCCATTGCAGTATTTAGATGGATTTTGGCAGATTTAGGGGCTCGATGGGTCCGACCTCGCCTAACAGGCGGCCGCCATGATGGCTGTCCAAGCCACGCTCCCCATACCCCCCCCCACCCCCCTCAGGTCCGTGTTTGATTGCACTGTCAGGGCTGTGTGTTGGCCCATATCAGTCTTTTTCTCTAGGACCCAGGTCCTTGGCCAGTTCAGGTGGTACATCCAACTCACAAAAGTTTATGGGAGGGTGCCTGCAATAAGATTAACCAATGGCAATCGGTCAGGGTAGCATGGCATGGTGCGCAAAAGAACCAAGGGTTGGGGTTCTACCCTGAGCAATTGCAAGTGGTTAGAGAAATTGCACGCATTCCTTCCAGCACCGTTTGTGTGTTTGATGTAATGCCCTCAGTGGCAAGGGTATGCCCAGATATGGGGATCTTGTTCACTGAGCCACTGGAACCAACCTATACTTGACTGATGAGCCCTAATCAGGGCAAAACCAGTTTTGGGATGCTTGTGTTTCGGTTCAGAGATGACTAGGCTGGCAGTTCGGGCTGGGCTGTTCCTATTGGAGCAGGGTCAAGACTGATTTGTATATGGCTGGGTCCAAACTAAGGAGGCATGGTGAGCAAAAGAACAATGGATTGGGATGCTACCCCGAGAGATTGCCAGTGGTTAGACACATTTCAAGCATTCCTCCAACCACCTTTTGAGTGTCTGATGTAATGCCCTAAGTGGCAAGGTGTGAGAAGCTGGCCTGGTATATGATGTACACTTATGTAAGTGGACATCTTGCACCAGTCCAGACAACCCTTATGGTGATTTAAGAGGTCTTAGACAACCTTAGAAAGCTTTCTAAGAGGTACCTGTGGAGAGCAGCCTTCAAGCTTAGCCCAGAAGGAGTGTAAAGCAGCTTGTTTCACTAGAATGCAATCTTATAGTATAGATTAAGTGAAAAATAACCACACAAGGTATTTATAAAAATATGTATTTATTATATAATACTCTCTAACACATACAAATATCTCCTGCCCGGAGATATGCACAATGCACACAATACTTTGCAAAGGACCAAAGTAAATAGCATATAATACACAGTGGACCCCAGGGGGGGACCAAACCATATACTAAGAAAGTGGTATAAGAACCACGACTCGGATCAAGACAATGTCGAGAGGACGTAGAAGTGCTGGGGACCCAAGGAACCACCCATGGAGAGTGACTAGGAACCCCACGGAGAGTGTGCACAGTGTGGAAACACGACTGCGTGCTCCGTACAAGTCTACGTGTAAGTAGCGGGTGGATTTTTAAAGATTAAGGACCCTTCCCAGTGGACCCTGAAGAAACCCCGTGGAAGACAGAAGGTTGGAGAGCCACCCCACACGTGGATACCCTAGTACCCACGTTACCTGTACCAGAGAAGCCGGGTGCATAGGTGTGAAGTGGTGTCGGAAACCTCAGTCGAACCCAATGGAGAACTTCAGGAAAGTGCCGCTGCTGGAAGAAGAGAAAGTGTCCGGTGGAATCCGAAGGTGGATGCTAGACGAGAAGTACCTGCAAGCAGAGGAGACAGAGTCTATGTCACAAAGGGGTGACCAGGAGACTTGGAAGACGAATGCCCTCCAATGTCGGGTGTTGCAGGAGACTTGACGAGGACCTTGACTCTGCAACTGTGAGGACCAGGCGACACTGAGGAAGGCCAGGAGCCATGCACAAGCTGTCCCACGAAGGATGTCCAGTGCTGAGGGGTTGGGGTCCGGCGGAAGCACCAACAAGCCTTGGCAAATGCAAACAACGCATGAGCTGAAGAAGGAGCAACGTCGGGACCAGCAAGGTCCAGGGGACTCACCACATGCAGGGGAGTCAGGGCAAGCCCCGAGCAATCAGGAGAGCCCAGGAGAAGCAAAGGTGACCCTCAAATGGACCCACAGGCCAGAGGCACTGGAGTCGCGAAAGGACCTCAGCAGGCGGCACACGTCCAGGGGCAGGCCGCCTGCTGAATACTCCACGAATCTGTGGTTTTGGTGCACGTACCATATGGCTAACATGCCGGGACAGACGTGGTGAATTCAACAACCGATAGTGGTTGTATGCAGTACATACTGAACAGTCAATTATACTGGTTCAGTATTATACTCCATTTATTCACGTGTTTTTTCATGTTTTTTTCCACGTATTTGCACGTATTCATTGCAGTAGCTGAATAATTGACCCTGAAGAAGGCCGTGACACTCTCTAGGTCTTTTGGCCGAAACATGTTGGTCGAGTGATCTATACAACTGTCTCTAATGCCGACACTTGTGTTATCAACTTTTTACTGTTTTTAATCCTGACACCGGGTAGCTGAATAAATCTGCATATAGCTAACCTTGTAGCCAGTTTTAAATTGTCACATCACAGCACTGCACTTTCTTACACACACGCCAGATTTACATGGGGGTTTAGTATATCCCGCCTGACTCACTAAAAACATCCCTGAGCTCCTCCCTCATAGAGAGGGGGTTGTAGCCCACGTGTAGACTAGGTCTATCACGTGAGGAGGCACCCCTATGATGAAGCATGACACCTTTGGTGTGTGAGGGGAACCGTCCTGAAAAGGGAAACCCCCTGTTTTTGCACGGCAGAGTAAATTCATACAGCTAGATTCCCTCCTGATAGTCCGGACCCGTGGCCCCCTTATTTGTGTGAAGCTATGGAGAGCAGCCTTCAGGCTAAGTCTCGAAGGAATGTAAAGCGGCTTGTTTTACCAGTATATAACCTCCTGAATGACCAAATGAAAGGAGAACCACACCAGGTGTATATAAAATATATGTATTTATTACTAAACACTCTCTACTAACCTCTTTATGAGATTAGAGAACAAGACACACAATATTAAATCACTAGAACGACAGTAAATAGCACAATGCACAGCGGGCTCCAGGGGGAGACCGAACCATATACTAAGAAAGTGGTATAAGAACCACGACTTGACTAGACACAGTGCCTAGAGCACGTAGAATCGCTGGGATCCCAAGGAACCACCCAAGGTAGTGAGACAGGGGACCCACGGAGGACGGGTGCAGTGTGGGAACACAGACACGAGCTCTGTACAACTCTATGGGAAAGTCGCGGTTGGAAATTTAAAGATTAAGGACACTTAGGAGAGGACTTCAAGCAAACCCAGCTAAACATAGAAGGTTCTAAGGCCAGCACCCTTGAGAGTACCGAGGTACCCGTGTTACCTATCCCAGAGGAGCCGGGTGCATAGGGGTCAAGTGGTGTCGGAAACCCTCGTCGTTTTCAATGGCGTGATGCGAGAAAGTACTGCTGCCGTGGAGAAGAAAAGTGTCCGGTGTGATCCAAGCCTGGATTGGAGATGTGAAGAACCTGAAAGCAGAGGGGACAAAGTCTGGGTCACTTCACGTGACCAGGAGCGGAGCAATCGAATGCCCACCGATGTCGGGTGCTTCAGGTGCGATGAGGTGAAGCTTGACTCTGCAGCCACAGGGACCAGGAGACGTCTGCAACAACCACAGTCCGGATTCGAGCTGTCCCACGAAGGATGTCGAGTGCTGGGGGGTCAGTGTCCGGATTGAACACCAACAAGCCTTGGCAACTGCAACCCACGTGGTCAGAGGAAAGATGCTTCTGTGAGGACCAGCAAGGTCCTGGGGACTCCCCAAGCGATGGAGAGTCAGGGAACGTCTGGAGCAACCAGGGAAGCCCACTGAAAGTTAAGGTTGCCTTCTCAGGGACCCACAGGCCAACGGACCAGGGATCGCGAAGGGACCTCGAGAGGAATCACAAAATACCAGCCCACGGAACACTCGTGGAGTGTAGGCCGGAAATCTTCAGTGGAATTACTGCTCGGGGTCAGGACTACAAGTAGCCCAAAGCACAGCTTCAGGGATTGCCGAAAAGCATATGCTGCTGCAAATGTACACGGTGCCCAGGGGTACGGGTTTCACGGTCCCCACAAGGGATACGGGCCTCAGAATTGCTGAGAGCGCAGATCGACCTCGGAGACCTTGGGAACCCACCTCCTGTATTGCAGAAATCTTCGGAGTCCTTCGGGAGCTTCGTAGATGCAAACCGGTCAGATGCATTTAGGTGCCTGCTCAGCAGGGGAGTAACTCCTTTACTCCAAGGGAGATTCTTCAGTCGTCCAGCAAAGCGTAGATCGTCGAAGGTTACTTGGTTTCTGTAGCAGAGTTTAGTCCAGGTAATATCTAAAGTCCTGTAGTCAGGGTTCCTACTTTATACCCAAGGAAGGGGTGGGACAAACTCTGGGGACCCACCTATGGGAGGGTCAGGACAGGGGGGTGCCTACACCCATGTCCTTTGTCCAGTTTCGCGCCAGAGCAGGAGCAAATGGCTCCTGCAACCGGTTTGAGCTGGACTATGCACAGGGACACCAAATGTGCCCCCAGTGCAGACATCAAAGCACTCTGAGAGTGCACCCACCCAGCCCCAATACACTAAAGCCTGTCGGGGAGGTGGTCACACCTCCCTGTGACAGGAAACGTATTGTCAAGCCTTCCCCTGCTGGAGTTTCGTCCAGCAGCAGGAGGGCAGACTCGTGTCTGTGGCTGGCAGCATCCATTTTGTGATGCCAGGGTTCTGTGAAGCTGGTACCGGGTGTACCGGTGTTGTCATATTTCTCCCTCTAGGAGGGTGGAATCAAACCTCCCACACCAGTTACTGGTGTGGAGGTATGATTCCAAGGTGTTTGACACCAAACACGACATGTTTCCATGCAGCCATTTTAAAGTTAGCATTTACCGCGAGGTTATAATGCACTTAAGTATATATGGTTGGCTGCATCACAAACAACCCGGAGAATAGGTTCCGAAGGCTGCAGAGGGGCTCTGCTCATACATGGGCACCCTCTCACATAAAACCCAGCACCCTGCCTTCAGGATTGGTAAGGCCTGCCATAGGGGTGACTGATAGGTTTATATGTGCATTGATTAGGATAGATATAGTGAACCTATATCTAAGTAAGGGGTGCATGCAACACCTTACACAGGCTGCAGTAGCAGACCTGTGGTGTCATTTTAAATGGTCTCTCAGGGGTGGCATAATACATGCTGCAGCCCCTGGGAGGCCTCTGGGGTACCTATGCCCTGGGTACATAGTATACCATATACTAGGGACTTATAAGGGTACCCCAGAATCCAATCTGGAGTGTACCTAAAGTACATGCAATCAATTTAGAGGAGAAAGCAGATAGACTGGGGTCCTGAATAGCAGGATCCCAGTCAGACTAAGTCAAAAACAGTGAAACATCAGCAAAAAGTGGGAGTAACTATAAGAAGCAGATCCTACAGACTATATCCTAGTGGACATCAATTCGTGGCATAAGGTTCTAGACTTTAAGATCATTCCTCGCCATGAGAGTGATCATAATGCCCTTGTATTGGATGTAATTCCACCACATGATAGTCGCGCTTCCGGTGATCCTTCACAATCTGTTCCCAGCCTTACTCAGGCCAATGGAGGTAGGAGAGTACGTTGGGGGGAACTTTTTCAATCACAGGTTAAGCTCGCCTCCTTATACCAGCAAATTATTCCCCTACTTACCGTAGCACACCAACACTCTGCGATGACAGGTACTTCCACCTCCCAGATCGCACTCTCCAAGAACCATCAAGATATGCTATCCATTCTGGCTTCCTTCTTTTTTATCAATAGAAAGTCTAAGTTGAATAGAAAACCACAACATCCATGGTACAATGAACATTGTAAAACAGCTAAGTCAGCACTTCTAGTTGCCATTAAAACAAACAACAGACTGCAAATTAAGGAAACCAGGGCAATGTATAAAATTACCATAGCCAAGGCTAAAACCAGTTGGGAGTGTGAAAAATGGATTAACCTTGGAATTACGCTGGAAAATCATGATATGCGGGCATTCTGGAACCTGATTAATACAGGATCGATTGAAGGTATATCTGCTATATCACCAAACATAGGGGAGGAAGTTTGGGGAGCCCATTTTAAATCTTTATATGAAATGACCGAGAAGGAAGCTGGGCTGGCGACAACAACCCCTGCCTACCTGGAGCCACCCCAACGAAATACGCCCCTGTTCTCCCTAAAGGAGATCATGGAAGCACTGGGTAAGATTTTACCAGCAAAGGCACCTGGGCTGGACAAGATACCTGGCGACCTTTTTCGCTCTGAACCCTCTGTTTGGGCTCCTTACTTATGGTCTCTGTTCAATGTCATCCTTCAGGGTATGGCGATCCCCTCTACCTGGGCCGGGGCGGAAATCATCCCAATATACAAAAAGGGCTCCCCGCTTAGTCCTGCTAATTATTGTCCTATTAGACGTAAGTCAGAAAATTTATGCACGTGCACTTCTGGGCCTATTACAGACCTGGATAAAAGAGTGCAATGTACTCACACCCCTCCAAGCTGGGTTTAGGGCCAAAATGTCTACCATCGATCAAATTTTTAGATTACAGTTCCTATACTGGAAAACTGTGACTATAGAGGGTGGCAGCCTCTATCTTACTTTTGTGGACCTTAAATCCGCTTTTGATTTAGTTCCGAGGGATAAACTGTGGGGAATATTACTGGAATTAGGAGCCCCAGACTACCTTTGCCACAGATGAAATGCCTCCACCAAGGCAATTTTGCTCAAATAAGATATGGAAAAAATGGAGAGCTTTCAGCCCCCTTTCCAGTAGAGAAAGGTGTACTCCAAGGCTGCGTCTTGGCTCCGACTCTTTTTTCCCTTTTTATAAATGGTCTAATAGAGTTTTTGATGGCAGGAAAAGATATTGATGCCCCTAGGTTAACGAACCGAAAGATACCCGCCCTGATGTTCGCAGACGACACCCTCTTGCTCTCAAAGTCTCCCATGGGCATGCAAAGGGTCCTTGATGTATTCAGTGCCTTCTGCAAAAATAGGGGTCTGGAGATTAATCTCCAGAAAACTAAATATATGGCGTTTAATGCAAAAAAACAGCACTCGCCCAAACCCCCGCTTAGATGGAAGGGTCCTAGAGAGGGTGTCGATCTTTGAGTACCTGGGGATCACATTAACTGAGAAAATGAACTGGGGGGCCCAAATAAAAAAAGCCAGCCTAAAACTGGTTCAGTTCTCGGGGGGCATTCTAAAGGCATACAATAAGTGCACTCGCAAAGTAATAGGCCCTGCGGCCGAACTTTATAAGGTACAGTTAGGGGGGGTGCTACTTTGTACGGTGCTGAACTATGGGGCCACTGTTCCTCCACCCCCCTATCGCTCATAGAGAACTCCTTTGCTAGGCAACTCCTGCGTCTCCCCGTTAGCTCCCCTTTAACTCCGCTTAGAATGGACCTTGGGATTAGTCCCATTGCGGATGAAATAGCGTTAAGACCTCTCCTATTTTGGCGGCGATTGTGGATCACCCCCGAGCTTGCCCCTTACAGGGACGAGCTGAGAGAAGTTATGAGCTTGCAAGGTACAGGAAAACTGCCCTGGCTGGTCCACATAAGGAATACATGCCAGGCTTTGGGGAGGGCAAACCTGTGGAGTTCTGTTGAAGGATCCAGTATCGTGACCCCTAGAAAGGTATTAATCGAGAATCACAGAGAACTAAAACTGACTCAGTTATGGAGGATCTCCCCGGGGCGCCTAACACAGGGGTTTATGGAAGTAAAAATGCACTACATGCTAGAATCGGTGCTAGATGACATCCAGCCGCTTCTTGCAAAGAAGCTATACCTCCAGTTCAGACACGGGGCACTCCCGCTCCGATCGTTCACCACTAAGTGGTTGGGCAACCGCAGTCGAGATTGCCCCCTGTGCCAGAACGTGGAGGAAACTGAAATGCATGTACTTTTCTTCTGCCCTGCCTACAGGAGGCCAAGGTCCTGCTGGCTGGTGCAACTGTGCAAGAATCTGGGCCTCAGACACTGCTCCGAGGCCTTTAGATTATGCAAGTATGATACCCAAATGCCCATTGTGTTCTCCATTTCACGTTTTCTGCACTCCATGTGGCATACTCGTAGAGCTATTTTAAAAAAAGAGTTAAATAGTTCATAGGCTAACCAGTGCTCAGCAACAGTTTGCAATAACTCTCAGAACATGCACCCCTCCATTTTACTATCACATTTGATATTTGAGGTTTCGACCTTTTAATATTTTGTATATAACCAGTTTTATAGGACTATTTTAATAATTTTTATAGGTGGGAAGGGAAGTGTATTTTGTATGTGTTTTTTTTTTATAACATTCTGTTTGAATGCATTAACTCTGTGGCTAACACTGTTTATCTGATCATGCACACGCATTTTATCGGCCTGCACCTTACGGGGGAAAAAGCGGCGGTTCCTTTGCAATAAGTATATTGTCAACTTTTATGCCTGGAGATGCCCAGACGAGATGTTCTATGCGATTTATGATCTCCGAAAGATTAACATACTTATTTTTGAACTGTGTTGCTTATTTATGGATGCCCTAAGGTATGCCATTGTAAATTGTATATATTGTATTATTTGTGTGTGCTTTTATGGCCCTAGCGGCCGAAATAAAGTTCTATTGACTGACAAAAATACAAGACATGACGTGCACCCTATTGTGTCAAGGGACAGACAATCACTTACTGGAAAGTCAGACTGAGACTAGGCATGGGGCACCAGGTGCAGGGGCTAACCTCCATTTCCCTACAGATATACCCAAGGACTTATTAAACAAACAAGCATGGTCCCTCTTTGCCAAGATTCGAATGAGTTAAGAGCTACCCAGCCAGATACGAATTGGCACCTAAGTGCTCAGAACCACAAGTGGGCACGACGCAGTCATGGCATGATCCCTCTGTGAGTTGAAACATAGCCATACAGGAGAGACAACAGCCACTTTTGTGCAGGACAAGAAAAGATACATGGCAGAGAGATGACTGAGCTTCTATGTGTGTGGGACACATGCATGGGCATGCTGGGAGAGGACAGAGATGTGCGGGTCACACACCCAGCTCATGTTAAGATAGAGCAGAACCCATATGAATGAAGGACAGAGCCCCTGCATGTGCAGGGAGACAAACAGGCACATGGTTAGATGAACAAAGGATGTGCGAGGAAACACAGGCACATCATGAGAAGAGTGGGCAGAGAACCTGTCTGTGCCTGGACACACAGGCACGTGATAGAAGAGCACATAAGACCAGCATGTGCAGAGACATAAATGCATATAGAAATAGAGGTCACAGTATTTATGAATGCAGGATCCCACACAGGGTCATGGGGAGAGAAGACAGAGCTATGAGTGAAGAGACACACTAGGAGAGGGAATACGCTCACTAATACACACAGGCATGGTGAAAATGGGGAAACCCTATGTGTGCAGGGAGACACATTAGAACTGATGAGAGGGTGTGGCCATCTTCTATGGGGTGCCACAACATTCTGCCTCGACCAGATCACTGCTCCCCCCAACTGCGATACCACTGCCCCCTGCAGTTGGTCACGGGTTGGTGCTTCTTGGGCCCTAAATCGGTGTTTGTTGGAATCCAGGTGCTTTTATTGCAAATGAAGACTAACGATACCCTGGGGTATTTTATTTAAAAGGTGCGATAAATACCACCTAGTTTCTGGAGAATAACATGCGGATGCTGATGCTTAATGCAACCAAATCCGCTTGGTACAGTAAATACTGTACACTTGTCCCTTGTAAAGTCCATCAGGTTTCACCCACTGAAATGTAATGAAGGGAGAGTTATTTCACGTACCCATTAATTTACCGGATGCAGTAAATATCACCCAATTTGCCAACTCCTAATTTCAACCCCTGCACAAACCGGGTTTTACGCTCGGGTCGGAAAACACCGACCCACTCATAATCAGGGCCAGAATCTTAGACCAACTGGAAGCTCAACACAGAGATTTAAAAATGTAAATCAACTCCGATCTGCATTGTATGACAAACACCTTCCCTGACGCTTAACCCCCATGCATATCTAGGGAAGCATTCCAGTCCTGTCTTGCACCTCCCTCCCTATCCATTCACCGGTTATACCAAATATAGCTCTGCCACCATTCTTCATTGCTTGCCATCTTCTATCTATCTCACTGACTCCTTCCCCCAATTGCCAAAATGAGAAACTGGCATCCAAATGATAAACATTAGCAATTATGTTACGTATTACAGTATTTTCGTGTAGCTGTTTGTTGTACCCATCCTATAGTGTACCTTAATTTAGATGTTTGCAGCGTTGTACAGACCCAGCACTGGACTGCTGTTTGGACGGGACTATTCCGTGCATGCTTTTACGAGTGTGCACTCCAGCCCTGCGTTATTTTATCCACTTGCAAGTGATCCAGCGCGATATTAGCAAACAGCATTCATACACCATATACTCACTTGGGCCCATACATTCACACTACACTAATACTTACGCTGGGTGTCAGATGTACTCTTTTATCAAAATCCCTGCTACCAATTACCTTCTGATTGAAGAGTAATAACTTACCAATGGATCCTTTGCTAATTGGGAAGTTTAAAATGAGTGACATTCACTATAGTACATAATCCTGAAATAACCACTAAGTCAGGAAGTTTTAAAATGTTTATCTAAAGTTTTAGCAGAGTAAAATACAGACAATAGGGTATTTGATCAGAATACCCAAGAGGAAGCATAGGAACGAATTTGCTAATAAATGACAGTGTTTAAGGAAATATGAGAGGATAGAGACAGCAGCGCAACTAAAGGTTGCCTTATAGTTACCTAAATGCGAGAACCAAGCCCCTTAGCCAAGGAGTTGGAAAAATAGGACCCTGGAAGGATGAAAAGCAAGGACCTCCTTCAGGATCAGGACAGGACTGGTGACCTCTCTATAACGACGCCTGCGCCGTTCCCCTCTCTGGCACTCGACTTCTCCTCGATTCTCCCGTCTAATGGACTCCGCCGCCCCCTCCTCAGGACCTCTTCCGGATAGGGATTCAGTCAGCAACCGATCAGCATGGCAGCCTGGAGCTCTTCTGTATAATCTGGGAGTCTGATCTAACTAATTACTAATGCTATATTCTATTATACCCTTCTACGCCCATGTACCTCCAATTAATGTTGCTAAAATATGGGACCACTACCTCTGATTGGACAGGAGGTGGATTCTCGCACCATGAGAAATTTGGCTTAATTTGTGAAGCCTATTGTTCATAGCTTCCCGCCCCTTCAAATTAATACATTCACTTTATTTCCCACCCGTCTCACGACAAATGTTATACAATTTACAGGCGAAAAGTGTCAAACATAGTTTACATCATCTTCGGCCAATAGGTCGTGGCCTTGGAAGACGTCCAAGTTGACTTCACTTGGCAGGCACACAGGACACATGCGCAGAACCCTCTGTCTCTCGAGTTTCAAGTCACCAACCCAGGCCCAAGTTTACAAATTACTAAAAGTGCAAGAAGAAAATATTAAAATCACAAATAAAACGTTTCACTGTACACCCACTTTCCCTACTTTATTCCCTTTTAATTTTAATACTATCCCGCATTAGTAGCATTTAAGAAAACGACAATTTAATAATGACATGAGAGCAAGCTTAAGCATGTGAGAACATTGAGCGGCCATTTTAATGCACACTGCGCAGAAGCAGAAGTTTCCCACCAAGCAAAGAAAGACGTCACACCATGTGATCAGGTTGCGACATGCGCAATAGAGTCCCGCGCATTTAGCGGCCATTTTGTATTTATGGACAAGCGTTATTCATTAGTAAAACACATAGACAAGCGTCTGTCCCTTTCATGTTTGTGAATGCAAATATTAGTATTGACAGTACAAGTTTTAATAAATCAGTACTATGAGTAGGATTGCATCCAAGCAAGTTTCAATTTTGAAACCTTGCTCCATCAATCCCTCTCTGATGGCGTTTCTGAGCCATCAAAAACACTTCCCTCAATCAGATGCCAACTTCTAGCAAATCGTTTCATTCTCATCTTTACTTTTTCTATTCTTACAGTCTCCTTTTAATTTCTTGTATAAATCACTTCTCCATTCTTCTAATTCGATTTCATCCCTCTTTCTCTTCTTTCCTTTTCCTGTCACATTATACGTTCCATTCTTTCTACAGCATTTGCACCATATTGTTATTGCCAAAATTATTATTGCTATCCCTGCTAAGGGTACTAATATTTGACCTATAAGTCCTTTCCCTATATTAGCAAACCAGTTGACGAGATACTATTTGTCAATCTTTCCCATACACTATCAACTTCCAGTGGTTTAAGTTCCTTCTCAAGTTTAGTTATGTTCGGAATATACGTTCCAATTTCTGCACTCTTATCAGGAATATAAGTGCAACGATGTTTTGTCCTCAATAATTTACAGACTCCTCCCTCTTTTGCCAATAGAATGTCAAGAGCAAGTCGATTTTGCATTACCATTGATCTAATCGCAACCATTTCCGTATTAATCATTAGAAAACCTCCAGCAGTATCCGTTGATAAACGATCAACCACTGTAGACAATTTGCATATTTTCCTTGAGTTCAGAATTATTCCCACTGAAGGTATCAATGCACCAAATATATCACCTACAATTTCAGAAAAACTAGCTCTTTTATTACGTATTAATTCGCCATTGTCTTCATTGCTCCCAGTGTTTCTT
This sequence comes from Calotriton arnoldi, assembly GCA_963921515.1. Taxonomy (NCBI): domain Eukaryota; kingdom Metazoa; phylum Chordata; class Amphibia; order Caudata; family Salamandridae; genus Calotriton; species Calotriton arnoldi. The sequence goes on along the minus strand of CAWUFW010002144.1, from coordinate 464,009 downwards.
TTTACGTGGTATATCTTTGGAAAAACTATTCCAAAATAACAACTTCCATACCACCGTGCAGGAAGCCTAAAGTAAGCCTTATTCCCGCATACATAATAGATTCCAGGAAAAACTGAATCTGTTCCTCCTTTGAGTCCCCAACCTCCCAGAATTAAAAAATTGTGTTCACATTCACTGGTACCGATGAAAACATTGTTATAGTCAGTCTTTAACCTATGTAGACAAATTTTCCCTTTCTTTTCGAAATCCAGAGCCATAGCAGCTTGAGCCTTGCCAGGTGTGTAACTCCCTTCTTTTTCTGCCCAAGGTGGTAAATGAGCCTTATGCTCTGAAGCTTTCTTTTGGAAATCTTGTCTTCTATCTTCTACTAAATTCAAAAATATCTTCTCTTCTTCTAATAAAGAACATGTTAGATTGTGTCTATGTGCATGTGTTATGTCTATTGATTTCATTGTTAAGAAAAACTCTCCCATAAACTGTGCGTCTGGACTACTAAGCACGGGGTTCATACTCTTGCGAATCGGAACCTCAGAAAATATCACATCTAAGTTTGAATAATAATACTGTAGTCTACCTGTTCTATAAAATAAACTCGTTAATACACTACATGAGATGCCATATGTCAATGGTAAGTGATGGTATGTTAATCCTTCTGCTACTGATTCAGGTAATTTCATACAGACATAACAATTACTAACTTCCATTGTGTCTACATACTGAAACAATAACTTTGTGAAAACATTTAAACTAGTGTCGTTATCAGCTATTTCATGATGAATTTCTGCTTCATCTTCTGCCATTAGTTCTACTCTATTGCCCTTCATGTTTGCTGTCCTCCCTTTGGTGTCATTATTAATCTTCTTATCTATTATCATAAGGTAAGGGACTGCTACAATCAGGACTAACCATACTATAAGCACCAATACTAGACTACATATGCAAATTGCACAGCATCTTCTACAACAATTTCGTTTTGGTCTCCCAGTAACTCTATCATCAGGCATTTTTCGACAAGGAAGATTGCTCTTCTTATCTCTGCTTCTTTTCTTCAGCTTATTCTTTTGCTTAGTCAGGGTGGTCTTGTTTCTTCTTCGTAAGTTAGTTCTGCACTTGTTCCTTCGCCACCACTGTCACTTGACTCTGAATTTTCAAAATCTTCAAGAATGATATAAGTCAAGTCAGGACCCTTGAATTTGTTATTCACAAGTCTCAGTCTTTTACTTTTTCTTTTTCCTGACTTTTTCTCTTGTTCCGTTTGACTTGTCACTTCAGGTATTTGTTCTGGATCTTCACTTCTGGTTGTTATGTGGTACTTTACTCTTTTAACGACACTTGGCCAATGATCTCCTTTTCTTGTTTTCTTTGTTAGCACTGTTTCTCTGTTTTCTTCTTCAGTGGTCTCGTTATTTTCACTGCTTAGTACTGCTTTGTTTTCTTTGTTTACTGCTTCTTTTGTTTGTTCTTTTTCAGGTCTGATTGGTTTCTCTGTAACAGCACCACTGTGAGTTTCCAACAGTTGACTTTGTTCTTTGTTTATTTCTTCAAGGTCATTTTTATCGACCCTTTTTTCTTCGTTATATTCTTCTTTATCTAACTGCTTCTGATCAGGGCTTATTGCACTGTGAACTTCTGCAGCCTGACCGGATTCTTCTAGACCTGTCTGTCCCTCATCAAAGTCTATTAGATCTTCACTGTTTTGAGTCCAATTTTCTTTCTCTATCTGATTTAGTTCAAGATCTTTTACTGTCTTGTCTTCTTGACCTTGAACTGTTTCTTCTTCACCTATCTGATCTTCTAAAATTTCTTTCAATTTAGTTTGATTTCTTGTTCTGTGGTATACTTCAGGCACTTCTACCACTGGTATCCAATCCTGACTTGTGCTCGGTTGTTCTCCGTCAGCTTCTCTCGAACCTCTAGTCTGAGATTCTTCAGCTGGCCAACCTTCAGCTTCTTCAGTGACTGGCGTTGTCTGTAGATTCTCTTCTTCAGGTTCTGGTACTCTTTTTGTGTGGCTTACATGAATCCAATTAGGAAATCTTGCACACTTCACTGCCGTATTGGTGGTCAATCTGACTTGACAAGGTCTGCTCCACCTGGGTGATAGACACGTTTCTCTGGTGTGATTCTTCACTACCACCCAATCACCAGGATTCAGATCATGTTCTAGTTCAGGCTGCCTGGAAACTGCGTCTTCTCCAACCTGATGAGAGACAGAACGCACGAGGTCAGCCAATCCTTTGCAATAATCCAGAACCATATCATCAGAAATATTTACCAATTTGTTTGTGGGAACATGTGTTTGTCTCATTGCTCTTCCCATCATAATTTCATGTGGGCTCAATCCTGTCGTTCTATCAGGAATGCTTCTTATTCCCATCAAGACAAGTGGCAATGCATCTGGCCACTCTAATGATGTTGATGCACACATTTTTCCCAATCTTGACTTTATAGTGCCATTCAATTGTTCAACCACTCCAGAAGCCTCTGGGCGATATGCACAGTGCAGTTTCTGTTTGATTTGGAATGCTTCACAGATTATCTGGATCACTTCGCTGTTAAAATGTTTTCCTCTATCTGATTCCAAAGATACTGGGAAACCAAATCTAGGTATGAGCTCTCGTAGTAACAGTTTTGCAACTGTAATGCTGTCATTTCTCCTAGTTGGATAAGCCTCCACCCACTTTGAAAACAGACACACTATTACTAGTACGTATTTCAGCCCTCTGCATGGTGGTAACTGTATGAAGTCGAACTGGAGTCTTATGAATGGACCCTTTGCCTTCCCAATCTTCCCAAACCCAATTATCGTTTTCCTGCCTGGATTGTGCATTTGGCAAGTTAGACATCTCTGGCAAAGACTCTCTGCGACAGCTCTGAACTTGGGATTGTACCAATTTTGTCTGAACAGCCTAATCATTGCATCTCTCCCTATGTGTGTGTCTCCATGATGCATTCTAGCCATTTGTGAGAGTAAACAGTCTGGCATGACTGGTCTGCCATCTGCACTGATCCACATTTCATCATCTCCTCTTTGGGAACAACATACTTTTATCCACAGATTCTTTTCACTTTCATCAACCTCATCTTGCAATTTCTTAACTTCATTCCAAGTTTCTGGTGGCATATACAGCATAAGTTGGCAGCTGATTCCCATTCTTTCCACCCTCTTATTGACTGACGTTCTTGTTTTGGCACAATATTGAGCCAAAAGATCAGCATATCTGTTGCCAATTACCACCCAGTCATCTCCTGACTGGTGTGCGGCACATTTCACCACAGCCAATTCTTTTGGTGATTGTATTGCTTCTAGCAATTCCCTTACAAATTGTCCATTTTTAATGGGGGATCCTGAAGAAGTCATGAAATCCCTCTGCATCCACAGTTGGCCAAAATCATGCACGACCCCGTAACCATATTGACTATCAGTAAATATAGTTACTCTCTGATTCCTCCCAATTTTGCAAGCTTTTATTAATGCAATCAATTCAGCTACTTGTGCAGATTTGACTCCTGGTAAATATGATGCTTCGACTATTCCAGATAATTCACATACTGCATATGCTGCAGTTAGTTTACCATCTTCATGTCTTTGACATGATCCATCGACAAATAGCTCCCTGTCTGGCTTTTTAAGAGGCTGTTCCTCAATGTCTGGGCGTGGTTTTGTACATAATTCTGTAATCTGTACACAATCATGTTCATCTTCTTCGTCATCTTTATTTGTTTCGTGATATGGGTCTGGTAGTAAGGTTGCTGGATTTATTATCGTACACCTTACCATGGTCACATTTTCAGCACCCATTATTATTCTCTCATATTTAGTCAGCCGACTAGGAGTAAGATGCTGAGTTCGGGTTCTGGTCAACAGAATCACAACTGCATGTGGAACATATACTTTTACAGGGTGTCCCATTACAATTGACTCGCTTTGTTCAATACTCAAACAAGTTGCTGCTACTGCTTTTAAACATCCTGGCAACACAACTGCTACTGGGTCCAGTGTAGCAGAAAAGTACGCTATAGGACGTCTGTCTAGTCCATGTCTCTGAGTTAGGACAGAAAGTGCACAATTTTCTCTTTCTTGACAGAATAATGCGAATTCTCTTTTATAATCAGGCATGCCTAAGGCAGGTGCTGAACAAAGTGCGTTTCTCAATTTTACAAAAGCTTCTACACTTTCATCCTCCCACTCAACAGGGTCCTTTGCTTTCATTTTGGTCATGTTAATTAGGGGCTTAGCTAACGTGGAAAAATTTGCTATCCATTGTCGACAGTATCCCACTATTCCTAGGAACATTCGTACTTGTCTTTGGGTTACAGGCATCTGCATTCTTTTTATTAATTCTACTCTTTCAGAGGTTATTCTTCTTTTTCCCCTCTCAATTTGATGTCCCAGATATTTAACAGCTGTTCTGCAAAACTGTAACTTTTCAGGTGAGACTTTATGCCCTTCCTCAGCCAAAAGATTTAATAATGCTATGGAATCAACAACACAGTCTTCTCTGGTGGTCGACGCCACTAATAGGTCGTCGATATATTGAACTAAAACTGAGCTTCCTGGCATCACTAGTTTTTCAAGACACTTTTTCAATATCTGGTTGAAGATGGAAGGACTTTCTGTGTACCCTTGAGGAACACGATTCCACACATAGGGGTCGATTCCGATTCGGGCCGGAAAAAGCACCGACCGACTCGGATCCGGAAATAATACCGACCGACACGTACCTGTGGCGCCCGACACGCCAAGTACGATGCAAGGCGTGCAAAATCCGACCGACACGTACGGAACCCAAGTCGACCGACCGAGCCGCACGGAAAACAGCAATCCGGTCGGAAAAACACGCGAATCCAACCGACCGACACGCACCCGGAACAAATCCGACCGAAACGTACATGCGAACTCCAAACAGCAAAGTACGATGCAAGGCGCGAAAACCACGAGCGAGTCGGACGGAGGCCAAACCGTACGACCGACACGCATACAAAACCGAGCCGAAGCAACACAAAACACCGCGACCGACGCGTACGCAGCATAGAAAACTGCACATACACAGCGTGAACGAAACGGAGAAGACCGTACGAGACAAATGCAGGGTCCGACTCGGTCACAAGAACGTCTCCAACATACACAGACAGTACAAAGGAAAAATCACCCAAAAAAGGCCAAACAAGCAATTACAAAGCCAATAAATACTGGGGGGGTGGGGACAGAGAACAAAGACACACCCACAACTCCACCAATATAAAGGACACAAATCACAACCATGAGCCTTTGCAAATGCCATTCCACTGCCAGCACCCAAGAGAAAGCAACCACACACCCACAGCTCATCCCTCACACAAGCCACACACCATCAGCACACCAACAAATACCTACCTCACATACACCCAGCAAAACACACACTCACACACCCTCACCTGCACACCAACACACACATCACTCACCATCACCACCCATCACCATGCCCCCAAGAAGAATCCCAAGTTCCTAGATAGTGAATTGGAAGTCATGGTGAGACGAGATCCTCAGGGTAGAGCCACAGCTGTTTGGCACACTGGTCCAACAGACCCCCATCTCCCAGAAAACCAAGATGTGGGAGAGGATCATCAACAGGGTGAACGCACAATCACCATGTCGGCGCACAAAGAGCGACATCCAGAACAGGTGGTATGACGTGCGCAGGAGGGTACGGGACCTGCTCAAAAAGACTACATCAACAGCCAACTCACCGGCAGTGGCCCTCCTGCCAAGCCAATATACCTCAGGCCCTGGGAGGAGAAGGTGCGGGCCATCCTTCCGCCAGTGAGCGTATATGGACTAGAGGACATCCCAGAGCCTGGTGAGTACACAACAAATGTACACAATATACTGCCACAAAACACACACACATCACTGTCAAGGGAGAGTCAAACCATGCACTCATAGCAATTACACAGCAACCAGAACAGAATCATCCCAAAATGTGTATGTCAGTCAGATAAACACAACACATGCCATCAAAAAAGTCACATCCAACTGTGCCATCACATGTACAAACAACTACAACTACAGCTAGGCAGTGGCACAAATAGAACTAACAAACACATCCAGACATGTAGCCACCACAACAACACCAACACACAGTGAAGAACACTCAAAGGAAGGAATTCTGTGTATGCTGGCCAAGTCAGTGTAGCCAATAGCATCATGGGAGTCGCAGTCACACATATTGCCCCCCACAACTGCCCCATCAACACCACCATGAACCATGCGCACATCACAGGGAGTGTAGAAGGACTCACAAGATGGCTGACACTGGCAACTGCTGTGGGGAGCACAAGGCCCTGCTGGCAACTGTGCACCAACAAACAGCAGGACACCACTGACTGACATCCTGAGAGACAACTTCCACTCCCTGCAATGCAAGCACGTTCCATGGTGGGATAACTGGCTGGCTGGCTGGGTGGGAAGGGAGGACTTGCAGCACTAACCATAGTCACAAGCACCTCCCCTCACACCCCCCAACACAAACTCCAAAGAACCCACCTGGTAGAATGCAATGCCCCCCATCCTAACACAAGATCCCACAAAGAACCACCACCCTGGGTTATGTTGTGTGAAGCACAGGGACACTCTTGGGACTTTTAGCCAAACAACTGCCAGGACAACACTCCCAGCCATCCTGTCAGCACAGCCAGCCCACCCCACAGGGAAGCAGAGTCAAAAGGAAGGAAGCATGGGCATGCTGGGAAGGGGGTGGAGGCAATGGCATGATGGGAGTCGTACTCACTGATATTGGTCACCCCCACAACTGTCCCATCAACACCACCCTGAACCATGCTCACATCACAGGGAGTGGAGAAGGACTCACAAGATGGCTGACACTGGCTACTGCTGTGGGGAGCACAAGGCCCTGCTGGCAACTGTGCACCAACAAACAGCAGGACACCACTGACTGACATCCTGAGAGACAACTTCCACTCCCTGCAATGCAAGCACGTTCCATGGTGGGATAACTGGCTGGCTGGCTGGGTGGGAAGGAGGACTTGCAGCACTAACCATAGTCACAAGCACCTCCCTCACACACCCCCAACACAAACTCCACAGAACCCACCTGGTAGAATGCAATGCCCCCATCCTAACACAAGATCCCACAAAGAACCACCACCCTGGGTAATGTTGTGTGAAGCACAGGGCCACTCTTGGGACTTTTAGCCAAACAACTGCCAGGACAACACTCCCAGCCATCCTGTCAGCACAGCCAGCCCACCCCACAGGGAAGCAGAGTCAAAAGGAAGGAAGCATGGGCATGCTGGGAAGGGGGTGGAGGCAATAGCATGATGGGAGTCGTAGTCACAGCTCTACATCCCCCACCACATGGCCCAGCAAGCTCACACTCACGCATGCACATCCCACAGAGAGTGGAAAGGCCCATCAAAGATGTCTGACACTGTTGCTGTGTCGTGGGGAGCACAAGGGCATGCTGGGTACTGCACACCAACCAACAGCAGGACACCACTGTCAGCCATCTTGCCATTGCTCTCACACCCACACACACTGAACTCCCCACAAAAGCAAGTAAGTATGGGAATGCTGGGAAGTGGGGTGGAGGCAATAGCATGATGGGAGTCGTAGTCACAGACATAGCTCACCCCCACAACTGTCCCATCAACACCACCCTGAACCATGCTCACATCACAGGGAGTGGAGAAGGACTCACAAGATGGCTGACACTGGCTACTGCTGTGGGGAGCACAAGGCCCTGCTGGCAACTGTGCACCAACAAACAGCAGGACACCACTGACTGACATCCTGAGAGACAACTTCCACTGCCTGCAATGCAAGCACGTTCCATGGTGGGATATCTGGCTGGCTGGGTGGGAAGGAGGACTTGCAGCACTAACCATAGTCACAAGCACCTCCCCTCACACCCCCCAACACAAACTCCACAGAACCCACCTGGTAGAATGCAATGCCCCCCATCCTAACACAAGATCCCACAAAGAACCACCACCCTGGGTTATGTTGTGTGAAGCACAGGAACACTCTTGGGACTTTTAGCCAAACAACTGCCAGGACAACACTCCCAGCCATCCTGTCAGCACAGCCAGCCCACCGCACAGGAAGCAGAATCAAAAGGAAGGAAGCATGGGCATGCTGGGAAGGGGGTGGAGGCAATAGCATGATGGGAGTCGTAGTCACAGCTCTACATCCCCCACCACATGGCCCAGCAAGCTCACACTCACGCATGCACATCCCACAGAGAGTGGAAAGGCCCATCAAAGATGTCTGACACTGTTGCTGTGTCGTGGGGAGCACAAAGGGCATGCTGGGTACTGCACACCAACCAACAGCAGGACACCACTGTCAGCCATCTTGCCATTGCTCTCACACCCACACACACTGAACTCTCCACAAAAGCAAGTAAGTATGGGAATGCTGGGAAGTGGGGTGGAGGCAATAGCATGATGGGAGTCGTAGTCACAGACATAGCTCACCCCCACAACTGTCCCATCAACACCACCCTGAACCATGCTCACATCACAGGGAGTGGAGAAGGACTCACAAGATGGCTGACACTGGCTACTGCTGTGGGGAGCACAAGGCCCTGCTGGCAACTGTGCACCAACAAACAGCAGGACACCACTGACTGACATCCTGAGACACAACTTCCACTCCCTGCAATGCAAGCACGTTCCATGGTGGGATATCTGGCTGGCTGGGTGGGAAGGAGGACTTGCAGCACTAACCATAGTCACAAGCACCTCCTCTCACACCCCCCAACACAATCTCCACAGAACCCACCTGGTAGAATGCAATGCCCCCCATCCTAACACAAGATCCCACAAAGAACCACCACCCTGGGTAATGTTGTGTGAAGCACAGGGCCACTCTTGGGACTTTTAGCCAAACAACTGCCAGGACAACACTCCCAGCCATCCTGTCAGCACAGCCAGCCCACCCCACAGGGATGCAGAGTCAAAAGGAAGGAAGCATGGGCATGCTGGGAAGGGGGTGGAGGCAATAGCATGATGGGAGTCGTAGTCACAGCTCTACATCCCCCACCACATGGCCCAGCAAGCTCACACTCACGCATGCACATCCCACAGAGAGTGGAAAGGCCCATCAAAGATGTCTGACACTGTTGCTGTGTCGTGGGGAGCACAAGGGCATGCTGGGTACTGCACACCAACCAACAGCAGGACACCACTGTCAGCCATCTTGCCATTGCTCTCACACCCACACACACTGAACTCCCCACAAAAGCAAGTAAGTATGGGAATGCTGGGAAGTGGGGTGGAGGCAATAGCATGATGGGAGTCGTAGTCACAGACATAGCTCACCCCCACAACTGTCCCATCAACACCACCCTGAACCATGCTCACATCACAGGGAGTGGAGAAGGACTCACAAGATGGCTGACACTGGCTACTGCTGTGGGGAGCACAAGGCCCTGCTGGCAACTGTGCACCAACAAACAGCAGGACACCACTGACTGACATCCTGAGAGACAACTTCCACTGCCTGCAATGCAAGCACGTTCCATGGTGGGATATCTGGCTGGCTGGGTGGGAAGGAGGACTTGCAGCACTAACCATAGTCACAAGCACCTCCCCTCACACCCCCCCCCCAACACAAACTCCACAGAACCCACCTGGTAGAATGCAATGCCCCCATCCTAACACAAGATCCCACAAAGAACCACCACCCTGGGTTATGTTGTGTGAAGCACAGGAACACTCTTGGGACTTTTAGCCAAACAACTGCCAGGACAACACTCCCAGCCATCCTGTCAGCACAGCCAGCCCACCGCACAGGGAAGCAGAATCAAAAGGAAGGAAGCATGGGCATGCTGGGAAGGGGGGTGGAGGCAATAGCATGATGGGAGTCGTAGTCACAGCTCTACATCCCCCACCACATGGCCCAGCAAGCTCACACTCACGCATGCACATCCCACAGAGAGTGGAAAGGCCCATCAAAGATGTCTGACACTGTTGCTGTGTCGTGGGGAGCACAAGGGCATGCTGGGTACTGCACACCAACCAACAGCAGGACACCACTGTCAGCCATCTTGCCATTGCTCTCACACCCACACACACTGAACTCCCCACAAAAGCAAGTAAGTATGGGAATGCTGGGAAGTGGGGTGGAGGCAATAGCATGATGGGAGTCGTAGTCACAGACATAGCTCACCCCCACAACTGTCCCATCAACACCACCCTGAACCATGCTCACATCACAGGGAGTGGAGAAGGACTCACAAGATGGCTGACACTGGCTACTGCTGTGGGGAGCACAAGGCCCTGCTGGCAACTGTGCACCAACAAACAGCAGGACACCACTGACTGACATCCTGAGAGACAACTTCCACTCCCTGCAATGCAAGCACGTTCCATGGTGGGATATCTGGCTGGCTGGGTGGGAAGGAGGACTTGCAGCACTAACCATAGTCACAAGCACCTCCCCTCACACCCCCCCAACACAATCTCCACAGAACCCACCTGGTAGAATGCAATGCCCCCATCCTAACACAAGATCCCACAAAGAACCACCACCCTGGGTTATGTTGTGTGAAGCACAGGGACACTCTTGGGACTTTTAGCCAAACAACTGCCAGGACAACACTCCCAGCCATCCTGTCAGCACAGCCAGCCCACCCCACAGGGAAGCAGAGTCAAAAGGAAGGAAGCATGGGCATGCTGGGAAGGGGGGTGGAGGCAATAGCATGATGGGAGTCGTAGTCACTGATATTGGTCACCCCCACAACTGTCCCATCAACACCACCATGAACCATGCTCACATCACAGGGAGTGGAGAAGGACTCACAAGATGGCTGACACTGGCTACTGCTGTGGGGAGCACAAGGCCCTGCTGGCAACTGTGCACCAACAAACAGCAGGACACCACTGACTGACATCCTGAGAGACAACTTCCACTCCCTGCAATGCAAGCACGTTCCATGGTGGGATAACTGACTGGCTGGGTGGGTGGGAAGGAGGGCCGGCTGTCAACCAAACACAACCAATGCAGACCATGTACACACCCCAAAAAATACATAGAAATGCCCAAATAATGCAGGACAATGTGACACACCAATATCAACCCCTGACTGTGACGACTTAGGACAATGCAATGTACAGGCCCGCACCCAGAGGCACAGTCACAACTGTCATGTGTGTCAACCATTGATGCCTGCAGAAACATAACATACATTGTGTGTGTCTCCCAAAAACAGGTGATGATGGGGACACAGCAGCAGACGCTGAGGAGTCCCAGTCCCAGGCTCAAGAGGATGCGGAGCTCACTGGCGTCGTACAGCCTCTGTCCTCCTCGGACGATGAAGACCAACCTGGCACATCCGGTGCAAGTCTACATGCAGCACCAGCAGGACCACCAGCTGCAGCACCAGCAGGACCACCAGCTGCACCCCCTGCACCCACCCCTCCAACGACTGCCACCACAAATACCATCCCTGCCGACATGGACAGAACAAGGAGCAACACCAGCACAGGGACCCTGGACCAACCTGGGGCCATGGACACCACCACCACCACCAACCCCCAAGGTGGACCAGGGTCATCTGTGCGTGCCACTGCACACACTGCACATGTCAGCAGGGGTGGTGGGAGGGGTGGGAGACAGAAGGTCGCTGCTTGCAGAGGTTGCTGGTGTGCATGAAGACCCACAACTGGTACGCATAGCTGATGCGTACCAGTCCAGCACCGGAGACCTCAGCCAGGTAGTGGGGCTCCTCAGAGACATGAAACAGCAGCAGGCTGCTGTGAGAAGTTGGCCTGGTATATGCTGTTCACTAATTAAAGTGGACACCTTGCACCAGGGCAAATCGACTCTTATGGTAGATAGGTTTAAGACAACCTTTTAAAGAAAGCTATCCTAGTGGTAGCTGTGGAGAGCAGCCTTCAGGCTAAGTCTCGGAGGAATGTAAAGCAGCTTGTTTTACCATATAATCTCTTGAATCACCAAATGAAAAGACACCACACAGGTATATATATCAAATATATATGTATTTATTTCTAAATAACTCTCTACTAATCTCTTTATGAGATTAGAAGACAAACATATGCACAAATCAACGTTTCACAATAAGTTAAGCACAAAATATGGCTGGGGCCCTAGGGGCGTACCAGACCATATACTAAGTAAGAGACTTAGAAACAACGACTTGCAAGGAGACAAGGCCTAGGGCCTTCAGAAGTGCTGGGGCCTCACGAAACCACCCAAGGCAGGTAAGTAAAGGACCCACGGGGGACGCGTGCAGTGTGGATACACAGGCGCGAATCGCCGTTAACTTCAATGGGGCAAGTCGCGGTTGGAAATAAAGAGTTTTAGGATACTTCGGGAGAACCTACAAGCAAGTCACTTACAGGGTAAGTAGTTCTAGGGCCCACACCCACAGGAGCACCGTAGTGCTGGAGTTACCTCACCCAGGGAAGCCGGGTGCACAGGTGTCCTTTGGTGTCGGGTCGCGGCGTCGTTTTCAATGGCAAACAAAGAAGACTTGCTGCTTGCGGGAGCTGAAGAAGTGTCCGGTGGAATCCAAGCCTGGATTCTGAAGAAGGATGACCTGAAAGCAGAGGGGACAGTGTTCAAAGTCACTTGGCAGTGACTCGGGGCAAGGAAGATGGATGCCCACCGTCGTCGGTCGCTTCAGGTCGGTTGCGGGTGCCTTGACTCTTCAGCCACGTGGTCCAGGAGGCGTCGACGACGACCAGGAGCTGGATTCGGTGTGTCCCTCGACGTCTGCAGCTGACTGCGGTGTCGGCAACTCGATAGGAGCCAACAAGCCTTGGCAGCAGCAAGTCTCGGGGAGATGAAGAAAAGTCGATGGCGCAGACCAGCAAGGTCTGTGGAACTCACCCAGCGAGGGTAAGTCAGGGCAGGCCTGGAGCAACCAGGGAGCCCTTTGGTTTCTTTAAGAAGTCTTCTGGGGACCCACAAGCCAGCGGGCAAGGGATCGCGAAGACACCTCGGGCGGAATCACTCAACAGGGGCCCACGGTCACTCAGGATGGTGTAGGCCTCTGATCTTCGGAGGGATTCCTGCTGGAGGTCGGGACCACACGTGGTCCAAAGCACAAGTTCGTAGAACGTTGTGAAGGGGTTGCACTCGACAATAGTGCACGGTACCCAGGGGTCGCGGTTCCTCGTTACTCGTGGGGTCCACTTGCCTCAGCTTCGCTGGGGACTCACGATGGCCTGGGAGAAGTCAGGAAATCCACTTCTTGGGCTGCAGGGACTTCGGACTCCGGCGGGAGCGGCGTAGTTTGCGACCGTCGTTGTCGTTTTTGGTGCCTGCCAAGCAGGGGAGTCACTCCTTGACTCCAAGGGAGATTCTTCTGTCTTCCAAAGGTAGTGGAACGTCGAAGGGCCAGGATTCTTCTGTAGAGCGTCGTCCAGGGGTTATCTGCTTTGCAATGGCAAGGTTCCCCCTCTTATACTAAAAAGAGGGGATGGACTAGCTCTATGACCCCACCTATGGGAGGGTCAAGGGAGGGGTGGCTACACCCACTTCCCTTTGTCCAGTTTCGCGCCAGAGCAGGGGCAGGTAGCCCCTGAGCTGGTTTGAACTGGCATATGCACAGAGGAGCCTTCTGCTCCCCCAGTGCAGGACTTCAAAGCACTCTAAGAGTGCACCCACCCAGCCCCAATACACTAAACCCTGTCTGGGAGGTGGTCACACCTCCCTGTGACAGGATGCCTATTGTTGGGCTTCCTCCACTGTGAGTGTCAGTCATCAGCAGGAGGGCAGCCCAGTGTCTGTGACTGGTGGCATCCATTTTGTGATGCCAGGGCTCTGCAGGATTCTACCGCGTTTCCACAGCAGGTACATGTCTTAGCCCTCTAGAAGGGTGGAATGCTACCCCCGCCGCCAGGATTGGCGGGGGTAGTATTCCAAGATGTTTGACACCAAACACGACATGTTTTGATGCAGCCATTCCAAAGTTAGCATTCTACCGCGAGGATATAATGCACTTAAGAGTATATGGTTTAACCGCATCCACAAACAGCACCAGAGAATGGACTCTGAGAACTGCAGAGGGGCCCTGCTCATGCAGAGGCACCCCCTCACATAGAAGCCAAGCACCCTGCCCTCAGGATTGATAGGGCCTGCCTTAGGGGTGACTGATAGGTTTATATGTGTGTGCAGGAGAGATATAGGAAACCTATATCTCAGTGAGGGGTGCTAGCACCACCTCACCCAGGCTGCAGTAGCAGGCCTGTGGTGTCAGATTTAGACTGCTTCCCAGGGGTGGCATAACATATGCTGCAGCCCCTGGGAGGCCTGTGAAGTACCTATGCCCTTGGCACCTAAGGTACCATATACTAGGGACTCATAAGGCACCACAGTATCCAATCACTAGTGCACCTAGAGTGCACTCCATGTTGTTTAGAGAGAGCAGATAGACTGGGGCCCTGAATAGCAGGATCCCAGTCCAACTAAGTCATAAACCAGCAAAACACCAGGAAAAAAGTGGGGGCAACCATATAGTCAGATTCCACCTTCCTACATAACCCCCCAAACGAAAGGAGATAAGGCTAACCTTGACCAGTTGAGCCTTTATTGATTAAGTGGCCATATAAGGAAGCACCTGCACTAGCATGGTTGCCCCGTGTCTTATGGTCCCCTAAGCAATCCCTCACCCTAAGGGTATGAGAGGGTCTCCACCATGGGGAATCACTACCTCTGGTGTGCTTTGGTAAAGTACAAGGCTGGTGGGGTGTCTGAGTAGGGAAGTGAGGCCCTAGGAAGGTTGGCCTCAGCTTCCTCAGATCACTGGTCGCCATGTATGCCTGTCTTTCCATGACTGAGTTGCACTTTGCTCTAAGGGTCAACCTTTGACTGCCTACAGCGGGGGTTGGGTCCCTTTGGGTGGAACACTGGAGGGACATGGCATGTTTGGAACCTTTTGGTTCCAGGTTTGCCCTTGCCTAACAGAGTCCTTCTGGGGGTGGTCCCTACATAAAGGTATGGGGGATCCCTCAGTGGGTTGAGGAATTTTCACCTGGCTAGGGCTACTAGACTGGGTGCCCCTAATCTGCTGATGGGGGGTTCCTCTGGACAGGGGGCCCTGGGGGTCCACTGACCTCCCTGACCTCTGCAGCCCTGGGCTGACTGAGGCAGGGTAGAGAGGGGCAGTTTACCTGCTCCAGACTGGGTACCGCCTTGGAAGGGTCCTCTGCCATCAGGGGTGGGGCCAGGCCAGGCCTGACTACCTCTGTGGCAGTTCCTTCACTAGGGGAGGGTCAGTTCCCTGAGGAGGCTGACCCTTACCTACTGTCTGGAGGGAAGAAGACTTTTCTTCAACCCTTGTGCTCTCTTCTGGGGAGAGTGGGCCATTCTTCCAGGCTCCATCTCTCCAAAATCTTGGGCTGGGGCTGTGGCCATCACAGCCCCACTAACCTTTACAGGGACACCCAACATCCTCAGATGGGTTTGGTGTTCAATTTCAGCCCAGGCTGAAATTTCCAGATCATTGCCCATCAGGCAATCTACAGGTAAGGTTGGGGACACTGCCACTCTTTTTGGGCCTGTGACCCCCTCCCAGGTGAGATTGACTATGGCCATGGGGTGCTCTGTTCTGACACCATCAATGTTGGTCACCTGGTATTTAAACTCAGGTAAAAGCTGGTGAGGGGGACTAGTTTCCCTGCCACCATGGTGACACTAGCCCCTGTGTCCCTAAATGCCACAGCTTTCTGACCATTAATTATTGGCTCCAGTCTGTACCTGCCCAATGCTGTGGGACCTACGGTAAAGGTGGCAAATCCTATACCACCATCAGAATCTGAGGAGTCTGTTGAGGGGGTCCTGTCTGAACTAGGGCCCACCTCTGTTCCTCTTGCAAAAGCACCTAACTTTTTGGGTGCACTACTCCCAACTGGAGGATTACTACTGGTAGTACCAGGAGGGGTGGTAGTAGTTGTTGGAGGAACATTTTCTTTATTGCCAATCCTGGGACAACTGGGATCAGATTTCCAGTGCCCAGGCTTTTTACAGACATGGCAATAGGGTTTCTTTTCAGGAGAGGAAGGAGTTTGGGACCCACCCCCAGAAGAGGACTTTTGGGGCCCTGTAGTGGACTTATCCTTAGATTTATCCCCACCTTTCTCTTGGGACTTGGTAGAATCTTTCTTGTGGTCACCACCCTGATTCTTAGGCCTTACTCTGGTTCTGACCCATTTGTCTGCCTTCTTTCCCAATTCTTGGGGAGAGGTCAGATCAGAGTCCACCAGGTACTGGTGTAAAAGCTGGTTTTGACAATTATTAAGGATCTGTTCTCTCATCATTAGATTATAAAATCCTTTGAAATCAGTAACCCTACTGCCAACCAGCCAACCCTCCAGAGCCTTGGATGCACAATCTACAAAGTCTGTCCAGTCCTGAGTCTGTGCCTTCTGGGTATCTCTGAACTTCAACCTGTACTCTTCAGTGGTTAAGCCAAACCCATCTATCAGTGCACTCTTCAGGACCTCATAATCATCAGCATCCTCCTCTCTAACAGTGAGGAGCTTGTCTCTTCCTTTATCTGAAAAGGAGAGCCACAAGATTGCTGCCCACTGCTTTTGGGGGACCTGCTGTACTCTACAGGCCCTCTCCATAGCAGTTATCCACTTGTGGATATCATCCCCACTCTGGTAGGGAGGAACAACCTTGCTCAGGTTCCTATGGTCAGGAATATATTCTCTGCCTCTAGGGACACTGTTGCTGCCACCAGGGGTTCTAACCCCTCTTTTCTAGAAGCTCTCTGGATCTCCAGGGCTTCCCTATCCAGTGCCAACTGCTTGGTTCTGAGGGCCACTCTGGCTTCCTCATACTGGAGCAGTTTGCACCTTCTCTCAGAGGAGGTCTCTCTTAAGGAAAAGTATGAGCTCCTCTGCTGGACAAATTCTCTGCCAGAGTGATAAGAGTGGTCAGATTCCCTGGAAGGGGATCTGTGCCTCTCCTCCTCTCTGTCAGTTCTCTTAGGGAGAATTCCTCTGTCCTTTTCAGGCCCCTTGGAGCCTGGCCCTTCAATCACAGAATGTTGGTCATTCTGATTTTCATCATCTGACCCAGATACTATGACTGACCCACCCACTGATTCAAACCCTTTAGCTCCTAGAGCCAATCTAAGGTCATCTGCTGTCAGCAGATCTATCAGGTGTAGTGTTGAGGGACTCTGTCCTAGTCTCAGGTGTCTGTCAACACACATGGCTCTCAAGTCAGAGAAAGCCATGTCCTTATACTGAGGCTGAGTGGATCCACTGGGTCCACCCTTTAAGGACATTCTAGTGTTGTGCAGTGTTGTACTACCTACACTAGTTTGTGGCCTACTGATCCTAGCTTGAGCTGTGGAAAGGGTGTGCTATCCCTTGGCACACAGCTCTAAGTTCAGTAGAACTTATTAATACTAAGCTTGACTTTATATGTACCTTGAGTACCTATAATGGTTTTCAGTTAGTAATTCAAATAGAGATTTTCTGGTAAAACAATGGCAAGCTGGAATCCCACACGCTGCCCACCAATGTGAGAAGTTGGCCTGGTATATGCTGTTCACTAATTAAAGTGGACACCTTGCACCAGGGCAAATCGACTCTTATGGTAGATAGGTTTAAGACAACCTTTTAAAGAAAGCTATCCTAGTGGTAGCTGTGGAGAGCAGCCTTCAGGCTAAGTCTCGGAGGAATGTAAAGCAGCTTGTTTTACCATATAATCTCTTGAATCACCAAATGAAAAGACACCACACAGGTATATATATCAAATATATATGTATTTA
Source organism: Calotriton arnoldi (assembly GCA_963921515.1). NCBI lineage: Eukaryota > Metazoa > Chordata > Amphibia > Caudata > Salamandridae > Calotriton > Calotriton arnoldi. The sequence continues at coordinate 446,250 of CAWUFW010002144.1, read as the reverse complement.
TTTCTAAATAACTCTCTACTAATCTCTTTATGAGATTAGAAGACAAACATATGCACAAATCAACGTTTCACAATAAGTTAAGCACACAATATGGCTGGGGCCCTAGGGGCGTACCAGACCATATACTAAGTAAGAGACTTAGAAACAACGACTTGCAAGGAGACAAGGCCTAGGGCCTTCAGAAGTGCTGGGGCCTCACGAAACCACCCAAGGCAGGTAAGTAAAGGACCCACGGGGGACGCGTGCAGTGTGGATACACAGGCGCGAATCGCCGTTAACTTCAATGGGGCAAGTCGCGGTTGGAAATAAAGAGTTTTAGGATACTTCGGGAGAACCTACAAGCAAGTCACTTACAGGGTAAGTAGTTCTAGGGCCCACACCCACAGGAGCACCGTAGTGCTGGAGTTACCTCACCCAGGGAAGCCGGGTGCACAGGTGTCCTTTGGTGTCGGGTCGCGGCGTCGTTTTCAATGGCAAACAAAGAAGACTTGCTGCTTGCGGGAGCTGAAGAAGTGTCCGGTGGAATCCAAGCCTGGATTCTGAAGAAGGATGACCTGAAAGCAGAGGGGACAGTGTTCAAAGTCACTTGGCAGTGACTCGGGGCAAGGAAGATGGATGCCCACCGTCGTCGGTCGCTTCAGGTCGGTTGCGGGTGCCTTGACTCTTCAGCCACGTGGTCCAGGAGGCGTCGACGACGACCAGGAGCTGGATTCGGTGTGTCCCTCGACGTCTGCAGCTGACTGCGGTGTCGGCAACTCGATAGGAGCCAACAAGCCTTGGCAGCAGCAAGTCTCGGGGAGATGAAGAAAAGTCGATGGCGCAGACCAGCAAGGTCTGTGGAACTCACCCAGCGAGGGTAAGTCAGGGCAGGCCTGGAGCAACCAGGGGAGCCCTTTGGTTTCTTTAAGAAGTCTTCTGGGGACCCACAAGCCAGCGGGCAAGGGATCGCAAAGACACCTCGGGCGGAATCACTCAACAGGGGCCCACGGTCACTCAGGATGGTGTAGGCCTCTGATCTTCGGAGGGATTCCTGCTGGAGGTCGGGACCACACGTGGTCCAAAGCACAAGTTCGTAGAACGTTGTGAAGGGGTTGCACTCGACAATAGTGCACGGTACCCAGGGGTCGCGGTTCCTCGTTACTCGTGGGGTCCACTTGCCTCAGCTTCGCTGGGGACTCACGATGGCCTGGGAGAGGTCAGGAAATCCACTTCTTGGGCTGCAGGGACTTCGGACTCCGGCGGGAGCGGCGTAGTTTGCGACCGTCGTTGTCGTTTTTGGTGCCTGCCAAGCAGGGAGTCACTCCTTGACTCCAAGGGAGATTCTTCTGTCTTCCAAAGGTAGTGGAACGTCGAAGGGCCAGGATTCTTCTGTAGAGCGTCGTCCAGGGGTTATCTGCTTTGCAATGGCAAGGTTCCCCCTCTTATACTAAAAGAGGGGATGGACTAGCTCTATGACCCCACCTATGGGAGGGTCAAGGGAGGGGGTGGCTACACCCACTTCCCTTTGTCCAGTTTCGCGCCAGAGCAGGGGCAGGTAGCCCCTGAGCTGGTTTGAACTGGCATATGCACAGAGGAGCCTTCTGCTCCCCCAGTGCAGGACTTCAAAGCACTCTAAGAGTGCACCCACCCAGCCCCAATACACTAAACCCTGTCTGGGAGGTGGTCACACCTCCCTGTGACAGGATGCCTATTGTTGGGCTTCCTCCACTGTGAGTGTCAGTCATCAGCAGGAGGGCAGCCCAGTGTCTGTGACTGGTGGCATCCATTTTGTGATGCCAGGGCTCTGCAGGATTCTACCGCGTTTCCACAGCAGGTACATGTCTTATCCCTCTAGAAGGGTGGAATGCTACCCCCGCCGCCAGGATTGGCGGGGGGTAGTATTCCAAGATGTTTGACACCAAACACGACATGTTTTGATGCAGCCATTCCAAAGTTAGCATTCTACCGCGAGGATATAATGCACTTAAGAGTATATGGTTTAACCGCATCCACAAACAGCACCAGAGAATGGACTCTGAGAACTGCAGAGGGGCCCTGCTCATGCAGAGGCACCCCCTCACATAGAAGCCAAGCACCCTGCCCTCAGGATTGATAGGGCCTGCCTTAGGGGTGACTGATAGGTTTATATGTGTGTGCAGGAGAGATATAGGAAACCTATATCTCAGTGAGGGGTGCTAGCACCACCTCACCCAGGCTGCAGTAGCAGGCCTGTGGTGTCAGATTTAGACTGCTTCCCAGGGGTGGCATAACATATGCTGCAGCCCCTGGGAGGCCTGTGAAGTACCTATGCCCTTGGCACCTAAGGTACCATATACTAGGGACTCATAAGGCACCACAGTATCCAATCACTAGTGCACCTAGAGTGCACTCCATGTTGTTTAGAGAGAGCAGATAGACTGGGGCCCTGAATAGCAGGATCCCAGTCCAACTAAGTCATAAACCAGCAAAACACCAGGAAAAAAGTGGGGGCAACCATATAGTCAGATTCCACCTTCCTACAGCTGCCCATCATGCCCGCTTGGTCTCCCACATGTCCCACGTGGAGTCACACATGTCCCGCGTGGACTCACACATGTCCCGCGTGGAGTCCAAGTGGGATGCACTGAATGAGATGACGGCGGTGCACAGGGACATTTTACAATGCCTCCGCCAGATGAACAGCAACCAGTCCACACCTCCCTGTGTGCCAACAACATCTGGTGCCGAACAAACTGCAACTGCCACAGGGAGGGAGGATGACTCTGGCGGAGAGTCCCCTGCACCGCAGCAGCCTGTACTTGAGGGCCCCCCAAGAAGAGGGGTCGTCCGAGGAGGGGCAAGTGAGAGGCTGATGGCCAAGCGCAACTCCCAGGAAGCCTGAACCTGTTCTGGATGTTCACCTTTGTGCACAGACTGTTCACCCTGTTGACGGCAACACTACTCCCACACATTGCATGGGGAGTACAAGTTGGACCAATGTGTCAGACAACTGTGGCCCCGATACTGGGGATTCTGTCTACCAGGACTTTAAATTCACCTAGGAACTTCGGATTGCACGATTTATGTACAGCACTACCCATCCTATGCACTATTCACACAAATGTATCACAATAAACACACTAATACACCATACTTGCCTCTGTTGTGATTCCAACGTGGGTGCTGTTATGGGGATGATGAACTGCAAAATTACACTGTATGCGAACTGCAACAGCAAGGACAACACAGGCATGTGAGTAAAGGCAACGTGACACATATGAGGGAGACACACCACCAGGGCTACACAACACATACACACCTAGGCCATCTGACTCATTGCCTACACTGATGTTGCCAGGGAAGACGGTGCAATGCACAGACACCACACCCATTCCCAGTTGTAGTCAAGTAGCCCACAGGTGCAGTAAGCAAATGGCAGTCAAATGTGTGACCACAGACAACGCATGTTAGAAATGGGATCTCTAGTTGGCAAGGGCTTGCACCTTTGTCCAAATAGGGACCCTTCTTCCTAGTCAGGGTAAGGGTTGTTACACTCGTGAAGTAACCCCTGCTCACCCTCGTGGTAGCTTGGCACGAGCAGTCAGGCTTAATTCAGAGGCAGTGTGTAAAGCATTTGCACATAACCAACAGTAATACAGTGTAAGCACTACAAACGGACACCACACCAGTTTAGAAAAATAACCAATATTTTATATACTCAAGACAAGACCAATTACGACAAAAATCCACAATACTATACTTTACGAATGAATACTTGATACGTTAACTTCTTCTTTGCAGGGATAGCACAAAAGCAAAGTTCGTACGAGTCGGTAGCTCCGTCCGAGCCTACCGTGATGCTGAAAACCACAGAGTCTAACAGTTCCAGCCGACCGCGTCGATACGGGCCAGCAGAGTCGTGAACAGACTCGGTTACAGTACCTTTCTCGTTGTGGCTGGTACGGAGGGTACGAGCCGGTCGGCGTTCGTCGCGGTTGCGGTGCAAGACGGAGCGATGCAAGGTGCGGTGTCCCTCGAGGCGGTGCAGGCAGCGGCTCGATGAGCGTCGTGCAGACGGAGTCGGTGAGTCCAAGGCGTGCGATGCAGGGTGAGACGATGCTCGATGCGGTGCTGACAGGTTGCGATGCAGGCGACCCAGCCGGAGTGCGGGAGCTGGCGTCGGACAGCGGTGCGAGTCGGAGCGGTGCGTCGCAGACGTGCGAGCGGTGCCCCAAATGCGGTGCGGTCTCGACTCTTGAGCCAGTTGCAGCGACAGTGTCGGTCTGGTCCGGCTGGCCCAGTGAAGCGATGCGATGCGAACTGCGGTGCCCACAGGTCACGGTGCAAGCAGCGGCTCGATGTTGGCGGCGTCGGACGTCGCCCACGGTGAGACCAGGGTTGCGGGGCGATGCGGTCTGCGGTGCAAACAGGTCACCGGCCAGGGATGGATTCGGTTGACGGAGTCGGTTGCAGTTCCCTTCCTCTGTGGCGACTGAAACAGCGTTCCAGAAGCGGTACCCAGAGGCTTGTGAAGTCTTTGTAGTCCCTGAGACTTCTTAACAGGAGGCCAGCTCGGTTCCTGGCCCTTGGAGATACTCAGCACAAGTTTGTAGAAAGTTCAGTCCAGTCCTTTCACTGCCCAAGGCAGAAGCAGCAGCTGCAGGCCAACCCAACAAAGCAACGACACAGCAAAGGGGCAGTACTCCTCCTGGCAGCTCTTCCAGCTCTTCGTCTTGGCAGGTTCCTTGATTCCAGCGAGATCTAAATTCATGGGGTCAGGGCCCCAATATTTATATCCCAAATTCCTTTGTTCTCTGAAGGCAGAGAGGCCTTTGCCTAGTCCAAACCAGTTCTGGAGCACTTTGTTGACAAGTCTCCGTCCCTTCTTTCAGTGAGCAGGCCAGGGACATCAGACGCACCACAGGAGGTGGAGCCAGCATTGTGGAGGGAAGGCACTGTCCTATTCAGGGCCCAGGTGCGACCCCTCCCACCCATCTATAGGTCGATCTGGCTATTCAGCCCTGCGCTGACTCACCCTGTCTCCTGGCATCCCCCAGCCCCTGTCACTCACATTCCAGACAAGGAATACACAACCTCGCAGAGGCAGGCTTGGATGGTTAGACAAGAAAATACCCACTTTCTAAAAGTGGTATTTTCAAACACAGAATGTTAAAACCAACTTCACTAAAAGCTGCATTTTATCATTCTGAGTCCAGGCATACTAAACTCGAATTTCTACCATGTTCCCGGGGTCAGTTAGGATTATAAGCTGTAATAATCAAAATTGCCCGTTCTGGCCTAGGGGAACAGGTAGCCTTGCAATAGTGAAAAACGAACTAGGCTGTAATTCACTATCAGGACATGCCGCACACACCAGGGCATGTCCTACCTTTCGTGTACAACGCACCCTGCCCACAGGGGTACCTTGGGCCTACCTTAGGGGTGACTAACATGTAGCAAAGGGAAGGTTTAGGGACTGGCAAGTGTGTGCACTTGCCAAGTCGACATGGCAGCCCCAGGCTGCGCACGGGCTCTGCGTTGGCAGGCCCGAGTTACACTTACGGCTGTTTGCGTGGGTGGCACAATCCAGTGCTGCAGCCCACCAACAGCATTTGGTCTATAGGCCCTGGCACACGTAGTGCACTTTACAAGGGACTGACACATAAACCAAATAGGCCAATCATGGAAACACCAATCCATAACACATTTTATACAGGAGCACTTGCACTTTCCCACTGGACCGCAGTGAGGAAAGTGCGCAGAATCATCACACCAGCAAAAACAGAGTCAAAACCGGGAGGTCAGAAAGCAAAAAGTCAGGGGAAACACGCCAAAAGATGCCAAGTCTAACACATGTCCCCTCCAGCTGAAAGTAGGGAGAACTACCCAACCCCATTGGAGTTCTCTTCACTAAGGCGGAAGAACCTGGACAGACCATCTGCGTTGGCGTGTTCTGTACCAGGACGGTGTTCCACCGTAAAGTCCATTCCCTGTAGGGAGATGGACCACCTCAGCAGTTTCGGATTCTCACCCCTCATTTGCATCAACAATCTGAGGGGCCTGTGGTCTGTCTGAACCCGGAAGTGAGTCCCAAACAGGTATGGTCTCAACTTCTTCAGTGCCCAGACCACAGCAAAAGCTTCCCTTTCTATGGCACTCCACCTCTGTTCCCTGGGAAGTAGTCTCCTGCTAAGGAAGACTACAGGCTGATCCAGGCCCTCTTCGTTCAGTTGTGAGAGCACCGCTCCCACACCATGCTCTGAAGCGTCAGTCTGCACGACAAATTCTTTGGAGAAGTCAGGTGCCTTGAGCACGGGCGCCGTGCACATGGCTGCCTTCAGGGCATCAAAAGCTTTCTGGCAGGACTCAGTCCAGATCACTTTCCTGGGCTGCCTCTTTGAGGTCAGCTCTGTTAAGGGGGCAACGATGGTGCCATAGCCCTTAACAAATCTCCTATAATAGCCGGTGAGACCTAAGAAGGCTCTCACCTCTGTCTGGGTCTTGGGGGCTCCCAAGCCAGAATGGTGTCAATCTTGGGTTGTAGGGGCGCCACCTGGCCGCTTCCTACCTGGTGCCCCAAGTACACCACAGAACCCTGCCCGATCTGGCACTTACTGGCCTTGATCGTGAGGCCTGCACCTTGCAGAGCCCTCAACACTTTCTCAAGGTGCTGTAAATGTTCTTCCCAGCTGGAACTGAACACAGCAATGTCATCCAGGTAGGCGGCACTGAAATCCTCCAGCCCAGCCAACACCTGATTGACCAACCTCTGAAAGGTGGCAGGGGCATTCTTCAACCCAAAGGGCATCACCCGGAATTGGTAATGACCTTCTGGGGTTGAGAATGCTGATCTCTCCTTGGCCCCATCGGTTAAGGCAATCTGCCAGTACCCAGACGTCAAATCAAACGTGCTGAGGAACCGGGCAGCTCCCAACCGATCGATGAGCTCATCAGCTCTGGGGATGGGGTGTGCGTCAGTCCTGGTGATGGCATTGAGCCCACGGTAGTCCACACAAAACCGGAGTTCTGGAGTGGCACCGGGCGCCGCAGCCTTTGGGACCAAGACCACTGGGCTGGCCCAAGGACTGTGGGAGGGCTCAATCACCCCTAACGCCAACATCTTAGAGACCTCCTCCTTGATGCTGGCTCTGACCCGGTCAGTCAACCTGTAAATTTTGTGCTTCACAGGATGGCTGTCACCGGTGTCCACGTCATGGGTACACCAGTGAGTAACACCAGGGGTCAGAGAGAACAGCGGGGCGAACTGTCCCAACAACTGGCGACAGTCCCCCTGCTGCTCCTGAGTCAGAGTAGGGGAGAGGATCACACCCTCTACTGACCCATCCTGCTCCTTGGTAGACAGGAGGTCAGGGAGAGGCTCGCTCTCCTCTTCCACCCCATCATCTGTCGCCAAGAGCATACTCACTTCGGACCTCTCGAAGTGGGGCTTGAGGCGGTTCACGTGAAGGACCCTCAAAGGGTTCCTTGGAGCCTGCAAATCCACCAGGTAGGTGACGTCACTTTTGCGCTCCTTTACCTCATATGGCCCAGTCCACTTGTCCTGCAAGGCACAAGGTGCTACTGGGGCCATGACCCACACTTTTGCCCAGGTTGAAATTCGACCAGAGTGGCATTCTGGTCATACCATCTCTTCATTTCTTCCTGGCTTGCTTCTAGGTTCGCCTGAGCGAGTTTCCTGAAGCGGGCAGTTTGGTTTCTAAAGGCCAGCATGTAGCTAAATACATCCTGGGGAGTTTTCCTGGGAGCTGCCTCCCAGCCTTCCTTTACCAGACTCAGAGGTCCTCTGACAGGGTGGCCATACAGGAGCTCAAAGGGGCTGTACCCAAGAGACTTCTGAGGCACCTCCCTGTACGCAAAGAGTAGGCATGGCAAGACGACGTCCCACTTACGCCTCATGGGTTCTGTTAGACCCTTGATCATGCCTTTCAAGGTCTGGTTGAATCTCTCCACCAGACCGTTTCCTTGTGGGTGGTAAGGAGTGGTGAACTTGTAGGTTACACCACACTCCTTCCACAGGGATGTCATATACTTCGATATGAAATTGGTCCCCCTATCAGAAACCACCTCTCTGGGGAATCCCACACGGGAAAAGATCCCCATTAACGCCCGGCCCACCACTGGCGCCGTCGTTGTCCTGAGAGGGATTGCCTCCGGGTACCGGGTGGCATGGTCCACCAAGACCAGGATGTACCTGTTGCCCATGGCTGTCTTGGGGTCCAGTGGCCCCACTATATCCATCCCTACCCTTTCAAAGGGTGTTCCAACAACCGGAAAAGGTTGGAGAGGAGCTTTGACCTTCCTCCCACTCTTACCACTTGCCTGGCAAGTTTGGCAAGACCTACAGTGTGCATCTGACTGCCTTCGCATTTGGGGCCAAAGAAGTGGGTGACAAGCCTGTCAAAGGTCTTGTCCTGCCCCAAATGTCCTGCCAAAGGCACGTCATGAGCCAGACCCAGTAGGAAGGTCCTGAAGCGCTGGGGTACCACCAGCACACGGGCTGACCCAGGCTCAGCAACCTTAGGCTCACTGTATAGGAGACCACTCTCCCAGTAGATCAGATGTGACCCGGACTGATTACCAGCTGCCTGGTCTGCAGCCTGCCGCCGCAGACCCTCCAGAGTAGGGCACTCGTTCTGCTCCCTGCAGAACTCCTCCCTGGTGGGACCCCCTTCTTGCTGCCAATGGGTCAGCTCAGAGATGTCTCCCAGTTCGGCTACCTGCTCCCTTGTAGGCACCGGGGCGTCCCCCTCGAGGTCAGCCTCCTCCCGGTCCGTGGGAACTTCGGGGGCCGGTTTCCCGCACCCCCTGCCCTTTCTCTTGGTAGGGACTTGGGCCACTGTTTCAGGCTCCAAGTCCTCTTGATCACCCTTTCTGGCTGCCATTGACCGAGTAGACACGCATGCCCACTCTGGCAACCCGAGCATCTCCAAGTGAGACCTGAGCTCCACCTCCTTCCATGAGGACTGCTCCAGGTCGTTTCCTAGCAGACAATCTACAGGCATGGTAGGGCTCACAACCACCCTCAAGGGACCTGAGACCCCCCCCATTCAAAGGGAACCTGCGCCACCATACACTGGCGCTCAGAGTTGTCTACAGCAACTACTTGGTGGAATGCTCCTGGGACTACTTGCTTCTCAGACACCAGGTGACACCGGACTGAGGTCACACTGGCTCCAGTATCTCTGAGAGCCTCTACCCTGTTCCCATTAATGGTCACCCAGGTGCTATATTTCTTTGTGTTAGGGGGCACCTGGTTTCCTGGGACCATCTCACTGTCCCCGAGTGAGACAAGGGTCATTTCTGCGGGATCCCCACCCTCCTGTGGGCACCCCTCCTCCCCAAGCGCTACACTAGCCAACACTTTGGACTGTCCACCGGTGGGTGGCTGTGTCCCCTTCGGGCACTTGGGGTCCCCCTTAAAGTGACCTACCTGGTCACATGCATAACACTTGCGGGGGCCGGTCTCAACTGGCTTCCCTGTAGAGACCCCTTTCTTCTTATCACCGGGGGCTGGGAACCTTTACCCTGGGTACTAGTTTGGGGCCCTTTAGAGAACTCCTGTGCTTTACCCTTGTCCCCCCACCTTTCTGCTGGGGACCCTGCACACCTTTGGCTGAGTCTCCCCCAAACGCTTTCTTGTGGACCCTGGTACTCACCCAGCGGTCCGCTTCCATAGCAAGCTTCCTGGGATCAGTTAGCTTACTATCCACTAGGTGCTGGCGCAGATCTGCAAAACATAGACTAGACAAGTGCTCCCATGCAATCAAGTTGTAGAGCCCCTGAAAATCTGTTACACTACTGCCCTTCACCCAACCATCCAGAGACCTGCAGAACACATCCACACATTCCAACCAAGTGTTGACATCAGACTTCTTACTGGACCTGAACTGATCCCTGTACTTTTCAGGAGTAAGTCCATACTTCGTGAGAAGGGCATCCTTCATGTCAGCATAGGTGAGGTGATACCCCTTACCCAAAGCTATCAGAGCATCCCTTGCTTCTTCAGGGAAAAGTGGCCACAATCCTGCTCCCCAATTCTCCTCAGGGACCCCATTCATGTGTATGGCTGCCTCATAACCCTGAAACCACCTTTGTATGTCATCCCCCTTCTTGAACTCCTTGCCTACGTTCTTGGGAATGTGCACAATCCTGTCTGCCTTTCTGGACGAATTGCTGCCACCATCTGAGCCTGACTTACTCCTAAGTTCTAGCTCCTTCAGTTCTCTCTCGTGCTCTAAGAGCATCTTCCTCTCCTCTATGGCCAATCTCTTCTCCTCCCGTTCACTCTCCAGCCTGAGCTTCTGCAGCTCGAACTGCCTTGCCTCCCGCCTGTCCTCCAGCTTCTCTGGGGACAGACTGCTGCTGCCTGACCTGGCGGGTTCCCCCCTACCCAAAAGCACATCCACCCTGGAAATAGGCTCCTCCGCCTCCTCACTGAGATCACCAGGCTGCCCATTGGCATGTCTGGCTGCTACCCAGGCCCTCAGCGCCTTCTGTAGCTCCTCCTTCCTTGTGAGGCCTTTAATTTGGATTTTCAGATTTTTACAAATTGCTCGTAACTCCTTTACGGCGTAGGATTCCAACCTGTCCTCCTCAAAGATAACTTCCAGAGATGCAACGGATGATGCAATTGATTCAGGCATGACAAAAGTCGTGAGTTGAAAACTGGCAAGATCAAAAATAGGCCAAAAGAAAAAGAACCAGTATGTGGTACGTAATGGTCTGCGATATGGTAGTAGTGCACACCAATCACTGTAAGTCAAGTGCAAACACAAGTCCTATCCTCACCGCTGACAACCAATGTTAGAAATGGGATCTCTAGTTGGCAAGGGCTTGCACCTTTGTCCAAGTAGGGATCCTTCTTCCTAGTCAGGGTAAGGGTTGTTACACTCGTGAAGTAACCCCTGCTCACCCTCGTGGTAGCTTGGCACGAGCAGTCAGGCTTAATTCAGAGGCAGTGTGTAAAGCATTTGCACATAACCAACAGTAATACAGTGTAAGCACTACAAACGGACACCACACCAGTTTAGAAAAATAACCAATATTTTATATACTCAAGACAAGACCAATTACGACAAAAATCCACAATACTATACTTTACGAATGAATACTTGGTACGTTAACTTCTTCTTTGCAGGGATAGCACAAAAGCAAAGTTCGTACGAGTCGGTAGCTCCGTCCGAGCCTACCGTGATGCCGAAAACCACAGAGTCTAACAGTTCCAGCCGACCGCGTCGATACGGGCCAGCAGAGTCGTGAACAGACTCGGTTACAGTACCTTTCTCGTTGTGGCTGGTACGGAGGGTACGAGCCGGTCGGCGTTCGTCGCGGTTGCGGTGCAAGACGGAGCGATGCAAGGTGCGGTGTCCCTCGAGGCGGTGCAGGCAGCGGCTCGATGAGCGTCGTGCAGACGGAGTCGGTGAGTCCAAGGCGTGCGATGCAGGGTGAGACGATGCTCGATGCGGTGCTGACAGGTTGCGATGCAGGTGACCCAGCCGGAGTGCGGGAGCTGGCGTCGGACAGCGGTGCGAGTCGGAGCGGTGTGTCGCAGACGTGCGAGCGGTGCCCCAAATGCGGTGCGGTCTCGACTCTTGAGCCAGTTGCAGCGACAGTGTCGGTCTGGTCCGGCTGGCCCAGTGAAGCGATGCGATGCGAACTGCGGTGCCCACAGGTCACGGTGCAAGCAGCGGCTCGATGTTGGCGGCGTCGGACGTCGCCCACGGTGAGACCAGGGTTGCGATGCGAAGCGGGGCGATGCGGTCTGCGGGGCAAACAGGTCACCGGCCAGGGATGGATTCGGTTGACGGAGTCGGTTGCAGTTCCCTTCCTCTGTGGCGACTGAAACAGCGTTCCAGAAGCGGTACCCAGAGGCTTGTGAAGTCTTTGTAGTCCCTGAGACTTCTTAACAGGAGGCCAGCTCGGTTCCTGGCCCTTGGAGATACTCAGCACAAGTTTGTAGAAAGTTCAGTCCAGTCCTTTCACTGCCCAAGGCAGAAGCAGCAGCTGCAGGCCAACCCAACAAAGCAACGACACAGCAAAGGGGCAGTACTCCTCCTGGCAGCTCTTCCAGCTCTTCGTCTTGGCAGGTTCCTTGATTCCAGCGAGATCTAAATTCATGGGGTCAGGGCCCCAATATTTATATCCCAAATTCCTTTGTTCTCTGAAGGCAGAGAGGCCTTTGCCTAGTCCAAACCAGTTCTGGAGCACTTTGTTGACAAGTCTCCGTCCCTTCTTTCAGTGAGCAGGCCAGGGACATCAGACGCACCACAGGAGGTGGAGCCAGCATTGTGGAGGGAAGGCACTGTCCTATTCAGGGCCCAGGTGCGACCCCTCCCACCCATCTACAGGTCGATCTGGCTATTCAGCCCTGCGCTGACTCACCCTGTCTCCTGGCATCCCCCAGCCCCTGTCACTCACATTCCAGACAAGGAATACACAACCTCGCAGAGGCAGGCTTGGATGGTTAGACAAGAAAATACCCACTTTCTAAAAGTGGTATTTTCAAACACAGAATGTTAAAACCAACTTCACTAAAAGCTGCATTTTATCATTCTGAGTCCAGGCATACTAAACTCGAATTTCTACCATGTTCCCGGGGTCAGTTAGGATTATAAGCTGTAATAATCAAAACTGCCCGTTCTGGCCTAGGGGGAACAGGTAGCCTTGCAATAGTGAAAAACGAACTAGGCTGTAATTCACTATCAGGACATGCCGCACACACCAGGGCATGTCCTACCTTTCGTGTACAACGCACCCTGCCCACAGGGGTACCTTGGGCCTACCTTAGGGGTGACTAACATGTAGCAAAGGGAAGGTTTAGGGACTGGCAAGTGTGTGCACTTGCCAAGTCGACATGGCAGCCCCAGGCTGCGCACGGGCTCTGCGTTGGCAGGCCCGAGTTACACTTTACGGCTGTTTGCGTGGGTGGCACAATCCAGTGCTGCAGCCCACCAACAGCATTTGGTCTATAGGCCCTGGCACACGTAGTGCACTTTACAAGGGACTGACACATAAACCAAATAGGCCAATCATGGAAACACCAATCCATAACACATTTTATACAGGAGCACTTGCACTTTCCCACTGGACCGCAGTGAGGAAAGTGCGCAGAATCATCACACCAGCAAAAACAGAGTCAAAACCGGGAGGTCAGAAAGCAAAAAGTCAGGGGAAACACGCCAAAAGATGCCAAGTCTAACAACGCACATCACAAAGTGAAGCACAGGTTTATTACACAGTTGCAACATGTCGTAACCACCACAGATGCAAGGTAATCCCACCTGGCAGCGGGCACACAGTCAACAACTGTAGACGGAAGGAAGTCCATGGGTGTGGCGCACATCACCTGTAGGGACACAACAGCTACCAGCCTGGAAGTGCAATCACGTCGTCGGTGGACACAGTTGACCAAACGAATCTGTAAGTACCCTGTGAAGGACAGAAATGACACACAGTCAAAAGCAATGGAGTACAGGACAGAACAGCAAAACTCATGCACAATACATGTTACAAGATACCCACCCAGAACCAAGTTAGCATGTCAACACTGTTGGGGAGTACAGCCCACCTGTAAGCACACATCGCAACACACATCCAGTCAAGTAGCCCATGGACACACTCCAACAGCACCAGAGCACCACCTACACATCATGCCAACTCACATCATTGACATGACACCTCAGGATACTCACATTCAGCTAAAGAAGTTGGTGATGAGCTGTGTGCGGACATCACCATCATCATCATCGTCACTGGCATCGTGGTCCAGGCCAGGATCCTCCACAGGTGGCGGATGTTGGTCATTGTCATCCTGGATGAGAGGCAACTCCTTCCGCACTGCCAGGTTGTGGAACATGCAGCAGACGATGATAATCTTGCACACTTTCGCAGGGGCATATGGGAGGGACCCTCCGGTCTTGTCCAGGCAGCGGAAGCGGCTCTTCAGGAGACCAAATGTCCGCTCAATCACTCTCCAGGTCCGACCATGTGCCTCATTGTAGCGCATCTGTGCTGGTGTCACAGGGTTCCTGAGGGGTGTCAGCAACCACGGCATGTTGGGGTATCCCGAGTCACCTACGGACAGACAAGTGCACATTAGCTGACTTGGAAAAGTGGGCGGAATACTACAGATCAGATCACACACAATGGCACAAAGTCAGTACACACCGACAAGCCAGGCACGCTGGTTCTGCATCTGTGCCATCATCCTGGGGATGCGACTACTCCTCATCACAAAGGCATCGTGTGCTGAACCAGGGAAATGGGCACACACGTGTGTGATGGTCATGTCTGCAAGACACACCACCAGTGCATTGACCGAGTGGTAGTGCTTGCGGTTCCTGTAGGCCTGCTCCTGGGCCTGTGGTGGTACCAAAGCCACATGTGTCCCATCAATGGAGCCAATGACATGCGGCATCCTCCCCAGGGCATAAAAGTCACTCTTCACGTCAGTGAGTCGTCGCAGTCTAGGGAAATAGATGTACCGGTTCAGGAATAGCAACATTGCCGCCAAAACATCGCGGAGCACACGGCTCAACATGGTCTGTGACATCCCACCAGCAGTCGCCACAGTATGTTGGAAGGTACCGGTGGCAAAGAAGTGTAGGGCTGCCATCACCTTCACCTTGGGGGTCAGCGCTGTAGGATACGGCCGGCCAGGCTGCAAATGTGGGGACAACTGCACTGCCAAATCCTCAATCAGCTGCCTGGTGAAGCGGTACCGTCGGATGCTGTCCCGTTCCACCATCGTTGCCAGGTCTGGGAATGGTCGATGGACAGCAGGAGCCCTGCAGTGCAGAGGAGAAGTAAGCAAGATTGTCAGTCAGCCCACATATGCGGCATTGAACACACTCAATATACCAACATACATCATTATGAGGCACAACTACATGAAGTGTGCAGTTCCGTAAGGACATGTATGGTACATACATGGCCAACATCTGTCAACACGGTCCAACAGGTGGCATCAATTAGTCCCAGGTTGGCCCATTGGATATCATGAGGCCGTGTCACAGTTCCCATCTCCTGCTGCCGTGTCACAATCACCACCCACAGTGACATGTGAGGACAGATGTGCCCCAGGCACCACAGCTCAACGACAGGTACATTCCCAGGGACCCTGTATTGCCACATGGACACTGGCAT
The DNA here is from genome assembly GCA_963921515.1 of Calotriton arnoldi. Classification (NCBI taxonomy): domain Eukaryota; kingdom Metazoa; phylum Chordata; class Amphibia; order Caudata; family Salamandridae; genus Calotriton; species Calotriton arnoldi. The sequence goes on along the minus strand of CAWUFW010002144.1, from coordinate 431,127 downwards.
TACATGGAGTATCATGTATACACCACAGCAAAACAACAATGACCCCCACAGGTAGTGGTCCCACTTGCCACGGCAGGACAGACATGGACGTCTGTGACACACACACGCACAACATCAAAGTCCATGCACACACAACCTGGATGTGGAGACTGTCTCCCATTGTGCACATGAAATCAGAGACATTGTAAACACTACATGCACAAAGACTGTGGAGGACCATCACTATTGTGCCACTGGGACACCCTGGCTCAAACATACCGTCCCACATGGGACTCACGGGGTATGTGACATGACATACACATACACCACCGTGAAATGTGACCATGGCACATGCACAGATATGAACAGTTGCACATCACAGTGGTCATGTACACGTAACACCCAGGATCCTGTCCCCATGAACACGTGCACAGTCTGGGGGTGGCTGCCCACAGGTGACACCCACAGGACAACATGTACACCAACATACACACAATAGGAAATGCAGCCTTACATGCCTTATGATAAAGTTTGGACAGGCTGTCGTGATGTAGGTGTGCCCCTCACTCCCTGGGAGCTATCTGTGGCTGGCATATGTCCATCTGAGACAGGCATGCTGACATATGCCAGTCACATGTACAGTGATGCGTTGAACAGCAATGGACCGATCGGTGCCCCGGCCGGCCCATTGCATTCAATGTGTGCGGGTGCAGCGTTGTACCCCTGTACGCGTTGTACTGCAATGGACCGATCGGTGCCCCGGCCGGCCCATTGCATTCAATGTGTGCGGTGCACGCGTTGTACCCCTGTACGCGTTGAACTGCAATGGACCGATCGGTGCCCCGGCCGGACCATTGCATTCAATGTGTGCGGGTACGCGTTGTACCCCTGTACGCGTTGTACTGCAATGGACCGATCGGTGCACCCGGCCGGCCCATTGCATTCAATGTGTGCGGGTACGCGTTGTACCCCTGTACGCGTTGTACTGCAATGGACCGATCGGTGCCCCGGCCGGCCCATTGCATTCAATGTGTGCGGGTACGCGTTGTACCCATGTACGCGTTGTACTGCAATGGACCGATCGGTGCCCCGGCCGGCCCATTGCATTCAATGTGTGCGGTGCACGCGTTGTACCCCTGTACGCGTTGAACTGCAATGGACCGATCGGTGCCCCGGCCGGCCCATTGCATTCAATGTGTGCGGGTACGCGTTGTACCCCTGTACGCGTTGAACTGCAATGGACCGATCGGTGCCCCGGCCGGCCCATTGCATTCAATGTGTGCGGGTACGCGTTGTACCCTGTACAGCGTTGTACTGCAATGGACCGATCGGTGCCCCGGCCGGCCCATTGCATTCAATGTGTGCGGGTACGCGTTGTACCCCTGTACGCGTTGAACTGCAATGGACCGATCGGTGCCCCGGCCGGCCCATTGCATTCAATGTGTGCGGGTACGCGTTGTACCCTGTACGCGTTGAACTGCAATGGACCGATCGGTGCCCCGGCCGGCCCATTGCATTCAATGTGTGCGGGTACAGCGTTGTACCCCTGTACGCGTTGTACTGCAATGGACCGATCGGTGTCCCCGGCCGGCCCATTGCATTCAATGTGTGCGGGTGCAGCGTTGTACCCCTGTACGCGTTGAACTGCAATGGACCGATCGGTGCCCCGGCCGGCCCATTGCATTCAATGTGTGCGGGTACGCGTTGTACCCCTGTACGCGTTGAACTGCAATGGACCGATCGGTGCCCCGGCCGGCCCATTGCATTCAATATGTGTGGGTGCAGCGTTGTACCCCTGTACGCGTTGTACTGCAATGGACCGATCGGTGCCCCGGCCGGCCCATTGCATTCAATGTGTGCGGGTACGCGTTGTACCCCTGTGCGCGTTGAACTGTAATGGACCGATCAGTGCCCCGGCCGGCCCATTGCATTCAATGTGTGCGGGTACGCGTTGTACCCATGCACGCGTTGTACTGCAATGGACCGATCGGTGCCCCGGCCGGCCCATTGCATTCAATGTGTGCGGGTACGCGTTGTACCCCTGTACACGTTGAACTGCAATGGACCGATCGGTGCCCCGGCCGGCCCATTGCATTCAATGTGTGCGGGTACGCGTTGTACCCCTGTACGCGTTGTACTGCAATGGACCGATCGGTGCCCCGGCCGGCCCATTGCATTCAATGTGTGCGGGTACGCGTTGTACCCCTGTACGTGTTGTACCGCAATGGACCGATCGGTGCGCACCCATTGACAATGGGCTTGCCTGGCAACGGACGCGTTTTAGAATTTCGAACGAGTCGGTTGCTGTAAATTCAGTTGGTCACCCACAACAATGTTGCAAAATCATGTATGTCATGAAGTTGAAGATTTGAAGGATGCTGTGGGCGTGTTTTGGTGCTGCTATTCCATGGATTGGCCAGATTCAGAAGATGCAAACGACTTGGACCTATCACTTTGGACACAAGGGACAGTATCTGCCTCTCCAGCACATATATATTGCTGGCTGTTCCCCTGAGAGCTCACTTGCCTGCACTACATGCTCCAGGCGACATCTGCCACTGCACTGCTGCTGTCTCTGCCCCACTGGACCCTGCAATGGCACGTACTGTGGAGAGAGCCCCAGCCTTCAGCCTTGAAGAGAACCAGGCCCTGCTGGACAGCCTACTTCCACAGTACAGCAAGCTGTATGGGACACCAGGGGAGCAGGTGAGTGTTCTGTGCACTGCCTTTCTGAATGTGCATATTGTCTGACTAGCAAGGCTGAAAGTCTGCACGCCACTGGCTAGCAGGCTCACTGAGTAGTTGTCACCCCCCATAGTGTGTAGTGACATGCACTGGACAGGTATGGTGCAGTGACAGTGCATTTGAACAAGGTTTTACTTCCCATGCAATGATACCATGTAGTGACGTCTGGCAAACTGTCCATGGGCAGCTTTGCACTGCCTGTGTACATCATGTGCCCCTGTGATTGAGACATGTATATGCAACTGTGTCATGCACGGATATGTTGCATGTGTAGTAATGGCCTTTTCACTTTGTCATCCTGACAGGTTAATGCCCATCGGAAGCAGGATATCTGGAAGGACATCGTCCGAGCCGTCCGGTCCGTGGGGGTCTACAAGCGCCGGATCCGCAACTGCCAGAAGAGGTGGCAGGACCTTCGGGGCTGGACCCGGAGGATTGCACGGGTCCAGCTGAAGCTGTCGCCTCCTCGCAGGAGGGGCGGAACACGGACCCTGACCCCCACATGCTCCAGATCCTGGCGGTGGTTTTTCCAGACCTGGATGGGCAGCTGAAGGCCAGACAGCAGCAAGGAGGGGGTGAGTCAAAGACTGCACTGTGAACTCTGTATTACATGCTTTGTGCCCTCCTCTGGCCTGGTTCAACTGCCACAGTGCAGCAGTCATGTTGTCCAGGAGCCATGTCCCTCTATTGTGCACTGCCCACTGCTCATCTGATACCCAGGTGTGGCCCTTACATTCAGGGAATTGTGTCACTTGGGACTGTGTCCTTGCAGTTTGCTTCACTAAAGGTGGGGGACAGCATCTGTTTCCCTAACTCTGTTGTGGGCATCATGGGTGGGTCCATTGTTCACACAACGCCTGTGTTCGGACATGTAATCTGCGTGTTGCTTTGATATGCGGTCCACTTGCTGAGCTGAGCCACCACATGTGCCTGGGGTATGTGGCACACGCCCATGCAGCGGGTGGGAACAATGTTTGGGCCCCAGGAGTGTGCAGATTATGTGTGTCACACATACATAGCCAGCTATCCACTGTCCAGGGCTCATCCCTCATTCATGTGGAGCAGGACAGTCATGCCTACTCCAGGACATGCAATGCACTCTGTACTCCCACTCCCGTGTATCAGCTGACACATTGTGCGCAGTGATTTGACCCCTCAGGTGTCTGCCTCTGTGTCAGTGTGCTGTGGATTACTTGCCAGGACTGCTGGGGTGTTTCTTGGTAGGGGCTCAGCATGCCCCTGGAGATGTGACCATAGGAGACGATACTTGTGTGTCACATAGGTGTTTGATCAGCTGCCCGTGCAGACTGGGGTTTGCGAATGTGAAGTTCAGGCAGCTGTTCCCCATTCACAGCAGATTGTGAGGGGCTCAGGTTCAGAGGGTAGTGTCACAGGTCTCCCATATGTCCAATAGGTATGACCTGGACAGATGAGGGTTAAGATGATGTGTTGTGTGGGGGATGTACATGTGCACTTGTGCAGCTCCAGGACTTGCATTCCCCATGACCTACTATTGTGACACAGTGCATAGTGTTGTTGTCTGGCTGCCAAGTCATACATCACTGAGACAGTGATGTATGACTTAGCAGTCATGCCTCTGCCATGGCATGTGTCAACTTATTGGTGGTCCTGCAGGGGAGTGACATGTGCTACATGCACACCATTGTGGCGATGGCTATCAGGACATGGGTGCATCATGGTGTCTGTCGCTGGTATGCATCAGATGCATTTCCTATTTGACTCTGGGCATCCCTTTCATCCGGAAACCTGTACTGACTCAGTGGCAAGAGCTGTGATGTGTGCATGTCCACATGCCACACCGTGTCCTCTGCACTGTCCAACTACTGTGTACTTGGTGCATGTGTCCACACTGGGGTGTTGCAATCCAACAGACACCAGACAGATGGGTGCAAGGCCATGTGGGATGTGAGTGCCATGCTTGGCATCAGACTGACAATTGGCTTCTCCTGTTCAGTTAGGGCACTTTTAGTAATGTACAACTAATGATGCCAGGGCTTGCTCTGTAATGTGCTGTGCTCACAGTGGTGTGTGCGTTTGGTGCAGGTGACTGATGTCTGTCTGTTTCCCCATTGTTTGCAGATACATCCACGGCCACGGAAGGGGACAGCTCCACGGACCAGGAGGAGCCAGAGAGCCAGACTGGGTCAGCAGCCGAGGAGTGGTCGGAGGGACCCAGTGGCACGGAGGGCGAGGGAGCCACACCGAGGAGTCCTCAGCACCATCCACCTCAGCTGAGGACCAGAGCAACTCGGAGGATGACTCCCTTATGGAGGCGGGTGTCAGCAGCCACCACACCCCAGCTAGTGTTGCTGTACCCGCCACCACCAGCACCACCACCGCCCTCCCATCGGCTCCCATTCCCCAGGTCCGTGGAGGCTCCCATGTTCGGGAGCGTGTCTCCTTTGGGCCAGGCACCGCACCCCTGCCCCTGTGTCCCCTGCTGCCCTGAGTGAGGAGTCTGTGTACCTCCTTCGCCAGCTCCATGTAGGGCAGACAGCCATGCTGAGTGTCCTCCATGCGCACACCGCTCTGTTGACTCAGCTGGTGTCGCTCATGGAGGGCATCTCATCGGGCATGTCTGACCTACAGAGGGGCAATAGGTCCATGGACTCCTCCCTGACGGCAGCAGTGTCCCTCCTCAGACAGTCCCTCACCCCTCCTGCCTCTGCTCCATCCACACTCCCCAGCACCTTACCCGTCCCAAGCACACACACACCGGCACAGGCACACACCAGCACACACACGTCCAGCACACAGACACACACGCCACAAACAAAACGCACACGCACGCACAGTCAGGGGACTGAAACCAGACTCACAGGGGATGGGGCCTGGTACACACACACGCATCCACGGGCACTGCGCAGTCCTCAGTTGCCTCTCCCTCCAAAACACCCTCCCTTGCCTCACCTGCAACCCCAAAGACCCAGCGCCTCTTCCTCAGTGACCTCGGCCTCTTCCCCTCCGATCCAGCTGCTCCAGCATCCAGGGGGAAGAGGAAGCCCCCCCACACGGAGCAGAGTGCCCCTCGCCCCCGGACACCCTCCCCCAGGCGCAGACAGACTGAGGCCCCCACCCGCAAGTCCCCCGGAGTGGTAAGAGCAAGACCCCGCCGCCGCCCTGCAGCTCAAGCACCAGGTCTCCTTCCTCCATCCCTCAGGCCCCCACTCCACAGGTGCCCCCACCACACCCTGCCCCAGGTTCCCCCACCCACAGATATACCATCCCCAAGAGGCTCCGGCCTTCTCCCCTGGCACTTGCTCTCCCGGCACCACACCCCCGCTGCGCTTGTCTGTGCCACTGATGTGGTGAGGGTGTCCTCCCCCTCTGTCCAGCCCACCTTGCCTGTTCCCCATTCTCCTCCCCTGGTGGTAGGCACTGCAGTGGAGTCCACTACCACCCTGTCTGACTTGGGCACTGCAGTGGCGGACCTGTCCACTCCATCTGCATGGTCCACTGCAGTCGTGCCGGCACCCACAACATCTGAGCCATGCCCCCCAGTAGTGCCGGCACACACCATGTCAGACACCTCCACTGCAGTTGTCAGTGGCTCTCCAGCACCCACCACCCCTTCCCTGCTTCCTCCTGGTGAGCCCTGATCCTGTCCCTGCGGTGCCTGGCCTACCCCCCCGGTTGCCCCTCCTAGTAGATTGTCCCTGGTTTTGTGCAGGCATGTGTAGGGTGGCATCTGCCACTGTCACCCACTTGTGACTTTGTTGATGGACTGGCCATTGGCCTTTGTTTATTTTCTACCGGACTTCTACTTTTAATGCCACATATGCTGAATAAAGCAACTTTCTGTTCTCTAGTGCTTTTGCTTCTGATGTACATGATGTTGATGATGCTAACCATGCCCTTGCTGCAGTGATGGTGATATTTGGTCTCATGATAATGAAGTGTTACTGTGCAGGAACCCATGTGGTCCAGGGGGAATGTGTCCTATCCTGTGGTGTATCCATGTCATCCATAGCAGCATCTGAGGGTGTCATGTGTTCAGTATTTGGCAATGGGATTTCCTACTTAGATTGCCTATTTCACATCTGTGGCTTCCACCCCTGCACATCTGTTGTGCCTGCCATTGTTCAATTCGTCTACTTCCCTGACCGTGTGGCCATCTCCACTGGACATGCAGGTTTGGGCATCAATGGGGAAGGACTCATCTGTGTTGTCAGTGCAACATTGCTATACAAGTGTGTTGGATCTGTGCTGATGATTCCGTTGGCACTTCCATGACCAGGCTGATGTTACGGGAGCCCTCATTTGGTGCTAATTGTTGATTGTGTGACCAAGTGCTCAGCTGACATGATGGGGCCCTACTGAGGCAACATATGGCACAGCTCTCCTCACACAGGAGTGGAGTCCCCTCATGGCAGTGTGTACTCCTGTGACATTGCCTGCGCCCAAGGTGTGTGTTGTATGTGCATGTCTGTGTGTTCACTTCCGTTTAGCTGTGCATGCTGTGATCCCTAGTGTTGTACCTGTTTGTAATGCTAGCTGAGTTGACCTATGTTCCCCCAAAGTCTTCGCCCTGGGTTCTCTGTGATGTGGGTGCATGGCACATTACTAGTCATCAGGGTGTCACCCATAGGTGTGTTTGCTGTCAGGGCTGAGTTTGTGTGCTGACGCAGATGGTTCACAGTCAGGTTTCCCCTTGGCACTTGTTGTTTGCCCCTGTCATGTGATTTCCAGTTTGTGTTATCTTTCAGTGATTGTGACACGTTGTGTGTGTGACTGCTGGCACTCCTCAGGGTCCGGGCTGCAATGTTGGTTGTTGTCTATGTGTGTTCTTTGTGGGTGACCTTGGCTTCTTCATTGGTGTGTGACTGTGGCTGGGATCCCATTGGTTGGTGTGGTATTGCCGTCATGTCCATGTACAGCGTAGTGTGCAGTGTGTCAGACATTCAGGAGTCTTGTTGAGTGGCCATGTGTGATGTGTTTCTGCACCTTGGTTCCCACCCACCACCCTGGAATAGTCATGGGTGCATGTGCAATGTCACCAGTGCATGTGTGCTTCACTGCTGCACATTGTTGGAGGTCGAGGGGTGTGGTGTTGAGTGTGTGCAGATGTGAGTTGTTGCCCGGCTAGGCCCCTGCCTCCATGTTGGCCTTGGCTTACTGGCCATGCTGTTTGATTTGTGCTTGTGTAGGTGTGATGGTAGTTAGTTGCTCAGGACACATGACTGTGGTTCACAGTGTGAACCACATTTAGCTTTGTCATCACAGTGGGATTGTAATGCAGCCCAGGGTCACCACATTGTGGGGGCCCTAGGGGTGGTGCTGTGGTGTGTCTGTGTCTTGCTGTGTCAGTTGCTGTCCCTACGTGCCTGTGTGACATGTGTGATTTGTGCTCCCTCTCATCTGACAATGCCTGCTTGCCCACATAGGGGATTTGGATCCATGAGTTAACTTTGTGTGGCACTGTATGCACATCTGTATGATTGGTATTCAGGTGTCCTCATGTGTTGTGTGGTTGCCTGTGGACACTGGCACCTTTCCCCCCCTCACCTGTTGTGTATGATGTGCAGTGTGGGTCTGCCTGTTTGTGTTTGTGCATCTGCACCACTGCATTGGCATATCTTGGGTGTGCCATTGGCTGTATGTAGTTTGGTGGGTTTCCCCTGCTGTCCCTGGGACTCCTAGGTCATCGGTCAGCACAATAATCATGGTTTGTGTGTCCCATTGCTGCCATGGTATGGTATCTGTTCACCTCACATCTGCAGTCTCCACAGGGTATATGCATGTGTGTGCCCATTGGTGCAAATATGTGGGTCTGCATTCTGATGGTCACTTCTGTCATTGTGTCATTGATGATTGTTGACGGTGTCAGCCCCCATGGGTGTTGTTTGTCTGCACATGGCCAAAGGTATGTCTTATTTGCACTGCAGTATTTGGCTCCCCCAATTTATGTTGCAATGGGACGCATACACTACTTTGCCACTGATGTGTTTGTTGTTCTGTGACCAGGAATCATCCATGCAGTTTGGCAGTTGCACCTCTTTCTTTGTCAACACTTACCTTTTGGTCACTGTGATGATGGGGGTTTGGACCCCATTGCCACAATGTTCAAAGTGTGCTTCAGCTATGGACCCAACACTTACATTTTGGTCACTGTGATGATGGGGGTTTGGACCCCATTGCCACAATGTTCAAAATGTGCTTCAGCTATGGACCCCACACTTACATTTTGGTCACTGTGATGATGGGGGTTTAGACCCCATTGCCACAATGTTCAGAATGTGCTTCAGCTATGGACCCCACACATACATTTTGGTCACTGTGATGATGGGGGTTTGGACCCCATTGCCACAATGTTCAAAATGTGCTTCAGCTATGGCCCCCACACTTACCTTTTGGTCACTGTGATGATGGGGGTTTGGACCCCATTGCCACAATGGTCATGGCCTGCTTGCATTGTGGGTGCCACACACATATATGTGTGGCACATGTGCTAGGGGGTCACATTGTATGTTCAAAGTCATGTTTGGTGTTGTAGGCATTTGACACAGTCTACACACGCTTGTCATGGTGTTGGGGGATGTCTTCTTCTTGCATTCCCTAGGTTGTGGTGTGCTGGTTGTGTCATGCATTGTCCATCCTATGAGGGGGGTGGTAGTAGTGGTAGGCATCCAGCCCCCCCTGGCTAAGGGTGGTAGTAGTGGTAGGCATCCAGCCCCCCTGGCTAAGGGTGGTGGTAGGCATCCAGCCCCCCTGGGTGAGGGTGGTAGTAGTGGTAGGCATCCAGCCCCCCTGGCTAAGGGTGGTAGTAGTGGTAGGCATCCAGCCCCCCTGGCTAAGGGTGGTGGTAGGCATCCAGCCCCCCTGGGTGAGGGTGGTAGTAGTGGTAGGCATCCAGCCCCCCTGGGTGAGGGTGGTAGTAGTGGTAGGCATCCAGCCCCCCTGGCTAAGGGTGGTAGTAGTGGTAGGCATCCAGCCCCCCTGGGTGAGGGTGGTAGTAGTGGTAGGCATCCAGCCCCCCTGGCTAAGGGTGGTGGTAGGCATCCAGCCCCCCTGGGTGAGGGTGGTAGTAGTGGTAGGCATCCAGCCCCCCTGGGTAGGGGTGGTAGTAGTGGTAGGCATCCAGCCCCCTGGGTGAGGGTGGTAGTAGTGGTAGGCATCCAGCACCCCTGGGTGAGGGTGGTAGTAGTGGTAGGCATCCAGCCCCCCTGGCTAAGGGTGGTAGTAGTGGTAGGCATCCAGCCCCCCCTGGCTAAGGGTGGTAGTAGTGGTAGGCATCCAGCCCCCCCTGGCTAAGGGTGGGGGTAGGCATCCAGCCCCCCCCTGGGTGAGGGTGGTAGTAGTGGTAGGCATCCAGCCCCCCCTGGCTAAGGGTGGTAGTAGTGGTAGGCATTCAGCCCCCCCTGGCTAAGGGTGGTGGTAGGCATCCAGCCCCCCCTGGGTGAGGGTGGTAGTAGTGGTAGGCATCCAGCCCCCCCTGGGTGAGGGTGGTAGTAGTGGTAGGCATCCAGCCCCCCCTGGGTGAGGGTGGTAGTAGTGGTAGGCATCCAGCCCCCCCTGGCTAAGGGTGGTAGTAGTGGTAGGCATCCAGCCCCCCCTGGGTGAGGGTGGTAGTAGTGGTAGGCATCCAGCCCCCCCTGGCTAAGGGTGGTAGTAGTGGTAGGCATCCAGCCCCCCCTGGGTGAGGGTGGTAGTAGTGGTAGGCATCCAGCCCCCCCTGGCTAAGGGTGGTGGTAGGCATCCAGCCCCCCCTGGGTGAGGGTGGTAGTAGTGGTAGGCATCCAGCCCCCCCTGGGTAGGGGTGGTAGTAGTGGTAGGCATCCAGCCCCCCCTGGGTGAGGGTGGTAGTAGTGGTAGGCATCCAGCCCCCCCTGGGTGAGGATGGTAGTAGTGGTAGGCATCCAGCCCCCCTGGCTAAGGGTGGTAGTAGTGGTAGGCATCCAGCCCCCCTGGGTGAGGGTGGTAGTAGTGGTAGGCATCCAGCCCCCCTGGCTAAGGGTGGTGGTAGGCATCCAGCCCCCCTGGGTGAGGGTGGTAGTAGTGGTAGGCATCCAGCCCCCCTGGGTAGGGGTGGTAGTAGTGGTAGGCATCCAGCCCCCCTGGGTGAGGGTGGTAGTAGTGGTAGGCATCCAGCACCCCTGGGTGAGGGTGGTAGTAGTGGTAGGCATCCAGCCCCCCGGCTAAGGGTGGTAGTAGTGGTAGGCATCCAGCCCCCCTGGCTAAGGGTGGTAGTAGTGGTAGGCATCCAGCCCCCCTGGGTGAGGGTGGTAGTAGTGGTAGGCATCCAGCCCCCCTGGCTAAGGGTGGTAGTAGTGGTAGGCATCCAGCCCCCCCTGGGTGAGGGTGGTAGTAGTGGTAGGCATCCAGCCCCCCCTGGCTAAGGGTGGTGGTAGGCATCCAGCCCCCCCTGGGTGAGGGTGTTAGTGGTAGGCATCCAGCCCCCCCTGGGTAGGGGTGGTAGTAGTGGTAGGCATCCAGCCCCCCCTGGGTGAGGGTGGTAGTAGTGGTAGGCATCCAGCCCCCCCTGGCTACGGGTGGTAGTAGTGGTAGGCATCCAGCCCCCCCTGGCTAAGGGTGGTGGTAGGCATCCAGCCCCCCCTGGGTGAGGGTGGTAGTAGTGGTAGGCATCCAGCCCCCCTGGGTAGGGGTGGTAGTAGTGGTAGGCATCCAGCCCCCCTGGGTGAGGGTGGTAGTAGTGGTAGGCATCCAGCCCCCCTGGCTAAGGGTGGTGGTAGGCATCCAGCCCCCCTGGGTGAGGGTGGTAGTAGTGGTAGGCATCCAGCCCCCCTGGGTAGGGGTGGTAGTAGTGGTAGGCATCCAGCCCTCCCTGGGTGAGGGTGGTAGTAGTGGTAGGCATCCAGCCCCCCCTGGGTAGGGGTGGTAGTAGTGGTAGGCGTCCAGCCCCCCTGGGTGAGGGTGGTAGTAGTGGTAGGCATCCAGCCCCCTGGCTAAGGGTGGTGGTAGGCATCCAGCCCCCCTGGGTGAGGGTGGTAGTAGTGGTAGGCATCCAGCCCCCCTGGCTAAGGGTGGTGGTAGGCATCCAGCCCCCCTGGGTGAGGGTGGTAGTAGTGGTAGGCATCCAGCCCCCCTGGCTAAGGGTGGTGGTAGGCATCCAGCCCCCTGGGTGAGGGTGGTAGTAGTGGTAGGCATCCAGCCCCCCTGGCTAAGGGTGGTAGTAGTGGTAGGCATCCAGCCCCCTGGGTGAGGGTGGTAGTAGTGGTAGGCATCCAGCCCCCCTGGCTAAGGGTGGTGGTAGGCATCCAGCCCCCCTGGGTGAGGGTGGTAGTAGTGGTAGGCATCCAGCCCCCTGGGTAGAGGTGGTAGTAGTGGTAGGCATCCAGCCCCCCTGGGTGAGGGTGGTAGTAGTGGTAGGCATCCAGCCCCCCTGGGTGAGGGTGGTAGTAGTGGTAGGCATCCAGCCCCCTGGCTAAGGGTGGTAGTAGTGGTAGGCATCCAGCCCCCCTGGGTGAGGGTGGTAGTAGTGGTAGGCATCCAGCCCCCCTGGCTAAGGGTGGTGGTAGGCATCCAGCCCCCCTGGGTGAGGGTGGTAGTAGTGGTAGGCATCCAGCCCCCCCTGGGTAGGGGTGGTAGTAGTGGTAGGCATCCAGCCCCCCCTGGGTGAGGGTGGTAGTAGTGGTAGGCATCCAGCCCCCCCTGGCTAAGGGTGGTGGTAGGCATCCAGCCCCCCCTGGGTGAGGGTGGTAGTAGTGGTAGGCATCCAGCCCCCCCTGGGTAGGGGTGGTGGTGCGCATTCAGGCCCCTGTGTGCATATGTGGCATTGGTGATGGGTATCCCGCCCCTATGGTGCTGCTGTTGCTGGTGTAAGTATATTCTGCATCCCTCTGTGTGTGTGTGATGTGTCGTGTACGTGTTGTATGTGTTTTGTGGTTGGTGTCTGGCTTACCTTCTGCGCCGTACGCGTCCGTGCCTGTTCCGGTAGTAAATGTAGAATATTGGTATGATCGGGACGAAGGGATTCATGGTTGGTTCGTGTCGTTCGTCCTTCTCGTTGCTTCGCGTCGTCCTCGTCGCTTCGCCTCGTCCTCGTCGCTTCGCCTCGTCTTCGTCGCTTCGCCTCGTCCTCGTCGCTGGCGTGTTCGTCTCGGAGCCGTGGATCGTGTTGTGGCGCGATTCGGAGCTTATGTGCGCCTCTCCCGGATGCTTTGATGTGCTGTGCGTAGCGACGGGTTCGGCGCGTACGGAAAGCGCATCGTACTCGTTCGGCCGGACGGAGCAGCATTTTTCCTTCCGTGCGACTCGATTCGGCGTTTCCGGATTCGCCTCGGTCGGGGAACAGGACCTGGTTTGGGTGAGTATGGCTCGGCCGGATTCTTTGCTGTTGTGCGCATCGTACTTACTCGTTCGGTGTGCTGTACGGATCGGTCGGGAAACAGGCTTTCGCATGGCTTTTTTCCCGACCGAATGCTATTGGGTGCGCCTCCGACCGAGATCGGAATCGGCCCCATAGACTTTATTCTCAAATTTAAATGAGAAAAGATACTGGCTGTCTGGATGTAGTGGTATTGAGAAGAATGCTTGACACAAGTCAACTACTGTGAACCATCCTGCATTCCAAGGAATCTGATACAGTATTACTGCAGGATTTGGTACTATAGGACAACATGGTTCTACAATCTTATTTATTTTTCTCAGGTCCTGAACAATCCTATATTTTCCACTAGGTTTCTTTAGTCCCATGATCGGTGAATTGCATGGGCTACTCATTACTTCTTTTAGAATGTTTTGTTTTACCATTCGATTTATTTCTTCAATGACTCCTGCTTTTACTTCTGCACTCATTTTGTATTGTTTGGTATTGGGGAAAATCGCACCTTCTTTTACCGTAATTTGAACTGGATCTATTTTTGCCATAAGTCCTGCTTCTTTTCCGGTGAAATCCCATACTATTTGGTTTACTGTACCTTTTAATTCGTCGGGCAACTCATCTTTTGTTATCAAAGAAAACATTTCATCTATTTCTGTCCCTTGTTTTGCAACCATAATTTTATATACATGGTCTTCATTTGGTGTCTGAACTGCCACACCATCCGGTGTGCAGAAAATTGTACAATTCATTTTGCACAGCAAATCCCTACCTAATAAGTTCACGGGGCTAGAATCGCACACTACAAATTGGTGCATTTCTTTGAAGTTTCCAATTTTGACTTCCATTGGTTCGGTAAAAGGTGTTCTAATTCTTTGATTAGCTACCCCTACTACTTGGATATCTTCACCAGAGAGAGGAAGGTCTGGGATGTCTGCTGATCTCACAGTAGACCTGGTAGCACCAGTGTCCAAAAGGAAAGTAATATCATTACCTTTCACATTTCCTTCAACAAATGGACCAGACTGATCTACCTGTAAGGATGCGCCAAGTACGCACTCCTTCTTCCCCTCTCCCAGGCACCGTCATGAGTAGTTTTCATTGAAATTTTCCTGCAAAAGAAATTGTGATGTCATATAATCATTCTTACCACTTCCTCCTGGATATCCGATGTATGTACCGTGCTTTGCTCTACTTACATTACCCTGAACAGGTGGAGGTGGTAATTGACTCTGGGGATTTACACCCTGCTGTGAATCATTCTGCGTCTGTTGATTTACATTTTGATTTGGGCCATTATTATTTCGAACCTTTTTACACTCGTCCTTCCAATGCCCCAATTTTCCGCATCCATGACAAGGAAATTTCTTTTTAGCTTCTTCTCTACTCATTCGTCCTCTAAATTTTCCACCATTCCCAGTATCACCATTTGTTCCAGAATCTTTTCCTGAATTTTCACTCGGATTTTCCAAATTAATTCCCTGCTTCTCTGCCATTTTCACTTGTGCCCACATCACTTTCTCCTGCAATTTCTTATGTCTATCCTCAATATCGTCTCCACAATATTTCGCATATTTCAGAATCTCGTCAATAGGTTTCCCTTGCCAGCACAGCATGTGTTGTTTAATCATCTGGCAAATCTCTGGCTTCAAACCGTAAACAAACCGATACACAAACTGACTCATGTTTTTGTCTCCAATGTCCTCAAATCCACTATACTGTTTAAACACCTGCAATAGGCGCTCATAGTAAGAATGTACTGTTTCACTGGCTTCTTGGGTGGTTCGGTCTATTTTTACCCAATCTGTTTCTTTCGGAGGTATTTTCCCTTTCAGGTATGTTATTACCTGCTGATACTTTTTCATCACATCATTTGACGGGGCACCTGTTTTTGGATCTCTGGGATACTCATCACTTGGCCAGTCCACTGTGATCTTACAATCTGTCCATAAATCTGCAGGTACCACTACGTCAAACAGACCATCCAAATCCTTCAACAATACCTTTGACACCTTTACAAACCTTTCAACCTGCTTGTACCATTCAATTGGCTTTTCCCTCAGCTTTGGAAAATCATTCGTAAATGATAAAATATCCTGTCTGCTCCATGGAACATGTACATATCCTCCTCCCGCATTGGATATATTTGATCTGCTTTTCCTGCTTCTTTCATCACATATTCAGATGCTGTCCTACTTGTCCTTGCCTCTTCCTTTTTCTTGGCCCACCTAGATCTCCATTTATCTAGATCTCCCCATTTTTGTAAAACTAACATTAATTCTCTTATTTGTAGTCTTCTTCCAGATGCATTCATATTTTCTAAATCTTTGTCTGAAAATTCTGCTCTATAGGGTTTCTGTAGTACTTTTGATCTCCCTATTTCGATTCCCATCTGTAGTGCTAGATTGGACAGTTTTTCATGAAATAACCTCACATTTCTAGTGATACTCCTACACAGGAACAATAATTCTTCTTCATCATAGGAATTTAAGCGTTCAACTCCTACATTTCCTGCTATTATTTCTTCTAATTCAACTTTTAATTTATGGATATCCAGTATTTTTAGAGGTGCGCACTGTTTAACTGACCCTTGTACCCACCTTTCTAGATCTTCAGGTGTTACTATGGTGGCACTCTTTGCCCCTGGTGAAGTTATTAAACTCACATCTTTTGAACCTTCAGGTACCTCTTTCCTAGGAGTGCCCTTTACTGGACCTCTGATAGGCAAGTCCATGAGTGATATTGTGGAATCACAATCACTAAATTGATCTTCAATTATTACTGGAGTTTCATGTTGGGAAGGATTTACAGGAGTATTCATAGGAGTGGGTACAGGTATCAATGGAGGGCAGTTTCCTTGAGTACCATATAATGGAACTACTGGACCAATTGTTACCGGAATAGTCAATGAATCAGGATGTATTTTTATCTGGGTTATTTTCTGTATTAATTCTGCTCTGGTCTTTTCTAAAGCTTCCTTTTCTTTATCATTAAGTATTCTAGTCGGGGTAAATTCATGCATTACCTTTGGTACCATTGGAGTTTGTGGTGGTGCACTAGGAGGACATCCACTTGTCCCTTCCTGATATGGTGGGGGATTTCTTAACATTTCTTCCATAAATTCGTCTTCTGAATCCTCATTTCTTATTAAATGTTTTGTCTTTTCTGTACATTTGCCTCCTGATTTCTCTCCTTCTGTGAATAATGGATACAGTCCCTCTGTAATCATTGCCCTTCTCCATTGTTTCATCTGACCTTCTCTAGACTCACGTAAATATCTGGGATAAAATCCTGGGTAACTTTTATTACTTCTAGATCGGTCACGTTCAAATGCCTCAGTTTCCCACTCTTCTAATGCTTTGTATTGAGTTAATCTAGGTCTGGGTTCTAAGTCATTCATTCTTAATCTCAAATTTTGAAGAATTCGCCCATTGAACGTGCCATTTTCAGGAAATGCTAATACTCCATCACTTTTGGTGTATTCTATCCAATTCTCCATCCATACACAAGTATGATAACCTCTCTCCATCATCATGTATGATGCTGGCGTTTTAGCTGGTGGAATAATAATTCCTTCCCTAGTTTTGATTGGTTTGTCCTTTTTTAAATAATTCTTAATCTTTTGTAAGAATGACATTTTCCTTCTTTCTCCGTACATTCTATCTAATTTTCGGTGTATAAAATTATATTCTGCAAACCCTAGAAATCTCCTATCTGGACGATTCCCTGTTAAAGTCGGTTCGCGTTTTAACATGCAATCCTTATCCACTCAGAATTTTGCTTCTAAAATCTCAACCAATCAAATATCTGCTAACTTTTATTTCTAAGCCAATCCTTGCACGGCCTTTTGGTGACGTTTCTCTGTCAACTCCTCCTTTACAATTTGCTCTTTTCTGTCCTCACTGGCTTAACCAATCCCAGCGCGACACCTGTGACGTCAGTACCACTCCTGACTACTGACCCCTCCTTTACAAGAGTCTCTCTAACCCCCGCTGCTTCAACCTACCACAGCGCGGCGTTTTGTGACGTCAGCTCCCTCTCCGGCAACTGACCCTCCCTTTACAAAAATGTACGCAAACTTATTTTCTCTTTAAATCTTAATTAAATTTCAGTAACAACATAAAACATTCGCTATCGTGCCAGTTTCTACTAATTTCGAAAAAGATAGTTTCTTCCACACTTAGTAAAACTTTTCCGTCTACTAAACATACACTACGAGTAAAACCCTTCCGTCTACTCTTCACACAAGCTCCAGAAGTACCTGTTACTTCTTCAATGTTACCCTTACTAGGTGATATAACATCAAATTTTTATCAGCGTACCCTTTTTGCTATTACTCACATGCATAGAGTCCCTAACAAGTACTTGAAGTCCTGCTTAACTTCTCAGTACTATTTCTGCCTGACAGATAACCTCACTGCAGTATGGCTTCCACTTGCCACCCGCTATTCTTTCCCAGGGGATTCTTGAACAACATAAAACAAAACTTTAAGCGGAATGTTAGTTCATAAAAATACAAAAATTCTCATTACCCAATTAACAAAGAGTAACACTAACCGTCCTCTGCTTACCAGAAAACTGATCCAGCGCGATATTAGCAAACAGCATTCATACACCATATACTCACTTAGGCCCATACATTCACACTACACTAATACTTACGCTGGGTGTCAGATGTACTCTTTTATCAAAATCCCTGCTACCAATTACCTTCTGATTGAAGAGTAATAACTTACCAATGGATCCTTTGCTAATTGGGAAGTTTAAAATGAGTGACATTCACTATAGTACATAATCCTGAAATAACCACTGAGTCAGGAAGTTTTAAAATGTTTATCTAAAGTTTTAGCAGAGTAAAATACAGACAATACGGTATTTGATCAGAATACCTAAGAGGAAGCATAGGAACGAATTTGCTAATAAATGACAGTGTTTAAGGAAATATGAGAGGATAGAGACAGCAGCGCAACTAAAGGTTGCCTTATAGTTACCTAAATGCGAGAACCAAGCCCCTTAGCCAAGGAGTTGGAAAAATAGGACCCTGGAAGGATGAAAAGCAAGGACCTCCTTCATGATCAGGACAGGACTGGTGACCTCTCTATAACGACGCCTGCGCCGTTCCCCTCTCTGGCACTCGACTTCTCCTCGTTTCTCCCGTCTAATGGACTCCGCCGCCCCCTCCTCAGGACCTCTTCCGGATAGGGATTCAGTCAGCAACCGATCAGCATGGCAGCCTGGAGCTCTTCTGTATGATCTGGGAGTCTGATCTAACTAATTACTAATGCTATATTCTATTATACCCTTCTACGCCCATGTACCTCCCATTAATGTGCTAAAATATGGGACCACTACCTCTGATTGGACAGGGACAGGAGGTGGATTCTCGCACCATGACAAATTTGGCTTAATTTGTGAAGCCTATTGTTCATAGCTTCCCGCCCCTTCAAATTAATACATTCACTTTATTTCCCACCCGTCTCACGACAAATGTTATACAATTTACAGGCGAAAAGTGTCAATTTTTGTCCTCCGGAAACATAGTTCACATCATCTTCGGCCAATAGGTCGTGGCCTTGGAAGACGTCCAAGTTGACTTCACTTGGCAGGCACACAGGACACATGCGCAGAACCCTCTGTCTCTCGAGTTTCAAGTCACCAACCCAGGCCCAAGTTTACGAATTACTAAAAGTGCAAGAAGAAAATATTAAAATCACAAATAAAACGTTTCACTGTATACCCACTTTCCCTACTTTATTCCCTTTTAATTTTAATACTATCCCGCATTAGTAGCATTTAAGAAAATGACAATTTAATAATGACATGAGAGCAAGCTTAAGCATGTGAGAACATTGAGCGGCCATTTTAATGCACACTGCGCAGAAGCAGAAGTTTCGCACCAAGCAAAGAAAGACGTCACACCATGTGATCAGGTTGCGACATGCGCAATAGAGTCCTGCGCATTTAGCGGCCATTTTGTATTTATGGACAAGCGTTATTCATTAGTAAAACACATAGACAAGCGTCTGTCCCTTTCATGTTTGTGAATGCAAATATTAGTATTGACAGTACAAGTTTTAATAAATCAGTACTATGAGTAGGATTGCATCCAAGCAAGTTTCAATTTTGAAACCTTGCTCCATCACACGCATCCACAGCTTTGCTTTTTAGTGCCCACTGGGCACAACAATACCGTACAGAAGCTGACTTGTATGTACAAAGGTAATGGAGACCAGGAGCGGCACGCCGTGATCTGAAGGGGAACACCAAGCATGCCTTCCTTTTTACATAAGAAACCTGCCTGCCCATGTACCGGTTCATAGACTCTCAGCGGTGGTGGCAGCATTACGTTTTTTTGAAACTTTAGTACTAGACAGGCCTTTTTCTTTTACCTTGTGAGTAAGAATCCTACCAGCCTCTCCAAAGTTCTGCTGAAGTGCCATGATTAGGCCATTTGCTAACGGCAGTGCTTTAAGTGGGCAGGTACCGTCATGATGCTCGTACTTCTTTAACTTGAAAGAAGAGTACCTGATGTTCTCAACACTGCTGCTATACATTCAATGGGAGAGTTCCGGCACTTCTCATGAGCAAACAGGTACTCTTAACAGTGAGTACCTTTGCCAGGGGCATAACACACACCCCCGCAGCCCCCGTGGTGCGGGGGGGGCCCAATGTGATCAGGGGCCCCACTCAGAGAGAAAGAAAAGAAAACTCTGTAAAGAGACATAACCTTTACAAATAATTTAGAAGAAGGCTAACTAAATTTTCACGGGATCCATGGAAGGTGAGGCCCTCTGGAGTGGGGGCGTGGGGCTCCTCCAATGTGAGGCGCAGGAGCCCATCTCTGCTGACAGAGAGCGCCCTGCAGTCCTGTCCGGTGCTCTCCAGGAGTAGCAGCAGAGTTGGTTTCACTTTCTCTGCTGCTGAATTCTCGCGTGCTGCCCAGAGCTTCGCCCAAGTCTCTCTCATTAAGAGTTTGGCAGAGCCATCGGCGGACTGCTGCCCTGATCTGGTCGAGACCCCTGCAGACTTCCTTCCACAGTTCTTCCTAGACGTAAGTTATTTTTAAATGAAATTTAAATGGCGACCTCCAAGGGTCGAACTGGGAAAGAAACAGTCTCCGGCACCAAATTAAAAGTAGCTATGTTAGGGAACCAGTTAGTTAGAAAGTGGCCCACAAGCCGTGGCAGTTTGGAACTTGCAGAGACATGCTATAGAGCCACGCAAAGTGGCTTTGCGCAGCTTAAAAAATCTGACTTAAAGGTTTGCGTCACGCACGTACCATGCTGCGAGGTGCAAACGTGACACACACCTCTCATAAATGAGGCCCTTAGTATTAGAAAGGCAGAGGTATTTTCAGCTAATTTCTGCTTAGTAATGAGGTGGTTTGGCAGAGTAATGTGTTGGATCCTATAACTGGAATACCAAGGAGCCCTGCAGGTCACGAATGAGGTGCCATGAACACTTTCTGGGGTACCAGTGATGTTAGAATTGAGGAGCGCAAAGATAAAGAGCCCGTTCCTGCACCATCTCTTTGTACAGAACTGCTCTGAGTGTTCTGGACAACCAGATACTTGATAAAGTTACTGGTTTATTCATTAGCCTACTGATTTATTTTTGGCAGTGCTACTGTACATATATTATTTTACTCTCCTTTTGTAAACCTATTGATTAAACCTGGTTAATGCCAGCTTCATGGTCAGGACATGAATAGCTAACAACAGAAGATCATACAATGTTTGAAAGACACGCCTGACAACTACTGTTGGAAATGTTGACAGACACTGTGATAGGGGGCCCACAGAAAAACTGTCGGAATACGTCGACCTGTTCTTGAACCCGATGGTGAAAAACCTTCCATCGTTATCCAGGACACTTAGCACATTCTGGGCATCCTTGCAGACGTTCAGTGGCAACCAGTTATGATCATGGCAACCTTAGATGTGGTGTCTCTATATACATCCATCAAGCCTGATTTGGGTTTGAGAGCAGTCACACAATTCCTAGACAACAGACCTGCAACCCTCTGGCAGCACACTAACATGTTAATATCCATGATGGATATCATACTTAACAACAACTTCTTCTTGTATGACAGACAATGGTACAAGCAAGTTAAGGGAGTAGCTGTGGGCTCGAAGTTTTCGCCCTCGTTTGCGAACCTATACATGGGCTCATTAGAATCTGAATGGGTTTGGGGCAAGAAAGGTGCCCGTTGGATAGATTCTATCATATACTGGGGGCGTTACATCGATGATTGTCTTCTACTCTGGTCAGGGACAGCAGAAAAACTTGAGGCCTTTTGCACATACCTAAATACCAACAACATGGATATGAGATTTACATGTAACTCTAGCACATCAAAGGTTACATTCCTGGATGTGGAACTATATGTGAAAGAGAATACTATACATAGTCGACTATACCGGAAAGAAACCGCATGCAACGCCCTCTTACATGCGGATAGCTCCCATCCTATGCATCAAATAGAGGCCATTCCTTATGGTGAATTTATCCGAGCCAGGAGAAACTGCAGTGAAGATGCTGAATTCCAGAAATGCATATGTGACATGAAAAATAGATTCTCGAGAAGGGGATACAAACAACACACTCTACACAAAGCCACACTGAGAATCGAGAAGATTGAGAGAGACACTACACTTCGGGAAAAGACCCAGAAAAAACCGCAAAATCAACAAGTGAGATTGATTGCCGACTTCAATGACATCAGTGTTGTGATCAGAAAGAGTCTCAACAAACATTGGAATATTCTTCTGGCAGACAAAACACTCAGTGAGACAATCACATCTAGTCCTCAGATTACTTACAGACGTGGCAGAACCCTGAGGAGCAGATTAAGTCCCACGGTTCCACACAGCACTACAACCTCGTCCTGGCTCACACCACATATGAAGGGCTTCTTCAAATGTGGCTGCTGTGGTGTTTGCAAATGGGCTCACAACAAAATCAAAGAGTTCACCAGTCATAACAAACGTAAATTTAAAATCAATCAGAACATTAACTGCACCACAAAGTACGTGGTGTACATTCTGGAATGTACATGCAAGAGTCAATATGTTGGAAGCACCATCAGGACCCTGAAGGAACGCATAAGTGAGCATGCCAGAGCAATACACCAACAGGATGCTAGATATCCCATGGCTCTTCACATAGCATCATGCCCCACACAGGGTTCACACAAGAAATGTTCTTTCTATGGTATAGATGTCACCCAACCCAACATAAGAGGTGGAAATCGTGAACTCAGACTGAGACGTCTAGAAGCAACCTGGATCATGCGTCTCCATACCGTGAGACACGGTCAAAACACAGACCATGAACTACAATATTTTCTGGGCACGTTATGCTCAGCGATATACACTGGACTGTTCCAAGATTTGAATGTCTGTCACCATTCTCTGTGAGAAACCTAAAAAAATGACCCATTAGGGTTTCCCCCTCAAAATCAGAGCTTTTGAATTACCGTCTCACGAAGAACAAACGAAGATGTTTCCTGGTGCTTCTCTTTGTAACAAATGTTTGAAATAGGAATAGACATTTTCTGTTATTTTTTCTGCACATTTGTTTTTGTTCTCCAAACTGACCGTTTATGTAACATCAGATGATTCTGAACCTTCTGTGCATCTGCGATAATGATCAATGATCAATATGCTTTCTACAAATAACATTAGAATGTGTAAAGAAGCTTATGGAATAATACTCATGTCGAAGAGATTTACGTTTCGCTTTAGGATAGTGTTCTGCGATAGTCATTCATGTGCATGGTGAGATTTATGTAGTTAAACTCTTGCTAACATGATCATAGGTCATTCTTGTGCTCAAAATGAGAAATTTTTCACATTGTACTGCTTTATATATTTATTGACCATCACACTGTTAGAATCGGTTTTAATTATACTTTATATTCCTGGTCTGATTTTGTTTTTCTGTCTCCTACTCTCTTGTCTGTCTTCTCTGTCTATCATTCTTTTTCGAAATACACCAGAATACTCACTTCCGGTAGCCCACGCTAATTAGAAACGGTACGTTTCAGCTCTTCCCCTCAATAAATAAACTACTTCCGCTTTGATTCCGCTCCTTCCGCATTCGGAATGAGAGACGGATCCGTACACATACCTCCTGCTTCACTCAGGTAGGATTGCAGCTCATGCGCCCTCGTTACAATGTTAATACCTGGACTCTTGTTTCCTCCATCGAATTATAACTTGGCCTGATCGTTACTTCCTCACCTTACCAACAGGACCCTTTGAACACGGACGCACTCGCCCGGTGTTTTATTGCTCTTGAAATCACTACCGATGGGGTCCAGGGTCCTTTTGCCTTACCGACCTTACCACCCACGCAGCCGCACCACCCTGCAACTTTAATACGCGCCTCTAGACCGGTTTGGAATTATCACCGGTCCAGCGGAGAGTCCATACCCTACTAGTTACTCATGCTTGCCGTCTTTTAGCATATTTACATACACATGCTCAATTTTTTTTAAACCTTTTCATTTGCTTTTCTCTGTCCCTTTCGATTAGATTTCGCACAGGCTCTATTATCTACAGTCAGGTAATCCTACCTCTGTTGTTTACTTCTCCCTCCAGTTCTTGCACGGTCAGTTTCTTTTGATCATTAATTACTCCACGACACTCACTTCCCCCATAGATTTCGCACTACAAGCAGCCTAGCTCTCACCTTTCATTTCTCTGTACTTTGGCTTTTTCCTTTCTTTTGTGCTTTTTATTTATTTATTATTTTTTATTTTTTTCTATCTTTTGTATATAAGTCTCATTATCAATGTAATAACAAATACGATATTATGAAATAACACCTGATGTCACCATTCCTAGACCCACCCACACGCCTTCACAAAATGATACTTAGGCCTTTCTCTTCCAGGATACCATGCAACATGTCAAGGCGCACGAGGCGCATTTTCTCTTGCATTAGTAGTGATTTTGAAATACTGTCATACACTCTCCCACGGGGTACTACTATTTTTACATTTATTGCGAAGTCACATTCTTTATGTTCTCCTTTTTTTCACATCTTTTCATATGTTTTTTCTAGGGTTTCCACTTTTAGAGGGGTGATCGCCATTTATCACTTCACTTATGTCACTTTTACATGTTATGGACTGTTTTTCCATTTCACTGTACCATACATCTTGTATCCTTCCCAGCCCTGAAGAGTCACGGGTTACTACCCAGGTGACGAAACACGTGTCGGCTGGTACTCATATCTTGACACACTGCAAGATTTGTATAAACACTATTTACCAAAACATTCATTGGTGTCTACCTTTGTGATTGTAACATTGAGCATCACAGTCTGTACACTGATATTCTGATTCATCATCTTACACGTGTGCCCAGTATTCTTTTTCAATTGCAAGTGTGGGTCCGAACCCACACAACTGCAGGGGTTGTCCGGGCTTTCCCCTGACCTGGTAGCACCGTAACCTTACTCATTCTTCTTATACCGTACCGTTAATTAGCCTGAGCGCCATTCTTCCTGCCAACCAAAACCCATCGTAGAACCAATTTGTGTTGGGAAGGTACTTCTGGCCAGTCACCAATAGGCTAATTTTTGTGTTGTTAG
Source organism: Calotriton arnoldi (assembly GCA_963921515.1). NCBI lineage: Eukaryota > Metazoa > Chordata > Amphibia > Caudata > Salamandridae > Calotriton > Calotriton arnoldi. Next base: position 406,499 of record CAWUFW010002144.1, on the reverse strand, counting down.
TTGTTTCTCGTGATGTCATCATGGTTACAAGCCCCGCAATCATTTCCTCTGGTCAGTAGTCCATTTCATGTTATTTCCTGTAATATAATTGTCTGCTTAAAGATCATGTGATATCATTTCAGGTGATGCCTTTAATTGGCAAATTAGTGCATTATATGTTATCTATGAGGGAGAGGTATGGCTCTTTTCTGTACTGCACATATTTTGTGGTGAAGACCTGCACTGATGTCTACCATGAAGTATCAACAGTATTATGTGAAATGGAGACCTCCGCGGCATATTTCTGCTTTGTGTGCTCTGTTTGAGACGGTGGCCAGCACAGCTCCTTTCCATGCAATACCTGTTTGAGAGCGGGGAAAACATTGCCACTAATCCTGGCCATATAGGATTTGTCCAATGTTTGTTTTCACAATTACTTATTTTGTCTTTTCTGTGAGGAGGAAGCTTGCAGAACTCATTTGTGTGCTGAGTCTATTCTGAAAAGCAAATTTCTCTGATGATGCTAAAAGTGTTCTGTGTGAGAGAATGTATTTACAAAGCACAAACCTAGCTTTGAATCAATGGATTACTGAAAGTGGTGATTACACAATACATTTCATATTTCTAGGCCCAAGGAGATTATGTGATTAGCCCAGAATCACACAATGTTGAGTCAAATGCCAACGCCAGGATTCGAACCTGGGTCCTCAAGTTCCAAGGGCAGCAACTGAGCTGTGGAATTTAGAATGAACAAGGTGAACATCGCAGTCTTGCGTGCGCGTTCTTTACACCTACGATACGGTGTGTTTCTGGGTATATAAATATAGATTACCTACAGGTGATGGCCTAAAAGTGATAGAAAAAGTAGATCTTTGCGAGATGAGCTCAGTCGTAATATGATTACCAGCAATGATGAGAATGTATGTGCTGGGTGAGCAGGATTTCGTTGTTGTAGAAACTGTAAGGCATGCAGTCATAGTGTTGACTGCGCAAAATTCCAAATACCCCACTCAAGAAGAGAATTTGTGATCTAAAATTCTTTGACTTGTAACACCACATACTCCGTATATGGTTTATTTTGCCCATGTAACAAGATGTACATTGGGAGCACAATACATCGAGCTAAGAAGCGAGTTCTTGAACATGTCCGAGCCATTAGACATAATGATAAACACTATCCAGTGGCACAACATTTCTTTGAGTCTCATTACCTAAATGAAAAGCTACTTAGAATGATTGTGATTGATGCAGTAGGAGTCAATGTGAGGGGTGGAAACAGCAAACTAGAGTTGCGGAAGTTGGAATCCAAGTTCATTGTGGATTTTGAAACTCTGATACCTCAGGGCCTGAATTCAAGTGAGGAACTAGCCAGCCATCTGGGTTGAGAACTAATGTAGATGTTGATATATTTATGCAGTTTTTCTGATGGTTTTAACGGTTTTATTGCAATTTTTTTATATTTCTATTTTCATATAGGTGCAGGCACTTTTTTGATAGAGATTAGCATGGAATCGTCTGTCTTCACACACCTCAAGAACTGATCATTGGAGTATATTAACTAGCAATATTATATTATTGATAATTACAATCCTGAGACAAAGTGAAGGGAACCAAGAGTCAATCACGGAATGTCTTTTTGTATGGTTTGCCCACTTGGGCGTGATGGGGTTTTGAGCCACTGCATGTTGATATTTTATCAATGGAACATGAATTTATTGATATTTACGATACATGTGAGAGTATTGACATTAGTTTGGCAAAGATGGTTATTGGATGTTTGCCTCTTGTTACCATGCATTTAAGGTTTCTAAGCAAATTTGTCCGGTGAGATAGAACGGAGATGTTCTCTCTCGCTAAACATTTAGTATTAATTGTTAAACACTATGTAGCACTTTATTACATGTATTTGAGTGTTTAAATTATTTGTTTTCACTTGAAATTGTGCAATATGTGAGGTAACATTAGACTGTGTTAAGATGGCCGACGCCTTTTCTCTGTCAGTGCATGGTAATGTGGGGTGAAGTCCGTTTTTACTTTCTGTAATTAATTTAATACGGAAGTTTGTGGTGTGGAACTGATGACCGTGAGCAAGGCGTAATGCCGAAACGCGTCTTTTTGTCATTAAATTGAATATTTAGCATGCAGGAGAGTCTGAGTATTTCTTGCTCTTTGGTTGGATATTCTTGTGCATACATATATATACATCTGGTTCTGAATGACCCTGTGATAGGACCAATTTTACCACGGAGGGTGTCTGTCACTTATAGCAGGGCACCTTCCATGCGTGATTCTTTGGTTAATACAAATCCAGAAGCCATTGAAAATACAAGCTGGCTTTTGAACAATAAGGGTTTTTTTAAATGTAAAACCTGTAAGGCCTGCCAACACGGTGTCAACACCAGGACATACAAAACACCCTTTGGAGACAGGGAGAATAAGATCCAGAAGCTCCTCACATGCAAGACAGAGTATGCGGTGTACGTACTTGAGTGCCCTTGTGGCCTCCAGTACGTGGGAAGCACCAAATTGCCTGTCCATAAGCGCATTTTGCAGCATCTCAGGGCCATTACCAATCAAGATAACACGTACCCTGTAGCTAGACATTTCAGGGAGGTGCACCAGAGTAGAAACAATGATCTCAGGTACTTTGTGATAGATGCTATACCACCCAATAGGAGAGGGGGAGATCGTGAATCCAAACTGAGAAAACTGGAAACTAGATATATCATCCAACTTGATACAAAGAACCCTGCGGGCCTTAATGTGACGGAAGATTTGCACACATGTTTAGGATAGGGAGTGAGGTTAGCACACTGGCATAGCAATATTTTACAAGTAATGAAACACATAATCAGAATTCATTGCCAGGTTTCCCCCTTACCTTGAAAATCTAAGAGATTACTCTGGGAAGTATCAATCCACTATTTATATAAAAACATTTTTTAACATACAGTATAGATTTGTTTTTTAATACAATATTTTATTGGATTTTATTGTATTACGTAATTTAATATAACATGTATTTAAGTATATATTTATTTATTTATTTATATATCTATATTGTTGTATTAGTATGTGAATTAATTGATGATCTATATATTTTTACCGTCAGGTAAATATTGGAATGGGTGACATCTTACACCAACATAGATGAACAACAAATATACAGGGTAGATATAAGTATAATGATTTTACAAGGGATAGGTGCAATACAAGCTAGCAAATCCTTAATGGTGCATTCCTTAACACACTCATGTGATATTAGCAATCTTACAATTCTGTTTTAATAGTTTATTGCATACAAGCAGTAATCGCATAATGCGCAACAAGTGAATGATATGATATTATACTAGACATCATAAATGTATTTTTAACTGTTTTACGCACACAATGGGGATTTTATATACGTACACTTTGCACTTGGCACTTTCAACACAGTTTTTAGACATGGTTTTAGACAACAGGATTGCATTAACAAGCGGTGGATTCATCCACGCTATTTTGGTATCAATAGGTAATTTGCTATTTTGGTATCAATAGGCAATACACTCAAGCGCGATTATAGCAGACCCATTTAAGGGGATATACTATGCATATCAGCAGCGCATACACATAGGGATAACACGGGTATTTTACTTATAAAAATGTTTTAATGTTGCAATTTTAAAATTTAATATGAGGTATTTTACCATTTATGAATTTTATACTAACAACGTTAAGTTATCAATTGTGGTCCTAGCTTCTAAAGTAATTATTTTGGAGTTAGTTTTAGGGTGTATTGTGCATGTGACACTGTTTTTTACTGCAGCTAAGGTTGTAATTTTACCATGTCTATTAAGCCACTTTGCACGTGATGATAATCAATGAGCACCTGTCACTTTAAAAGAGCTTGCATACCAGTAGTAAGATGTCATGTGATCAAGGCTCGGACGAGCCGAAACGTTATGGCGGCATCGCAAGAAATAAACTGAAATTAATGCACTGAAATTTGGTCCGTGTTGTGGCAGGATTGCTGCGAGGGAAACGCGGAGTGTGGTGACATATATATACATATAAATATATATATACACACACACAGACACACATACAAACACATATATATGTGTTTGTGTGTTTATATAGGTATATATTTATATATAGTATTAAATATTAGTGGAATATGTTTAATTTACATTTTGCAGAGTTTTATATAGCGCGAACTTGACCCGAAGGTATCGGGTATCAGAGCGCTTTACACGAGCACCAATTGCATTACATGAGGACACATTCATTTTTGTTAGGCACAGGGAGATTAAGTGATTTGCCCAGAATCACAGGATGTCACACGTGTTTGCCGTGTTTGCCGAGACTCAAACCCAGTTCCCCAGATTCGAGGTCGACCGCCCTAGCCGTTAGGCCAACTCCTCTCCCCATGTTACATTTATCTATTAAAATATTTAACCTTTACTACTTTAAACTCTATATGAAAAAAATAGATATTTGTCTTTTTTTGATGATGTTGGTGTCAGCAATAATTTTTTTCCAATATTTTTGTAGTTACTATTATGAGTATAGGAGCACAATATTATGGGAAAGGATATTTTTGACACAATATTTTTGTGAATTATATAATTGTTTAGCACGATATTGTGTCAGTGATTCGCTATATGTCTATACATAGCTATATATAGATATATGTGTGTGTAATTGACATTATTATGTATATACTGCTGTTTTTCAATAAAAAAAAATATCATTGAAACTCATGCCGATAACTTCAGGCATGTTGCACGGGTCATCACACGTCCATGATGGGTTTTAGGATTAACTTTATTGGGGGGGCCCCATAAGCATACCTTGCAGGGGGGGCCCCTAAGGTTTTGTTACGCCACTGACCTTTGCACGTCTCTATTTCCATCCAAAGCACTGGCTGACATCCTGGGTGTATGGCGAGGTTAAGGTGAGTGGCATTATGAATCTAGTTGTCAAGGGTGCAAGTGAGATTCGATTTGGGCTGTATGGGATGTTGTTTGGTTGAGGTGTTACAACAGAGTTTTTATTTTAGTCTGTCAAGTTTTGTTAAGTTCCCGAGTTGAACTTGAACCTTTGTGGCACATTCTGAGCGCTGCCTATTTCCACCAGTCCCGGTCCCATTACTGACTTTTTAGTTGGGTAAACTTCTTGCTTGTAGGGAAATTCCTGACTCACACCACCTAATTATTCAATAATAATTATTTTGTAGCCTAGTTTATCCTTTCTTTGATTCTTGCACGGTGCTTTAAATACGATATTTTAAAACGCAGTATCGTGGTGCACTTGTGTTCTATTGCCCTTCGGTTGTTTTGTATGCTTTGTTGAAGTAGGCGATAGACCTCTCCCCGTTTTCCTGCTTCGACACTGAATGCGCGTTCTCAGTGCTACTGAAAGTACTTAGGCCCCACGGATTGGTTGAAGGCAGTAGGAATTGATTGGCGCTGGCCACTGTTTGGAATGCAATGGGCGTTTTCTGTGGGAGGCGGAAACCAGAAGATGATTGGCGAGAGTCGCAGCGGTCGGTGCTCTGGCTGGTGAGAGTAGGAGTCGATCTTAGGTAGGAATGGCTGTGACTGGTGGAGGCGTGGCTTACTGTAGTGGCCATGTTGAAAATCCCTGTGACAGTTTTTTCGGCGGCTATAGACGCGGGTAAATGAGTAGGGTCCCAGGAACAACTTGAGAGAACAACAGTACGACCCTCGGAACAGCAGGCACTAGAAGAACACCCCGTCAGTAGAACAGGAGCTCCCCCATTTCACCCCATGGAGCCATCGGAGGAGCGAAGGAGAAAGCTGGAGGCCGGGAGAGCCAGGGTAAGGATATGTGGATAATCGGGTAGAATGGAAAGTTAAGGGGAATGCAGTATTGCGTACTATATGGTGGATTCAGTAAAAAGAGCCAGTGTTGCGCATAAAATGGATACTGGGTGGTGTTTGCCAGAGAATGAAAGAATTGACTTGTAGGGTTTTAGAGTCAGAAAGTGCTTGATGGAGCAGTGAGCAACTGGTGGGACAGAAGGCAGCTTCGGTGGAAACGGAGGGAGGTGGCAGACTTATGAACTGCAGACCTAGGGAAAGGGACTGTAAAATTGAGAGGCAGGTGACTGCAAAGGAGATATGGCAGAGAACCCGGACGTGGGACTTTGGAGGGTCATATAGGGATACTGTTGTGTAAATTACGCACTACATAAGGTCCGGCGTAATGGAAGGCATGTCTTACACCTGTGCGTGCTGTCTTCTGTACTCCCACGGAACACTCCACACATCATTGGAAGTTCCATTCTAGGATAGAGCCTACTGCATCAACCCAAACCCTTAACACCCCCTTTCTTATCAAGTCAAAACAAATAATTCAAAATCTGAATAAAAATATAAAAACCTAAGGAAACCGATGAAATGCAATAAATTATAACAATATAAAATCAAAATAACTAAACGAACAATGGAAAAGAACGTACCACACATCTCCTTAACCATCTATTACCTCCACAGTATAATCTTTCAACCATCTAGGAGGTCTTCTCTCCCTTTTGTCAGTAACCATCTGATCAGAAATTGTCCTCCTTCTGATATATCAAAAGCAACACTAATCACACACCACATCAAAATCCGTGCCAGCAATAGCATTCGAATCGCACACTGTATTACCCTCCCCATTGCATATACCACGTTCCAGACATACATTCTGTGTATAATTTCTCACAATAGCTGATGCTTCCAGCTCCTCATTGAACCAATGGAAATCCTCTTCTGGAACCACTATAAAATCTTTCCACAACTCCTGCGTAACCAAATGCACTCTTGGGAGGTTCCACATCCTACCACTTTTCACCCTGACTGCGTTCTGCAACACTTCCACCACCTACTCAGCATCAAAATATTGACTTCTCACCCTTATGTACCTTACTAGATTTCCTGATACAATCCCAGTCCCCGACCTTAACAAACACAGGTTTTACACAGTGCTTGCTATCATACTAAGACTTACGCCTATGCATTTCCACTAATCTTTCTCGAACGAATTCAGGTGACCACTGCCCCACACTCTTGCTACACATCCAACCTGGATTATACTTCGTCCTGAGATTCCTTCCTCTCGTGAGCAAAAAGGATGAAAATCCAATGACATCATTATTTGTCACCCTATAAGTGGAGAGGTGTGGTGCGGCGGCCAGGGCAGCTGACTTTGGAGCACAGGGCTCACGGTTCGAATCCCGGCTCCGGCGGCAGCTCAGTTTAGCACCATGTGACTCTGGGCAATAACTCACTTAATTTCCACGACGGCCCCCAGCGCCTTGAGACCCGTAAGGGTGAGTAGTTCGCGCTTTACAAATACGGATTTATAAGCCCACACTGCTTTCATTACTTGCACTTTCCAATTAATGTTACTGGCTTCTGCTTATTGAATAACACCTTACCTTACCGTTCCCTCTAGGATTATACAGTGAAGTGACTTTGTGTTTGACGTCTATCTTCTTGAAGTACTCCTTAGATGCCTTAGAGAAAAACTGTACACCGTTATCACTTAAAATGCTAGACGGAATACCCTCTGAAACAAAAATCTTATCCAACAACCTTATAACTTTTTAGTATCCGCCTTGTCCACAACTGGCATTCTTGTGAAAAAGATCCGTAAGTACGATAATATACCTTTGTGGCATCCCTACCGGTCCAAAAAAATAAATTGCTACGGATTCACAAGGGTGTTCAGGAGTACAGACATCACACATGGGTGGTCTCAAAGTGCATAGAGATTTGACAGCAAAAGAACATATCGAGCATTGCCTGACAAACCTTTCCACAGCTAAATCTACTCCTGACCACCAGAACAGCTACTTTACAGCAGATTTCTTCCTTACCACACCAAAATGACCTTCATGAGACAATTCAGTTATCGTTTCACGCAACCCAACTGGAGGAATGATCCAGTCACTGCCTTAAAATCATCTCATTGTAGACAGAAAGTTCAGATCTGATTTCCTAGTATGGCCTTACATCAGAAAGGAGATTCTCTTTTTTCAGCCAACCGCCATAGATCAATCTAGACACTTCTTGTAAGGCACTGTTTTCCATACACTGAAATGCACTCATCCTTCTTAATTGACAGTGTACCACCATCATGCACCAATGTCATCTGGAAACTATTCCATGCATCATCCTCACATTTTTCTTCTTTTTTTTTTGATTTTCAAAAACCTTTATTGAAGGCAATCCCTGTTAAACACGGCATGGTGCCTACAACCCTGGTCGGGCCGGAAGCGTAGGGGACAACGAGGACAGCAGTATTACCACTGCATAAGTACACAGCAAGCCGCCAACAACCACTTCGGGCCGGCTGCGTCAAGTTAAACATTGCACAAGAAACTGATCAAGTTGTGGGGAGGCCTACTGGTCATGTGAAGCGTAAGACAATATAGTGTAATCAGGAGCTTGCTAGTTCAATGACCCGGGGCCCCAGAGGGATACAGCTAGCGTATGGGATCAAGGGGTGCGGTCGTTCCCCCGCAGGGGTGCCGGTCTCTAGACTCATGTAGTCTTTGTTGCCCCGCTGTGACCAATGACTTATGTGTTCGTGTGCGTGGATGAGAACAAGGCCAGGGTGGCCTTAGAAAAGGAAAGATAACAGTAAAGTAACAGTAACTGTACAGGGCGTGGCATGTGGTGTGAAGCGTCTTGCGCGTTTCAAGCAGGGGGGGAGTGTGGGGGGGGGTCTGTCGATAATCATGGTGCCCGGGACCACCCACAGGGGCGGAGCATAGATGCCTTTCAATCACTTGGGAAGAGTTGCAGGGCCCTCAGCTTCGGGGGGCTAAAGCAAGTGAACTCTATTCGCATTAAATAGGATATCAATGGCTGCCAAATGCGTTGGAATTTCTTTTCAGTGTTCGCTATATTATGAGAGAGTCTCTCCATAGCCAGTATATGCCACACTCGGACGAACCACTGTGCTATGGAAGGGGCCGTGGTTTGTTTCCATGTGCACGCTATGAGGTGTCGCGCTGCTAATAGTAAATAGCTTATAAGGGCCCAATCCGCCCGGTCATTGTCGTTAGGGTAGAGGGGCGTATACCCATGACCACCACGTGTTGCAGCGATGGAATCGGGTATCCGACAACGCCCTTAATGTGTCCCAGGACCTCCTTCCAGAAAGTAGCTATCACGTGACATTACCACCAGAGGTTGTATACTGTGCGGTATATGATGACAAGCCGGGAGGGTGTATAGTACCATTGAAGCATCAATTTGTATGCAGTTTCACGGGAGGCAAGGCTGCGGTATGTTTTGGGGATATCTTGCCATAGTTTTTCCCATTGCTTGGAAGAGAGTCCTCCCGGGGTCGCGTCTTGCCACGCGGTCTGGTAGCGATGTGTGCGCATTGGAGTCGAGTGTTGTATCACCTGATAGGTCTTAGAGATAAGACCTCTTGTGCCCTCAAAGGCCCGCACCAGTTTTTCGAACCGAGTGAAAGGGCGCGTCGCTGCAGCATGGATCTCAGGAGCAGAGAGCCAGTGTCTCGGTTGCATGTATTGATGGCGTGCCGTGCGGGGTAACGTAAATTCGGACCTGCAGTCATCAAAGGACTTGATGGCACCCCCTGTAAATAAGTCGCGAATCGTACAACACTCCCCATCACTCCAGCCACTAAACGCCTGCTTTGGCAAGCCCGGGAGAAATTCCGGGTTGCGCGCAATAGGAGTGTTTGGGGATGGAAACGTGGGCAGTCCCTTTTTTGACTGCTATTTTGTCCCATATTTGAAGGACTGTTTTGGTCGGCGCTGCGACATACGCACTCCGGGGTCGGGCATGCTTGGGTAACCAAGCAAGGTCCCACAGTGGCCGGCACGCCACCGCACGGTCCATGTGGAACCAATGCTTCTCACTCTCCCGCACAACCCACTCAGAGATGTCCCTCAGATGCGCTGCCCAATAGTATTCCTGTAGGTTCGGGCATGCCATACCTTCTCTATCCCGCGGGCGCATCAGAAGCGAATGCACTACCCGCGGTCGCCTCCCGTTCCACACAAAAGCACGCAAGTCTCCCTGGAGACGCTGAATATCTGCCTGTGGGATCTGGGTCGGCAGTGTCTAAAACAGATAGAGGACCCTCAGTAGAATATTCATCTTAATAATGTTGATTCGTCCCAGCCATGAAATATGGAGGGGTTTCCATCTCTGAAGGTCGGCCAGTACTGAGCGGTGCAGTATCGCCCAGTTTATACGCGACCAGGAGGCGAGTGTGGGGGTAAATTGAAGCCACAAGTATGTGATGGAGGTCTCCGTCCATTGGAAGGGGGTCAGCCCCTGCAGCATTCTGGCCTCCGGGGCCGGGATATTGATGTTGAGGGCGAATGATTTAGATAGGTTGATCTTGAAGCCGGAGACAGCTTCAAAGGACTGCAGATTTTCGACCACACATGGAAGCGACACTTGAGGCTGGGTCAGCGTGAGCAGGAGGTCATCCGCAAATAGGTTAATCTTATGGATTTGGCCTCCAAAGGTTAAGCCCTTGATCCCCCTCTAGCTCCCTCACCCGTATGGCCAAGTGCTCTACCGCTAACGCAAAAAGGAGGGGCGAGAGTGGGCACCCCTGCCTCGTGCCCCGATGTGATGATATTGGCCTCGTGGCCCGTCCATTGAGTCGGATGCAGGCTGTGGGGGCCACATCCGACGCCATGATCTTCGAGATGAACTCCCGTCCCAGGCCTATTTTACTCAACACGGCGCAGAGATAGGACCAGTCTACCCGGTCGAATTCCTTCTCCGCGTCAAGCGAGGGGAGGCATGTAGGGATTTTTAGGCGCCAAGCTTTTTCAACAAGGTGAGATATGTGATGGACATTGTCTGTGCCCTGCCAGTGACGGATAAACCCCACCTGGTCGGGGTCGATGAGGCCCTGCAGGTGTGGCTCGAGACGCGATGCCAATATTTTAGTGAAGATCTTGGCATCGGTGTTGAGCAAAGCTATCGGGCGATAAGAAGAACACTGCGCCGGATCCTTACCCGCCTTAAGGATAAGGGCGATCTCCGCCATAGCCATGGTGGGGGTGAGGCCCGTGTCTCCCCTGAAGGAATTATACACTCGCAGGAGGTGTTCCTGCAGCTGCGGGAGGAAGACGCAGTAAAAATGTACAGGCAGCCCATCCGGCCCTGGGGCTTTACCTAGGGGGAAATTCTTGACGGCTGCACCTAATTCCTCCATGGTTATGGAGCTATCCAGGAGGGATGCGTAGTGTGCGGACAGGGGTTCCCATTCACAAACCGCTAGGTAGGAGTGGAGTCTCGTGGGAGAAGGGTCTTCCGAGGAATACAGCCGCTGGTAATAAGCACGGAATGCCTCCGCTTTATCCTTTTCTGCCGTTGCCCACGTGGCATCACCTGTCTGAATCTTGGCAATGTGCACTTTTGCCTGACGCTGCCGCAATTTACCAGCCAGAAGTCTGCCCACCTTGTCCCCCCCCCTCCCCCCTTTCATAGTATTTCTGCCGCAGAGACAGCAAGGCCCGCTCTGCCTTTCTCGTGCGATGCGCACGCAGCTGGCCACGCAGCAGTGCTAGTTCCCTTTTAGTACGGCGGATGGGGGCCTCTTTGTCCTTACGCTCTAACAGTTTAATCTCCGCAGTGAGTTTAGATTCTACCAGTTTTGCTTCCCTCCCTCTGGCAATGGACGTTATTATACCCCGGATCGTTGCTTTGAACCCATCCCACAGCGTGTGCAAAGAGATCTCGGGGGAAGCGTTAAGTTGAAAGTATTCCTTTATACCCTTCCGTATCTCCTCCACGTCAACCGGTTCTCGCAACAGATGAGAAGACATGTGCCAGCGGGGTGGGCCGGCCAGGCGCGTAGTTGGATTCTCCCATGTGAGCTCAAGGTGCGCATGATCGGAGATAGAGATGTCAGAAAGCTCCGCAGAGTGTAAGCATGTGAGGAGAGATGGCGTGACGAAGGCATAATCAATGTGCGAGTAGGAAGTATGTACATGTGAGTAGTAGGAGTAGTCCCTGACGCCTGGATGTTTATACCGCCAGGCGTCAACCAGGCCCCATCCCTCAATGTCCCTCTTAAGATGCGCCAACATTACCCCCACATTTTGATATGTTGCATTGCTCCTATCCATGGTAGGATCCCAAACTAGATTGAGCCCCCGCATACCACCACGTCCCCATCCACCCCCTTGAGTTGTTCAGAGAGTACACGCCGGATGTAGGTGTTTTGGGCGGTGTTTGGGGCGTAAACATTAAGTAGCGTCAACTGTCGCTGCCCCCGCAACAGTTGTACTCTCAAGTAGCGACCCTCCGCATCCCAGGACACATTTGCTACAGAGGTGCAATAGCTGGCCTTGCATAGGACCCCCACCCACAGAGTCTTAGAGTCTGCATAAGCCCAATAACGGAGTGGATACTTCGAATGCTCCATGCGGTGTAAATCTGCCTTCATCAGGTGGGTCTCCTGTAACAGCACGACGTCTGGATCGTGGTGAAGGATGTACCGCCATATTTGCTTACGCTTGTTCAGCTAGTTCAAGCCTCGGACATTGAGCGAGAGCAATTTAGTATCTCCTCGAGGTAGGGGGTGATCAAGGGGGGCAACCCCGTCCGTTATAGAGGGACTAACTGTGCTAAGTTAACAGGGGCAGCACTACAAGCGATAGACCCCGTCCCCCCACCAAGCGCCTGCTCTCCCACTTCCACACGGTTACGTGCCCTCCATCCCGCTGGACTGCCACCGATGTAGCCCACCCATTTATAGAAAGGGGAGCGCCAGCGTACCCGTGGTCCCCCCCCCCCCCCCTCACCCCACCCAAGACCACATGTGCCTCACTACCAATGTTACTAGTGGCGTCCCAGTCGACCTGTAGAAACATCAAAGAGAACATAAAAATCAACAGCGGGCCAACTGAGCCCAACAAGTCCTTCTCCCGGCGTGGAGACCGGCACCGAGGCGCTCGGGTCCTGCTGGAGGAGTCACCCTCTGTAGGAGTCGGTTCAGGAAGGCGGGTCGTCAAGGGCACAGTTAGTGACGGAGTACTGTCTGGGAGGGCCCCGCGCATCCCCGGGGCGCACCAGTTACCTCTCTAGGTCCCGGACCAGGACCCCTCACCACTCTCCATCGGATGGCAGTGCCGCTGACTGGTCTAGCCTCGCTCTGCACTCCGCGTGTCTGACAGATAGAATGGCAGATGTGTGCAGAATGACTACCATCTTGGTCTGCCGCTCGTGCCTATAAGTTTGCGTGTTATTCAGTGGAGCTGCGCCAAGGCACTGCAGGCGTATTGCATATATTGCAGGTAGTCGCTTCATAGAGTCTCAGCCTTGGAGAGTATCTCACCCTTATATAGAGCCAGTGGTTGAGTGTGCCAGCGAGGGGCCCCCACTGAGGCTACGCAAGTGGTCAATAACATCCTTTCTTGCCTCCTGGGACGATAGATCGGCTTGTTGCTTATTTGAGTGTCGTGGAGGAACCGTGGCCCACCTGGGCTTAAGATCACGGCTCGAGGAAGAGGAGCTGCCGTCTGCCTGGTGATCATCAGGTATATCCAGTAAGGCCTTGGCCTCCGCCAAGGAGTGCAGTGATCTGCGCTTGCCCTCCCACTGAAACAGGAGCGCAAAGGGGTGGCCCCACTGGTAGCGGATGCCCTGTACTCGGAGTTTGTTCGTAACAGGTTTAAAGTTGTGCCGTTTACAGAGGGTGACAGCGGAGAGGTCCTGATAAAGTTGGATTACGTGCCCCTGGAATTTGATCTGTCTTGTTGCGGGCCGCCTGCATGATCGCTTCCTTCTCTGTGTAAAAGTGCACCCTGGTGAGGATATCCGGGCCACTGTCTTTACGAACCACTCCCCCGCGGCCTCTGTGGGCCCGATCAAGGGCAGGAGGAGAAGCATTGTCATCCCCTCGCACCATCTGCAGGAGTTCAGCAGTAAACACCACTATGTCTGCGCCTTCGGCACCAACCGGGACCCCCCGTATTGCAATATTGTTGCGGCGGCTCCTATTTTCAAGGTCCTCCTGCTTGGTCTGAAGTTCAATGTGTTGGTCTTCTAGTGTACTAATGCGCCGCAGTAGCATCTCGTGGTCTTCTGACCGAGCATCAACAGTCCGCTCTAGGTCATCCACCCGGTCTCCAACCTCCGTTACTTCCCTTCGAATATCGCGGAGACCAGACTTAAATTCCTCTTTGAGAGAAGAGATATCGGTGCGTATCTCCTGCAAGAACCGGTCCATATAGCCTTGTGTGACTGGCGCAGAGGATTCTCCACCCAGTTGGGCCGGCGTTGGGGCCGCGGACTGCATCGCCACGTCTGGCTGGGTGATCTTGCTCCACAGAGTTGTCACCTGGGTCTCCTTGCGGGCCTGAGAGCGCGGCATAGCTGAAGTCCAGAGGCGCCGAGTTACGCGGTCTCACACGGGGGTTGCCGCTGCGATGTAGCTCGCCCATCCAGCGCGCTGCACGGAGGTTGTGGGATCGGCACTTCCTATGCCGTACGCTCTCACGCCCCTCTCCGTCCAGTAGCTCCAGTCCACTGTCCCTATGCCAGGGCCAGTCACGCAGCCAACGCGCGCGGCATCGGCGGTGCCCCCCCCCCCGCGACCACACATCTCACAGCCACTGGGGAGGAGGAGTTTGCTCCTAAGACTCACCACCCAGATGTCTTCCGTGCTCCGAGAGAGGGGGGTGTTGCTGTCCAGGCCCGTTTAGCAGGTCGTTGCCCAGCCCTGCCACCGGGGAGCACCCAAGTAAACGAATGTCCGCTTCCCCCCCCTCCCCGGCGCGTTAGCCAAACAGGTCTCAGAGCCTGCCCAAGGGGAAAGGTAGCAGGCCCGCCGCGGGTGTCCGTTTGGTGATGTCAGCCGCCGATCTCCTCCGCAGCTATGCAGGGCCCAGAAGTGCAGGGTGTTGCCTACCTGCGCGAACAAGCAGGCATACAGACTTCAGGTGGGATGTGGCAAAATCCTAGGTGAACTTATGGTATCTGAGGGCCGTCAAGAGCTCTCGGGGGACGATTACAAACCCAGAGTTCCAGCCCCAAAATGGCCACTGACTAGCACCCCTCGTGGTGTAGATTCAGGCAGGAGAAGCACAAGCCACGAGCAGGTGGGCTCCAGAGGCCCCGGGAGCAAGCACCAGCGCCCCCAAGCGTCTGCCCTGGAGACACGCACGTGCACTCACCTCCAGGATGCTGATCTGATGCGCCGCTGTATCAGTGCGTTGGCGGAGGGGCCGGGCTCCCAACGAGGGCCAGCTGGAAGATGGCGGGCTCCGGTCCCCTTCGCAGCCCTCCAAGGTTCCAGGACGTAAGGGAGCACCTGCCTGCCCAGGCGTGGGTGCAGGTCGCCCTTAAGGAAGCTGCAGCAGGGTCCGGAAGGCCTTCAAGGTGCTCAAGCACTGCTGGGGCTCCCCCAGGCCTGTCCACTGGCCTCCGTGTCCCCGCTCTAAAATGGCGGCCGTCGGTCACCTCTCCTCATCGCGGGGCCTCACCGCCGTGCTGTGCCGGGGTCCCGGCCACCCGGGGCGCGACTCGCATGCAGGCAAGCCCTCACCACCTCCAGGAGCCTCAGAACTAGCGTCGGCGGATGGGGGCGGGCTCACCGCAAGCACCCGCTGGAAGATGGCGGCCGCCGGTCTCTCCCGCAGCTTGTCACAGTCACAGGCCGCAGGCGAGCGCCTGCCGGCCCAGGCTCTGGTGCGGGCCGTCCCCAAAGATGCCACAGCAGAAGTCTGAAAGCTCCTGAGGCGCCCAGGTATAGCTGTCGCTCCCACAAGCCCGTCCGCGGGCTTCCGCCGACCAGCTTCAAAATGGCGGCTGCCGCTCGCCGCCATGGGGCATCTCCACTGCGCTGTGCAAGGGTTCCGGCCGACCGGGGCACGATTCGCTTGCAGGCAAGCCCCCACTGGCTCCGGAAGCTGTGACCAGCATCCCAGCTCGCCGCTGCCGCTCTGATGCGTTTTAAGTCAGCATAGCGGGCCCCGGGGAGACGGAGCCCTTCAAAGGCACGTCTTACTCCATTGCTCCTGTGACCACGCCCCTCCTCACATTCTTCTAATCAAAGTGGCATATGAAGCAATCTGCCAGAACATTCTTTCCCAGGCACATATACAATTTTCTAAATACAATCTTGCATAGTTTCACAGTTCCTTAAGTTGTTAAGTTTCACCAAAGATTTGTGGTTGCATTGGATGGTCAAATGTTTCCCCTATACAAAGCCTCTAAAATGATCCAAGGCCCATTAGCATGCCAAAGCCTCTTTTTCGTTAATAGGTTACTTCTCTGCTGGTGACAAAGACCTTGAAGCAGAAGAAATTACTGTCTCTTTCCCTCTTTGATCTTTTTGTGTCAAAACCGCTCCTAAGCCTTTATTGCTGGCATCTTTTGTAATGAAATTGTCCAGTTCCATGTCAAAACTACTGAAAGCAGTTGCATTAGTAATACCAGTCTTGATTTTGCAAAAAACGTCCTTGCATTGTGGTGATCATTCAAATTTTGTTTTATTCTTTATTCGTTGTCTAATGATGTAAGTCCTTTCTGCTAATTTTGGGATGAAGTTTGCACAGTATTATACTATTCCCAAGAATGGTTTACCTCCTCTTTACTGCGGAGTGCAGCAGATCTCTCAATTTCACTAATCCGAGACGGTTTAGGTTTCACACCCCCTCTTAGATTACATGCCACAAATATGTCCCGTTATGTTCTACAAGTTTGCATTTTGAAAATTCAACAGTTAAAGCATGTTTCCCAAGAATTTCCAAAACTTTCTGTAACCTGACAACATGATTTTGTTTTCTCCAAAAACTAAGATGTCATCTTGGAAAAATACTACTTCTTGTTCCTTACCCAACAGGTTATGCATGAGCCTTTGGAATACTGTTGCAGCCGACCCTAAGCCAACAGGCATTCTTTTGAATTTGAAGCATCCAAAAGGTGTTTTAAATGCCATTCATTTTCTGGAGTTGGATGCCAATGAGATCTGGTGATACGCTGAAGATAAATCTATGGTAGTGAACCATTTCGCACCTTTGAGGCACACCCGCATCTCCTTGATCTTGGGTAAAGGAAAAAATTCTATAACAATGTTATTTAAAAGGTGCAGATCACCATTTAATCTGATTTTTCCTTTGCGCTGCCACTCCACCACCAGGGGAGAAATCCACTCTGAGGATTCTACAGGTTTTATCACGTCAGCTGCAACTAGATCTTTAGATACCTCCTCTCCTACCATAATCGGAATATTTGTCACTTAAGTTTAGGAAATGTATTGTCTTTAAGAACAATTTAATGTACAAAACCTTTCAAATTTCCCAGGGTCTTACTAAACACACCTGGAGTTTTTAAATTTTTTTTAAGCATCTCTGCTTCAACGGTGCCTTCCACATCTACAACTAAAACTTTATCTTCACTGTTGGGATCCAGTACAATATCCAAATTCCCATGATCAAACCAAGCCAAAACAGATTGCCCTTTCTTTGCAACATAGTTTTCCTCTTGTGCTTTTGTTTTTGAGCTTGAAAGTCAACCACCGGAACCCTAACCTGTCTATTTTCTCTCCACTGTATCCTTCGGGCTGTATACCTGGTTCCAACAGATGTGTACCGATCCTATTGACAAATTTGTCTCTCCTCTCCCCTCATTCACAATAGTATAAGGTGATGGGGAATCAGCGCAAATCTTGATCTGAACACCTCCAACAGTCATATAACACTGTTTTTTTTGTGTTTTTTTTGTGGTTATCATTGTAGTTCAAAACTAGGTTGTCACGTAGACTCATGACATTGGTAGATTTCTTTGTTCCTGTCTCTGAATCACACTCTTCTGAAGTCTTGTTTTCTTCATATACACATTTAACACATTTTTTCTTTTTCCTACAAACTCTGGCATAATAACCAAACCTGCCACAACTACTACACTTCTGTTTCAGCGCAGGGCAGTTCTTGCTGTATGCTAACTATTCTTTACTATCGCATCGGCTATACCTGTTCCCTTCCTTCCGAAATAGTTTGTACCTTCCTTGTCTAAAATAGCTTTTGTCTTTAGTATGATACATCCGTTTATTCACTGTAAGATTCTTCATCACTCTGTTTCAAAGAATTCGCACATCTGCCAGACAATAGATGAAACATCATCAAGCTGGGAATCCCCACTGACCCACAAGCGCTCTTGAAAGGAATGCTCGCGTGCATAACTAATTGGTTCCTGATAAAAATCATCATGCAGGGCACCAAATTTACAATCAGTGGTGAGCTTCTTTAAATCAGCCTCAATCATCCACAGATTCATTCTTCCCTTGTCTCAGTTGGAAGAATTTGTCTTCTGCCTATGCAAACCTTCGGCACAGAGTATGTATTGAGATCTCTTATTGTGTCATTAAATATGTTGGTAACCACAACTCCTGTCACCTTAGGCGTGCAGTTGTAAGCTCTTAATCCATGAGGCCCCAATGAGTGTTACAGGATTCTTTTGTTCTGTTCAGCAGAAATATCCTTTCCTTCATCAATTGCCTCTATATAATTCACAAAATAGTCCTTCCATTCCACCCATTTTATAGAAAGTTCCGACCCTGGAGACAAGAGGCATGACATGGTGGGCTAATGCCAAAAAAATTGTCGTGCCAGAACTGTCCAATATGCTTATTGATGTGCCACAATATCCGTATGCATCAAAAAGAAACAAGCATTTGCAATGCAATAGGTCTCACATTTACGAGAGTTTGATCTATTGGCATTGTAAATGACAATGCCTTTTATGTATGTGTTTTAAAAAAAATAAAAATAAAAGGCATTGTCATTTACAGCATCAATAGCTTAAACTCTCGCAAATGCGAGACCTATTGCATTACAAATGCTTATTCCTGTTCTCATTTTGATAACTAGCAAACAGGCCTAAATTGCTAAATCTCGCACAGCAGTGTGACCTATGTAACCAGGGCACAAGTCCTAAAAAAAGAAGTGGGGGGACGCTGACGTCACGACAGGAAGTGACGTCACGAAAGGTGGCTTGCACCATCAGACTCATTGCCTCCCCTCGCCCACCCCTTAGATGCGATTGCATCAGAGAAGCCAGGGCGTGAGCAGCAGCTCCGATCTCGCCCCAGAGAGGCCAAAGAGTGAATGTGTGGCTCCATTTGCTCCAGTTATCGAGCTCCCGGTAAAATAAGTGGGGGGACGCCGTCCACCCGCGTGGTACCCCAACTCGAGCCCTGTATGTAACCATTTTCTGGGCTGCCCTCTTCCACTGGGAGGGGCCCATGGTTAGAGGGAGGTGGGGAAGGACAATCGGAGAGCAGAATACTCTGTCAGGAGTGGTAGTAGTTTTTCGCATAAAGTCTGTTCTGCTAATTACGTCTTTTGTCGAGTGTGCGGTATTTAATTTGAAAACAAACACACAGACATAGGTTGATGCTTGAGGTCACACAGACTTATTTCCATGGGGATATGCTGCCTCTGGGCCTTCCATCATCCGCACACTAAAAGCACAAAGGAACAGTACAAATGGTGGATGTTACGCCATACAAAATGTAAACGTCTGTATGACTGCCATGAAATGCTTTAAGAGGCACATCGGCTCAAATGCAAACTGAAAGTATAAATGTACAAAACATAGGTAAATAAGTAACTGACAAGGGAACTCTGGTGCACTGTCTTGCTTCAGTGTCTATCGCATTGTAAGACTGGTGATCATTGTAAAATACATTTTAAAAAGTCTGCAGTTAAAAACGCTGGGTTCTGTACAAGAAATAAAAAAATAAAAAATATTTGACATAGCTGTAACTGGAGTGATAGGAAAAGAGTTATAACAACAAAACCAGCTACTCCTTCCCACAATTGTGGCTTTGTAAGACATGTGATCAATAAGAACCTTGACAAATGATTTGGTCGTGCGGCTTCATTTATTTATAGCTGGACACTTTCCTTTTTCAGACTTGAGCAGTGCTGGTCAGGGACCACTAACATAACAGCAGTTGATGGGTGCGACTTTGACCGACAAAGGGATAAAAGTCACCTTCAGGCATTACATTACTGGGAAATGCAATATTTCTCATTTTTTCTAACACCCCCTCCCAAGGTGACCCCCAATGTTTACATCTACAATCACTTCAAGTACCAAAACAAGATGACACTCACCAAATGCACCTAAATGGATCTAAGTGGTTAAAACGAGACTAGGCATTCTTCTACTCTTTTCAGACAGAAATTCTGAAATTATCTTATACAAATATATCCATCAAGTTTTCACGAGTAGTTCACTGCTACAAAACGTAATACAAATTGGCTACAAGGAAGGTTTCTTGGCGGAAATAGAATAAAACACAGGAGTTTTGTTACGAAATGAAGGCGACTCTGGGACAATAACTCCCGGTTTCCGAGCTATAGTTTGGCGCACTGGGTCAGGATGGTACCCCCAGACGCTGGTGTTTATAACTTCCAATGGGTACTGGGTAACTAAATTACAGTGTAAGCCAATTCCGGGATGTGTTACCTCGCTTGCGAGTCTCCGGACACTTACTTGTAGTAGTCAGACCAGCAGAGGCAGCTCCATAGACCGCCAGGGAGAGCACGGACTACCCCGAGTGCCGCGACCCTCCGCATCATGGTCCTCGGCGGTTCCTTGCTATCTGCTGCCGGTACAAGTAACTAGAAATCCTGCTGAATCGACCAAGTGGCCCTTCAGAGAGTCATTGGGGAAAAGCTCCAAAGTAACCTGCGACTGATTGGCCCCATTTGGCGCCTCTCACACTCTGATGTCGGGAGTGTTAGTAGTTTTTAGCACAAAGTCTGTTCTGCCAATTACGTCTTTTGTCGAGCGTACAATTCATGTTATCATTTCCAAAATCGTTTTCAGTAAAAGTTTCTTATTTTTTAGATCCATTTCACAAGGAAAGAAGGAAAGAGAGGGTTAATGAAATCACGGTTTACAGCAAGTGAGGGCAGCGAGACAGAGACAGAAAGAGAGGGCGGAATAGAAAACTAGATTTGAAAACTGCCTCCTGAATGCCAGCATTGAAAGTGACATTCAAAACATCCTCCTTTACAGTATCAACTCAAGGCACCGAGAACTCCACCGTCCTCACCCTTGATGCATTTAATTTGTTTTTCGTGCAGTAACTCCTTTTCAAACAAGCGGCAGTGAAAGCGATCGCGAAAGCGATCGCTATTGTTAAAAAAAAAAAAAAAAAAAAAAAAACACGCCCGCGAGTGGTGCGCGCGCCACAGCTAGCCATCTGGTTTCCATTATCGCGCCCGTGTCTGGGCACGATAATTGAAACCACATGGCCTATTGGTGTCTATTATGCGCACCAAGCGCGTAATAGACACCAATAGGCCATGGGCGGAGCAATGCGCCCGCCTTTGGCCAATTGCGTGCAGTCTTTTAGAAAAAGACGCACGAAAAGGCCAATGGGGTAGCACAAAAGGAATCGCACGAGCGTGTGCGATTTCTAGGTCCGTGCTGAATCCCTGTTTTTTCAACTACTAAATGTCACGTGCTGCGCAGTGCAACGCTAGGCGCGAGACCTAAAAATAGTAAGCTTCCAACGTTCAAAATAGGCAGTTCAATGTACAGCGCAACAATACAATGTAAACGTCGGTAGACAGTTCAGTGTTAAAAATAAATGTGTGCGCTCAGCCCAGAGCAGCCCCCGAACGCCAAGTGCAGCGTAATGCTGGTGAGCATGCGAGTCGGCTCTTTTAAATACAAATATCCAACAACTGCTGCATCCAACAGTAAGGATGTTCCCCCAGCGCACAACACCTTTTAATCCACAATTTCCTCGCTTATTAAATTGGGCATAATTTTTTCCCAAAATTAGTTTGCTTTTATAACACAGGTGTCATGAATATAAGCAAAATCCTCAGGACTGCAGGACACAGTAGAAACCGTTACTCAGTCTGTCTCAGATCCTCATCGCCAATTTGTTTTGTAAATTACCACTGTACACCACTTGCTTCTTCCAATATTTATTCAAGGTCGATATGTACCTGCATATCCCACAGAACACTCCAGGCATCATTGGAAGTTCAATTTCAGGATAGAACTCACTGCATTCACCCAACTCCATAACTGATGCCATAGCTGGTCTTTAGTGCCAGGAATGTCAGATGGGGCAGGGACACATGTTGCGATTATAGAGGTATGCTACCATTGCATCACAAATTAATACATCGCAGTCATTACATCAGAGGGAAGTTTTTCAAGGGTGAGTTTTCACTATCTTTCTATTGTGATAGTTTAAGTTCAGGCAAGTAAGGTGTTTTTAAAAAAAAAAAAAAAAAAAAAATTTAAAGTGTGTTTTAGGTGACATGACCGTAGTCCAATGTATATTTGTGTGTGTTTTTGGAAAAAAAATTAGTCACATTATAGTTAAGTAGAGATTTAAGACCTGGAAATTCACTGAAAAAAACAAAGAGTAAAGTGAGATTACAGTCGAGTGTTAAAATAATACAAAAACTAACGTTTAACCACCAAAAAACACTGAAATTCACCAATTTATAATTTACTGACCGTACAATTATTTGCGCCCCTGCCATGCTCTACCTGCATGTAGAGTTACATGAGTGATGTAACTACGTTACATCACCCATTACATGTTAAATTACATCACTGATGACATCTCATGACATCTTTGCTGACATAATGCATGCTATTGCTCCTCAAATTACTCTAAGTCACTAGATCATTTTACATATTAAAAAAGTTAGTAAAGGGCCCACAATCTTGTGCCGCATAGATTGACTGTATCTACATGTGTGTACAAAATAGAAAGTCTAGTTTTAGAAGCAACTCTGATTCAGTACGGTAAAAGTCAAGATAGTGCACACTTAAGCAACCAGAATTTTTTTTTTTTTTTTTAAGTTCAATAAAGTAGAAACTGAGCTCAACTAGTGTGAGTTGCACATGTACGTTTCAAATAGGGGGTGGCATAAACTAAAGGCACGTTCACAAAAATATGTGAGAAAAATAAATTAAAGCTACTCCCTTAATATACATTTTCACCTGTGGATGTCTGTGTACTTAAAAAAACAAACAAAAACTTTCTCAGCATGTTTTGAGATCTAAACTAATGCAATCAAGGAACAAAAAGTCCCATCACTCGTGTTTCCCATGAGCAGTATTACCTGGTCAGGAAGAGTAGTGCATATACCACATGATAGCAGGGATGAGCAATTGAACAATCCGAGGCTGTGGTACAGTGCAGGGAGGCAAGGGGTGCAAGGTCCGGAGACCCAATCAGTCTGCTTAATCCTTCAGTGTCCGTAAATGGCACGCCTGCTCACTTGTCGGATGCCCCAACCATACCATCTGGACTTTAGTCGCAATGATTTCTGATCAAGCAGCCTGCGGCTGGTTCAGCAAGTATAATTTCAAGGGTTGCCAAATATCTCTGTCTGGATGTTGGGGGCAGCAATTCCGCATTCAAATCCAATTGTTTGTTACAGTATGTTAAGGTAGTAAGCCAGTGCTTGAATTTGGGAGCCCTCCCTCAGCACACGTACTGGCCACCAGTCTCTTTGCCAACAAGAGAGCCAAAGTCACAAGGATTTCTGTGCACTTGTTGACATTAACAAAGTTGTCATGTAATCCAATCAACAATTTCTATTTAAACTGGAAATGTATAAGGTACAGGTATTTGTCTAGAAGTTCAATGAAAAGTTTAAAACATTATGCATTGGTTAATATTGAATAATGTATTAGACTACAGAGGGTTGTTCATAGGGCCTGCTGTTACATGCTTTATCGTGGCTACTGCATACATATGAATCTGTTGACTAAATTTCTATGTCATATCAAGTATTTAACAGGTACTCCTCCTTAATGCAAATAACGACCAAGCACTCTTTAGAACAGTATTCAAGGTTTAATAAATTGTTGATTGCATTAATAACATAGACATGTTACGTCTTTTATACACCTGAATAGCAGTAAAAATAAAAGTATAATATCTGCCAAATGTGGGTGATTTCCCAGATATGCTTTATGCCTTGCATGTTGCACAACATTAGGCCCATTAGCACTACAGAGATAAGAGGAAATTGGGTCTAAGCCAGGTGTAGCTCGCCAAATTCCTTTTAGTATAAAAAGCCAGGGGTGTGGAATTTAATAAAATATCTACTTGTCCATGGGGCAGGTTGCTTCATAAATCTGCTTGTCCTGTAACAAAATCCACTTGTCCCTTTGGTGCCATGTAGCGCGGCGACACATTATTGCAGCAATCATTATATAAGAGCTCTGATACAGCCTTTCTGATTATGCCAGGGCTCATACCATAGTAGTGTTTGAATACTTACAATCCCCTTATGTTGCCACGTTTCCACCGATCTACATACTGAGGCTGAAGGTAGTGGTAAGCAATAGTTCCAGGGTTAGAATGCCCTTTTGAGTCTGTGCAGACCTACTAGCTTGCGTATTTTAAGGGTTTTCAACAACTCTTCTCTAATCTGTTCCCATACTGAGAAATGTTGGCAATTTACTCCTGACAATGGCAGATGTAAGCCTTCTTCCAGAGTTGGGGGGGAAAAAGTGGTTGGAGGGAAAGTGAACCTGCAAACACTCAGATTTTCGCATGAGCAAATCTACACATGCATATTTGCTCATGCTAAAATGCAGTTCACAAATATTTTCTAGGAGAACTATTTCTTGTCCTACTTCTGTAAATTCTTGGAAATTCACAAAAGCCGTATAGCTGCACTAAATGCAAGGACATATACCATGAGTACACTTTTGAGATTTTCTTTAATATTTGGGCCCCTAATTTAGTCTGGTGTTGACCGGGACCTTTTGAGTTTATTAAAATTCTATCTCTATCTCTGTATCGTCTGGCTTCACTGTGAGTGACGGCATTCTGCTCTTTCACAAGGAGCATATAGTTTTGTTCAGTGCCAGTAACTACTATGGCAGAGTGTGCTTTGAGACCAAAACAACTTTTGCTTCGGCCAATGTTTGTTATAATGGTGAGGGCCCAGCAGCTCCCACACCAATAAGGGTTTACCAAAACCATGCTAAAACAAGTCACACATTGACAAAACTAAAAAGCTGACCACCAATTTCAGACCTACTGGCTTTGCCAATGCTTGTTTATTTTTATTTCCCATAATCTTATTGAAACTGGTTCCACTGATTTTCCATTATGAATATTTTTGGGAAATACTAGCAAGCATCAACACGTTACTAAATGATGCTGCAAAGAAATGGTACCTAAAATTTTACAGTGGTTTAGCGAAATGATTTTTTTTCCTGCTTTCATTTTTTTTTATGAACATTTTATTTTGAATCCAAAGAATCGTCAATCTTGCTTTCAAGCTTCTGCAAATATTTGCATCAAATCAGAGAGCATTCTGGGAGCATTATATATAGCCTCATATTGCTAAACTTTTTAAACATGTGTACACATTTTTATACTGCAACCACTGTCCGTAGTGCTGTCGGAGCTTACAACATTTACTTAGAGCGCTCACCCTAATAATAAAGGCTTTCAATTAATGAACCATAAATACAAGTTTGAACAGCATTAGCATATGGACAAAAATATTACCTTAACTGCAGACAGTGCTCTTCCCTGATCCATAATGTGGTACTGCAAACTGGCAGCCAAAGGGTTTGTGCTGGAGGGGGTTGGGCCTACTTGTACCAAGGACAAAATAGACATGAAAACTTGTTGCCCTGGACCCCAAACAATATGCCCTGGGCTTCGGGCTATAGGAATTCCACATCCCTGAAAAGCTTATAGCAAATTTTAACATTCATTGTATGATTATCGGTGATGTCATCAATTGTGTTTAAACACAAGCTTTGGTCACAATGACCACGTGATTAAGGCTTGTGTAGCCGAAAGGCATCTGTTTGCACCTTGGCTTGAATTAAAAATTCACTTAATCGCTCATGGAGTGCTGGTCTCATCTGGAGTTTACAAGAGGTTCTTGGATATTTGTTGGCCCACAAGGACGTCCTTGAGGCCCAACAACTCCTCCTGTTACCTCCAGTAAGTCCCACACAGCGGGATTGCTTAGAGGTCTTCAAAGGTCACTCCCCCTTTCTCTACCACTCTACAAACGCTCCTGCTAGCGCGCTAATGGTTGGGGGCTGAAGTCCTAAGTCATAACTGGTATCCTCCCTAATGAGGGAGATCTAATAAGGAAACCAAGGTAAAACCTTTACTCCACCTAAGCTAAAGGTGGGAAAAGGCAAAACCTTTTTTATGTATAACCCTTACCCACTCTAGTAGTGGCATGCTTCGCCATCTGGTTCACTCTGACTCCTAAAGGTCAAGGTGGGCTCGACCATATTTCAGGGAGCACTTTGAAGAGATTGTTTAGCGGGTTTAATTTTTAAAAACTTCCTCATTCACCCCAAGGTATCCCTTTATCTGCGGGGTGACTGGGAACAGTTAAAACTATGAATATGAGGTGCAATAAGGATACTGTGGTCCTATGACCCTAATTTGTAATTACCACCATGTTTCTGCCCTACTATATTGGCCTTAACAGGTCCCGTGCATTCTTCAGAGCGGTAGCAGGAAAATAGTTCCCCCAGTGACGCGCCTCTGCAAATTGTACAGGTAAATGCGTTGCATGCAGAAGATAAGCTTGTGCATGCGAAAAATACTTGGGTGTGCTTGCTGTGTATCGGAAGTACCTGAATAACAAACGATACACTATATTTTAATTAATACGTTCTGATTTATAGGTAAATATTGTGTCCTTATGCTTTCAAACATGTATTGTTTCAAACGTTTCGATTTTGTGCCATATACATCTTTTGTCTTATAACTGCTGGTAATACTGGGCTCCTTTTCCCATGAATTTCTGCAATAACGTTTTTTTATATCCGAAGTACATATACTCAGATGCATGCTAAAGGAAGCGAGATTCACTCCTGCGATTAACGTGCACCCAATTTACTAAAACGACAGATAATTAAGGTTAAGTAAGCCTAATGGCCGTGACATGCAACAGTTTCATATGCGTGTAAAATCCTAGTCATTACCGATATGGTTTGACTTACCTCGATAAAGGATTTTTTATCTATCAAGTGGCGGTTGAGATGGGCCCTGTAGTCAGACTCTGTTGTTTTACATAAAAGTCAGTACACGAATGTGGATGGGGGAGAGAAAAGAAGAAACCTAATTAAACCAAGGTTTAGTTTAGTGTATTCGAGTCTGCTTGGTCAAAAGCATTTTCTGCTCTCGCTTGCTGAAAGCGGAGTGTTTGCTATGGCTTTAGCAAACTGTAATGTCCTGGGCGTGTGGCGGCCCCCAGGGCTATCTTGGGCTCCAGGAGGGGGCCCGCGTGCCCCCCCCCTCCAATGTTCACTTTAGCCCCGGGGAGGTGAAGGGCCCCGCAGTCGACCCCCTTCATTATTGTATTTGTGCCCAGGGGAGGTGGCAGTTCACAAGACTGCGGGGGAGGCCGTAGGGCCTCCTCACGCATTTCTTTAAAAATTTAATGTGCCCCGGGGAGGTATGGCCTCCCCCGCATTTTTTTTAATTTTAATAATGTATGTGCCTCGGGGAGATGGCGGTCTCCGGGCTGTAGTAGGGCCTCCC
Organism: Calotriton arnoldi; assembly: GCA_963921515.1. Lineage (NCBI taxonomy): Eukaryota > Metazoa > Chordata > Amphibia > Caudata > Salamandridae > Calotriton > Calotriton arnoldi. The sequence goes on along the minus strand of CAWUFW010002144.1, from coordinate 378,980 downwards.
CCGCATTTCTTTAAAAGAAACTGTGTGCCCTGGAAAGGCGGCGGTCCCGGGGGCAGCGAGGGGGGGCGGACTCCTGCATTTGGAGTGTTTATTGACCATGGGTTGCGGCGGGGGGGAGCGGGCCCCCTTATTTGTATTGTTTACTGCCCCGGGGAGGTAGCGGTCCCCAGGGCTTTCCATAAGCCTAAGGGGGGGAGCTGCCCTTGAGCCCCCCCCTCTCCTTCATGCCCCCGGCCCACCTGGGGGCTTCAAAATAAAGACACGCGAGAGCCTGTGCGTCTTATATTTTTCTGCGTTTTCATGGATCCACCTACGAGTCTGTGGCAAAAATAAAAAAGAATGCTTTTTAACCCCAGTGAGGTCCCTAAGGGACCCCTCCTTCCCCCCATATCTGGGGGGTCAGGGTATTCCTACCCTGTACCCTTTAAAAAATATTTTACATTGTTTGTGGGACTCCGCTTCAAGCAGAGTTCCAAGATGGCTGCCAATACTTTCTGGTTGAAGTGTTGGCAGGCAATCAAATTTTAGTAGGATCCGCGAGTCCACTGCAAGGACTCATGTCCCCGGATATCTATATTTTCTTAAGTTGGATATCTTAAACCACTACTGAACGGATTTACACCAAATCCCAAAAAGCACACTTTCTGGACCAACATCTAGCTTTCTGCCACATTTGGTGTAATTCCGTTCAGCAGTTCTGGCTGTAGTAGTAGGGCCTTTTTTCTCGACCTTCTCCCGCTTGATGGATCGCCCTGAAACTTTCAACACAGCAGCTGAACCAAAAAGGGGAAGTTTCGTGAAGATTCGTCAAGCGGCACCAAAGTTATTGGCAAAACAAAAAACGCTTTTCCTATGGAAACTTGGCCATTTTTCCATAGGAAAAGCATTTTTTTGATTTGCCTATATCTTTGGTACCGTTTGATGAATCTTCACGAAATTTTCCCCAAAAAGTGTGCCCGTCAATCTTGTGTATAGAAAGTTTCAGGGCGATACGTAAGGGGTAAAAAAACTTGTTTCACATGTTAATTCCCATAGCCTTTAGATATGCCTGCACCTGAAACCACTCGACGGAATTCAACCGAATTTGGCAGAAAAGTAGCTTTTGGTTCTCATATTACACTTTTTGTTATTTGGTGTAAAACTGTTTAGCAGCTTGGAAAAATTAAAGGGAAATCCAACTTCATCTACGATTGCGAAGCCTTCGCGAGTAATAACGAGCTTGTGCATCGATCTGCATAGCTCTGATTGGCTGCCAACACTTCAGCCAGGAAGTGTTGGCAGCCATCTTGGCACTCTGCTTAAGCTGAGTCCCAAATAAAATAATAAACGTGAAAAAAAAGAAAAGGGGGCAGGGTAGGAATACCCTGACCCCTTAGCTCTGGTCTTGGTGTCCCAGAGGGAGCCTGCCAGGGCAAAAAAGCACTTTAAAAAAAACAAACCTTGTGCTTCGAAATTGCAGTGAAAGTGCACAAAAAAGGAAATAAAACCCAACCAAGCGTAGTCTTCGTGCTTGTTAATTGAGCCCCTGGGTGTGCCAGGTCCCAGGGGCTTGTCTCATATATTAAATTAAAGGAGGGGGTGCATGTGACCCCCCTCCTCCTCCATGGGCACTTTTATGCCCTGGGGATCACCACCTTCCCGGTGCTTATGCTAAAGTAAATGCGCCCTCTCCCACCCCCGGGGACCACCACCTCCCCCGGGCTATAACTAAAATGAATAAGGGGAGCTGCACAGACCCGACCCGAGACCACCACCTCCCGGGGCTTCCGTTAAATGTCATCTGGGGGAGGCGGTCATGGAGACCAACCCCGTCCCACAGGGGCCTCTACCTCCCCGTGGGTATAAATAAAATGATGAGGGGGTGGCTGCATGGACCCCACCCTCCGAGCCCCAGGACCACCGCCTGGGTTCTGTAAAATGGAATGCGAGGGGTGCCTGCACGGACCCCCCCACAACCACCCAGCGGAGCTCCGAGCCCTGGGGACCACTTCCTCACCAAGGCTACAATTAACAAATTAAAGAAGGGGTCCACGCAGACCCCCAGCCGCAGAGACCTCCATTTCCCCAGGGCCAAATACAAGAAAGGAGGGGGGGGGGGAGTCTCATTTATGGCCCTAGGGGCTGCCACCCCCCAGGGCTGGCTTTTGCTATGTCCCGGGGTGCCCACCCCTGAGACGACATAGCTATCGTCCTTTTGCTTAAGCAAAGGTAAACACTCTGGGTCCAGAGGGTGGGAGCTGTCAAAGTGCTTTGCCCTCTGGAAGCGGAGGTTTCATCTCATTTCCTGCCCGCAGGCATGCAGGTAGGGAAAGAGATGGAAATATTGCCCCTGCACGCAGCATGGGGCCTCAGAGGCCGAAATCAGCCTGGGTAGTGGGGGGGCACTTTGGCAATTAAGGCTGGGCCCCACGGGATGGGGTCCCTGGGGCTGAAATCTGCCTGGGGAACGCTTCCACTCTCCCCCATTATATTGCGGCCGGGGCCATTCTGGCCATGATGCTCATTTAACAGAACTTAAACTTCAACAGGAAGCACTTTACAAATATTAACATAGCAGGTGCCCCCGTTGAAGCTCCACTTCAGTAAAGGACATATGATCCCAACTCCTGGATTTGACGAAGGCAAATCAAGTTTTTTTTCTCTCCTCAATTCCATATTGTAAAACAATCTGAAATCCTTCGTGGAGGTGACTGCATCGTTGATCTATTCGAGCGCGATCTATATGTGACGGTGACTAGTGGGTTCTTTGTTCTGGTGAGTATGCAAATGTGGAAATCACTTGGATGCTTCCCCGTTTGGCCCCGCCCACCTTAGTAGTAGCCAATGGTGGTCTTGCCTTTTGCTCGCCCCCCCCCCTCCCCTATTGAACTTATGGAGGCGCCCCTCCCCCATTTTAGAGGGAAAACAAAGGGCAGAAACGAGCAAAAAAGGCAGCAGAAAAACATATCTGTATGGGTTAATTACACAGCATGCCGCCTACAACCCATCCTGGGCCGGCGGCGTCTAAAAAGGGAGAAACATTGATTGATCAAAGTTGCGTATGACTCAAAATTAAAGGTGGTCTGCTGCGTGCAGAGTATGCAAGTTCCCTTAAGAGACAAAGGCTCGCTATAGCAAGTCCGGGGCGTTAGGGTCTGCCTTTTCCAGGACAAAATAAGAACCAAGTAAAAAGAACATTAACAGGCCCATACTTAAGAGGACCGGAAACCCTCCCTCCCCAACCCTCTCCAGGTGAGCCAATGATTACAAACACACGTATGAGTGTGGCCCGGCGTCTAGGCTACTAACAGCTCATGTCCCTAGAAACCATCATAGGCCTGCATGCTCTAACCACCCCCTGTTATTCCGGTATCAGTTTCAAAACACATAGGTAAGCGGGGCATGTCAGCTCCCGAAACTCCGTAGAAAGAATGGAAATAAATATTTGAGGGCCAGTCACCCAGTGCAGCATTTGCACGTGGAGAAAGTGGTCCGAGGCAGCGAGGTCATAATCCGCCCGGAGCTGCTCAAAGGGACTATGGCCCTGGAGGTCAAACAGGTGCCCTAAACACTTGCAACCGCCTGCTACCCAACGTGAACCCACCCCCTTTTCCTTCCCAGGTGGGAAATCAGGGTTTGAAAAGATGGGGTCATAGGTGAAGGGAACGTTGTGAGGTTTGCCCGCGTGGACACCCTATCCCATACTAACATGGTGGGTCGCGTGATCGGCGATGAATATAGCCCCCAAGAACGCGAAGTCCTAGGTAGCCATGCCTCCCTCCAGATATGGTGACCAGCCACCGTCTGATCCATAAATACCCAATGTTTCTCCATCATTGGACGTTTCCATTCCACCAGGTAGCGCAGTTAAGAGGCCTGAAAGTATCTGGTGATATTCGGCAGTGCAAGGCCACCTTCCTTTTTAGGGTGCTGTAACAGAGTCCTCTGTAACCTGGGGGAAACCGGACCCCAAATGAAGCGCTCTATCTCTTTTTGTATGTTCAAGAGCATGCTCGGTGGGGGCATTGAAGGGAGGGTTTGGAAAATATTGAGGGCTCGCTGTAGGACATTCTTTTTACAGCGGCTAATCTCCCGAGCCACGATAGAGGCAGACATTGCCACTGGGCTAGGTCCTTACGGATGCGGGAGAGTAAGGCCGTATAATTTGCTTCCGCTGTCTTACCGAGACTCTTATGAAGGACCGGTCCCAGATATGTTATGCCATCCGTCACCCAGTCGAAGTCAAATTGTACGCGTAGGGTGTCTACTGTTGTCTGCGCAGCGGTTATATTAGGCACCTGCGATTTCTGCAAATTCAGTTTAAATCCTGAGACCCGACCAAAGGCATTCAGGTCCTCAACAATGGCCGGCAAAGAAGTCAAGGGTTGTGCCACCGAAAAAATGACATTGTCCGCATAGAGGCTGACGCGTCTCATCTTCGTGCTTCAACACCCTGCGCATGCTCCGCAAGATCTTCAGATGGATCCCCACTGAAACCAGGAAGACCGTCACCCAGGCACTCGTCACCAGCCGACTGGACTATGGGAACACCCTCTACGCCGGAACCACAGCCAAACTTCAAAAAAGACTCCAGCGCATCCAGAACGCCTCCGCACGACTCATCCTGGACATCCCCCGACACAGCCACATCACCGGACACCTGAAAGACCTGCACTGGCTCCCCGTCAGCAAGAGAATCACGTTCAGACTCCTCACCCACGCACACAAGGCCCTCCACGACCTGGGCCCCAAGTACCTCAACGACCGCATGACCTTCTACACGCCCACCCGCCAGCTACGATCAACCAGCCACGCCCTCGCCACCGTACCACGCATCCGCAGAGCCACCGCCGGAGGAAGATCCTTCTCCTACCTGGCAGCCAAGACCTGGAACTCCCTCCCCACTCACCTTCGGCGAACCCAGGACCATCTCTCCTTCAGGAAGCAGCTCAAGACCTGGCTGTTCGAGCAGTAACTTACCCCCTCCCCCAGCGCCTTGAGACCCTCCCGGGTGAGTAGCGCGCTCTATAAATGCCGTGATTGATTGATTGATTGATTGATCAAATGGCGATCAGCACCAAAGGGGACACCCTGCGCATTGGGATTGTCCCGGAGTTTTTGGGCAAAGTGCTCCATATATAGAGCGAAAAGCAAGGGGGAGAGGGGGGCAACCCTGTCTGGTGCCTCTCCCCACTGCAAAATCAACCGAAAGTACCCCATTTACCTTGACTGCAGCACTTTGAGTGCTGTATATGCTCGCTATCCATTTGCGGAACCGCACGCCCAAACCAAAACGTTCCAGGGTGGCAAACAAGTACGGCCAGTACACCCGGTCGAATGCCTTTTCGGTGTCAACCGCCAGTAGCAGCGCCTCTTCTTTGGAGCGTTGCACTTTATCGGTCAAGTAGCAGATCCGCTTTGTGTTGTCCCCGCATTGTCTACTCTGGATAAAGCCTGCCTGGTCTGGGTCTACCAAACCGGGCATCAGAGGGTTCAGTCTGTGGGCTAGAATGCTAGAGAACAGCTTGGCGTCAATATTTAACAATGAGATCGGACGGTAGGAGCTGCAGAACATAGGGTCCTTCCCAGGCTTGGGAATGACAGAGATTGTCACCTGTAGCATCGAAGCCGTAAGAGTACCAGTACCCGCGAACGAATTAAACAGTCGAGTAAGCAGGGGGGCTAACTCCGCGCAGAAGATCTTGTAAAAAAGCGCACTGAAACCATCTGGGCCCGGCGCTTTCATGGGCTTCAATCGGGCGATTGCAGATATCACCTCTTCGATCCGTATAGGTGCTTCCAGACCTTCGGCCTCGCCGGGTGGGAGAGGGGTGATCGCAGCCCCGTTGACCTAATCACGGGGGTCCGCGAGGGTTGAGGACTCAGCGGAGTAGAGATCCGCTTAAAAGGTCCGAAAAGTCGCCGCAATGCCAGTCAGTAATCTCAGAACCCCGATCCCCTTGCACCGCTTTCACTGCCTGGGCCTGTCGTTTACTGTGGAGGCAGTGTGCAAGCATACAAACCCCCCTTGTTCGATTCCCACAAAATACTTAGGTTTCAAGCGGATCACTGCGTGTTCAGCCCTATCTAAGTCGAGGTGCTTCAGGTGGAGCCGCTCTTTTTCTAATTGGTGCCAGACCCCGGGAGCGCCTGTGCGTTTGTGAATTGCCTCAAGCTCCCTAACCTTTGATTCCAGTTCCTCTCTTTTGGCATTTTGGGTTTTATTATTGTAAGTCGCTTTAGCGATCAAGGGCCCACTTGAAACCAGCTTAAGAGCCTCCCAGACGGAAGCCAGAGCTGTGGAACCATCATCGTTAAGTGCTATGTAGTCTGTCAATGTACCCCGCAGGTAGTCTACCACCTATGGGGACAGCAACAGGGAATCCCTCAGGCACCAGTGTGGGGAGAAAGGAGTCGAGGAAGGCAAATGTAGAGTCAGTGTTGTGTGCCTGGTCTGAGAGAGACCGGGCTTCGATGGTCGGGGCCTGGGAGCATAACCACGCAGCCTGGGTGACAAGAAAGTGGTCCAAGTGGGCGTAAGACTTATGGCCTGCTGAGTAATATGTGTAGTCCCTGTCGTTGGGGTATAGGCCGCGCCAAACGTCCTTGATCCCACATTCCTCCAACCACTCCCTACCTGTCCCAGACAGGGCCCGGGCTCCCCCCGTCCTCGGGCTGGATCGATCCATCCCCGTGTCCATAACTAAATTTAGATCACCACCCACCACCACCATGGAGTCGGGAGTGTGGAGAATCTCGGCCAAGGACTTCTCCTGGTGCTCGTTTGGGGAATAGATTGAGGCTATCGTGTGGCTGGAGGTGCCGATTTGCAATCTCAAAGCTAAGAGGCGCCCCTTGATCTCTGCCACAGAACCCACTATAGAACCTCTAAAGTGTCTGGAAAACAAAATGGCCACCCCGCCTTTCTTACTCTTCCCCGAAGACCAGAACTGCAAGGGAAACCCCCTTGATTGCATCCGGTGTGTATCTTTGTGAAGCAGGTGGTTTTCTTGAAGTAAACATATATCCCCCTCTGAATGCTCTAGTAGGGAGAGCACTGCCTTCCGCCTGGTAGGGTTGTTAAGGCCGCGGACATTATAGCTAACTACCTTAACCTCCATCAAGCTTGAGAGAACCGCGGATCTATATATCTTATGCCATGGAGCCCAGAGAACAGGACAGACCATGGAAGGTACAACACAAATTTAAGTGACTGAACAGACCTACCCAGAAGGGCCTCTATTAAAAAGCTCACCGGAGAGGGGACCCACCCTACCCAACAACAATATAAACAAACCATAAAACAATAAACAAACTGCAAAGGAAAGCACATAGAGTCCATCTCGAAAGAGGGCCATAGAAAAGTGGGGGCTGCCCAGAGAGTAAGGGACTGTATCAATCAGTGGTGAGAGATCTCCCCGCTCCCGCCAGGCCCAGACATGAGAAAATGAACCCACACATACGTTACCCTCAGTCATTAGAGTCCAGAGATTCCCCCTCTGCGCCAGCGAGGGTCCGGAGAACCGCAGAGCGCTCTTTGATCATCGTGGCAGGGTCAGGACGAAGGCGATCAAATCTCAGGCCGGTCCGGGGACCACGCCTGGCGGGCATGGGTGTCTCTGACCCTTAGGCAGCAGACTGGGCGGTCAGGTTGTCAAGGTCCAAGTTCAGCAACTTACAGGCCTTGGTCATGGAGCGCAGTTGAGTTTCCCCCTCAAAACGGAAGATGAGGTTGAACGGGTGCCCCCAGGAGTAGGATATGCCTGTCGATCGGAGGTGGTTAGTCACGGGGCGGAAGTCTATTCTCTTTTGAAGGGTACTAGCTGCCAGATCTTGGAAGAGCTGTGGTATGTGCTCACGGAAGTGTAGGGGTTGACAGGAACGGGCCTCCCTTAGGATCTCCTCTTTCACTTTAAAATCGTGCACACACACCAGAATGTCTGCCGGAGGGCGATTAGGTTGTCGGGGAGGGCCCACACGATGACACCGATCAATCTCGACTGAGGATTCCGCTGCTGCATTCAAAACTGCACGGAAGAGCGCCTGGACATACCCCTCCACATCTTCACCTTCTGCTCCAGTGGGGACAGCGCGAGTTCGAACATTATTCCGCCGCGACCTGTTCTCCAAGTCTTCGGAGTGCGACTGTAGGTCCAGTTGCTGATCTCGCAGTCGTATGATTTCTTGCTGCAGCGTGGCGATTTCTTCGTCCCTGACTGTCGACGAATCCTCCAGAGCGGCCACCCTCTCTCCGACTGCATCCACGTCTCTTCTTACTTCCCAGAGGTCCGCCTGCAAATCCGTCTTGATGGCCATAATGTCTTCCCGTTGGGAGGCAAACAGGGACTCCAGGAATTCCCTCGTGGCCGCTCCTTCTGAGCCATCTCCAGCTGAGACCGGGCTGGCGCCTTGAGAGTCCCCAGCCGACTTCATAAGAAGATCTCGAACTGAACGGTCTTTTTTACCTTTGGCCATCGTCATGATGAAATCCCGGGGCTGTCTCACCCGCGGAGGGAAATTGCGTCGGGGTGGTGGTATGCACGATCTCCGGGCGGCCTCCGGACACGTAGGCGAGGTCTCCCGTCTCCTATCCTCTTAGGCGCTATCGCTCGCCGCCCGACTCTCTGCAAACTGCACTTTCGGTCGCGCTGGTGCAGGGCTAGGCTCCGGCAGCCCCACTCGTCTTGTGCCGACTTTAATCAGGGGCCCTTAGGATGTCGTCAAAGACAGCCCATGTCCCAATGCAACTGAAGTCAAACTCTGTGGGTTGTCACTGCTCTCAATTGACCCGCCCAACAGCCGCTCCGGCGTGCCCCAAAGCTCCACATTCGTCAGGGGCCTTGCCGGGTGTCAATGTCTCTATGTACACCCCTACGCCTCGGGCCTTTCGTGCCTGCGTTCCACTCCCGTGAGACCCAGCGATGGGAGATGGATCCTGGCGTCACAGCTACCCGTCGCGCTGCTCTCCCGCACCGCCCGGGTTTCTCTTCAGTGGGCCCCAAGGAGACTGCGGGCAGCACTCACCCTAGTAAGTCATTGCAGGCAGACAGCGGGGGACCACGGACGTACTGCTGGGTGCCACTCGATCCACAGGTCTGCATACCTCCTTGTGGCACTTCTCTGTTGCAGGGCTTACATCAGCCCCGTGTGCGCCTGGCTCCCCTCCAGGCAAGGCCTCACTGCGCTCTCCCTGCGACAAGGAGGCCGCGCCCAGTCCGTGTACTCTCCCTGGCAGGTCTGGTCAGCGCAGAACAAGGCAGATGGCTGTCCTCCCGTATCTTCGGGCTGCTTCCGGGCGAGAGCGTCTCCGGTGACCGACAGGCAGCAGGGAGCTAAGCGGCGCTCCGGACGGGCCGCCGGGTTTCCCCTCTGCAATGCCGCCCGCTGCAGGCTGTCGGTCAGGCCCAAAAGCCGGTCGTCGCAGGTCGCCGAGCCGGAGGCACCACAAGGTATTTTGCTCCTATGTGAGGTAATTTCATGTGCCCGGGTGGGTCCTACGCACCACCGCGGACCCCGCAGGTGCCCGGTCGGGCCGGATCGGCCTCTGCCCCTCACTGACTTGTGACGCGGGGACCGGAGGAAGGTCGGAGGACGCCTCTCCTCTCTCCGGCGAGTGGGTAAGTTTCCTTAGCGCCCAGCCTGGTGCGCATTGACGTCCCCCAGCCTCCGGTAGGAAATCTGGGTGCTGTGAGTGCTTATAAAAGTGCTGTAGGCCCAGCGGGAGCGGAGCTCGAGCGAGACACGTCCGCTCACTCCGCCATCTTGGCCACGCCCCCACAGCTGGGCATTTTAGAGTAACATTGGTTTATCTTGCAGGCTTTTTATGTCTCGCCTGAGCCAGCGCGCATGCGCTTCCCTACTAGGCATTAAGTAAGGGCTTTTGAGCTCTGAACACACGCTCGTGCGTGTGCTTTTTAATTTTTTTTATTATTAGCCCGCAATTGGCCTGTGCATGTGTCTTTTTTAAAAACACAGCACGCAATTGGTGCAAGGCGGGTGATTGTCCCGCCTTGTTTGTTCCATGGCCTAGGGTCCGCGGGAGCGAGCTTTAATCCCATCTATTTCCAATTATCGCGTTGGCGTTAATTGCAAACAGATGGTGCTCGCGTTTTTTTCTTGTTAAACTCTGCGCTTGTTTTCCCTGTTACTGCTGTCACTTTCAGTCTCCTCACTAGCGCCCGAAAACCCTATGGGTATATGTACATTTTACAAGTTCGGATTACATACCATTTTTAAATCGCACCGCATTAAATACTGGCGTGTGCAGCATATGTTGTGATGTTAGTCCTGTTATATAGGGCTGTTATATAAAGCTGTAAATCCCCTTCCTGGGTGATATAAAAGTGTTTCGCTCAGAGTCGAAGTTGCCTCCGATGTTCACTAATATCTGCAATAAAGGGAAAGCAGAGCACACGGAGAAGGGTTGGGGCGTGAGAACCCGCCTGTCACAGCCAGAACAGCGCGCACTGTCTGACATTCACTACAGTTTCAGTGATGGATTCACGCTGCAGCTTTGTACAAAGACTGGCGGCGAGCACTACATGAACAAGACATTAGCGTGTATTTTTAGATGTAGAAATGTCTGGGTTGCTGCTGGTGTGTCATCGTGAAGCAACGAGCTCAACCACAGCATCACTCGGCCGCCACCACGGCATCACTCGGCCGCCACCACGGCATCACTCTGCCGCCACCACGGCATCACTCGGCTGCCACCACGGCATCACTCGGCCGCCACCACGGCATCACTCGGCCGCCGACCACGGCATCACTCGGCCGCCGACCACGGCATCACTCGGCCGCCGACCACGGCATCACTCGGCCGCCGACCACGGCATCACTCGGCCGCCGACCACGGCATCACTCGGCCGCGATCACTCGGCCGCCGACCACGGCATCACTCGGCCGCGATCACTCGGCCGCCGACCACGGCATCACTCGGCCGCGATCACTCGGCCGCCGACCACGGCATCACTCGGCCGCGATCACTCGGCCGCCGACCACGGCATCACTCGGCCGCCGACCACGGCATCACTCGGCCGCCGACCACGGCATCACTCGGCCGCCGACCACGGCATCACTCGGCCGCCGACCACGGCATCACTCGGCCGCCGACCACGGCATCACTCGGCAGCGACCACAACTCGGCAGCAACCGCGGCATCTCAGTGCCACATAATTACACTCAACATAATACCAGCCATTGCCACATAATTACACTCAACATAATACCAGCCAGTGCCACATAATTACACTCAACATAATACCAGCCAGTGCCACATAATTACACTCAACATAATACCAGCCAGTGCCACATAATTACACTCAACATAATACCAGCCAGTACCACATAATTACACATCACATAATTACTCTACTCAATGTAACATAAATACACTCCACATAATACCACTCAGTGCAACATGAATACACTCCACATACCACTCAGTACCACGTAATTACCCACCACATAATTACACTCTACTCAATGTAACATAAATACACTCCACATAATACCACTCAGTGCAACATGAATACACTCCACATACCACTCAGTACCACGTAATTACCCGCCACATAATTACACTCTACTCAATGTAACATAAATACACTCCACATAATACCACTCAGTGCCACGTAATAACACGCCACATAATTACTCTACTCAATGCAATATAAATACACTCCACATATTACCACTTAGTACCACATAATTACACACCACGTAATTACACTTAACTCAATGCAACATAAATACACTCCACATAATACCATTCAGTACCACATAATCACACGTCACAATTACTATATTCAATGCAACATAAATACACTCCACATATTACCACTCAGTGCCACATAATTACACACACACCTAAGCATCACCAAAACATCACGTCAGTCTGCCCTCGGAATCTGGCATGTGTTGATTCTCCCCTAGTGTCCGTCCACTGCTCGTGTTCTAATTAAATTACTGTTTTCCAACCTCCACTCCCCGTTATTTATGTCCCGCTCCCCAATAACAATTTTTTTTATAACAAACAAGCATGAGAACAGGCAGGAAGAAGTTGCCAGCAGTGCAACTACAAAAAAACTAGAAGACATTTTTTATGTTAAAATCATTTTTTAATTAGGTTGTTCAGTTGTATATAATGTCGTCTTGGTTTGTATAAAAGTAACAAATTCTTAACACTTTTTATTATAGCTTTTCAGCATGATGCACAGCAGCCACAATGCTCTACAACATAGCCAAAAGTTCTGGCTAAATACATAAGGTCCCAAAGGCGAGACCTATTGGCTATGCCAATGCTTGTTATAGTATGTGAGCATGCAGTAATATCAAAACGGACTTAAAACTAAGTTGAGGAGAGGGCTTACATGTTAGTAGCTGGGCCAGAGAAACCTCTTCTCCGAAACAGTTTTGAGCGGTTAGGAGTATTTTATCAGTGTAATTGGTACAGTGAGCCACTGTGGCTGCCTGAAATTGCAAAGGGGGTGTACCATTAATTTCAGTTTGTTGTTTATTTCAAAATATTTTCATTAGTTTGTTTTGCAAAGCACATACAAAACAAAGTGGTGGGAGCTATCCGCATATCTTACAGATCAAGAGAAAAACTAGGCTCAACTGACATGTTTATCTTGTGTACTAGGACTCGACCTGAGATACCTACAAACATTACGTTCCTCATCTGGATGCAGGAGAAATTGACCAATGAAGATCTTGTTTTGTAATTCCCAGCGTGTGACTTGTTGTCTAATTGACGCTTGTGCCTCCCACCCAGAACCATTCTACCCTTACAACTCAAAAACAAGACAAAACAAACAATAGTATCACGGTATCGCAAAGTCAAAGTTGGTCAGTGGTGCGGACGGGGCAACGTGGGCAGGGCCCGAGGCAGCTCCCCCCAGTTTCTCTGCTTAAGAGTCATGGTTGACCCTAGAGTTAGATGTGAAAGAGATGGAGAGCCCTTAACCTGGGGCCACAAGCAAAGAGGGGCAGACCTACAGATAAATACTCCACTAGGGGGGCCCAAGTATAGTTGAATCCTGTTCTCTTGTCCTCCACTATATCTGCCATTCTTTCCATCGCCAGAGCACGCCATAGCCGAGCATGCCATTGTGTTGGGGAGGGGGCCTCCATTTTCTTCCATGCTGCAGCTATTGCCATTTTGGCGGACCCTAAGCACAACCACATCACCGAGCGGTCCCCGTGTTTGACGTTTCAGACTCTGGTCCCAGATCCCCAACAGAGTGTGCTCTATTGTAGCAGGAATTGGATAGCCCAGTTTTGACTTAATTTGGGATTAGATTTCCTTCCAGAAAGGCTGGATGGAGGGGTAGTCCCACCATATATGTTTAAAATCTCCCAGGAGACCACAACCTCTCCAACATCTATTGGAGGTGTTAGGGAATATTTTGCTCAACTTCTGGGGGTACAAGTACAATTCATACATAATTTTAAAGTGAGCCTCTCTTAGATACATGGAGCGATTGTATTTGTGGATGTCTTTATACAAGGAGCCCATCGTTTATCCCCCAACGGAGTAGAGAGAAGAGAATCCCAAAACCCTTGATGTCTAGGGGTAGAGCGAGGACCCAGCGCCTGTATGAGAGAGTAAAGAAAAGAAATGGTCCCCCTCGAGGAAGCCCCCGACTGCACACATTTTTCAATTGGGAGTAGATCTCTGGTTGCGGCTAGCCTGAACTGAGGTTGTTGTACCAAATGTTTAAGTTGGATGTAGTGGAATTTTTCAGAGGTCTGAAGCTTAAAAGTTTTGGTGCATTCCTCAAAGGTCAACAACTCCCCCCCCCGCCCCCCCTTTCCCTCTCCCCCTTAAAGAGATCCAAAATCATCAGACAACCCCCCCCCCCCTGTAGGGGGAAGGGAAAGTGGTCAGGGGAATTGATCTGTTAAGGTCATCCCATACCCGCAGGGTGGTGGCCGTGGGGGTGCTAATGTACGCATTAAGTGGGCGATTTTGTTTTGACTTCCAAAGGAGGTCCCAGATTGTTCTTCCCACTATTTGCTGGTCTGTGAAGCCAGAGTTTTTCCGATTCGCGAAGCGACCAGTCAGTAATCACCCAGAGTTGTGCCGCCCTATAGTAGCCCAAGAAGTCCGGGAGTGCCAATCCCCCATCCATTCTCGCCTTGGTAAGCAACCGGAAGGATAACCGAGCCCTTTGCCCTTGCCAAATGAATTTTGTGACCATCTTTTTCAAATCGCCAAACGGGGTCCTCTCCACCGGTATTGGAAGACCCTGAAAGAGGTAAAGTAACCTAGTGAGCACATTCATTTTAACTGCATTGATGCGTCCTATCCAGGAAGTATATGAGGTTCTCCATCCGGTCAGGTCAGCCTGAAGTTGTTGAAACAAGGGAGAATAGTTGGCTCCGTAGAGGTTCGATATCTTAGGGGTGAGTTTGACTCCTAGGTACGTAATGTCTTTATGCGTATTTTGGAAAGGGGACAGTCCCTCCATAGCTCTCATGGATTCTCTGGGCAGAGTCAGGTTAAGGAGATAGGATTTTGATAGATTAACTTTAAACCCTGGGGCCTTTTAGAAGGAAACTAGCTCGCTCTGGATGGCCGGGAGAGAGGACATCGGTCTCGTGACTGGGAGCAACATGTCATCCGCGAAGAGGGAGATTTTGTGTTCCTCTGTCCCAAAAGGCACCCCCCTATGTCTGGGTTATCCCTGATTCGTTCCAGGAAGGGCTCGATACTAAGGGCAAATAGGAGGGTGGAAAGCGGGCACCCCTGTCTGGTGCCTCACGAGAGATCAAAGGGCTCCGATGCTACACCATTTACTCGAACCCGCGATCGGGGAGCAGAGTAGTTCGCCCGGACCACACCTATGAAGGCCTCGTCCAAGCCGAATTTCTTCATTGTTTGCGACAAAAAGGCCCAATCGACCCGATGAAAGGCCTTCTCTGCCCCGGTCAAAGGCCTTCTCCGCATCAAGCGAGAGAAGGGCCGCAGGGAAGTTCTCTTTTTTTTTTTTTTTTTGCACTCTCCTTAGGATGTTGTGCGTTTGCCTCCCCTTAGTGAACCCTGCTAGATCGGGCTTAGTGAGATATGGCATGACATTCTCCATGCGCGTGGCCAGGATAATTTGGCATCAAGGTTCAAAAGCGCAATAGGGCCTGTAAGAGGCGTAATTTGTGCGGTCCTTACCAGGTTTGGGGATGACCGACATTAGCGCTTCCCCCATAGATGGGGTCACTTGCTGTGTGGTTGCAATATCGTTAAATAAGGACACTAAACGAGGCACCAGCTCGGGGGCAAAGGTACGATGGAAGTGGCCATTTAGGCAATTAGGGCCAGGTGCTTTTTGCAGTTTAAGTGAGTCTATTGCCCTTTGTACCTCCTCACCGGAGATGGGTCTGCTTAAGTCCTCGTTCATGGAGACTGGGACCTGCGGAAGCGCGCGCGCTTTTAAATATCTCTTCTGGTCCTTAACCGCCAAGGGGTCCGCAGTGTATAGGGACCTATAGAAATCCCCAAAAGCTCTAGCTTTCCCCTTTTCACTGTTCTGAACAGAGCCATTTTGTCCACAATTTGCGCAATATATTTTCTCCTGTCTCGCTCTTAGTTGTCTAGCCAGGAGGGATCCCACCTTATTTCCCCCTTCGTAGTTTCGGGCTTGTAGTCGCAGGATGGATTTTCCGCCCCATTGGTGTTTAGCCTGTAATTTTCCTTTTAGCTGTGTGACTTTTCTTAAGTTCTGCACTGAGGGATTGACCTTGTGGGCCCGTTATGCGATTTGTAGTTCCCCCTTCTAGGAGTATCCTCTCCCCCTTACGCTGGTTTTTAAAGTGGTTGCTAGTTCAATGCACTTAGCCCTAATGACCGCCTTGAAGGCATCCCAATTGTTGGCGAAAGAAGTCACTGCGGGGTCGTTGAGGACAGAATTCTGTGATTGCTTTTCTTAATTCATCTCTAAGGAGACGATCTCTGCTAAGGAAGTTGGGGAAATACCATCTGATGTGTTTAGCACGTGGGGGTGGCCAGTCTAGTACAAGCTCTAAAGGGGCGTGATCTGAGAGGTAAATCGGATGGAACGGGCAACCTGAAAGCGTGTGACGTAGGGATTGGCTAATGAAGGCATGGTCTATCCTGGAGTAGGACCTGTGAGAGAGAAAAAAAGGAGCAATCCCTTGTCGATGGGTGAAGATCCCTCCAGGCGTCCATAAGACCCAAGCCCTGGATTGCCAATTTGAGTGTCTTGTTAAATACCCCCCCATTGCCCTGTGTGGATGGGTAGTGTCTAGTGACGGGTCCCAGATAGTTAAAATCTCCCAGCAATAGGATGTCCCCTGGAGCGAACCCCTCCAGTGTGACCAGGAATGCATTAAGAAAGTCTTGTTGCCCCACATTGGGCGCATAAACTGTTGCGACAGTGCATGGTCTACCCCTTAATTCACCCCTGACCATCAGGAGTCTTCCTGCTTTATCAGCTTTAGAATCCTGAAGGAGAAAAAGAACAGAGCAGTGGAAGAGGATAGCCACCCCATTGTGTTTGGTGTGAGCGGATGACTGAAAAATCTGCGGGTAGGCTCTATGTCTCAGCCTCTGTTCATCTTTTTTTGGTAGGTGGGTTTTTTGCAGGGCCACTATTTGTGCGTTATGGTCTAGCAGAAATTCCCATATGCTATGCCTCTTATTAGGGGAGTTAAGCCCCCTTACATTCCAAGATAAACAGTTAACCAACATTATGCATGTAATTATACTCCCTTCTGTCCCTCAGAGAGAGCCTGTGAGAATCTGAACCACCACCCCCCTCCCGCCCTCCCACCCCGATCCTGACCATATAGACTGATCAAAAAGATCTGTGATAGTAATAACAAACTCAATAACAACATGTAAAAACTAAAACGTTGAGCTTCGAGGTGCTCAATCTCAGAAGAGCACCTTGACATGTTCATCACTAGGGGTGAACCCAATTCCGCTGCCAAGGCCCTCTTCTTAGCTGAATGTAACAAAGTTAGAATTAGCCATTGATCTTTGACAGTTTGAAGACTAAAGGCTATATCTTGGGTCCCTTTCATATGCACGACCCCTCAGGCTTCCGTGGGATCTGAGTGGCACAAAGTCAACTTCAAATGGGGTCAGATCCCCTTGCGTTTTGAGAGCCATAGGTCTTAACCAGCCTGCATCTGACGTTTTAAAGTGTTAACAGGACAGATGGATTCTTAATGTCTCAACTTATTGTTTTCTTGCTGCCTCTTATTTGTTGCAGCCATGGGCCTCCATTGCGTCTTTCCCTTTGTGACTCTGTTCCAGAGGCACCCGCTTCCTTTGATTTTTTTTTCTGAGCGGGGATTTCAATGCCCAGGATGGATGCTGCTTCATCGAGCTCTGTGCAGTGAACGTTTCTGTTGTCCAACGAGAAGGCCAGGCCAAATGGATATGTCCATTGATACTTTAGTTTGTGCTCCCGCAGGGAACTGCTGGCGACGAGCAAGTGTTGCCTGGGCCACGTCCTGGAAAAACCAGCAGGAAGCATTTTAGAATGTTATTTTGTCCATAGCAAGTGCCTTTTGAAGAATCAGTTCTTTGATCTTGAAGGAGCTGAATTTCGCCAAAACATCCCTGGGTTTCCTGGAGTCCCCTGGGAGCCGCGGCCCCACCCTGTGGACCCTCTCGAGTCGCACCTCCGGGCCATCTTCTCACAGCACTGTTGCAAACATCCCCACCATGAATGCTTCCAAATCAGGGCCCTCGCAGCCTTCCTCTAGGCCCCTCACACGGATGTTGTCTCGTCTAGAGCGGTTCTCAAGGTCTTCGCATTTAAGTATCGTGGCCTTAAGCTGATTGCGTAGGTCAGCAGATCCTTCTGCAAGAGGCTGAACATGATCCGACAGTTCCTGGCATTTCGCCTCTAGGTATAGGGTGCGAGCCCCAATCAAGTCCACATCCGCCTGCAGGGCCAACAGTTTTCCTCCAATCTCAGCCTTAAACGCTTCGAGGGAGGCCCCCATATCCACTTTAATGTCAGTAGGTACAGTCCCGGGCACACGTAACGAGGATATAATATCAGGAGAAATGTCTCATACTGCAGAGATGTAGAGGGTCTACACCAGAATGATAATCATAGGTGTTTAATATAGTAACAGAGCATAAGCAACCAGCCAAAACAAAAGCAACCAGCCGACACGTGTTTCGTCACAAAGGGTAGTAACCCGTGACTTTTCAGGGCAAGTGACCGTTCAAGAGTCCAAAACGGCAGGGAAGAGCAGTGCGAACCACGGTAGGTGGACTACTGCCAAATGTAAGGAAAGGAAGACGGATATCGCCGGGCGGCGGATAAGCCGATGAGGACTATTGACCTTCAGAGAAGTCGATGCAGTCTGTGGCGACGAAATTAACCAAGTGCTAAGTAGCACAAGGGGGAATATAGAATTAGGCGTGCCAGGTCAGTAGTCCAGGACGACAACGGCGGATGCGCCGGAGTACAGGAAACTGGGAGAAGTGTTGTTCAGGAAGGAAAATGGTTCCGGAAGATGGCCTTAAACGCTTCGAGGGAGGCCCCCATATCCACTTTAATGTCATCCCGGAGTTCCTTCATAACTCCCTCAGTGACTCCATCAAATCCTCTCTAGTGAGTGCCATGTCGCCGCCGGTGGGGGCTCCTCCTTCCTTGTCTGCGCCCGAGGTGGCCGGGGAGAAGTAACTGGAAACTTTAGTGTTCTGCGCTTTCTTTAGCGGCATGTGGCCCTGGTCATGGTACCAGCCAGAGGCCCCCTTGCAGTCATGTGGTGAGAGATCAATGCGGGAGCACAGTGGGAAGGTGCGGAAAACCCCTCGTGCTGCACCTGTGCTTAGGCTCTCCTTTTCACAGCATTCTGGACGACCCGAGACCTATTCACTCTTCCCTCCCCCCTGCCCCCCACCCCCCAGTTTCACCTTGGACACCTCTCGGGGCTCTGGATGACACCCCCAGGTGAGTACCGGCACTGAGCTGCAGGAGATCCGCTCCGGGTCTCGGCCACGAGCTTGTAGGTGTAAGTCCGGAGCCACTCGACCTCCCCTAAGCCAAGCCCAGGCAGCACCACTCCAGGGCCCTTCTAGCTATGCAGTTGGATCAGGGGACCCCTCCGCTCCTCTGGGTGGAGTGCTTTAACTGTTGCTTCTTCTGGGGCCCTCCGCCCAAAGTTGTTGTATTCCCTTCCTCATCTCAGGGAACATGCGGTAGACCAGGAGTGCAGGGCCGGGTTAGCGTGGGAAGAGATACAAAAAGGGGGGAAGCCCTCGCGCGGAGCCGTGCCGCAGGGAGGCCCCCCCAGGACAGAGCTGGTGCAGCTGATTGAGGGATGTAGACAGCGGCCCAGCCACGAGGCCGCCTCTCTATGATTGGGGCTGCCTGACCTCCGCATCTCGTGGCCAGGCAACCCAGATCCAATGTTCATCCATGGGGGGTGGCAGGTCAGGGGGCCTCTGTTCGTCCCCCTATGATTTGTGGAGGTCCGTGCTCTGCTCAGGCAACTCCCCAGCACCCCATGGGCCCCCGCTCCTCACCTCGGGGGACCCGCGGGGACCTCACTGCATCCGGCCGGGCCGCGGCGATGAGCACTCACAAGTAGCCTCCAGGTCTGGCCCCCAGTCAGGCCCCGTCTGCAGCGAACCCGGGTCGCGGGCACCGCTGCCTTTCACCGGTTGAAGCACCGACCAGCCAAAGCCCTAGTTAGTGGGAGGTGCCGCCGCCGAGTCCCGTCCACGTGTGGGCCACCATTTTGGTCTCCGCCTCGCCGCCTCAGTCAAGACAGCCATGACCCGCAGACAGCCTCCAGGGAGGTTTCAGCTCCTCCGGGGTGGTCCTCCGCCGTCCAGCTGCTTGGGGGACCCGATTATGGGCATTTGTGGAAGGTAGGACAGCTCCTATCGGGCTAATTTCTTCAGGCCTGGAGCGGAGCAGAGCGGAGTTACGTCCGTTCGGGCATGATGGCTGGCCACCCAGTTTGTGGTTTAGTTAGCCTATTTCACTGATCTGCACACGAGAAGAACCTGTGGTTTTAATGAAACACAGGAAATATTAGCAGCTCGTTGAAGCTTCCCAGAGAGGAATGAAGTCTGGCTTTACATACATAAGGTAAAAAATTGCGTCCTCTGGTATTGTTTTAATATATTGTTTCATTCGCACCTTCTTTCATATGCCAAACCCTGACTCCATACACACTCACCATTCATAAAGGTCACCGCTCAACTGGTGGCTACAATGTATTGGCACAAACACCTATTGTTCATAAGGTAATGATTGTAATTTATTAAAACCATTTATTATTTTATACAAAATTTAAAAAGAAAAAGGAATTAGTTTCAAGTTAAAACCATTTTTGGCCATAGAATCATCATGAAAAATATGTAACAATACTAAAAACAATTAGTCACATTCACAATGCTTCAAAAAATCATAACACAAGAGTTAAAACAGACATTAATCTTTGTCATAAATCGCCATAATCCACGGTTAAACTTATGTACAAACACCCTGGCCTTGTGTATCATCAAATCTAGGGTGATGTTCGTATAGATGGATTTGTGGCAACAGAAAAAGGCGTTGACGCGTTTCGAAGGCTTTGTCTCATTCCACCTTCTTTATCAAGACCGTTCTATTATGTACTCCCGTCCTTTAAAAATTAATGGGCAGGTGAACGATGTTTCACTCTGTAGTGTACTTAATAAAAATTGTTATGCTCTTCCATCCATCTATGAGGCTTGGTACTTCCTTAATTAGAATGAATCTCCTAGATGAGCCCACTACGGCGCGCTGGACCAGTCCCCCGTTTTATGATTCCATCACACGCATCTGGCTTGTTTTGGGCTCGTTAAAATCAATAGTGAAATATACCCACTTATATTCCAAATGTGCGCTTGTTGTTTCAAGCTCGTAACAAGGAATGCTTATCCTTTAGAAATCTGTTCCTCATGCGAATTTCGTCTGTTCCTTTTCACATCAGAGCATATTATACCTTGCTCTTGCCGAGTAACCAAACTTGCGGCCCCTACTTCCGTCCGAGTTGTTTGTAATGATCTTACATACATAAGCCAGACTAAGACTCAGATCAGAAAATTATATATTCGGCGTAACTCCACAAAAGATATTCACAAGAGGCGGGGCCTGCGGCCATGATGGCCGCTCGGAGCTGAAGCTCCGTGATGAACCTGCACACCAGCTTCCGGAGCGGCGCTTCGCCGCGTTGTATTCCCACCGAAAACAACTGGCCCAAAATCAGAATGCAGGCGGATCAATTGGATCCAACGATCGCCTCTCCCAGATCCTGAGTGGCTGAGATATGTGCTGTTTTGTCCCCGTGGGCCAGTGAGCCAAGATGGTGCCCTAAGAACTACGGGAATGCGCCTGGAGGCTGAGTAACGAGCCGCGTTGTTGCCGCCCTCCAATCTTCCAGCTGATGGCGTCCTCGTCCCCCCCCCCTCTGCCCATTTTCCTGAATCACTGAACTTTCCGGCAGACTCCCCGGGGGAGAAAAACTCTGCTTTGCAGACCTCGCCTGCCTGTGCCATTTGAGAGGTACGGGTGCAGCTAGGGAGGGGGAGGGCCCCGCGAATTTGCCCTGCGGTTTCCCTCGCCGCCAGACCCATTGTGGGGACCGTGCCCGCGGCCTGGAAGTACACGGACACTGGCTGTGCACCGCTCCACTGCAGGGCGAACACCCCCTCTAATGCTGCTAGACACGCTGCTGCTCCCCATGCTATCACCTGCGGCCCGGTGCATGGCTGCTGATCCACCCACTCCAAGGTGACTCAGAGCTGGGTTTCCAGAGCTGCTGGTTCTCACCGGCAGAACAAAGAACAGCTTACACCCAGCGCCTCACAGAAGCGTCTTGTAATCCCAGATCATCGCTGCTGCCTGAGAATGCTACACTGGCTCCCCTCCAGCCATCTCTTTGAGTCCAGGGTCTTGATGTTTCTTCCAGGATTTTTGGCACTGTGCTTTTTTTCAAACATATGTTTATTGAATTTTTGCCAAATAGATCTCATTATATCAATCACATTCCGCTCCGCGCAGTGAGCACCAACATTACGATTGTACTCAAATGATAAAACAATATACATTGTCCAGAATGTGCCCAGCCCCGATTCTAGAAGACACGCTAATGAGAGATACAGTGGCTCTTACTGCGGGGCTGCGGGCAGACTATCGTGACAACAGCTTTTTTGGAGCATCAGAGTGAGGCACCTCAGCATTTGTCTGAAAGGACATCTAGTCACATGTTATGTCTGAGGGAATCTAGTGTGGCAATATTTGAAGAATAAAAAACAATCTCCGAACCTAAAACCCCCACACCCCCTCCCAAAACTATGATGGCAGCAAGAATCTAAACTAAAATAGAAGCTGAAGGTAGTGGTAGTGTATTCAATATTGAAAGAGGTGTAATGCGCGGATTGAAGTGGGACAGACAGCTGACGGGAGCCCCCGGGAAAGGAAAGCTACCAATGGTCCCCACTTGAATTCAAAATTTTTATAGTTGTCTTGAAAGATATCAGCCATTCTTTCCATGCTAAGAAGCCGCCATAGCCGTGAGTGCCATAGGGAGATTGCCGGGGCCTCCCTCTGTTTCCAGGCGGCCTCTAAAGTCACCTTAGCCGCTCCTATACACAGCCACATGATGGCCTTATCCTCACGTGTCTGGTGTTCTAAAGCAGGGTCTCGAAGTCCCAAGAGGACCTCCACCATAGTGGTTGGAATGGGGTATCCCAGAATATCTTTAATATGCGCTAGTATCTCTGCCCAAAATGGGCGTATCGTCGGACAATCCCACCAAATGTGCTGAAAATCACCCAAGAGGCCGCAACCTCTCCAGCAGCGGTCAGAGGTGTCGGGGAAAATCTTTTAAGCCTGGAAGGGTGCAGGTACCAGTCCATCATGGTCTTTAGGTGGGCCTCACGGAGGTCTACGGAGTGATTAAATCTAAAAATGTCGGACCACAAGTGTGTCCAGTCTCGCTCTGGTATAGCGCGTTGCAGTATCCCCTCCCACATAGCCATGTAACGCGGGCGCGGTGAAGTGAGGGTAGTCAGTAAAAAGTTATAGATGAACGATATCACCCCTTCATTGTGGTGGACTTGGAGAGGAAGGATTCAAATCTGGTAGGCGGACGGGTAGCTGCTTCTCGAACCTGTGGAGAGAGGGCCCAGTGAAGCAGCTGGGTGTGATGGTACCGTTCCGAGTCAGCCAAGTCATAGTCTCTTTTACAGTTATCAAAAGTTAAGGGGTCATAGTTGTGAAAGAGGTGTGTCAGGGCCAGACAGCCCCCCTCTCGCCAAGCGTCAAAGGGCCCCTCCTGCATGCCGGGGGGGAAAGCCGAATAAAGTGTAGTGGTGTGAACGGAGAGGGAAAAGTGGTCCATCTATCGTCCCCCGCTACAGAATCCCACACTCGCAGGGTGGTTCGTGTGGGGGTGCTACAGTACACATTCTTGGGTCTGTCTCGCTTGGGGCGCCAAACCAGATCCCAAATCGTCCGTCCTGCAATACTACGGTCCATATGTAACCAATGTTTATCTGATGCAGGTTTGGACCATTCACTCAGCACCCTCAACTGTGCCGCTTTATAATATAAGTTGATGTCGGGGAGACCCACTCCTCCCTCCGATCGGGAGCGACGCAATAGCGAAAACGACAAGCGGGCTCGTCCCCTTTGCCATATGAACTGAAGGATCATGGATTTAATTCTGCGGAAGAAGTCCCGATCGAGTTCTATCGGCAATGCCTGGAACAGATAGAGGAGCTTAGGTAGGAGAGTCATCTTAACAGCATGAATGCGGCCAAGCCAAGAAAGAAACAGGCTTCCACCTCCCGAGCTCGTCTTGAATGCGTGCGAGACTAGGGGGGAAGTTAGCAGCATACAATCCTTCCACCCTGGGTGTTAACTGTACTCCCAGGTATTGTATAGAAGAGGTTGCCCATCGCAATGGAGTGAGAGGTTGGAGCCTATGGAGCTCTTCGATTGGGAGAGTAAGATTAAGAATATAGGACTTGTCCATGTTTATTTTAAGACCTGCCACCTTTTCAAAGCGTTCTAACTCCTTCTGTAGATGAGGAAGGGAGTGCTCGGGTTCCGTGAGCGACAAGAGGACATCGTCCGCGAAGAGAGAAACCTTATGGGAATCCCCACTAAAGGGAATGCCGTGTATGTCGGGGTTGGCTCTGATAGCTACAGCCAGTGGTTCGATACTCAGGGCAAAAAGGAGGGGTGAGAGGGGGCAACCCTGTCGTGTACCTCTAGAGTGTGAAAAAAGGGATGAAGGGATGCCATTGACCTGTACCCGAGAGTGAGGCTGCACGTAGTTGGCCCGAAGCATAGTGAGAAATTTAGAAGCAAACCCAAAGCTCAGGAGGGTAGCAAACCGAAACGCCCAGTCCACCCGATCAAAAGCCTTTTCGGCATCCAGTCCCACCAACACTGCAGGAATATGTTGTTTGTTAGCTTTTTCTATGAGATGCACTATGCGTCGAGTGTTGTCGTGGGTTTGCCGGCCCTTAATAAACCCTGATTGGTCCGGGTGGATGAGGTCAGGCATAAGGTCATTCAACCTTTTAGCCAGTATAGAGGAATAGAGTTTCGCGTCCAGGTTTAGTAGAGCGATGGGGCGGTAAGAGGCGCACAGCTGCGGGCTCTTCCCAGGTTTTGGTATAACCGAGATCATCGCCTCAGAAAGAGACCCTGTCGTCTCCCCCTCCGCCGCCATTTTATTAAACAGGCGAGTGAGGTGCGGAATGATATCGGGGGCGAAGGTTTTATAAAAAAGAGCGGTGTAACCGTCTGGGCCCGGGGCCTTACGAGGCCTAAGTGCTTGTATGGCTGCGTTCACCTCCTCAGTCGTGATGGGAGCCGTAAGTGTTTCATTCCATTCCTGCGACACCTGTGGGAGACTGAGCGTCCGTAGATACTCCCCCTGGGCTTCAGAATTTAACTGATCTCCGGAATATAGCGTCTTATAGAAAGAGCCAAATATTTCGGACTTTTCCTCATCTTTGTATGTGGTCTCCCCGTCGGTCTTCTGAATACCACCTATATATTCCCGTTCTCGTTTACCCTTGAGCTGCCTAGCCAGGTGCCTACCCACCTTGTTCCCTTGGGAGTAAGAGAGGCGTCGGAGCTTAAGAAGCGTGAACTCTGCCCGATTATTGTAAATGGCTCTAAGCTTGCCCCTCAATGCCGTTAGTTTGCGAAGGTTATCTCGAGTGGGGTTTGCTTTGTGTGTGCTCGACAGAAGTAACCTCAATCTCCAACGCCTCCCGTTCCCGAGCCCGCTGCGTGTTCAATGCTGAGTTGAGAGCAAAACATTTCCCTCGGATGACCGCTTTAAACGTGTCCCAGTTAGTGTATTCTGAGGTATCTTCAGGCTTATTAAAGTCAAAAAACTCGGTGATGCTTTCCCTCAATTTAGTGCGCGAGTCTTTATCCCGGGTGAGAGATGGTGGGAAGTACCAGCGTGGAGTGGTGGAGACATTTCCGTGCCAGGCAACGCAAATGGAAAGGAGACTGTGGTCCGACACTGAAATAGGAAATATCTTAGCCGCCTGGAGTGCGCCCAACATGGATTGGCTTATAAAAATGTAATCTAATCGGGAGTATGTGTGGTGAACGTGGGAGTAAAAAGTGTAGTCACGGGACTGAGGGTGAAGTGTTCGCCAAGCGTCTAGCATACCCAGATGCGGTAGGGGTAAAGGAGCCCATGTCCGAGCGGAGTGCGTGAGTACTATCGAGATCCCTTTGCCATGTCAGATTAAAATCACCCAAGATCACTATCTGCCCTTCTCCGAAATCCAGAATCCTCTCTGTTAAAGTATTTAAAAATGCTGCTTGCCCCGCATTGGGAGCATAAAGTGCCACAAAAGTGCACAGTCTGCCCATCAAACGGCCTTTGACCATAAGCCAGCGTCCATCTTTGTCTGAGCGATGGTCCAGCTGTTGAAAGTTAGTGGTGGAATGGAACAGAAGGGCTACACCCCTATGTTTTGTTAGGGCAGATGACTTATATATTAGGGGATATCGCTTGTGACGGAGGCGTGAATCCTCTGCTCGGGCCAAGTGTGTCTCTTGGAGAGCCACTATATCAAGGTGATGATCTATAATATATTTCCACACTTTGTGGCGTTTCTGTGGGGAGTTAAGCCCCTTAACGTTCCAGGAACCTATAGTGATCGTCATGGATCTAAAGTAAAGGTGAACAACGCAGAGACGCCTTCTGCCGGTCCAGCCGGCTGTGTAACCTTGACCTCCCACAGTGTCTATCACCCATGAAAGCTTCCCTCCCATGTAGACTAAAACCAACACAGCATCCTCTCTAAAATAAAATGTAAAAGCTGCCACCATCACCCTCCCCCTCCCCCAACCCTTAGAAACAACATAACAATCAATAACAACAAATGCGGCAAGAAGGCCGCTAACTGGTCCCTGAGCGTGGGCAACCTACCCAGCAGGGACTAGGGGGATCAGGAGTCCGAGGACCCCGTCCACGCCGTCCGGAGTTGAATCACCAGAAATCTCTAAGGCGGTCCTGGTGAAGATGCATACCATAGTCCTTTGTGGAGAACGAGAAAAGTCTCTGTGCGGAGCGGTAGAGGTGAACCACCGTTCTATATCCCCGGGGAATAGACCGGAGGCCCGTGGTCCCATCCCAGGTATGCGATAGTTCCAGGCCAACGGAATAAGTTGGGAATCGTTCCGTCGTAGTTCCACCGGCCCACTGCTCACATCGGACCGAAGCATGTAGTACAGTTTGTCGGAACAAGATGCTGTGGGAGCGCACTATAGCAGTTCTTCCTCAAGGGGGCAAACGGCTGGGCAGAATCTATTTAGAGTTTAGGCGCTGGCCTTTTCATTTTCGTCCTCTCCGTGTGCCCATAAGCCAAGTCGTCGTCTGTACTGGCCCTCGCCGAGCTCCCTCGGGGTTATCATGATCGGAACCAGTCTCAGCCGCTGGGAGACCCAGAAGCTCCAGCCCCTCTCTTAGGTCAGTGACATGATGCTGTTTGTGATCGAACTCAAAGCTAAGTCCGAACGGGTAGGTCCATCGGTATCGGACTTTGTCCTCTCGTAGTTTGGCGGTAATGGGTCGGAACATCTGCCTCCGCGCTAGAGTTGCTGGTGCTAGATCTTGGTAGATCGAACATGACTGATTTTGGAAGGTGACTGTCCCCTTGGTCCTGGCCGCCAGGAGCACCGCCTCTTTAACTTTATATGAATGGAACTTCGCCAGTATGTCACGGGGGCGTCTCCTCTCGCCGGGTTGCAGGACTCCCACGCGATGGACCCTGTCTAGCTTTATTCAGAGGGTGTGTGGACCCAGCAGCTCCGCGAAGAGCCCCTCCAGGAAAGCCTCAAGGTCCGGCCCCTCCGTTCCCTCCGCCAGGTCCCTGACCCGTAGGTTCTCTCTCCGTGCCCTATTCTCGAGGTCCTCTGCCTTGAGCTGCGTCTGGAGGAGCTGGTCCTGGAGGGTGCGAACATCTTCCCGGAGTTCGGAGGAGAGTTTTTCCTGTTCTTGTTGATGTCCCTCCATGTCAAGCACTCTGGTGCCCACCGAGTCAACATCTTGTTGTAGGGAGGTCAATCTTCCTGTAAGGTCCGATCGTAGTTGCTCTATAGAGGTTGTAATGTTCTGAGAGAGTTCATTGCATAGCTCTGTCTTGAAATCTTTTAGTGTAGACAGGAGGTCCGCCTTCGTAAGAGCCATGTCCGCTGCCTCCTCGCCTCCGCACAGCGTCAGTCGTTTATCTGAGGGGCCAAAAAAGTCCGACACCTTGTTGGGTGTCTTAGTCGTCACTCTCTTAGGCGGCATACGGGCTGGCCCGGGGGGACCCCCACCACAGCGACGTCCGCGGCAGGAGACTGGGAATTCAGGCCTTGGGAGCCTCCATCCAACGTGTCGTCGGAAGACCCCCGCCACGAGCCAAGGCTGCGGCAACAAGCAGGTGGTGCAACGCAGGTGGGGCCCCCCTCTGGCGCCCTAAGCGACCCGCGGCCTGGCCAGGCCTGCCAAATGGTAGTACTCTTTCCCCCGAAAGCTGGGCGGCAGGGGGTCCCCCGGAGCATCGGACTGGGGAGAGCGTCACAGTTAGCCGCTGCGTTCAAGCCTTGTTTTGTGCCTCACCTCCAAGTCGCAGTCACGGCTCCCTCGATCCGGCATGAGCGTCACTCCCGGGGGAGCAAGCGCCAACGGGGATTCACATTGATCCCAGCATTCACATGTCCTCAGTTGGGTATCAGGCAGGGCGCAGATAAGCAGGAGGCGCCAACATCCGCTGAGGCAGCGCTCGGCAGGGAGCTAGTCCCGGGACTCCAGGGACCCAAAACGGCTCAAATGGGACGCCATCTTAAGGTCAGGCATTGCGGTATCTCGCCGGCATCGCTGCAGTCCGGGCGAGTTCTCCACAGGGTTCCCCCAGATCCAGCGTACCGCACCCCTCACCGTGGTAGCGAGAGGGAGAGTCGAAGGCTGGAGCTCCCCACCTCGCCACAGCCGGGAAACACTCAGCCCCGTCGGGAAGCCGCCATTTTGGGCTGCGTCTGCTGGATCTTCGTCACTTCTCAACGGGACCTCTCCCGTGGCGCCAGCAACGAGCAGAGGCTCCCGCTTTGTGCCTCACATTCTCCGCTCCGTCCGGGTGTAACCTACAGCGTAGGGAATGCGGTAGAACCGCTGCTGTCTGCTCCGGAGCGTTGCGCGGACCGGGAGCCGAAACGGGCTACGTCCGTTCGGCCATCTTGTCCCGGCACTGTGCTTTTTAACCAACTTTAGAACTGGTGGCAACTAGAACTAGCCACTGTGCCATGGAGACTAATAGACTCGACGTGCCTGACTCTAAGATGGCTGCCAAAACCACACTCCTACCTTGCCATCCTCGCCAGCGCCTACCACCCGTCTTTGGTTTCTAGCCTTCTGATCCCCTCCTGATCCTCACTCTTCTCTCGCGGAGCCCTAAACGCATACATGGCCGCTTCCCGGTGGAGCTGCACCGACAGCTATAGGGGAGATTGGCCCTGGGACACCGCTATGGCCGTCACCTACCCAGCCGTATCACGGACATTTGTCTCGTTTTCTTCCCCGCTGCTGTCTCCTTCCTGTGGATTACCTGCTGTCCCTGGTCTTTCCTATCCTGACTTTCGTGTTCGCTAATTTACTCCTGTATTGTTTATTTATCCATTATGTAACTACTGTGAAACTTTTGTAACTTGTAACTCGCTGTGTCCTTATGTAAAGCGCTCTGATACCTCCGGGTCTAGCCAGCGCTATATGAAACTCAAGAAAATAAATAAAAAACAATCTAGCTAAAAAATAACATAATACTTATATAATAACTATAGAAAGTTTCCTTAACCTAATAGCAGCCCACAGGAATCTAGATACAGTAAAAGAAACACATTTATTTGGCAGTATTTGCAGATAAAATGTGTTGCTAATCTGCAGTGTGTAATATTGAGTGATCTCACTAGAGGCACCAGGATCCGCTTTCTAGGAATTTTATAAAATTTGCAAAACCAGATGCAAAGTTGACTGTACAGAAACTGAGTCACATGGACAACGTGTATCTGGACAGCATGTATCTGACTACTTGACTAAGACTCATTTAGGGAGCTTAAGTGAAAAGCTTTTATAAAACCCCGAACTCAATTTTGCAAAATAATTCTGATAATCTTTTCTTTCACCGTACATCTGTGTAAGCATATAGGTTAGTTGTTTGCCCCTAGCAGTTTAAGTCTAATTTGTATAGATTTTTGCATTTTATGTAGACAAGTTTCACATTGCACGTTGCTTTTCTGTTTCGAAAGCGTTTTCTTGACACTGTCTGGAAATGTTCCTAGTGTTGAGGAAAAGTATCAAAGTTGGTGTGAGGAAATGGGATGTATTATATGGTGTGTTGTTGCAACCCCTTTAGGACCAGTAGGTTTCGTTTGTGAAATGTTTAGCTCAACCCTGGGTAGGTGTGGGTCTGAACAGTAAGGCTTACACAAAGGAACAAGTGTTAGGCATTTAAACAGCACCAAAACAATTGAAGAAAGAAACTCAACACTCAAGGATTCCAACACCAAATTATAAAAATAGATTGTATTTTTATGTATTTTTAGACCCCATAATAAAAAAGATCCATTGAAGGTTTCCGAAGATGCATTACTGTACTTTGTAAATTCTGCACTTTTTACACAACCATGAACAATCTTTGACAAATTCATCGAAGTATGCATGCAGTTACTCCCAGATACATTAGGCAGTCCACTCCGGCAGGGAGCAGGTCATGGGGACCAACAGGGTCCTCAGAAACCTATACCTTGGAGGAAGTAGTAGTCTTCTGTTAGTTCTAGGAACTTTTATCCTCTTGCTGTAGGTTCCTATGGAAGTGGTCCTGGTGCAAGGGATACTGAAGATACTCAAGGATGCTGTGGATGCGACGTGGTCGGGGTCTTACTGCGGCTATTCCTCGGTCCACGAACTTGGTGAGGAGGTCCTGGCCACAGGCGTTGGTGTTCCTCCAAGTCCTCTGTGTCCTGGCAGGAGTCCAGGTGCCACTGGGCTATCAGACGTCCTGTATCGTGGTTACAGCAGAACCGTTCCTTAGGTGATAACCTGCCTTCTGGGTGACCAAGCTCCACTCCGGCAACTCTCCCAGGTCCAGCAGATTCTGTTGCAAGTTTAACATCGGGTCCTTGTCTCGGGTGCTTCATGTCGACTATGTGAAGATCTGGGCTACCAACTTGCACCCGCAGGCTTCTTCAGCTGTTGTGGCCCTGTTCTGCGAACAGGAGGTCAGCCTACTCACAGTCTCTTGTTTCGGCTGGGCTTTGGAGACGACTTCTTCACAAGCGGGACACAGCAGGCGCAGTCCCTTCTCCTTTGCCAGCCAGCAGGTTCAGTCCATGTCGATTCAGACTTTCTTCGCCAGGCCCTTAATGCTGCAGTCCTTCTTCGGTCCTCTTCTCCAGTCCACCAAGATCTGAGTTCTGGCTGCCTGGGCTGCCCTTTTTATTCCGAGAAAATAGGGATGGGTTTGAAGGGGTTTCAGCGAGACACATCGGTTTAGAATGCAAACCGATTAGGGTTGAGTGACCGCCTGAATCTGAAACGTCCCAGGAATGGTGAGACACACACCCTGCCAGGTTATCTTAGAGAATACTTACCTGGAATGTGAACGGCTTGAGCCGTAAACTCAAGAGGGGAGTTGTGTATAAATACTTATATAGGCAAGACCCGGATATCATTATTTTACAATAATCCCACCAGTGGCCAAAATATGAATACAGCGCGCTTTCCTTGTTTGTGCCACGACGCACCTTTCAATAGGTGCTCCGTGCGCAAACTAGAAAGTGCGCCGTATTGTAAAGAATGTGTTGCCCCCAGTGCAGCTGTAAACACGCACTACCCTGGGGCAGCACATCAATTGAATTACGGAGCAGCTGTTTAAAAGCTGCTCCTTGTTTCACAGTGCAGACGGCAATCTGCTTGTGCTTTTAAGGAGGATTAGAGATCCCCTCCCCCACCCCCCCCTTGCAGGAGGGTGCAGAGTGACTGCACACGCCTGCAGGGGGGTGTCTGGAGTTTCCATGGGACCCTTTTTATATCCCCGCCCCAGGACTCCCTTTAGGAGACGCACAGAAAGTGTGCCACAAAAAAGTGGAACACTTTCAGTGCGCTTTCTAAAGGCATGTTTTGCCTCTGTGCCCGCGGTGTGGCACAGAGGCAAAGTGATTCCCTCATTTGCATTGGGCCATGCCCCCATGCAAATGAA
The DNA here is from genome assembly GCA_963921515.1 of Calotriton arnoldi. Classification (NCBI taxonomy): domain Eukaryota; kingdom Metazoa; phylum Chordata; class Amphibia; order Caudata; family Salamandridae; genus Calotriton; species Calotriton arnoldi. The sequence continues at coordinate 347,257 of CAWUFW010002144.1, read as the reverse complement.
GGAATGCCCTCGATCGATCGTGCTGGCAGTCTTACAGAACGGCACACACAACGTTGTACTTCCCCTTCTGTAATACCATTGTGGCCCGGGGGTGCACGAAGAGGATGCACATGCCTTTTGCACACCCGGGGCATGATGTATATTATGGCCTCTGCTGGTTAACTTGTGGGTTCCTGACCGAGGCAGGTACAAAGGTCTTGCTCATGCAAGGTTGGCCAGAGGGTCCAGTGGGGTAGGGATCCTGGTCCGCAATTCTCTCCAGCTGCAGGTCGTCCAGTAATGGGTGAACGAATTGAGATGTGTGGCAGTGCATGGGTGATGAAATGGGTAGGATCTGGTGTTCGCATCATGCTACCTCCCCCTGGATTACAGTCCCTAGGGTTGGATCAGCTGGTGGGCTAGATAATAGAGGTACTGATGGCTCTGCTTCTTGTTGGATTGGACCTTAACTTAGCCTCACATGGGGACATGGAGAGAGTAACCACCTCTGGGGAGATGCCCTGGGTGGACCTGCAATTATCCTATTTTTTGGAGGCATTGGAACTGGCTGACCGCTAGCGGGATGATCACCTGGGAATACATCGGTACATCTGTGCGGCCAATACGATGCGCTCCATGTTGTTATGAGGATTTGTGTAGCGCACTTCTCCCCTGAGGGGGTATCTAGGTGCTAGAGCAGATCTGTAAGCCGGTCGGAGCTCACAGTTGAACAGCCAGGTCTTTAGTTTCTTGTGGAACTCAAGTAGAGATTGGGAGGTCCTGATAAGATGGGGAAGGTTGTTTCAGGTTTTGGCGGTGATGCTGCAAAATAGCGCCCTGTTTTGCTTCTGTGGATGTGTGGTATCTGTGCGGCTGAACACAGTTGCCTAGTTGGATGGTGGAGTCTGGCGTTGTGGATGGCTTTGTAGGCATGGATGAGCAGTTTGAATTGGCAGCATTTCTGGATGGGTAGCCAGTGCATTCTGAGGTGGTGTGTGGGCTACAGGGAGATGGCGAGGAAGAGTCTGGCGGCGGCACTCTGGTTAGTCTGGAGTTTTTGTATGAGTTGGTTTCACATACTGGCTTAGCGTGTGCTGCCTTAGTCCAGGCTGCTAGTGATGAGGGCCCGGATGACCGTGTGTCTGGCATTTGTGGGGAGCCATTTGAATATCTTACGGAGCATACGTAGGATGAGTTAACGGGAAGAGGATGCGTCGTTCACCTGTTTGGTCATCATGACAATATAACCATCAAACCAGCGGACAAAGGCGGTGCCATTGTCATCTTGGACACCAGTACCTACCGCGCTGAATGCCTCTGACAGTTACATGACAGGAGATTTTATCGTCCTCTGAAAACAGATCCAACTGACAGATTAAGACGCAAGATTAACTTTCTTGTGCAAGAAGCTTCAAATGAGGGTTGGATTACTACTCAAGAGGCCGCGTATCTGACAACCTTGCATCCAGTGATGCCGTATTTTTATGTACTCCCCAAAGTGCATAATTCTCAAAGACCGCCTCCAGAGGACGCCCGATTATATCAGGACTGGGTTCCCTCCTGGAACCCTTATCCACTTATGTTGACTACTTTTTGAGACCAATGGTTAAAGAGATGCCCACGTATCTACAAGATACTAAGGATATTTTGAGACTGTTACCTGAAGTGGACTTCGACATACACTTAGACTTTTTAGTCTCATTTGATGTCGAGTTTCTATACACCTGCATCCCCCAAGATGAGACATTAGACGCTATCAGATCGCTTCTGGATGAGAGGGACCTAGATACTATCACCCCGTACACTTTATCATGGACTGTGCTAAGATAGCCATGAAAGAGAATTTCTTCAGGTTTGAAGACACTATTCATCTCCAAGTATCTGGGACCAGCATGGGGAGTGTTTTTGCGCCAAGTTTGGCGAATTTGTATGTTCACTTGTTTGAGCAAGAACATGTACTTAAGGATACTAATCCCTTCCACGGATCCATCCGGCTGTGGAAACGCTATATTGACGATATTTTTGTCATATGGCGAGGGGATCCAGATGCCATCACCGTTTTTCAAACATGGTTGAATTCAAGAAACGACTATCTCAGATTCACGGTTGAATTTGACAAGCACAAATTGCCCTTTTTGGATCTATTGATTTTTGCAACATCCACCGGTCTTGAGAGTGAATTATACAGGAAGCCGATGCCAAGGAACTCCCTTCTATGTTATGACTCCTCTCATCCGAAATCACTACGTGATAACCTGCCTTATGGGCAATTCCTTCGTCTCCGGAGAAATTGTTCCACTAAAGATACATATGAGGCTCATGCTAAATCACTCTCCAAACCACTTCAAGGCAGAAAATATCCGAAAAGATTGATACGACTATCTTTAAAAAGGGCATCTAATAACAACCGAGATGCCTTGTTGGATCCACCAATACAGAAAGCTCCGATGACAAGATTGACGTTTGTGAACACGTTTATTACACGATCTAATGGGATCCAAAAAGAGTGTGCGCAAGATCTGGCGGATACTCAACGTTGGCAATGAGGACCTTCCTCTACCTCCTTTTTTTTTTTTTTTCTTTTAAACGGAGCTCTAACTTACGAGATAATCTGGTACATACAAGACCCAAAAGTAAACCATTCCGGATCCATGAGACCCTTTGGAACCTACCAGCAGTCCAAGGACACTTTCCATGTGGGTCATGCGCGGCGTGTCCACAAACTGAGCACACCACCACAATAGATATTGGAACAGCAAGACCATGGGTGTTGTGTAAACACACTAACTGTAAGAGTGACAAATTAATTTACCTGATCACTTGTCCTATGTCGGCATGACCACACGTAAAGTGAAACTGAGGATCATGGAGCATAAGAGAACGATGAGGTGTAAAAAACAGGCTACTAAGCTTACTCAGCACAGTGCTGACGAACTTAAATGGACTGTACTAGAACAACCTTTTATCCCTGGACATATTACAGATGTGTCCAAATTTCTTTTTCGCTAGGAACAAAGATGGGTGTTCAAGCTCCATAGTGATAAAATTGGTCTGAACGATGAAATTCCTTGGGCCCTTTTATAGTTGGTCTAACAATTTGATTGCCTCTGTACTCTTCTCTCAATTAAGATCAAAACAAATTTCGAATTGAGCCTAAGCTGGCCTCATTTATCCACATTTACACACCTGGTTATCCCAGAAAATTCTGTATTAAAATTAGGAATGACTATGTTTTATAACTTTATAACTGGTATAATGTGGCTGAGTCACCACCTACTGCAGACGTTTCTAACTGACAACACGAAACGTAGCATTGATAGGCTATTTTCCACCTTTGTTAATGCACTCCTATGCGTGAACCAGGCTGAATACACTGCTACACTCTCACGTTGTTTGGTGTGGAGTATCTGTGTACTTATGGGCCTTTGTCTGCATTATTATGTCTTAATTTGAAGTTTTGGTCCATTGGAAAGCCCACTACTGTTTAGTAACTTGGACTCACGGGCTGAGATTTGTATAGCCTTGTGCATGTATACCGTAGACTACTATTCCCTAGATTCTTTACGGTTTCTTGTATTTCGTCTCTTTTCTCTGCGTACTGACGTCATCAACTAGAGACCAATGTCAGTAAACGAGCAACACCGGCGTTATAGATATATATATATATATATCAGCACCAAAGTCCCGTAGTGTCGGCACCCAACAAGGAACAGACCACAGCAGCAGATGTCATCAAAAGTTTATTTCATGCCAAAGATGGTCCACATTACGCGTTTCGGCCGCCGACCTGCGGCCTTGATCACATATATATAATCTACTGGCGGTCGCCAGTAGATAGTTATAGTTGGGACCTATTTTCCATAGGAAATCCGCAACATTCTATTTGAAATAACTCTTGCGTCGGTTGACGAATCTTCGCGAAATTTTCAAACTTTATGGCCCGCTCCGGTCCGCTCCTACCCTGAAAGTCTCAGGGTGATTCGTCAAGCGGGGCCGAGAAAAAGGGGGTCCCAAAACGTGTTTTCCCCATTCATTTTCCCATAGGAAACTTTAGACACGGCTACAGCCCGAACTGCTGAACGGAATTACACCAAATTTGGCAAAGAGGTAGTTCTTGGTTCAAAAGAACCCTTTTTGTTAAATGGTGTAAATCCGTTCAGTAGTTGCTGAGAAAATCAAAAGTAAAAACACATATATATATCTGGGCGGAGCCTAACCACACGTCATCGTGAGATCTGATTGGCTGTCAGCACTTCATCCTGGAATTGCTGGCAGCCATCTTGGGACCAATATAAATGATAGTACCCCTTTGAAATGCATTGTAGTGAATCGAAGATTTTGAGGGTTACCAAAAGGAGAACTATAAAGGGTGATAACGGACTTTAGTTACATTAGAATTCATTTGTTGATGGTACCGTACTAATTTCAGGAATTGTGGTGTGTTCTAAGGTGATTTTACCCTGTGAAAAACCTTCTGCTGGGATATCATGAATCATGTTTGAGAGAACACTATTTTCACATGCTTGTCCCATACAGTTTTGGAAGGTGCCCCAGAAGCTAAAATGAGAGCATATTTTCTGTAAATTCACATTATCTTTCTCAGTCATGTGAGAATGAAGTCTGACATTCTCAGTAAAACATGTACATCCAACAAGGGCAGAGACTGTCAGTTGATTCCTTTGTGTTCTACTGCAGCTTCCCAGAGTGTTCTAAAGAACAACTAGAGTGCTAACAGCCTTACTTATGACAAAAGTATGGCACACCTGAAGCCATCTTGATTGGAATATACTGGTAACACTTAAAACATTTAATTTAAAAAGGAACAAAATGAGGGGGTTCATTTTGCCATAGAAATTATGGTTAGTGCTCTGGAAAGAAAAATTAGGACATGTTTCAAGTGTGATCTCAAATATCTTCCTGTTATATTTCAACAGGAGCAGCCTGTCAGTTGATGCCTTTGTGTTCTACTGCAGCTTCCCAGAGTGTTCTAAAGAAAAACTAGAGCGCTAACAGCCTTACTTATGACAAAAGTATGGCACACCTGAAGCCATCTTGATTGGAATAAACTGGTAACACTTAAAACATTTAATTTAAAAAGGAACAAAATGAGGGGGTTCATTTTGCCATAGAAATTATGGTTAGTGCTGCAAAAAGAAAATTTAGTGCATGTTTTAAGTGAGATCTCAAATCCTCTTCTATTTCATTAGAAAATTCTGACATGCAGACTGAAACAATCACTTTCAATACCAGCAGTAGACTTCCAGTTAACTCCTTGGTGAGCAGTAGCTTTACTACAGTGATCTAATGAACAACTAGAGTAATAACATTCTGAATTTATGGCAAATGTGTGACACATCTGAATGCCTTCTTGATGGAATCAAAGTAAAAAACTGAAAGCATTTCCTACTGAGGAGACTGCAGTAAATGAGGAAATTAGGAAACTTCATAACAAAGAAGTCTTCCAAGATGGCCACCAGTGAAAAAAGAGCCCAAATGTAGCACAAATATTACCGAGATGTAGCCCACATATAGCCCAATGACAAAAGTGTGCAAAACACTTTTTATTTTTAGTTTTTGCAGTTTTATGTAGTGCAGACTGGTCAGGTATTGGAGCGTTGCATCTTAAAACATGACCCCCCTACACTACAAAAACACCACTGCACTACCCTAAAACACTACCCCAACACCACTGCACTAACCTAAATCCTAAAACACTACCCCCAGCACGACCCCCTACACTACACAAACACCACTGCACTACCCCCTACACTACACAAACACCACTGCACTACCCTAAACCCTAAAACACTACCCCCAGCACGACCCCCTACACTACACAAGCACCACTGCACTACCCTAAACCCTAAAACACTACCCCCAGCACGACCCCTACACTACACAAACACCACTGCACTACCTTAAACCCTAAAACACTACCCCCAGCACGACCCCCTACACTACCCAAACACCACTGCACTAACCTAAATCCTAAAACACTACCCCCAGCACGACCCCCTACACTACCCAACACCACTGCACTACCATTAAACATGACCCCCTACACTACCCAAACACCACTGCACTAACCTAAACCCTAAAACACTACCCCCAGCACGACCCCCTACACTACACAAGCACCACTGCACTACCCTAAATCCTAAAACACTACCCCCAGCACGACCCCCTACACTGCCCGAACACCACTGCACTGCCCTAAACCCTGAAACACCAGCCCCTGCACGACCCCTACACTGCCTGAACACCACTGCACTGCCCTAAACCCTGAAACACATACCCTAGCACGACCCCTACACTGCCTGAACACCACTGCACTGCCCTAAACCCTGAAACACCACCCCTTCACGACCCCCTACACTGCCCGAACACCACTGCACTGCCCTAAACCCTGAAACACCACCCCCAGCATGACCCCTACACTGCCCAAACACCTCTGCACTGCCCTAAACCCTGAAACACTACCCCCAGCAAGACCTCCTACACTGCCCGAACTCCACTGCACTGCCCTAAACCCTGAAACATCACCCCCAGCAAGACCCCCTACACTGCCCGAACACCACTGCCCTAAACCCTGAAACACCACCCCCAGCACGACTGCCTACACTGCCCGAAAACCACTGCACTGCCCTAAACCCTGAAACACCAGCCCCAGCACGACCCCCTACACTGCCCGAACACCACTGCACTACCCTCAAACACCAGCCCCAGCACGACCCCTACACTGCCCGAATACCACTGCACTGCCCTAAACCCTGAAACACCAGCCCCAGCAAGACCCCCTACACTGCCCGAACACCACTGCACTGCCCTAAACCCTGAAACACCACCCCCAGCAAGACGCCCTACACTGCCCGAACACCACTGCCCTAAACCCTGAAACACCAGCCCCAGCAAGACCCCCTACACTGCCCGAATACCACTGCACTGCCCTAAACCCTGAAACACCACCCCCTACACTGCACGAACACCACTGCACTAAACCCTGAAACACCACCTCCAGCAAAACCCCCTACACTGCCTGAACACCATTGCTCTGCCCTAAATCCTGAAACACTACCCCCAGCACGACCCCCTACACTACCCAACACCACTGCACTACCCTTAAACATGACCCCCTACACTACCCAAACACCACTGCACTAACCTAAATCCTAAAACACTACCCCCAGCACGACCCCCTACACTACACAAGCACCACTGCACTACCCTAAACCCTAAAACACTACCCCCAGCACGACCCCCTACACTGCCCGAACACCACTGCACTGCCCTAAACCCTGAAACACCACCTCCAGCAAAACCCCCTACACTGCCTGAACACCATTGCTCTGCCCTAAATCCTGAAACACTAGCCCCAGCATGACCCCCTACACTGCCCGAACACCACTGCACTGCCCTAAACCCTGAAACACCAGCCCCAGCATGACCCCCTACACTACACAAACACCACTGCCCTAAACCCTGAAACACCACCCCCTACACTGCACGAACACCACTGCACTGCCCTAAACCCTGAAACACCAGCCCCAGCACGACCCCCTACACTGCCCGAACACCACTATACTGCCCTAAACCCTGAAACACCAGCCCCAGCATGACCCCTACACTGCCCGAACACCACTGCACTGCCCTAAACCCTGAAACACCACCCCCTGCATGACCCCCTACACTGCCCGAACACCACTGCACTGCCCTAAACCCTGAAACACCACCCCCTGCAGCACCCCCTACACTGCCCGAACACCACTGCACTGCCCTAAACCCTGAAACACCACCCCCTGCACCGCCCCCTACACTGCCCGAACACCACTGCACTGCCATGAACCCTGAAACACCACCCCCAGCACGACCCCTTTACTGCTCGAACACCACTGCACTGCCCCAAGCCCTGAAACACCACCCCCAGCACGACCCCCTACACTGCCCGAACACCACTGCCCTAAACCCTGAAACACCACCCCTGCACGACCCCCTACACTGCCCGAACACCACTGCACTGCCCTAAACCCTGAAACACCACCCCCTACACTGCCCGAACACCACTGCACTGAACCCTGAAACACCACCCCTGCAGCACCCCTACACTGCCCGAACACCACTGCACTGCCCAAAACCCTGAAACACCACCCCTGCACCGCCCCTACACTGCCCGAACACCACTGCACTGCCCTAAACCCTGAAACACCACCCCCAGCACGACCCCCTTTACTGCTCGAACACCACTGCACTGCCCCAAACCCTGAAACACCACCCCCAGCACGACCCCTAAACTGCCCGAACACCACTGCCCTAAACCCTGAAACACCACCCCCTGCACGACCCCCTACACTGCCCGAACACCACTGCACTGCCCTAAACCCTGAAACACCACCCCCTACACGGCCCGAACACCACTGCACTAAACCCTGAAACACCACCCCCAGCACGACCCCCTACACTGCCCAAACACCACTGCACTGCCCTAAACCCTAAAACACCACCCCCAGCATTACCCCCTACCCTACCCAAACACCACTGCACTGCCCTAAACCCTAAAACACTACCCCCCGCATGACCCCTACACTACCCAAACACCAATGCACTACCCTAATCCCTAAAACACTACCCCCGCATGACCCCCTACACTACCCTAAACCCTAAAACACTACCCCCGCACGACTCCCTACACTACCCAAAGACCACTGCACTACCCTAAACCCTAAAACATGACCTCCTACACTACACAAACACCACTGCACTACCCTAAACCCTAAAACACTACCCCTACACAAACACCACTGCACTACCCTAAACCCTAAAACACTACCCCCAGCAGTACCCCTACACTACCCAAACACCACTGCACTAACCTAAACCCTAAAACACTACCCCCAGCAGTACCCCTACACTACCCAAACACCACTGCACTACCCTAAATCACTACCCCCAGCACGACCCCTACACTACCCAAACACCACTGCACTACCCTAAACCCTAAAACACGACCCCTACACTACCCAAACACCACTGCACTACCCTAAACCCTAAAACACTCCCCCAGCACGACTCCCTACACTACCCAAACACCACTGCACTACCCTAAACCCTAAATCTACCCCCAGCATGACCCCCTACACTACACAAACACCACTGCACTACCCTAAACCCTAAAACACTACCCCCAGCACGACCCTCTTCACTACCTAAACACAACTGCACAATTTGTTACAGGCGTTGCAACGCAGGCCTGTGGTGCTTACTGGAAGTACCTAGTGGGCTAGTTGGGCCCCAGGGACCCTCAGGATTTAAGGTGACCTAATCCCCCAACTTAAAACGCACCACGGGGCGCGTTTGCACAGTGGTGAAGGGAGGGGGCGGGGCCTCAGGTGACATGTGCGCAAACACGCCCTGTGGTGCGTTTTAAGTTGGGGAATTAATTCCCTTTGAATCCTGAGGGACCCTGGGGGCCAACTAGCCCACCAGGTACCTTCAGTAAGCACAACAGAGTTGCGTTGCAGAGAGGTGAAAAATGGTGCGTGGCCTCGGAACGCCTCTCTGCAACTCAGCTCTGTGGTCCTAACTGTAGGTACCTGGGGGCTAGTTGGGCCCCAGGGACCCTCAGAATTCAAGGGGACTTAATCCCGCAACTTAAAACGCGCCACGGGGTGCGTTTGCACACATGTCACCTCAGGCCCCCTCCCTTCACCACTGTGCAAACGCGCCCTGTAGCGCTTTTTAAGAGGTCGTTTTAATCCCCTGCCCTATTATGTACTAGGGACTTGCAGAGGAGGTCATGCTAATCACAGGGGTACCCCAACGCATAGTGTTCCCTAGTGTATGTAGGTGTTTTCACTGTATTCGAAGTGTCTTTTAGCATAGCACTGGCTCTGGTTAGTCAGTCAGTTACCACCAGTACCCGTCTGAAAAAGTTGTGGGCACAGGATGATTTTGCAACAAGGCCTCTTTCTGCTCCTCTGTTGGTTCTTTCTGCACATCTTTTGATTCTTTCTGTGCGTTTTTTCTTCTTTCTTCACATGTCCTACCTCTGTAGGCATAGTTAGAAACTAGCATTTAAAAAAACCTTTGAAATTCACTGAAAAAACCATAGGTTTCAGACACGTTATAGTTAGAAATTAGCATTTAAAAAACCTTTGAAATTCACTGAAAAAACCATAGGTTTTAGGGACTGTTATAATTAGTTGGACATTTCACTCGTACAAAACCATAGAAATTCCCCCGTTATAGTTAGTTCAGCTAACTATAACTCGCGCCCGCAATGCACTGCTGATGACGTCACATATTACATCACTCATGACATGGTCAGTGACATCACTCATGACATCACTGATGACATCTCAAATGACATCACTCATGACATCATCCATGTGATAATTTCATGCATCTTCTCACACCCTAATATAACTTTTGATACACCCACTCTAAATTACAGACTGCCATTCTCAAAACCATAGACACTCCAACACCAAAAACTACATACCCACTCACTGATTCTTAGGTCTACACACACATCCACTCACTCACCCGTACAGTCACTCATACTTAGTCACTCAGTACAGGACTATCATATGCACTCATACACCTATATAAACACTCACACACAGCCACTCATCCATAGAGGTACTCACACACCTAGTCAGTCATGCAAAAACTTAATCACACACCCATTTACTCACCTATACAGTTATACACACACCAGCTCACTTACTCATACAAATACTAGCACATTCTTACGCTCTTATACAATCACTGATACAACTACACACTCATCCATACAGCCACTCTCACAATCACACACTCTCACTTATAGCCATTTATATACTCCAACACACATATATACTGCCTTTCACATATGTAGTTACTCACACATGTACCACTGAGATGTACATTCAATCACTAACACACCCATACACACACTCACCCACCCATACAGTCCATCACAGATTCACTCTTGAAACCATGCACCCAGTGAATCACCAACTCACACATCTATGCACAGAGTCACACACACCCCACCCACACAAACACTCAGGCACCCATACAGATACTCAGACAATCAATCAATAACCCATGTAGACACTCATGTAGCTATTCAGAAAGCCATGCAGCCGCTTACAAACCAACAGACAGACGGATACAGACATTCACACAGTTTAGTCACTAACCCATGCATTCAGTAAGATACATTTAATCACTCACTTGTAGAGTCAGTCACTCACGTACTAAATCATCCATTCAGACACTTATACACCCACTCATTCTTCAATACACCTTTCCCTATATATATTAAACCTATTTAAACTTTACAGAAACAGTCACTGGATGATGTCATCAGTGATGTCACTGACCATGTCATGAGTGATGTAATATGTGACGTCATCAGCAGTGCATTGCGGGGGCGCGAGTTATAGTTAGCTGAACTAACTAGAACGGGGGAATTTCTATGGTTTTGTACGAGTGAAATGTCCAACTAACTAGAACTGTCCCTAAAACCTATGGTTTTTTCAGTGAATATATATATATATATATCTCCAAAAGAGGTGTCCCCCAGCAAGAACGCACTTGACAAACAGGCGAATCCTGTAATTTATTCTTTATTAGCCGGACATTATTCTGCTCGTTAAAATCACCATTCCTACGCGTTTCAGCGCCCCTGCGCCTTGATCACGGGATTTTGGCAGTGTCAGTTGGCGGGAGAAAAAGCAGGAAACGAGTCACTCTGTTTTTAAATCTTCAATCATTACGCCCTCTAGTGGGATTTCATATTGCAGCATTCTGGGACTCGTAGTATTCCCACTTTTCAAAATAAAGTCCTCCAGTGGTTTCCGCCTAAACAAACAACAAATATTGCATAATTAAAGCTCTCCTGTGAGCTACAAGCATCAAACTCCGGTTGCTTTTGTGAAACAGTTTGTCCTGCATTCATCAAACACAGCCAGTCTGTGTGAGGCAGCCCGCATTTCTTTTAGCGAGAGTGCAGTTCTCTCGGCCGGGACCGGCCGAATGAAATATCCAAAAGAGGTGTCCCCCAGCAAGAACGCACTTGACAAACAGGCGAATCCTGTAATTTAAACAGCATCCTTTATTCTTTAATATATATATATATATATATATATATATATATATATATCATACATACATACTCATACATACATACATACATACATACATACATACATACATACATACATACATACATACATACATACATAGTTGAGACAATCCAGGTCCCAAAACATAAGACGGCACTCACGGGAATTCTTACGTGATGGTTTATTTCAGTGCAGAAACCCTCTCCCCTGCCAACAGACGCGTTTCGCGTTACCGCCTTCCTCGGTGTTGGCTACCATAGAAAAAATCACCATTTTTAAAGTGCTCAGTGTACGTATACAAAAATCATAAACAGCGAAGATGGCCTTGTTTCACCTAAAATTCATGCTTTTTGTGGCGGCCATCTTAAAGCGTCCCTTTCGTGCAACTCCATTAATGTCCTATACATATAAAAACAATGAATATCATTTCAGAAAAATGCAGTAAATATGTAAAAGAAGGTGAAGGAATTCGCAGAGCAGGTGCTTCATAACCATTGCTTGTTATTCATTCAGGATTCTTTTGTCAAATTAGTTGTTGCAATTCATTGATATTAATCCTTTCAAGTAAACAATGTTGTTATATATATTGGATCATACCCCTTCCTTTAATAGGATCCACCTCTCTTCCACCCTCTCATAATCCTAATTACAAAATTATGTCTAATAAACAGCTGGACATCTTAATTAAGCCCTGAATGGGCAATCACAGGTGGTACTGACGGAATTCTACGGTAATACCCAGGAAACGGAACAGCCCTCTCTAAGAAAGGGAGGAAACAGTTGCTCTCAAATTATTTACACACGACCTCTCAAGAATGAACATGTATCAAGGAATGCATATAGATGAATTTCCCTCATATATAAAAAGTCCTAGCCTTTATGGAAAAAATCATATTACAAGAATTGCGCGTGTGATGGTTTTCTTAAATGCCAGTTCTCATTCTAAATGGGACCAGAGTTCTTCTGTTGTATTGAGACCTATGGGAGCCATGGTATTAAGTTCTATAATATACCTCGACTCCATCCTGCGTAGAGTTTTCACTCTATTCCCTCCCCTTTCATGTTTGGGGGCCTGGTCTATACAGAAGAATCTTATGAGATCACGGTTACTGTTGTGGACGCTTTCAAAATGGCGTGCCACTGGATACGTAGGATCCTTTTTAGTTATTGCACGCATGTGCTCCAGAATCTGTTTTTTCGTTGGGTGAATAGTACTGCCCACGTATCTTCTAGGACAGGGGCACTCCAAACAATAAACCGTGAACTCTGAGTTGCAATTAAGCAACGTATTGATCTTTCTCATTTTTTGTTGGCCCTTATGTTGAATGCTATAGCTGTTAGTTTTCTGACTGTACTTGCACGCTTTGCACTTCATGCAAGGAAAAAACCCTGTTATGCATTCTTTGTGTCGCACCGACGCAACATAGTGGCTAGATACCAAATGGTCATTCATAGATTTGCACCGTCTGTGTGTAATGAGCGGTCGTTCTGGGATTACTGACTTGAGGACAGGATCAGCTTGGAGGATATGCCAATTTTTCTTAAAGATATGCATTAATTCTGGTGTTTTAGAGCTGTATCGAGTAATCATTCTAGCAGGCTGAACAGTATTTTTTGGAGCTCTGCTTAGGGGCTTAGGGACCAGGAGTTCAGACCTATTCGGAATATCCGCTCTTTTCTCTGCAATTTGTAAAACATGTTGCGAATAGCCTCTGGCTACAAATCTTACAAAGGCCTCGTTCTTGGCAGCATTATATTCCTCTGCAGACGTACAGTTCCGTTTTAACCGTAGGAGTTCCCCATACGGGATGTTGTTGGTCATGCTCCTAGGGTGAAAACTTCGAGCATGTTGAATGGAATTACCCGCTGTAGGTTTACGATACAAGCGGGTCATAATCTTTCCACCTGTTACATAGACTTCTAGGTCTAAATAAATCACGCTGGTGTCCCTGATATGTCCAGTGAACTTTAAATTGAGATCATCCGTATGGAGGAAAGCCACATATTCCTCAGCCGAGGTGCGGCTGCCTCGCCACACGATGAACAAGTCATCAATGTAGCAGGCCCACAATACGACTTTTTCAAACCAGTGATGTGATGAGTCCCTCCAGGCCACGTGCTTCTCCCACCAGCCAACGAAAAGATTCGCATAACTGGGGGCGAAGCACGTGCCCATCGCTGCCCCGCGTTGTTGCTTGTACAGCTGGCCAGCGAAAATAAAAATATTATTTTCTAGGCAAAATTTCACCATTTCAAGTAACATGATGTTATGCTGTTGGAATCTCAAAGGACGTTTCTCTAAGAACCATTTGACTGCTGCTATACCTTGTTGGTGATTAATACAAGTGTATAGACTTGTAATGTCCAGGGTGATAAATAGCATATCTTCTTCCCACACAATCCCCTCTATCCACCTGAGGAAATCCTGTGTGTCCTGAATATATGAACTTAGACTCCTGACCCAAGGTGCTAAGAAACAGTCAATATAGATAGAACAGTTCTCCAAAAGACTGTTAATTGATGCCACAATGGGTCTTCCCGGTGGCTTCCTATCATCTTTATGAATTTTAGAAAGATGATAGAAGGTTGGGAGGACCGGATACTCACATAGCAGAAAATCGTATTCATCAGAGTCTAGCATCCCTTCACTGCTCCAGGATGCCAGAAACTGATGAAACGTAGATATACATTGTGCATAAACCGCTCGAGTCACAGGCAAGTAACATGCTTTGTCTTTTAATTGACTCATTGCTTCTTCATGGTAGTGATCCTTCGAGAACACCACAATGTTCCCCCCCTTATCTGAGGGCTTAATCACTATCGAGTCATCATTTTTCAGGGACTGGATAGCATTCCACTGTGCCCGAGAGATGTTATAATGTGGACTGTCCATTCCTCTGTTGGCTTCAAGATGTTTCAAATCTGCTATAATCGCGTCATTAAAAACATCAATGGCATCAAAGGATGTTTGTGGTACCGTTCTTGAATTCTTTTTCAGTCCACTTTTACCACTCGACTGCGGTATCCCTGTTGTTTCTGGGAATATTTCACGGTCCCCTTCCGAGCAGTTCTCCAATGAATGTAAGACCGCAAGAATTTCCATGTCATTACCTGTGAGTCCATCAAAGTTAGATGCACCAAGATTATCTCTTTGAGTTTCAACAACAGTAGGATGAAGTAGATGGTTTTTTTGTAATTTAAGCTTCCGAATATATTTAAATAAATCTATTCGTGCTTCAGCATAGTTAAATTCTGCTGTGGGGCAGAAAGAGAGTCCCAATTCCAGTACTTTGCTCTCATCCTCACTGAGAGCCCTCTCTGATAAGTTGATAATGGTTTTGGTCTTCACCACTTGCCTCTCCTCCCTCTGCTGCGTGTAATTCTGGGTGAGGCCACCTCTCCTCCTGCCCTTCCGCCCCCATCTTGTTTTGCGTTTCTTTTTTGGTCTGGCGGATGTGTTCTGGGTATGGGTCTGACGGTTTTCCCTGATTAGACGATACTCCCGGAAAAAAGTTGTGTGCCAGTAGATAGTTATAGTTAGGACCTTTATCCATAGGAAATCCGCAACATTCTATTTGAAATAACTCTTGCGCCGGTTGACGAATCTTCGCGAAAGCTTCCAACTTGTTGGGGCGCTCTGCTCCTACCGTGAAAGTCTTGGGTTGATTCGTCAAGCGGGGGCCCGAACTGCTGAACGGAATTATACCAAATTTTGCAAAAAGGTAGCGCTTGGTTCAGAAAGCGACCTTTTTTTTTTTTTTAATGGTGTAAATCCGTTCAGTAGTTGCGGAGAAATTCCAAAAAATAGAGTGAAAAAATCGATTTCCCATAGGAAACTTTATGCAAGGCTACAGCAAAAACTGCTGAACGGAAATGCACCAAATTTGGCAAAAAGGTAGTGCTTGGTTCAGAAAGCACCCTTTTTGAAAATGGTGTAAATCCGTTCAGTAGTTGCTGAGAAAATCCAAAATAAAAGTTTCGATATTTAGAGGCACGGAGGATCCGCGCACCCTCCCGACCACGAGCTGCATGCTAATTGGCTGTCAACACTCCAAACCAGGAAGTGTTGGCAGCCATCTTGTTCCTCGGTAGAACCGAGGAACAAGAAAGCAGTAAAAAAAAGTGCGCAATACGCAAAAGGGGGGCAGGGTAGAAACACCCTGACCCCCTAGGCCTGCTCAGGGCCCAAAAAATTATATATTTTTTCTTAAAAAATCGGCAGGATGTGCTTACGGTGCGCGGATCCTGCCGATTTTTTAAAAAAAAAAAGAGAAAAAAAACGAAGCGCGGGCTCCCGCGCTTCTTTGGTAATTGGCCCCCGGGTGGGCTAAGTCCCGGGGGCATGCGGGTGTTAAGTTTTATGTGTGGGACCTTTAAGGCCCCCCAAGCTTTAATAATAAAAATGATGCGGGAGGGCTCTCGGCCCTCCCGCAGCCCCGGGACCGCCACCTCCCGGGGGCACTAAATATTTTAATGTGGGGGTCCGTTACGGACCCCAGAGCCCCGGGGACCACCACCTCCCGGGGCTGTGCAATTCAAGGGAGGGGGCCGCGCGGCCCTCTCCTGGAGCCCTTGATGGCCCTGGGGACCGCCACCCCCCAGGGCCGGCTCCTGCAGTGTCCCGGGGTACCTAACCCCGGGACACTGTAGTTTGCTATGACAGGACGGGAGCCTCGCGGCTCCCGTTTGTCATAGCAAACTGCTTTGGATATTGGAAGCGAGAGCAGGGAAACCTGCTCTCGCTTCCAATATCCAAAGCAAATTGCTTTCCACATGGGGAGCTGCATCTTAGCAGCTCCCCATGTGGAAAGCAATGCCGGCTCCCAAGGGACGCGGGAGCCGGCGGGACTGTGGGGGATTGGGGACCCCACCACAGTCCCCAACGGAGAAGGGCCAGCCCCGGGGATGGGGTCCCCGGGTCCATAAGTGGCCTGAGGGGGCAACGCAGCCCCCTCCAAAACAATAAAAAAAAAAAAGCCATGCCCCGGGGATGGGGTCCCCGGGGCCGATTAAGGCCTCGGGAGGGGGGCCACGCAGCCCCCTTCCCAATTTTTTTTTAAATAAATAGGGGGCAGGCCCTGGGGGATGGGGTCCCCAGGACCAATAAATTAGAAAAAGAAAGGGGGCCACACAGCCCCCTTCTTAAAAAAGAAAAACACGGGCATCGCGCCGGAGGCCACGCCCCTTCTTTCACCACTCTGCAAACGCGCCCCTGGCGCGTTTGCAGATGAGGCGAATTCCCCTTGAATACTGGGGGTCCCTGGGGGCCAACTAGCCCACCAGGAACCTCCAGTATGCGCCAGGGGCTGCGTTGCAGAGAGGTGTTCTGAGGCCACGCCCCTTTTACACCTCTCTGCAACGCAGCTCTGTGGCGCATAATGGAGGGAGCTGGTGGGCTAGTTGCACCCCAGGGACCCTCCGGATTGAAGGGGAGTTAATCCCCCGACTTAAAACGCGCCACGGGCGCGTTTGCACAGTGGTGAAGGGAGGGCGTGGCTTGAGATGACATGTGTGCAAACAGGCCCCGTGGCGTGTTTTAAGATGGGGAATTAAATCCCCTTCAATCCTGAGGGTCCCTGGGGGACAACTAGCCCACCAGGTACGTCCAGAAAGCACCACAGAGCTGCGTTGCAGAGAGGTGCAAAAGGGGCGTGGCCTCTGAACACCTCTCTGCAACGCAGCTCTCTGGCGCATACTGGAGGTATCTGGTGGGCTAGTTGGCCCCTAGTGACCCTCGGGATTGAGGAGGAATTAATTCTCCAACTTAAAACGCGCCACAGGGCGTGTTTGGAGACATGTCACCTCAGGCCCCACCCCTTCCTTCACCATTGTGCAAATATTCCTCTAAAATCAGCCGAACTACGAATTCCGATTTACTCACCTGTTATCAGGAGAGAACCCAGTGCTGCATCTTTTAGCCCAGCACTGACCCTGAAAAGTAATTCTAACCGTACTTACCAGTAACTTGTATTTCCTTCCATAGGAATCCATTGTCTGGTTTTCAGCAGAAAAGTTTCAAAGTGTCGATTTTCACAAACTACAAATATTCCTTAAAAATCGCCTGTATGACTTAAACGCATTCTTTCAACTGTTTACAGGAGATGCACCAGTGCTGGATCCAGGATCCACCACTGTGTAAGAAAAAGTAAAAACAACACTACTTACCTGCTAAGTGAATTTCCTCCCATAGGATAACATTGGTGATTCTATGAGAAAAAGTTTCTAAGTGTCAACTTTTAAAATACAATAATATTCCTTAAAAATCAGTACTGTAACAAACGCTTTTACTCAACTGTTTACAGGAGATGTCCCAGGACTGAATCTAGGATCCAGTCCTGTGGTTAGAAAAGTAATCCATAAAGTAACTAATTGCATTTAACTAGAAATTCACATTGAGCTCAATGTTGCATTGTGTTTGAAATTGTGTTGCCCATTGCAACAACTGTAACTACTGTACTTAAAAGTCTATTGCCTATTTGCAAAGAATTTAAACTAAAGTAATTCATTCTGAGAAAGTATATTTTGTAATGTAATGTATAATGTAATTACAATGTAATTTAAAAAATGTAGTAGATCAGTATAAAAAAAAATAAAGATAACAATTAATACATTTAAAAATTGTCATTTACAAAACCTTGGAAATTCACTGAAAAAAACCGTAGGTTTCAGGCACGTTATAGTTAGGAATTAGCATTTAAAAAACCTTTGAAATTCACTGAAAAAACCGTAGGTTTCAGGCACGTTATAGTTAGAAATTTGCATTTAAAAAACCTTTGAAATTCACTGAAAAAACCATGGGTTTTAGGGACAGTTATAGTTAGTTGGACAGTGCACTCGTACAAAACCCGTGTAATTCCCCCGTTATAGTTAGTTCAGCTAACTATAACTCGCGCCCCCGCAATGCACTGCTGATGACGTCACATATTACATCACTCATGACATGGTCAGTGACATCACTGATGACATCTCAAATGACATCATCCATGTGATAATTTCATGCATCTTCTCACACCCTAATATAACTTTTGATACACCCACTGTAAATTACAGACTGCCATTCTCAAAACCATAGACACTCCAACACCAATAACTACATACCCACTCACTGATTCTTAGGTCTACACACGCATCCACTCACTCACCCGTACAGTCACTCATACTTATGGTCACTCAGTACAGGACTATCATATGCACTCATACACCTACATAGACATTCACACACCGCCACTCATCCATAGAGGTACTCACACACCTAGTCAGTCATGCAAATAATTAATCACACTGCCATTTACTCACCTATACAGTTATACACACACCAGCTCACTTACTCATACAAAAACTAGCACATTCTTACGCTCTTATACAATCACTGATACAAGCACACACTCATCCATACAGTCACTCTCATTCACAATCACACACTCTCGCTTATAGCTATTTATATACTCCAACACACATATATACTGCCTTTCACATATGTAGTTACTCACACATGTACCACTGAGATACACACACACACACACACACACACACACACACACACACACACACACACACACACACACACACACACACACACACACACACACACACACACACACACACACTCAATCACAGATGCACCCAGTGAATCACCCACTGATACATCTATGTGCAGTCACACACACACCC